>CP125975.1:553069397-553798146 GCA_030063025.1 Avena longiglumis | reverse complement strand
GGACATGGGAGAATCATGTTGTTAGTAGTGAATCTGTGGTGAGTTATTGTCCAATGGTTTAGTTAATTTAAGTTGTGGTGCATATTTATTCTTCTATGAGTGGTGTCATGTGAGCGTCGACTACCTTGACACTTCACCATTTATGGGCCTAGGAGAATGCATTGTGTATTGGCGCTACTAATTGTGGGGAGATTCTTGGGGATGCCCGAATTAACCTTCGCCCCGTTAGGTTTAACTTGCACCAAGGGCGTAGGATCTCGAGTTTAAAGGATGTGGTTAGATTTATATATTAATTACTTTCATGTGTAATTCTGTGGGATGTTTGCGGGGTTAATCACAGAAGTATGTATTAGTCCTAGGAAGGAAGCGTTATGTTATACCTGAAAGTTCACCCACACACAACACTTACAAACACCATAGAAATTACTTCTATTATTTGACGAAAAGCTTGCTTGACGGCGAAATTCCACGTGTCCTAGAGAATGTTTGGTCCTTATAAGTATTTCCATAGAAGCATGTCCTTTGCTTAAGAAAGGATTAGGCCACTTACTCCATTATGTTAGTTATACATTACTTGCTCTTTGTTTTTTGCCTTGTCGAGGAAAACCACTAAAATCCGTTTGCTAAAGTATTCCACTTTGGGAAGTTTCCTGCTCCATACCACTGTTCAACACCTTCTTCTCCTCGTTGGGATCGGACACTCCTATTTATCGAAAATACTCAACGATACACCCCCTATACTTGTGGGTCATCAATATTAGCCGAGTGCTTTTTACGCTTCAAATAGTTGTGAGTAAAGGTCTTCTTTTTGTTTTGTAAGTGTTGTTAACCAGGTGAACACCGGTGGCTAATGTGCCGATCTTACTTGGACTAATATACTTGCCTTGATTAAACCCTTACGAGACATACATAACTACAAGAAATCAATTAAGATATAAACCTAACCATAACCTTAAACTCCCCGAGATCCTACACTCGCACATGCAATGGTTTCCTAACGGGGAGTTGAGTTTGTCATAAGCTGACCCCCACAATTAGTAATCAAATACACAATGCATTTCCCTAGGCCCATAAATGTCGAGAAGTATCATATAGTCTGACGTTCACATGACTAGCTAGAAGAATAGCACCCTAACTGGCAAATAATAAACCATCGAATAATATCTCAACACAAATGTTGTGAGGGGTTCGTAGCATGGAAAACAAAAATTTCTATCACATACAAACAAACATACCAAGATCATCTACTAGATTGTAGCAAGTCGATGGAATAACTCACCCTCGAAGATTCCAAAGTGTTTAACGAGCGGATTCTCGTGGGTGATGTGGTCATACTCTTTAGATCTCAAATGTGAGCGATCCCATTGGCGCTGTTAAAGCCGGCGCTCCCATGATCGGTCACACGTTCGTTACTCGGCGAAGACCTTCCTCTCCCTTGTTCAATGCAGGCAGCGGAGGTTGTAGCACTCTCCTGCGATTAAACTGTGGCAATGCGTAATGCAAAGGTAGAGAAATCCGAGGAGCTTCGCCTTAAGGGAGGCGAGTATGGTGGAGTATGAGAGAGGGCTATTAGTGGTCTAGAGATTAGACACACCAATTAGAAGGCTCTAAACGCGAGGCTAAAGCAATTAGAGCTCTAAACCAAAAGCGGCTCTAAGGGAGATTAGGGGATAGGAACTTGTGTGTCAGAGGAAGCGGGCCACCCTTTTTATAGGTGGAGGGCAGCCGAGGGAAGGAGGAGTCCCTCCCAACTCGGCCTAGGTGGGCAGCGGCTTGGAAGGAGGGACTCCTCCTCCAAGTTAGTTCAACCTCCTCTTGCTTGTTTCCCACAGTTTCTGTTCCCCATGATTTCTGTTTTCCCACAGTTTCTGTTTTAGGCAGTTTGACTTTCAAGCAGGTTGACTTTTCAGTTTTAGACAAGAACACTTAGTACATGATGCAATCATTCAATGACACATTCATGTACCCTCCCCGGTCTTGGGACAATCCGGAACCTTCTAGAACATTCCGATGAAAACTGGAATCATTCCGAACTCCGAAGCAGGACTTTCCTTATATGAATCTTATTCTCGGACCATTAGGATCACCTCGTGATATCCGGATCCCATCGAGACTCCGAACAACATTGGTCTCTTTCTCATAATACCATAACTACTCAAACAACGTCGAATCCTTAAGTGTGTCTCCCTACGGTTCGTGAATTATGCGGACATGATCCGAGACACTTCTCGAACAATAACCAATAGAGGAATCTAGAAATTCATATGGCTCCCACATATTTCTCACGATTGCTGCGTCGAATGAACCACTTACATACGATACCAATTTCCCTTTGTCTCACGATGGTTTACTTATCAGGGTTATGATCGTCGGTATCTGCATACCTAGTTCAACCTCGTTGATAAAAATACTCTTTTTCGTTCGTGATATGTGATCCCTTGTGAGCCAGGTCACATGCTTGCAAGCTAATTGGATGACATTCCAGGAGAGGCCCAGTATATCTATCAGTCATATGGATGGACAAATCCCTCTTGATCCATGTTTCAACCAATACTTTAGAACACTCAATACCACCTTTATAGCCACCCGATTCACGGTGTGGTGTTTGATGTCATCAAAGCATCCATCGGTAAAGGTGATATGCATGATCTCATGGTGAAGGAATTAGGTTACTATGTATCGAGAAAGCATATAGCAATTGAACTATTGAAATGACTTGATCTTTATGCTACGGCTTATCTATGGGAGTATGTCCATATCATTCTCCTAACGATATGATCTTGTTGTTGATAACATCTCAATGTTCATGATAGAAACCACAATCATTAATCAACCAACAAGCTAGTGATATAGAGGCTATACTAGGGACTTCAAATTAAGTTTACAAATCACACAAGTATTAATGTTTCCTTGTTAATACTGTTATAGCATGAATGTAAACATTTATCATAAACACAAAGATATAATAATAACTACATTTATTATTGCCTCTAGGGCATATCTCCAGCAGTCTCCACTTGCACTAGAGTCATCTAATCTAGATTACATGGTAATATCCGAACACCCATGGCGGTTTGGTGTTGGTCATGTTTTGCCCTCGGGAAGGTTTAGTCAGCGGATCCGCCACATTCGGATACGTGTGTACTTTGCAAATCTTTATATCCCCATCTTGGATATGTTCTCGAATAAGCGTGAAAAGCGTAGCTTGATGTGCTTGACTTCTTGTGTGACCTTGGTTCTTGCGCATTGGCTATGGCGCCCATGTTATCACGGTAGATAGACATTGGGTCCGGCCTGGAACCACCGAGCTCTGTAATGAACTCTTTCATCCATATAAACTTCTTGTGAAGCCTCAAAGCGACCATGTATTCGATTCGGTTGAAGATCTCGCCTGGCAGCTTTGCTTTGCACTCCTCCGACTAGCTCTGCACCATTCAAAATAAATATTATCCAGTTGTGATTTAGAATCATCGGATCGGTGTTCCAACTAACATCGGTGTAACCATTAACAGCATTGTTCATCACCTCCATAAGAAAGAACCATATCCTTAGTTCTTCTCAAGTACTTAAGGATGTTTTTTGACATTGTCAATGATCCACTCTGGATCACTTTGATATCTGCTAGTTAAACTAACGACATATGCAATGTCGGGTCTAGTACATAGCATGGCATACATTAGAGATCCTATGGGTGAGGCATAGGGTCTTACTCATCCTTTCTCTATCTTCTGCGATGTGGGACTTTGAGTTTTACTCAAGGTGCGTATTAGGGGCAACATGGGCAGAACCCTTTCTTGCTTTCTTCCATTCAAACCTCTTTAGAACTTTGTCCAAATATGTACTCTGTGACAATGATATTTGGCGTTCGATCTATCTCTATAAATCTTTATGCCTAATATGTGGTACTGCCAAGATCCTTCATTGAAAAACTATTATTCAAATATTCCTTGACACTATTAAGAAGGTCTACATCATTCCCAATCAACAATATGTCATCCACATATAGTATTAAGAATCTCTGAGCTCCCACTCACTTTCTTGTAAATACAAGCTTCTCCATAAGTTTGTATAAAACCAAAACTTTGATTACCTTATCAAAGCGTTGATTCCAACAGGGATGCTTGCTTCAATCCATAGATGGACCGTTGAAGTTTGCATACCTTGTTAGCATCTTTAGGATCGACAAAACCTTTGGGTTGCATCATATCTGACTCTTCATCAATATCTCCATTGAGGAATCTTTGTTTTGACATCCATCGCCATATCTCATAATCATAATATCGTGATTGCTAACATAATCCTCCACAGACTTTAACCTTCTTTGGTGAAAAGTCTCATCGTAGTCGACTCCTTGAATTTGCCGAAACCCTTTTGCGACAAGTCGAGCTTTATAAACGATAACATTACCATCATCATTTTTCTTCTTGAAAATCCATTTGTTCTCGTGACCTTGACCATCCGGTAAGTCCACCAAAGTCCATACTTGGTTTCGTACATGGATCAATCTCGGTTCATGGCTTCTTGCCATTTATTGGAATCTGGGCTCATCATCGCTTCCTCATATGTCTCGGGGTCATCGGTGTTGTCCACCAACATGACACTCATAGCGGGATCATACCAATGCAGGTAGTGCGAGTTCTCGTTGACCTCAGGAGCTGTAGCAACTTCAGCGAAGTTTCATGATCATCATCATTAGCTTCCTCTCTTATTGGTGCAGGCACCAGGAACTTCTTCGGTCTTTGCGCTACTCGCAATTCGAGAGAAGGTTCGACAACCTCGTCGAGTTCTACTTTCCTTCAGTCACTTCTTTGAGAAATTCCTTCTCTAGAAAGGATCCATTCTTAACAGCGAAGATTTTGCCTTCGGATCTATGATAGAAGGTATACCCAATAGTTTCCTTTGGGTATCCTATGAAGAGCATTTTTCGCTTTGGGTTCAAGCTTGTCATTTGTAACTTCTTTACATAGGCGCATCCCCAAACTTTAAGGAGCGACAATTTAGGTTTCTTCCCAAACCATAATTCATACGGTGTCGTTTCAGCAGTTTAGGCGGTGCCCTATTTAAAGTGAATCTTTGTTTCTAATGCATAACCCCAAAATGATAGCGGTAAATCGTAAGTGACATCATAGAGCGAACCATATCTAAGAGAGTTCGATTGACGTTCGGACACACCATTCTGTTGTGGTGTTCCGGCGGTGTCAATGTGAAAGTATTCGCATTTCTTCAAATGCTCGCCAAACTCGTAACAGATATTCACCTCCACGATCGAGCGTGAAATTTAATCTTCTTGTTCGTTGATTCTCTACCTCACTTTGAAACTCCTTAAACTTCTCGAAAGTTTAGGACTTATGTTTCATGAAATAGATATACCCATATCTACTCAAGTCATCCGTGAAGGTAAGAACATACTTGATAACCACCGGCGATGCTACACTCATTGGACCACACACATCGGTATGTATGATTTCCAATAAGTCCGTAGCTCGCTCCATCATACTGAAAATGGAGTCTTAGTCATTTTTCCATCGGACATGCTTCGCATCTTTCAAGTGATTCAAAATCAAGTGATTCAAAGTCCATGAATGGAGTTTCTTCATCGCTTCACTCAATGTGACCAAGGCGATGGCCACATAGGTCGAATTATCGCTTGATTTCAAGCGTTTAGCCTCAATGTTGTTGATATGTGTATTTCCACTATCGAGATTCAATAAGAATAGACCATCTATCAAAGGTGCATGTGCATAAAACATATTACTCATATAAATCGAACAACCATTATTCTCGGACTTAAACAAGTAGTCTACTTAATAAACAAGATCCAGATATAATGTTCATGCTCAACGGGCACTAAATAACAATTATTTAAGTATAAAACTAATCCAGATGGTAGATGAAGGGGTAGCGTGCCGAGCGATCACATCAACCTTTGATCCGTTTCCCAGCGCGCCGTCACCTCGTTCTTCGCTAGCTTCCGTTTGATACTGCTTTTTGTTTGAGTTACAAATATGAAACAGAACCCGATTATCAAATACCGAGCACTACTCAGTACTAGTGAGATACACATCAATAACATGTATATCGGATATACCTTTCTTCTTGATGTTGCCGTTCTTGAGATCCATGAAGTACTTTGGGCAATTCCGCTTCGGTGACCTTCTCCCTGCGGTAAAAGCACTCGATTTCGGGCTTGGGTCAGCCTTGGTCTTCTTCATGGCGTGGTAACTTTCTTACCACCCTTCTTGAAGTGTCCCTTTGTAGACTTGCCTTTCTTGAATTTGGTGGTCTTATTGACCAACAACACTTGGTGCTCTTTCTTGATCTCCATACGCAGATTTTAACATGCAAGCAGTTACAGCGACTCTTTGTTCATATTACGCATGTTGTAGTTCATCACAAAGTTCTTGTAACTTGGTGGTAGTGATTGGAGGACACGGTAAATCCCAAAGCATTAGGAATCACTATACCCAAGCTTTGAAGTTTGTTTGCGTGCCCAGACATCTTAAGCACATGCTCCTTGGTGAATGCCTCTTCCATCTTGCGGTTAAAGAACTTTTGAAGCCTCATAGCTTTCAATTGCATGAGTCTCAAAAATCAATTTGAGATCTCGACAATATCATATAGTCGACTCTTCAAACCTTTTACGAAGCTCAGATTCTAAACCATACAAGATAGCTTCTTTGAACTATGGAGTCTTGATTCTTAGAAGCGAGGTAAACATTCTTTACTTCATCGGAGCATCGGTGCGGTGGAGTCACCAGTGGTGCATCCGGCACATAGGTCAAATTACGGTGTGAGGACAATCCTCAAATGCGGAACCAATCCATGAAGTTGCTTCCATTGTTTTTCAACTTTTCTTTCTCTAGGGCAGCATTAAAATTGATGGTAGGGGCTGCCATTGATCTACAACATATTTGCAATAGTTTAGACTAAGTTTATGACAAATTGAGTTCAAATTAATTAATGAAATTAAACTAGGTGAACTCCCACTCAAAACAACATCCCTCACATTGTTTTAGTGATCACAGACCAAATCCACTACATCGACACGATCATCACGAGAGTTGATATAGTTTCAATGGCGAACAATCGTCATGTTCATCATATCTACTATATGATTCATGCTTTACCTTTCGGTGATCCGTGTTAGAGACCATGTCTACATACTAGGCTCGTCAAGATCAAACCTTAGTTTACGCATGAGCAAATCTGGCTTCGCTCACGTTGTATACACTTGCGAGAATCTAACACACCGATCATCCGTGGTGCTTGAAACAACAAGCTTTATAGCGGTGCTAACTAAGGGTGAACACTTTATGACTTGAAATTCATGTGCATGAGGATCATCTTATAATGCTACCGTCGTCTAAACAATACAAGATGCATAAAGGATTAACATCACATGCAATTCATAATATGTGATATGATATGGCCTTTCTTCTTTGTGCTTCGATCTCCATCTTCAAGCGAACATGATCTCCATCATCACGGCATTGCATCAAGGTCAATGGCGGCTTCACCATGTTGTCGTCCACGGCTTCAACTATTACAACTACTTTGAATAGACAGGGTCTTAACATAAATTAAAGACAACCATATGGCTCTGCGGTTGCCAACTTACAATAAGGAACATTGCATACATCAAATATAATCACAATCATGGCCATATCACATCACGCACCCACCGCAAAACAAAGTTAGATGCCTCTACTTTCTTTGCATATTTTCGTGGTTTGGGGCTTTCAATAAGTGTCGTTCTAACTTACGAACAAGAACCACAACATTGATACTAGCATTGTTGATCACCGTTGTAAATTGGATCTTAACTATGCTAGGAGAAGCAGCACCCATAAAGCCACTTATGCAATACAAGTTGCATGTCAAGCGTGGAGCAAGTCTCATGAGCGATGTCATGTAAGGTTAGCCGGGCGCTTCATCCCAACATCTGTAAGATGCAAAGTACACAGAAGCAATCGACAATAAAAGCATCAGCGCCCAATGACCATTGTGTTCTACTCGTGCAGCAGATCTACATATAGACACGACTCACGATACCTTTTGAGGGTTCGTAGCATGGAAAACAAAATTTTCTATCGCATACAAACAAACAAGCCAAGATCTATCTACTAGATTGTAGCGAGTCGATGGAATAACTCACCCTCGAAGATTCCAAAGTGTTTAGCGAGGCGGATTCTCGTGGGTGATGTAAATACTCTTTCCGATCTCAAGATCGTGTAGAGCGATCCTTAAGCGCTGCGTTCCAGCAAGCGCTCCATAATCAGTCCTGCGTTCGATTTTCGACGAAGACCTTCCTCTCCCTTGTTCAGTGAGCGGAGGTTGTAGCACTCTCCTCGCGATTAGGCGGCCTGGCGTGGTGAATAGAAGTAGAGGAAATCCATGAGGAGCCTTAATGGGAGGCAGTATGGTGGAGTATGAGAGGGCTATTAGTGGTCTAGAGATTAGACACACCAATTAGAAGGCTCTAAACCATGGGCTAAAGCAATTAGAAGCTCTAAACCAAAGCGGCTCTAAGCAGGAGATTAGAGGATAGGAACTTGTGTGTGTCTAGGAGGAGGCCTGCCCTCCTTTTATAGGTGGAGGGCGGCGCGCCGGGGGAGGAGAGTCCCTCCCCAGCTCAGCCTAGGTGGGCCATGGCATGGAGGAGGACTCCTCCTCCAAGTTAGTTTCAACCTCCTCTTGCTTGTTTCCCAGGTTTCTGTTTCCCAGGTTTCTGTTTTCCACAGTTTCTGTTTAGCCGTTTGACTTTCAAACTAGCAGTTTGACTTTTCAGTTTTGGAACAGCAAGAACACTTAGTACATGATGCAATCATTCAATGACATTCATGTACCCTCCCCCAGTCTTGGGACAATCCGGAACCTTCTAGAACATTCCCGATGAAAACACGAAATCATTCCCGAACTCGAAGCAGGACTTTCCTTATATGAATCTTATTCTCGGACCATTAGGATCACCTCGTGATATCCGGATCCCATCGAGACTCCGAACAACATTGGTCTCTTTCTCATAATACCATAACTTCTCAAAACAGCGTCAGATCCTTAAGTGTGTCTCCCTACGGTTCGTGAATTATGCGGACATGATCGAGACACTTCTCGATAATAACCAATAGAGAATCTGAAATTCATATGCTCCCACATATTTCTACGATTGCTGCGTCGAATGAACCACTTACATACGATACCAATTTCCCTTTGTCTCACGATAGTTTACTTATCAGTTATGATCGTGGTATCTACTGCGTCCCTCTCTCACGGCTCACCCACAGGACCCACCGTCATACTCTCTGAGGGCCCACACTCAACTCCCACGCCAACTTGCACGCACCACGCACCTTTGGGACCCGATTACGCCCCCTGTTCATCTTCTCCCGTCGCCTCTCAACCGCCCGGCTCGGCCCCCGCCTCGTGCCTCGCCCCCAGAGCTCGCGCCCTGTGACCTCACCCTCCTCGGCGTGGCCACGCCATTCCTCGGCCTTCATACCACAGCCCCACCGCCCTCGCAGCTAGCCGCTCCTCGCCTCGCCTGGCCGCCATATCTCACCCGGCCTCCCGCCTAGCCTCGCCGCCCGGGCCGCCACCGCCTCGCGACTCAGCCACCTGCTACCAGCTTCGCCGCCTCTCTCTCTCTCAGGCGGGGCCTGCGCGGCCTCCTCCCGCTCTTCCTTGCGGTAGCGCGTCCGAAAACCCTTTGTCCGCCATCGCCCGGCGTCGTGCTGCCCGGCGGCGCTGCGCCCTCGCCGCCGCCTACTCACGGCTCACGCGCAACTCCGGCCGCCCAGTACGCCGCCAGCGTCGCCGCCGCCAGTCCCCCGCCCGCCGCCCTCGCGGGCTCGCGCGACCCCCTCGCGCCCGAGCCCCGTCGCTGCAGCTCTACCGCGCGCCCGGTAGGACCGAGACCTTCGCCCGGCCGTGCGCCTGCCCTCGTCGGCCCGTCGCCCGCCAGCGTCTGCGCTCCGCCCGGCCAGCGGCCTCGTCCTCGCGCGCCCTGACCTCGCCTGCGCCTCCCCTCGGCGCCCTACGGTCGCTCGCGCGTCGCCCGCCGCCGTCGCCGCCAGCCGTCTCCGGCGAGGCCGGGCTTCTCGAGCCTGCACCCGTGCCTTAGGCCGACATTCCGCTCTGATACCGGTACCGGTGGGTGTCTGCGAAGACCGACAAGATCTTCCGTCGAAAAAGTTAGCAAGGCGGCGCGACGAACATGGAGGCCGTCGAGAAACGAACCGTCCCGCGGACTCGAAGGCCCGATCTGCGCTCTGGTTGTCAAGATCTTCCCCACGGACTCCGATGGCCATGGCGGCGAACCTCGTGCGCCAAGCTCTCCTTCATGGAGCCCGAACGCAGGGCGAACCGAAAGGCGAACACGGGTACTAGTACTTCCGGGACGTCAGTGCTTCTTCCCTCGCCAAGACCGCCTCGATGGCGCGGGCCCGACAAAGACCTACATAGCAGCAAGACCGACCTCGCGGAACCAGGCAAGACCTTGCGATAGCGAAGCGCACCGACCGGAAAAGCCGTCGCCACCGACCCAAGTTACGCTCCCGGGCGTCGAGAACCCCGTCGACAAGTGCTCGTCCCGAACCCCAGATCTCGACCCCGATATCAAAGCGGCAGTCGAACCCGAAGACCGTTCGCGAAACCCCAGATCATCCGGCAAAACCGACAAGCTTCAACTAAGATGGCCCGAGGCCGTCGACAAACGCGAACCCGGAACCACAGTTCTCCATCAAGGGCCTTGGGACCGTCGCCATGACCCAAAGACCGGATCGTAAGACCCTAACCCGGAGCCGAGCGTTTCCGTCGACCACGGACCACGAGGCGACCCGAACCCGGACCCGGATCCGAGAACCCTAAAGTGTGAACCCTTCCGAAACCCTATTTTCTAACATAATAACAACTTGTTGCATATTGAATTGTCATTCATCTCGCATGCATATCTGTGGTTTGGGGGCCTTATGCCGATTCACCTAATAATTAAATATGGGGCCCATATGCGGGCAAATCTAGCCTTATATTGGCCTCATTTAAATTTGTGTAGCGAACCCGATAATATCTTCTACCGTGTTAAACAACATTTAAATTGCGGGGTTCTAAATAACTTGAACCATTTAACTAATTGTCGGGACCCCGGTTAGCAATACGACCTAATTGCATCACCCTTTGCCATGACATTCATCATACATGCATCATGCCGATCTTACGCGTTGTATTAAATATTGCATCCGGTGTTCCTTCTAGTGTTTTGCTTCTTGCGGATAAGGCCGTTGAGTTGATGTGAGCTCGCCCGATCTTGGATGAACCTTTCGACAATGTTTTCGATGAGCATCTCCTCTTTCTACCTATCTTACTTTTATAGTCTTTATTCCCTCTGTTGATCTATTGCTATACGTATTTGCGATGCTTTAGTTTTCATTACATGATATACCGTGCGGCCCTATATTGCCTTGGACACATCCTATTACATTGTTTGGTAGATAGTTGGACTTGCGTCGTAGTTGCTTGCTCAAGTGTTGATGTGTGTCATATGCCACGATTCTTTGATGTATTCCGCATGTTGATGTTGGAGATGATTCTAGTTTTACTTATTGTTCACTTTGCTACATTTAACAACTAAAATTAAATAAGCGAGAGGCATCGGTGGGTGATAGATAATATTTGGTTTCGAGCCCACTTGTGTCCGTAAGACCGAGTACTTGATACTGTTCCTTGATTTATCGCTATCCACATCCGGTATATGGGACCCCACAGGCGAGCTTGATTGATCTTATTTCTTGGGGCCACAAACTAGTTTGAGGTTTTATTTACGATCTGTACTTATGCCGTACTCTTGCTTTATTACGATTGTGCGAAAAGCACCTTTGTCTTTATTTAGGTAGCGTAATGTTTGGCGGTATCGGCGATCCCGATTGAGGACTTCATCGTTCTGACCATTGTCGCAAACCTTAGGTCCGTCTCGAACTTGCTTACTCCGTTCTTGGGTATACTTCAAGGGTGGCCCTGAAATATTTGAATCTGTGATTGTTCGGTGAAAGCCTCGTTGGGTTTTGATTTGGTTTCAGGTTGATCGGCGTGTGTTGCTATTGGTGCACCCGGCGGGTAAAACTTTACGGCCGTGTCGCATGGATATGGACGACTTGGAGCGCGATATCTCGATCATAGACAAGCATAACTAAAGTTCTGCTATAAATTTGACTTATAATGACTAGTAATCAGCTTCACTATAATGGAATGGTTAATTAATCGCCCCACAATTGCTTGTTTGTTTGTAAGCTTGCGACAGCTGTATCGACTAGTAAATCTTGCAACTTCTAGCGGAATGGCTGAATAAAAGTACCAACAACTTTGGGTTTTGGGATTATCTCATGCTATTCATATCGATTAGTAATTGATGCAACTTCTGAGAATGATTAAAAGTGCCTTTTTACTTTATCGGGATGATTATCTATACGACTAGTAATTACAGCGATAAGCGAATAAATAAAGCGCCAGCGGTGTGAGTTCCTCGGTTGACTTCCTCATTTGGTTAGAAATGCCGAGATGGGTTTGTTTGGTGTTAGCCGGTTGGATCCGGATAGGTCTATCTTACCCTCTCGATTACCGCGGTTGTATCGAGTCTCTATAGGTTGTTTAGTGCATGTTCTTGCTAAGCTTGATCCACCATACCTATGTGGCGAGGGCCGAATTCTAGCCTCATGGTGTCTTGGCCTCGATCGGCGCTCCTTCTTTGTTTCTGCTTTGCCCTTTGTCGGCACCTTTTGTTTAAGCGAGTTTGAGATCGGCGCCGTTAGCGGGGTTACCCTTAAGCTTGGCGGGGGTTATGGGCGCCATTGGTTATTCTTGAGGCTCTTAGCCCCATTTGCATCTTGTCCGTGGCTGGGCTCTATCGTTTTCAAGGTGATTTGGATCTTTGTATATTATATCATATTCTTGACTCATGGAGTTATATATATATTTGTCTTGTGGGTCCCATCGAGGGGCTGTAATGTTATTGCCGTTTTCCACCCTTGCGAAAGTGCTGGTGGGCACCTTTGAATCATTTCTATGCGGGTTTTGGTGAATTTTGCCCAAACTTGCATAGGTCCGGTCTCGAGGTGTTCTGAGTGGTATCGAGCACGGCCGGTTGCGATACCCTGAAGTCCGGCTGTAGGATAACCTAGCTAACGGCAGTAGAGTGTCAAAACTATTTCAAAATCGGTTGGATAGTTACGATTAGATGCGATTTTACTCCTTACCCTCCTATTCTCCTCTTACCCTACGTGTTTTGAATCGCTCTCGTCTCTTTCTTGAGTCGGAATTCTCGTGGTTGGGTTTCGTCGTACCTTTAGGGTCTCGCTTCCTTCTTCGATAACGGTGTTGCTACATCTGGTCTTCATGCGATCCGAGGAATCCTTCGTGGCGTGGAGTCCTTGTTCTTTGTTTGTGCTTCCGTGTTTCCGCGGCGACATCATCTCGCCGGATCGATCTGATGCGCATCCTCCGTTGTTCGAACCTCGCTTGTCGAGATCTTGATCGACTCAGAGTTGGTTGCTTAATCCGCCTATTGGTTATGCGAGTAATGGTTTGGGTGCGGGATGGGTAGCTACCATACCACTACTCTTATCATTACGCTCTTGTACATCGAATCGGTGGATCCGGCGATTTTACTCCGCTCGTGGAAGTTAGGTGGCTTTATTTGTTGATACCTCTACCTTGACCTTTTGTTCGGAGAGTTCTCGGCGATCACGACGACCTCTTGTTAGTGGTGTCGCGAGGATCTACGAAGCGAGAAGGCGAGATCGCCGACCTTTCTTCGGTACCATGAGGCGGATCTCGAGGCGAGATCCATTGTTAGTGGTGTCGAATTGTGGCATCCCTTAAAACCACTACTAGAAAATCGCGTTGAATTTGTGCATTGCATCGTCATCATCGTTGATTGCCAAAACTATTTTGCAACACCGTTTTGTTTTCCAAGCCCATCTTTATTCAACGCCAAAACCGGGTCTCCGGATTACTTTTTTGTTGCTATCGGGTTTAAAGCGGCCCAATTAAATTAAATAAAAGATGTAATTGTTTTGGGTAGGCGGTCGAGCAGGCAACTGACCCGACGACCACCCCGTATTAAACGATTCAGTCCACCCCAATCAGCCCCACCTAAATTCTAGTCCCACCAAATTCTATCCTACCCACCAGACCGCCACCTCACCCTCTCACCTTTTCCTACCCACTTGCCACCTCACCCATCGGCCCGGATAAATCCTAGAGCTACCCAGTTTTCTACCCCCCTTAGCCACATCACCCCGGCCAATGGGCTCTCGCCACCTCACCTCCCTTCCTTCTATCCAACCACTTTTGCCACATCACCTCCCAACTCTCCCTCTCTCTCTCTCCCTCTCTCCTGCTCCACACCCTTTGGGACCCACCGTCATACTCTCGGGCCCACACTCAGCTCCGGCCTTGCCCACGCCTTGCTTTGCCCTTTGCTGGGACCCCACCGCCCCCTGTTCATCTTCTCCGTGCGCCTCTCCCAACCTGACTCGGCCCCCGCCTCGTGCCTCGCGCCCAGGCCGCTCGTGCCCTGCAACCTCCTCCTCGGCCGGCCGCCCGCCCGCTCCTCGCCTTCATGTGGCAAGCCACCGCTCCCCCAGCCCCTAGCGCTCCTCGCTGCCCCTCGCCGGCCATATCTCCGGCGGCGCCCTACGCCTAGCCTCGCCCGCCCGGGCGCCGCCGCCTCGCGACTCGCCCTCTGCTACCCGCCGCTGCTCTCTCTCTCTCGGGCCCAGGCCCAGCCTCCCTCCAGCTCTTCCTTGCGGCGCGTCCCGAGCCTTTGTCCCGCCATCGCCGGCGTCGTGCTCGCGCCCTTGGCGCGCGCCTTCGCCTCCGCCTCTCCCGGCGCTCCACCGCGCTCCGCCACCCCGCCCAGTACCGCCGTGCCCGCCTGCCGTCCCCGCCGCCCTCCGCGCTCGCGCGGACCCCCTCAGCGCCGAGCCCCCGTCGCTGCAGCTCTACCTCGCGCCTTGCGCCGGACCCGCCAGGACCTCGCCGTCGCGTCGCCCCCTCGTCGGCGGCAAGTCGCCCGCCGCGTCTGCGCTCACGGCCGCCTCCTCCGCGCCCGGCGACCTCGCCTGCGCCTCCCCTCGGCGCCCTCGGTCGCTCGCGGCGTTCGCCCGGCTTACGCGTCGCGCCTCGCCAACCGTCTCAAGCGAGCCGGGCCCCCGGCACAGCCTGCACCCGTGCCTTAGGCGGCGACATTCCGCTTTGATACCGGTACCGGTGGGTGTCTGGTAGCGAGAAGGCCGACAAGATCTTCCGTCGAAAAGTTAAGGGAGCGCGACACGGAACATGGAGGACACCGTCGAAACAAGACCCGTCCACGGACTCGAAGGCCCCGGTACCGGCACGCTCTGGTTGTCAAGATCTTCCACGGACTCGATGGCCATGGCGGGCGAACCTCGCGAGCGTAAGCTCTCCTTCATGGAATGCGAACACGGGGCGAACCCGAAGGCGAACACCGGAGTGACTAGTACTTCCGGGCGTCAAGTGCTTCTTCGCCCAGACCGCCTCGATGGCGGGCGACAAGACCCTCGCAGCAAAGACCGACCTCGCGGAACGGCAAGACCTTCGCGATAGCGAGCGGCACCGACCGGAAGCCGATCGCCCGACCGACCCAAGTTACGCTCCCGGACGTCGAGAACCCCGATCGACAAGTGCTCGTCCGAACCCGGATCTCGACCCCGATATCCGCTCAAAACGCTTATTCGAGAACCCGAACGTTCGCGAAACCCCAAGATCATCCACGGCACCGAGCTCGACACCGGCAACTAAGATGGCCCCACGAGACCGTCGACAAGAACCGCGAACCCCGGAACCCTGAGTTCTCCATCAAGGACGCCAGGACCGTCGCCATGACCCAAAGACCCCGGATGCGCCAAGACCCTAACCCCGGAGCCGAGAACGTTTCCGTCGACCCTGGACCCTGAGACCGACCCCGAACCCCCGGACCCAGATCGTCGAGAACCCTAAAGTGTGAACCCCTTCCCGAAACCCTATTTTCTAACATAATAACAACTTGTTGCATATTGAATTGTCATTCATCTCGCATGCATATCTGTGGTTTGGGGGCCTTATGCCGATTCACCTAATAATTAAATATGGGGCCCATATGCGGGCAAATCTAGCCTTATATTGGCCTCATTTAAATTTGTGTAGCGAACCCGATAATATCTTCTACCGTGTTAAACAACATTTAAATTGCGGGGTTCTAAATAACTTGAACCATTTTAACTAATTGTCGGGACCCCGGTTCCGCTTAATCTGACCTAATTGCATCACCCCTTTGCCATGACATTCATCATACATGCATCATGCCGATCTTCTGCCGTTGTATTAAATATTGCATCCGGTGTTCCTTCTAGTGTTTTGCTTCTTCGCGGATAAGGCCGTTGAGTTGATGTGAGCTCCGCCCCGATCTTCGGATGAACCTTTCGACAATGTTTTCAGGCGAGCATCTCCCTCTTTCTACCTATCTTACTTTTATAGTCTTTATTCCCTCCTGTTGATCTATTGCTATCTGTGTTGCGATGCTTTAGTTTCGTACACGTGATATCTGCGACCCTATATTGCCTTGGACACATCCTATTACATTGTTTGGTAGATAGTTGGACTTCTGCGTCGTGGTTGCTTGCTCAAGTGTTGATGTGTGTCGTCATATGCCACGATTCTTTGATGTATTGCCGCATGTTGATGTTGGAGATGATTCTAGTTTACTTATTGTTCACTTTACTTTGTTTAACAACTAAAATTAAATAAGCGAGAGGCATCGGTGGGTGATAGATAATATTTGGTTTCGAGCATACTTGTGTCCGTAAGACCCAGTACTTGATACTGTTCCTTGATTTATCGCGCTATCCACATCCGGGAGGTATATGGGACCCCAGGCGAGCTTGATTGATCTTATTTCTTGGGGCCACAAACTAGTTTGAGGTTTTATTTACGATCTGTACTTATGCCGTACTACTTGCTTTATTTACGATTGTCGAAGAGCACCTTTGTCTTTATTTAGGTAGCGTAATGTTTTGTGATGTCGGCGGTCCCGATTGGGGACTTCTTTATCGTTCTGACCATTGTCGCAAACCTTGGGTCCGTCTCGGAGCTTGCTTACTCCGTTCGGGTATACTTCAAGGGTGGCCCCGAAATATTCTGAATCTGTGATTGTTCGATCGTGAAAGCCTCGTTGGGTTTTGATTTGGTTTTAGAGGTTGATCGGCGTGTGTTGCTATTGGTGCACCCGGCGGGTAAAACTTTACGAAAGCCGTGTCCGCGGATATGGGCGACTTGGAGCACAGTATCTCGATCATAGACAAGCATAAATAAAGTTTACTGCTATAAATTTGACTTATAATGACTAGTAATCAGCTTCACTATAATGGAATGGTTAATTAATACTGCCCACAATTGCTTGTTTGTTTGTCGCTTGCGACAGCTTGTATCGACTAGTAAATCTTACCTTCTAGGAAATGGCTGAATAAAAGTACCAACAACTACTGGGTTTTGGGATTATCTCATGCTATTCATATCTGATTAGTAATTGATGCAACTACAACAGAATGATTAACTAAAAGTGCCCACTGTTTACTTTATCAGGATGATTATCTATACCTGACTAGTAATTCACAGCGATAAGCGAATAAATAAAGCGCCAGCGGTGTGAGTTCCTCGGTTGACTTCCTCGATTGGTTAGAAATGCCGAGATAGGTTTGTTTGGTGTTAGCAGTTGGATCCGGATAGGTCTATCTTACCCTCTCGATTGCCGCCGTTGTATCGAGTCTCTATAGGTTGTTTAGTGCATGTTTGCTGCTTGATCCACCATACCTATGTGGCGAGACCGGAATTCTAACCTCGCCGTGTCTTGGCCTCGATCTTGGCGCTCCTTCTTTGTTTTCCTTTGCCCTTTACCGGCACCTTTTGTTTAAGCGGGTTTGAGATCGGCGCCGTTAGCGGGGTTACCCTTCCGGCTTGGCAGGCGGGGTTATGGGCGCCATTGGTTATTCTTGAGGGCTCTTAGCCCCATTTGCATCTTGTCCGTAGGCGACGCTCTATCGTTTTCAAGGTGATTTGGATCTTTGTATATTATATCGTATTCTTGACTCATGGGTCGCTTATATATATCTCTGTGGGTCCCATCGAGGAATGTTGTGTAATGTTATTGCCGTTTTCCACCCGCGAAAGTGCTGGTGGGCACCTTTGAATCGTTTCTATCACGGGTTTGGTGAATTTTGCCCAAACTTGCATAGGTCCGGTCTCGAGGGTGTTCTGAGTTTGAGCCTTATCGATTCACCTCAATTAAATATGGGGCCCATATGCGGGCAAATCTAGTCTCATGGGCCTCATTTAAATTTGTGTAGAGCAGGTGATATATTACGCCTTGTTAAACAACATTTAAATTGCGGGGTAGCTAAATAACTTGAACCATTTACTTACCGGGACCCGGTTCTTTAATATAACCTAATTGCATCGCTTTCTTGTGTCATGCATCATACATGCATCATGCCGATCTTCATAGTTGTATTAAATATTGCATCGGTGTTTACTCTAGTGATTTGCTTCTTCGCGGATAAGGCGTTGAGTTGACGTGAGCTTCCCGATCTTGGTTGAACCTTGACAATGTTTTCGGCGAGCATCTCCCTTTCTACCTATCTTACTTTTAGTATTTATTCCCTCTGTTGATCTATTGCTATACGTGTCACGATGCTCTAGTTTTCGTACGTGATATCCCTTGCGCCTTATATTGCCTTGGACACACCTATTACCTGTTGTTTGGTAGATAGTGGGACTTGCGTCGTGATCGCTTGCTCAAGTCTTTGTGTGCGTCGTCAAGTACCACAGTTGTTGGAGCCTTGCCGCATGTTGATGTTGGAGATGAATATGGCTTTAATTATCGTTCACTTTAATTACTGCTTAACAACTAAAATTGAAGTAAGTAAGCAGAGGCATCGGTAGGTGATAGACAATGTTGGTTTCAGCCACTTGTGTCCGTAGGACCCGAGTTCTTGACACTGTTAGAGATCGAGCGCTAACCACGGTGGGAGATATGGGCCCCATTGATTATTACCTGATTTCAAAGTATTGTCTTTGGGGCCACAAACTAGTTTGAGGTTTTATTTACGATCCTACTTATGCCATGCTTTCTTTGCTTTATTTACGATTGCGAGGAGCACCTGTCTTTGTTAGGATCGGGACACGTTTCAGCGGTGTCGACAGGTCCGATTTTGGGATTTTTGTCGTTCACGGTAATCTACCAAACCTAAGTCCGTCTCGAGACCGGCCGACTTCGTTGGTAGACTTAGTGGGGTGGCCCGTGCTTGCTTTGGAGTGCAGGAGCGTCATGACTTAGGCCCGTAGACATACCGATGGGTGTATGTTAAGCGATCGCAAAAGGGTCGAAGTGCTTGTGGATACTTTGGTGCACCCTGCGAGGTTAAATCTTTCGAAGCCGTGTCCGCGGTTATGGGCGACTTGGAGCCGTGCTTGATCATAGACAACTATAACTAAAGTTTATTGTCATAAATTGACTTGTATCCGATATGACTAGTAATCACTTCACTACAGCGGAATGGCTAAATAAAAGTATCAACAAGCTGCTGGGTTTTGGGTTACCTCATGCTAATTGTATCGACTAGTAAGTGTCACAACTACAACGGAATGATTAACTAAAGTTCCTTGCTTACTCTATCGGATGATTATCTAAACGACTAGTAATTGTTGCGATAACAGAATAGTAAAGCGCAGCATGTGAGTTCCTCGGTTGACTTCCTCGTTTGGTCTCGAGAAAGCCAGATGGGTTTGCTTGATGGTAGAGTCGGTTGGTTCGAATAGGTCTTTCTTACCCTCTCGCCCTTGTATCGAGTCTCTATAGGTTGTTTAGCGCATCTTACCGCTTGATCCACCATACCTTTGTAGGCGAGGGCTTGAATTCTAGCCATGGTGTCTTGGCCTCGATCTTGGCGCTCCTCTTTTCCTTTGCCCTTTGTCGGCACCCTTTTGTTTAAGCAGGTTTGAGCAGCGTCGTTAGCGAGGGTTACCCTTCCGCTTGGCACAGGCGAGTTATGGACACCATTGGTTATTCTTTAGGGCTCTTAGCCCCATTTGCATCTTGTCCGTAGCTGGACGCTCTACCGTTTCAAGGTGATTTGGATCTTTGTATATAATATCTGTAATCTTGACTCTTTGAGTCGTTGTTATATATCTGTTCTGTGGGTCCCATCGAGGACTGTTGTGTAATGTTATTACTTGTTTCCACATGCGAAAGTGCTGGTGGGCACCTTTAATCGTTCTATCTCGGGTTTGGCGGGTTTCTAAAAACTTGCATAGGGATTCTGGTGTTACACTAGGGCGGCTAGGGCTTGGGAGAGCCCCAACTCGCGGCTAGGGAAAACCCTAGGGCGGCGACTTGTGGTGGCGGCTAGGGCTAGGGTTTTGTGGAGAGAGGTGTAGGAAGAGGGGCACCTGCCCTTCTTTTTTATAGGTGGGAGGCGCCCGGCCAGGGAGGAGTCCTCCCCAAGTCGGCCTCCTTGGACGGCGGGTGGAGGGAGAGGAACTCTTCCCCAAGTAGGTTTCCTACTCTCCCTCCACCAAGCAAAACTGTCGTTTGACTTTTCAAATTGGCGTTTGACTTTTCAAACTAGGATTTGATTTATCCCTTTATTTTGCTCGGACATGATACCTAGTACATGATGCAACCATTCCACATTGTCATGACACATTCATGTACCCTTCCCCTCTGGGGTGCCGGACCTTTCGGACCCTTCTACTCAACAACATCGAATCCTTAAGTGTGTCTCCCTACGGTTCGTGAATTATGCGGACATGATCGAGACACTTCTCCGAACAATAACCAATAGAGGAATCTAGAAATTCATATGGCTCCCACATATTTCTACGATTACTTTGCGATCGAATGAACCACTTACATACGATACCAATTTCCCTTTGTCTCACGATAGTTTACTTATCCGAGGTTTGATTCGGTATCTGCATACCTAGTTCAACCTCGTTCGATAAGTACTATTTTCTCGTTCCCGTGGTATGTGATCCCTTGTGATCCAGTCACATGCTTGCAAGCTAATTGGATGACATTCCACCGAGAGGGCCCAAAGTATATCTATCCGTCATATGGATGGACAAATCCCACTCTTGATCCACAACCCATACTTTCTGAACACTCAATGCCACCTTTATAGCCACCCAGTTACGGTGCGGTGTTTGATGTCATCAAAGCATCCTTCCGGTGATGGTGATAAGCATGATCTCATGGTCGAAGGAATTAGGTTACTATGTATCAGAAAAGCTTATAGCAATTGAACTATTAAAATGACTTGATCTTTATGCTACGCTTATCTATAGGAGTATGTCCATCATACCATTCTCCTAATGATATGATCTTATTGTAATAACATCTCAATTTTCATGATAGATAAACCACAATCATCTATTAACCAACAAGCTAGTATTATGAAGAGGCTTTACTAGGGACTCTAATTTAGTTTACAAATCACACAAGTATTAATGTTTCCTTATTAATACTGTTATAGCATGAATGTAAACATTTATCATAAACACAAAGATATAATAATAACTACATTTATTGCCTCTAGGGCATATCTCCAGCAGTGTGGCGGCAACACTTGGTGGTGGTGGCGCCTTAGGCTAGGGTTTGGAGGTGTAGGAGAGGCCCCTACCCTCCTTATAGGAGGAGGCGGTTTGGGGAGAGGAGTCCTCCTCCAACTCCTACTCATGGCCCGGTGGGAGGAGTGGTACTTCCTCCCAAGTAGGTTTCTACTCTCTCCACTAAGCAAACTTGAGATTTGACTTTTTCAAATTGGCGTTTGACTTTCAAACTTGATTTGATTTCTTCTCTTTATTTTGCCAAGTGACCTAGTACATGATGCAACCATTCCACATTGTCATGACACATCCATGTACCCTTCCCTTGAGTCGGACCTTCGAACTTTCTAGAACATTCTGGTAAAAGCACCGGAATCATTCCGAACTCAAACAGGACTTTCCTTATATGAATATTATTCTCGGACCATTAGGATCTCCTCGTGATATCCGGATCCCATCCGAGACTCGAACAACATTCGGTCTCTTACTCATCATTCCATAACTACTCAACAACATCGAATCCTTAAGTGTGTCTCCCTACGGTTCATGAATTATGCGGACATGACCGAGACACTTCTCCGATCAATAACCAATAGAGGAATCTGGAAATTCATATGGCTCCCACATATTTATACGATTACTTTGCGATCGAATGAACCACTTACATACGATACCAATTTCCCTTTGTCTCACGATAGTTTACTTATCCGAGGTTTTGATCGTCGGTATCTCTGCATACCTAGTTCAACCTCGTTACCGATAAGTACTCTTTTCTCATTCCCGTGGTATGTGATCCCTTGTGATCCAGTCACATGCTTGCAAGCTAATTGGATGACATTCCACCGAGAGGGCCCATAGTATATCTATCCGTCATATGGATGGACAAATCCCACTCTTGTATTAAGCCAAGATCTATCTACTAGATTGTAGCAACGAGTCGATAGAATACTAACCCTCGAAGATCCAAAGCGGTTAACGAGAGCAGATTCTCGTGGGTGATGTAGTCGTACACTTCCTATCTCAAGATCGCGTAGACGATCCTTCCGGCAGCGCTTACGTAGTCGGTCACACGTTCGGTACTTGATGAAGACCTTCCTCTCCCTTGTTCCAGCAGGCAGCGGAGGTTGTAGCACTCTCCTCGTGATTCCGGCAGCACGACGACGTGGTGTCGGTAAGTAGAGGGGAGATCTCGTAGGGCTTCTCCTTAAGCCGGAGCGAGTATGGTGGAGTATGAGAGAGGGCCTTGGCGATCTAGGGTTTAGAACCACCAATGGGAGAGGTGTGGCATCCCGCAAAACCACTACTAGAAAATCGCGTTGTTTTTGTGCATTGCATCGTCATCATCATGCATTGTTTGTCTGAACTATTTCGAAAATCCTAGTTTTGCTTTGTACAAATACCCCTCTTTATTTCAAATGCAAAACCCCGATCGTATCGGATATTTTATTTCCCTAAAAACTAATTGCAAAGTGGCCTTGTTTTAAAATAAACAAAACCAAACAAACACATATCTACAAAACTAATAAAACCTAAACCCTAAACCTATTCCCACCCAATCCTAATCTACCCACCTCTCATTTGCCCTCCTCTCCCCAATTCCTACCCACCGCCACCTCATCAATCCACCACTCTCTCTTTTTTCACACCCCTTACCTCTCACCTCCCCTACAGGTGGCCACCCAACCCCCAGCGCCACCTCCCCAATTCCTTCTCTCACAGGCACCCCTCTCTCTCTTCCCTGGCCACTTCTCTCCTCCTGCCTCGGTCCTTTGGCCCCACCTGGACGGTCCACCCCCCCATGGTCCCACTCTTCCCGCCTCCTTTCTTCCATGTCCCCCACCTCGCTCCTCCCCTCCCGACCCTCTCTCTGTCTCCCGCCTCCTCTGCCGTGGCTTCCCGTGCGGTGGGCCGTGGCGCCCTCCGCCGGCCGCCTCACCTCCTCACTTCTCGGGCCGTGGTCAGGCTCTCGTCGCCTCGCCGGCCCGCTTCAGCACCGGCAAGCGGCCTTGTGCTTCCCTCCGCCTCTCCGTGACATCGACCTCGCGGCGTCTCCGCCTCTCGCCCGCGTCGCCTCAGCCGGGCAGTCCCCTCATCGCCTCCCTTGTGGCCTCCCCTCGCGTCTCCCTCCACCGGTCTCCCCGCCTGGCTCCTCCTCCTCTTCTCCGGCCAAGGCCTCCCTCTCCTTAGCGACCTCGTCGCCCCGCTGCCGTCCTCGGCCTCCTCTGCCCATCGACTCCGCCTCCCGATCCTTGAGCGCGCCCGCCGCTTCCCTCACGGCCTCTCCTCCGCGCCTCCCGTGGCTGGGCGACCTCTCCCACCGCCAGCCCTCGCCTTTGGCGTTCCTCCGGGCGCCTCTGCCTCCCAGCCGCCCGCTTCCTCTGCTCAAGCCCGGGACCAGCGTCGTCACCTCCGTCTGTGAACGGTAGCTGCGGCCGCCGATGGGACGCCCTCACCGCCTTCTGCGTCAGGCTGCCGCTCTCCTCGAGGCCGCCGTCGTTCCCAAACCGCGACCAGTGACACATGTGTTCTGCGTGTGTTGTTGCGGCTCTCTGCGAGGTGTTTGGAATAACGGGTGCTCCCGACAAGTCCGAACTTCGTCGAACCTCGAGACCCGTGGCAAGTCACCCAAGTCCGGCATCGACAAGCGAAGCGGAACCATCGAGACCTTCGTCACGGGCAGCGGAGTTCGCTGCGAACCGAAGATCTTCTAAGAAACATCAAGTAGTCCACCACGACCCGAACCCGAAGTTCTTGACGCGACGACAAGATCTCCTACATGGGAGCCGGAGAACCGTGCCGAAGGCCGTGGATGCGACAAGATCATCTCTCGGGCCAGTGCGCCCGCCGCCAAGTTCGCCACCTTGGACGCCATGACCGTCTACGGACTCGAAGACCACGGCGACAAGATCGACGCAAACCGGAAGAATCCGATCGCCCGACACCGACCAAGTACTTCTTTCGGACGCCAAGTCTGCGAGAACCGGATGCGACAAGATCGCCCGTTGTTCGAGAACATTCTCGCCGAGACCGCTTAGTGAACCACGAGCCCTGTCGAACCGAACCCTGGAACCCCAAGTTCGTCGAGACCCCCTAATGTGTGAACCCCTTCCCGAAACCCTATTTTATAATATAATACAACTTGTCGCATATTAATTGTCCATGCATGCATATTTGTGTGGTTTGGGGGCCTTATGCCGACTCATCTAATAATTAAATATGGGGCCCATATGCGGGCAATCTAGTCTTATATTGGCCTCATTTAAATTTGTGTAGCGAACCCGGTACTATCTTCTGCCATGTTAAGACAACATTTAATTTGCGGGGTAGATAAATAACTTGAACCGTTTAATTAATTGTCGGGACCCCGGTTCCACCTAATATGACCTAATTGCGCCCTTTCTTTGCCATGTCATACATCATACATGCATCATGCCCGATCTTTTGTAGTATTAAATAGTGCATCCGGTGTTTCTTCTAGTGTTTTGCTTCTTAGCGGATAAGGCCGTTGAGTTGATCAGAGTCGACCCGATCTTGGTTGAACCTTCGGCAATGTTTTCTGAGCATCTCCCTTTCTACCTATCTTACTTTTCTAGTATTTATTCCCTCTGTTGATCTTTTGCTATACGTGTTGCGATGCTCTCGTTTTCATACCGTGATATCCCTTGCGCCGGATATAGCCTTGGACACATCCTATTACATTGTTTGGTAGATAGTTGGACCCGCGTCGTGATCGCTTGCTCAAGTGTTGTTGTGTGTCAAGTACCACGGTTGTTGGAGAAGTGCCGCATGTTCAATGTTGGAGATGATCATGGCTTTAATTATCGTTTAATCTAATTCTTGTTTAACAACTAAAATTGAAGTAGGTAGCGAGGCAGGTGGGTGATAGATAATATTTGGTTTCAATAGCCACTTGTGTCGTGGGACCCCGAGTTCTTGACACATTCCGAGATCGAGCGCTAACCAATTGGGAGATATGGGCCCCATTGATTAGTACGATTTCAAAGTATTGTCTTTGGGGCCACAAACTAGTTTGAGTTTTATTTACTATCTGTACTTATGCCATGCTTTCTTGCTTTATTTACGATTGTGCGAGGAGCTGCTGTCTTTAGGAAGCGGAGTGTTTTCGATGTCGATAGTCCCGGTTTGGGATTGACGTCGTTCTGACGATGGCCAAACCACGAGTCCGTCTCGGAGGCCGACTTTGTTGCGGGTAGACTTAGTGGGGTGGCCCAGGTGCTTGCTTTAGTGCAGGAGCGTCATGACATAGGCCCGCCGACATACCGATGGGTGTGTATGTTAGCGATCCGCAAAAGGGTGAAGTGCTTGTGGATACTTTGGTGCACCTCAGGTTAAATCTTTTAGAAGCCGTGTCATGGTTATGGGCGACTTGAGCACGGTGCTTGATCATAGACAACTATAACTAAAGTTTATTGTTATAAATTGACTTGTATCCGATATGACTAGTAATCAACTTCACTACAACGGAATGGCTAGGTAAAAGTACCAACAACTGCTGGGTTTTGGGGTTATCTCATGCTAATTGTATCTGACTAGTAAGTGTTGCCACTATCACGGAATGGTTAATTAAAAGTGCCCACTGCTTACTTTATCAGGATGATTATCTCAACCTGACTAGTAATTGCTGCAACCATAACTGAATAAATAAAACTGCCAACTGTGTGAGTTCCTCGGTTGACTTCCTCGTTTGGTCTCGAGGGGGAAACACCAGGATGGGTTTGTTTGATGGTGGCATCAGGTTGGTTCCGAATAGGTCTTTCTTACCTCTCGATAGCCTTGATTGTATCAGTCTCTATAGGTTGTTTAGTGCATGCCCGCCGCTTGATCCACCATACCTATGTGGCGAGGACCGAATTCTAGTCTCGTAGTGTCTTGGCCTCGATCTTGGCTCCTCTTTTCCTTTGCCCTTTGCCGGCACCCTTTTGTTTAAGCGGTTTTGAGATCGGCCGTTAGCGAGGTTACCCTTCCGCTTGGCACAGGCGGGGTTATGGGCGCCATTGGTTATTCTTGAGGCTCTTAGCCCATTTGCATCTTGTCCGTAGTCGGACGCTCTATCATTCAAGGTGATTTGGATCTTTGTACATTATATACGTATTCTAGACTCTTTGAGTCATTGTTATATATCTGTTACGTGGGTCCCATCGAGGACTGTTGTGTAATGTTATTACTTTGTTTTCCACCCGCACGAAAGTGCCTGGTGGGCACCTTTGAATCGTTTCTATGCGGGTTTGGCGAGTTTCGCTAAAACTTGCATAGGGCCGATTCTGAGGGTGTTACAAGAGGTGTGGCCGGTGGCTAGGGTTTGGGATACCCCAACTCGGCGACTTGGGAGAAGATCCCTAGGTGGTGGCGGCAGCAACACTTGGTGGTGGTGGTGGCACCTTAGGCTAGGGTTTGGAGGTGTAGGGAGAGGGGGCGCCCTACCCCTCCTTATATAGGAGGGAGAGGCGGTTTGGGGAGGAGGGAGTCCTCCTCCAACTCCTCCTCATGGCCGGCGGGTGGGAGGGAGTGGGACTTCCTCCCCAAGTAGGTTTCCTACTCTCCCTCCACCAAGCAAACTTGAGATTTGACTTTTTCAAATTGGCGTTTGACTTTCAAACTTCGATTTGATTTCTTATCTTTATTTTGCCCAACCAAGTGACCTAGTACATGATGTAACCATTCCACATTGTCATGACACATCCATGTACCCTTCCCCTCCGGAGTGTCGGACCTTCGAGACCTTTCTAGAACATTCCTGGTGAAAACACCGGAATCATTCCCGAACTCCGAAACAGGACTTTCCTTATATGAATCTTATTCCCCGGACCATTCTGGATCTCCTCGTGATATCCCGGATCCCATCCGAGACTCCGAACAACATTCGGTCTCTTACTCATCATTCCATAAATACTCAACAACATCGAATCCTTAAGTGTGTCTCCCTACGATTCGTGAATTATGCGGACATGACCGAGACACTTCTCCGATCAATAACCAATAGAGGAATCTGGAAATTCATATGGTTCCCACATATTTCTACGATTACTTTGCGATCGAATGAACCACTTACATACGATACCAATTTCCCTTTGTCCCACGATAGTTTACTTATCCGAGGTTTTGATTATCGGTATCTCTGCATACCTAGTTCAACCTCGTTACTGATAAGTAATATTTCTCGTTCCCGCGGTATGTGATCCCTTGTGAACCAGTCATATGCTTGCAAGCTAATTGGATGACATTCCACCGAGAGGGCCCAGAGTATATCTATTCGTCATATGGATGGACAAATCCCACTCTTGATCCATGTGTTTCAACCAATACTTTCCGAACACTCAATGCCACCTTTATAGCCACCCAGTTACGGTGTGGTGTTTGATGTCATCAAAGCATCCTTCCGGTGATGGTGATTAACATGATCTCATGGTCGAAGGAATTATGTTACTATGTATCAGAAAGCATATAGCAAATGAACTATATTAAATGACTTGATCTTTATGCTACGCTTATCTATAGGAGTATGTCCATCACATCATTCTCCTAATGATATGACCCTGTTGTTAATAACATCTCTATGTTCATGATCAGGAAACCATGATCATATATTAACCAACAAGCTAGTTTAACAAGAGGCTTTACTAGGGACTCTTTTATGTTTACAAATCACACAAGTATTAATGTTTCCGGTTAATACAATTATAACATGGTATGTAAACATTTATCATAAGTATGAAGATATGATAATAACCACTTTATTATTGCCTCTTGGGCATATCTCCAACATAAATATCCCCGGAGGCTGGGTCTTCTCTGGTAGAACGGTCCCTGCAAGTAGAGACCGGGAGAAGAAACAAACTGTCTTCGGGCGACCAGGCGTTACTATGAGCCCCTCATTGAAAGCGCACACTTTGTGCAGTTAAAAACGGCGCTCCGGTTAGCTTTTGAACTATAGAGGGCGTCCCAGTTTTGAGGGGAACAATACTCATAGGGTAGACATTTATATTGGAGTGGGTATTTCAAAAGGTCTTGTTTGATTATCCGATACTCGCATACTTTCGTATGACGAGCCAGGGGTGATCCCAACGGATGTATCAAATCTTGTGGGTAAAATGTACAATCTCTGCAGAGTGTAAATCTATTCGAATAACCGTGTTCGTGGTTATGGATGGGTTGGAGAAACTACTATAGAGCGGTGTTGGTTTTGATTACAAAAAGGCTTTCGGAAAAGCAATGACTTTGAAAATTTTGACCATGGGATGGTCGGAAATGAAGGAAAGGACAAAGGAGTTTGGTCATGGGATGACTAGAAGGAAAATGAATGGGTGACCTAATCCTAGTGTTTTCTAAAACTCTTAAAAAAGGTTTTCAAAATGTTTACAAAGGTTTTTAGCAAAGATATGTAGATGCTATATCTACAAGAGAAACTATTTGAGAAGAGAACCTCTCATGTAGCCCTCCTACTACCACATCCATACTGCATATCCTCTTGTTATTATTATTCTCTTAAGGTGGTTTGCGAGTACATTTAAAATACTCACTGGCATTGTCCCTGACTATTAACTTGGTCAGATTCAAGAAGAAAGCAAAGACGAAGGCGACATTGATGACTATGCGAGCTAGGACGTTCTTCCAGTCAGCTGCCTATAGGTTAAGGCATGGATCAGGCTCTACGCTTGGTGAAGTTCCGCTAATAATGATTGGTGTAGCCATAATGGCAAATAAGATATGACGTGTATCCACTTAAGTAATGGATGTTTACTTTGATACTTGTCGGTTATGTGCCACGACAGACTGATCATGGGATCGTGCTGTATGCATAACAGGGATTCTCGGAAGATTAATCTTGGGGTCCCACATAAAGGACAAATATGACCGTTCTAATATTCAATTTGGATGTACAAGAGTATTTATTCGAGGAAGGGGGGCTCACCGGGCTAGAGCCGCAAACGATGACGACAATCAGAGCATGTTCGGCAACATCATCATTAGGCGTCAATCCAGTAATAGGTGAATGTCCGGTTAGACTGGAGGCAGCGATGATCCGACGAAAGACTAGGACACTCCATGAAGCTAAAAAGAAGGGCAAAACTGGGACCCCTCCCCTCCCAACTCCGTCCGACGAGCCCACCGATGGGAGAAGGGAGAGGGACCCTGACACGACAGAGCAACGAGAAGGCTGGCAGGGACGAAAAGGGTCAAACGGGCCTCCTAACACTATACATTATGTGCGAGACAAATAGTCGTAATGTCGAATGACCCTCGCCATGGCGGATGCAATCTTATAACTCCTTTTTTTGTCATAAGAACGAATGAGTTGAACATCAATCTATCGTTCTCCCGGGAAGACGATGTATTCCTTCCGTCCAGAAATATCTAATTTAAGTTTATCTACATTCGAATGTATCTATATATTAAATATGTCTAGATAAATTTGAATCTAAACAAAATCAAGTTATTTATTTCTGAACATAGAAAGTAGTAAAATATTCTAGTATTTCTTTTTTGGATAGTGTCTTACACGTCATCTGGAAAGTGCACATGTTTCTAACATTTGGCTGACTTGGCCAAGCTAGGCCATGAATGGGACGAAAGGACGTGTCTCCCCGACAAAACTAGGACGTGGGAGAAGCGAAGCGATCCTTTTGCCCTCTCGCCGTTTTGTTATGCAGCCTGAATCGAAAAGCCATTTCCCATCCGCCTCTCCAGCGTCAGATAATCCATATGCACATCTTTTTCAGGAGAATTGAGCTGTGTCGTGCACGTAGGTAGAAACAATCATTTTCGCCTCGTTCCATTTGCTCGATCGTGACATGCTGCCTAGTAGTAGTAGTACTAGTACCATTTTGGGCGACAGAGGAAGGACCGAGGGTGATTTTACAAGTGTTGACCCGGACATGTTTTTGTGACAGTCTTCGTACCAGCCAAAAGAGCAGTAGTACTACTGCCACCGTGCCACAGTTTGTTACAACTTCCGAGTCCGAGTAAACAATTCAAATTTGTCACAAGCAGGAGAAAAGGAGATAGATCGGGTACCACGAACATGCATGCTGCGTGGGACCACGACGCAATATTTTCCTAGGCGCACCTTTTTATTGCACCAAGAGAGTACAAATGGGCCCTTTTTCTCTAACGAAACATTGTTTGCCCTTTATATTACTATAGTAAACGTGCACGTGTAACACACGTCATTAAAATATACACGTCTTTTATATTCTACTCCGTATTTATTTTTAATCAAGTTTATTTGTATGTAATTCTTGTTCATCGAGCCACTTAGATAGGTCTTATGGCCAAAAGGTGCAAGTGTGTGTGTGCGCAATGCACGATTCATGCACACATGAATCCACAAAAAAATATGACTACAATTTCTTGCAAAATTATTATAATTTCACTTAGATCTTTTGTGATTGCGGCACTAAATAATACTCCACCTCTATGCGGAAAGTGTCTTTGTCTCCCTAGCACCAATGCTATCTTTATTTTAAAAAATAAAATCATATTTTATAGGTTTCAAAAATTTCTAAAAATAGTCCTGGACATAATCAATGTTGTATCCGACAAACATGCAAAATTGCCACGCATAATTCTTTGTATTTTGGCCTACACAAAAATGAAAAATCTGATAAAATTTAGGATTTGAAAAACTACTTGCACACATGTACACTTTTGTCATTTTTACATCTCAGAATGCAAAGTATTTAAAATTGATATTTTGTGGGATAAATCATGAGTTATATCCAGATTTTTTTAAAAATATTTTTTGAAACTCACAAACATGATTTTGAATTTTTTAAAATGACAAAAGCACTAGAGCTCGGGAGCCAAAAATCTCCACTCACCTCTACAAGGTTTTTTTCCATATCAAGTCACTTTTACAAGGCCATACCAAATGATTCAACTTCTGCCTAGTTAACACACGTTTGACACCCACCTCTCCGTTACCTTTGTATGACTAACTTATACTTGAAGCATGACTAATGCACTTGCGCACCCCGCATGGCTCATTTCGAAATCCAGCATTATGCAATGGTGAGACATGCTCAAGCATGATTCGTTCAAAAGATATGTAGGTCCATAGAAGCCATCTTAGATACGACTAGCAATTGACTTGGTAAATATAGTTTCTAACAGATGATTGGAGCCCTTAAGGCCTCCTTTGATTCTCAGGATTTCTATAGGATCCGGATCCTGCGATTTTTTTTCCTTTCAGAGCCGTTTGATTCACAGAATCGCATCCTATAGGATTAGTTCCTGTAGAAACTGTATAGTTCATTTCCGCAGGAAAATTTGCATGATGTCATACCTCATGGTAAAAATCCTTTGCCGCAATCAAACAACCATTTTTGAGATTTCGCGTGTCCAAAGGATTCAATTGGGCAGGGCATTCCAATCCTTTGTTTTTCCTATTCCTTTGAATTTCCTACCATATGAATCAAAGGAGGCCTAAACATGAATGACACAATTTAGTATCAATTCAGCTCATCAAATCAACTTATATGATAGAAATGAGAATGTTAAGGCTCATATTTAAGCCGACGACCCGTGGGCATCCTAAGCGAGAGAACATGCGATACTATAAACAACAAACACATATGTAATTGTCGACAACTATAATACTCACTACGATTCATAATAAGTGTCGCTGATTAGTAACATTATATATATCTATATCTATTCAAAGTATTCTAAACACTTTGAATATGATGACACAATACAGGTCGAAAAAAGATCATGGAATAATCACAAGGGGTGGGTGGCCTTAGCAATACCAGCTCAGCACCCAATGAATGGACCGCTGGCATGTGGGGTCTCGGCACCGGTCCGATATTCCCGCGATCTCAATGGCCCAATTGTTTTGGCCCCGGCTCCAAGAAAGAAAGACATCCGGCTCCGGGCTCAGCTCCACCATTTCCGCGGCTGTCCACCGCGGCGGCGGCCTCGATACCCGTCCGACCCATCTCGGCACCGCAACCCTACCGGCCACTCGCGCCGCGCCTGCCCACCACGCGTCTCCCCTCCCCAATTTCGCGGCGGCCTATATAAAACCCGCCTACCCCGTCCCCCTCTGACCATTCTCCTTTCCCCTCCGATCCGCTCACCGCCATGCCTCCCCTCACGAGCTCCCTCCTCTCGCGCTCCACCGCGGGGCCCGGCTCTGCCCGGGTCACAGCCGCGGCCGCCGCCGCGATCTCCAAGCCCGCAGCCGCCGTCGCGGAGGCAGGCTCGTCCCCCTCCCCATCCGCGCCTGCCCATCCTCTCCCCGCCCGCGGCCAGACCCCGCGCCGGGCCGCTTCGCCCTTCGCGTCCGGACTCGCGGGCCGCCTCTTCGGGGGCCACCGCGCCGCCAGCCGCTCGTCGTCGTCCGCAGCCGCCGTCTTCGAGCGCCGATTCGCCTCCGCCGGTAAGGACCGCCATCCTGTCTCCCCGGTTCCAGTCATCGCGTCTCGGTTTGGTCTCTTTTTCCTTCTCTCTCGCTAACGTGTCATCTGCTTGTTTGTTTCGTTCTTCGGCAGCCACCAAAAACGTCTACGATGAAATCCTCACCGGCCTCGCCAAGCCGGGAGGGGGAGCCAACTTCGGCAAGTACTACAGCCTACCGGCCCTCGCCGATCCGCGGATTGGTGAGTTGTTTTCGACTTTTCCAACATTATGTGCGCGCCCTGGTCCGCTATTATGGCGTGGGATGTGCCTTATCTGGGTTGGTTCTAAGTTTGTGACTCTGCGTTGGGTGGATTGAGAATTCAGCGGGGCCATGTGTCAGAGTGGATGAATTGTTTCGTTCTCTTTGTAGATAATACGTAGTAGTCTCCGATCTGCTATTGTGTTGGATATATAGTGTGTAATGTTGGTGAAATTTGGACGCTCGACGTGTTTCCTTGAGTGAAATTCTGAAGTCTCGTGATGGAATTGGTCTCTGGATGCATAGCTGTTTTTTTTTCTGTTTATTATAAATCTGCTTATACTGCTGAATTGTGTGAAACGATGAAGATCTGACTCATCACTTTTTCCTATCAGATCGTCTCCCCTACTCGATAAGGATCCTTCTCGAGTCGGCAATCAGAAACTGCGATGATTTCCAGGTCACCGGGAAGGACGTTGAGAAGATCCTCGACTGGGAGAACAACTCCACCAAGCAAGTTGAAATCCCGTTCAAGCCAGCCCGTGTCCTCCTCCAGGTATTGATCCTGCCATCGTCTCCACTTTCCTGTTCCGTGCTGTCCAGTTTCTGTGGGAAGAATAATTGTGAGTTGGAAAGATTCGAGTCAATAGCTTTTGATGGCAGGAATATTGGAAATGCAGGTCCACCGTCCTATCCTTTCGAGATAGTGGAGGTCCCTGATCCCCATGTCTTATGCCCATTTTATTCTGTGTTATATGATTGCTGCTGTCTCTTCAGTTGTTTAAAGATGGTTGTATGCCCCAGCCCCAGTAGGTGTAGATTTCCTTATAAAATTAGCTGCATCGTCATCTCATATCATTATTCTAATGGCAATTATTAAAGTCAACACTTCCTATTTTAGTCTAATGGCAATTATTAAAGTCAACACTTCCTATTTTAGTTGTAAGCTGGATATTTTATTCTGATGCTATGATTCTGATGCGACATTTGATGATGGGAATCTTCGTTGTGCTTTCAGAAATTCAGTTTCACCAATTCTCTCTTTATGTAGGATTTCACTGGTGTCCCAGCAGTTGTTGATCTTGCTTGTATGAGGGATGCTATGAGCAAACTTGGCAGTGACCCAAACAAAATTAACCCTCTGGTGAGTTTATAGACCAGCGGTTACATTATCTACCTTCTTGTCTTGATAACTTCTTGGAAATATATTTGGTGTGCCTGTTTGATGATGTAATGTGCCGTTAGTATGCCACATTTTGATATGTGATGTTACAAGTAAGAAGCTTATGGTTGATCTATTGATAACTAAGTTGCATACTTTAACCATATCTGTTGAATGAACTGCTGCATTGACTTGAGAATTTCTGTTCGCTAATATGCTTTCGATGTTTTGCGACTGACTATTCTGGAATTCTTATAGCATTTCTGTGCTCCCTAGTTTATTATTATCACAACACCTATGGTCTCGTGTTGTTTAATCATTTAACTAACACTTAGGTAGAAAGTGTGATTGTGATGTAATTCTGAACTGATATGCTTTACTGGACACCGACATCCATTATTGATGGTTTTTATGCCTTTGTGAGTTGCTTATTAAATCTCATGGTTAGTCCCTTAGTCTACCATACCATTACAGTTAGACCAATTCTGGTATCTATTCTAGTTAGTGTTTGAATGGTATTTGTAACTTCTTAATCCTACATCTCAATATCGTCTAATTGATTGAGTGGGAATTTTCAAAAGATAATCCATATAAACTTTTCCCTTCAGGATGGGTCTTATGCAGTCTTCTACCGCTCTCTTTGTCAACTGACCCTCAGGGGGTAGCTTAGCATGTCAGTTTTATGCTTGTATCTTTGTGCTGTTGCTAATATTGCTGGGTGTATATTTTTTCAGGTACCTGTAGACCTTGTTGTTGACCATTCAGTACAAGTTGATGTGGCAAGATCAGAAAATGCTGTTCAGGCAAATATGGAGCTTGAGTTCAGCCGTAACAAGGAGCGGTTTGGGTTTTTGAAATGGGGTTCCACTGCATTCAATAACATGCTTGTTGTTCCACCCGGATCTGGAATTGTCCACCAGGTATTACAACAAACCAATTCTTTTGATCTTTCTGAACATTCCTGGGAATTATTTCCATTAGTAAACACTAATGACAATTCCATTTTTAGGTGAATCTTGAATATCTGGCCAGGGTCGTGTTTAACAATGGTGGGATCCTTTACCCTGATAGTGTTGTCGGCACTGATTCTCACACAACTATGATAGATGGTCTTGGTGTTGCTGGATGGGGAGTTGGTGGTATTGAGGCAGAAGCAACAATGCTTGGCCAGGTGAAGTTAATATTATTTGCTAACAGTTTTTATCTCTACTATGCTTGCAATGATCTATGAAATTACTAATAAAAGAAAAGTTGTCTAACAAGGTTACCAACAAAGCTTTCGAATCAGTGTTTGTTTATGTTTGGGACTTGTCGCAGAAAAAATGGTGTGTGTGGAGGGGGTGGGGATGGGATGTTTGTTGTGATCACTTATTTATGCCAATTATCTGAATTAAGTGTGGTTTATTCTGCAGCCAATGAGCATGGTCTTGCCAGCAGTTGTTGGTTTCAAGTTATCAGGGAAGCTGAGGAATGGAGTTACAGCCACAGACTTGGTTCTGACAGTAACTCAAATGCTTAGGAAACATGGTGTCGTTGGGAAGTTTGTTGAATTTTATGGTACCCCTCAATCTTGACCATCATGCCGTTATTTTCATATCTGGGTCACTTTTTTTACGAGCTTCTCTAATGTTACATACTATTCAATTCCAGGGGGCGGTATGGGTGAATTATCACTGGCCGATAGGGCTACTATTGCAAACATGTCACCGGAATATGGTGCAACTATGGGTTTCTTCCCGGTTGATGCTAAGACATTGGACTACTTGAAGCTAACTGGCAGAAGCGATGAAACTGTATGTTATATGCCGTGATTGCATTTGATTTGCATCTTATAACTGCACATGCATCTTAACTAATATTTTTTTGGCGGTTGCATTCTTTAGGTGGCCATGATAGAGTCTTACCTGCGCGCTAATAATATGTTCGTTGACTACAGCCAGGTGATTTCATACTTTTGTCTGAAGATAATTAGTTTGGTATATGTTATTGTTTATTTACTTATGATACTGATACTTCTCCCTTGGTGTAGGTTCAAGCCGAAAGAGTGTATTCATCTTATCTGGAACTTGACTTGGATGAGGTGGAACCATGTCTGTCGGGACCAAAACGGTAATGTACCTGGGTAATTCTTATCCTTAGCGTATGCTTGGCCTCATTCATCACTAAACTGAAGATATACTCAACAGGCCTCATGATAGAGTTACGCTAAAGAACATGAAGTCTGATTGGCACTCTTGCCTAGACAGCGATGTAGGATTCAAGGTAAGAATTTTCTCTGTAGATTCCCCCACTGTGATTCTCGTGCTATGTGCCACAATCTTGTTTATTTATTGACAAGATGAAACTCCCATTAGGTTAATCATTCCTGGACACCCAATGAAAATACTATGTTGATTAGCTGACTGGAATTCTACTTTTATAATATTGTAAAAAAATCATGTGCAAACAGTTTACACCCTGCTAATTTTCTATACTTTATTTTATTCTTCTATGCTCACCACCAACTTTTTTACAGGGTTTTGCTGTCCCAAAGGAATCACAGGGTAAAGTTGCAGAGTTTTCCTTCAAGGGGACACCAGCAAAAATAAAGCACGGAGATGTTGTTATTGCGGCTATCACTAGTTGCACCAACACGTCAAATCCTAATGTGATGCTGGGAGCAGCTTTGGTCGCGAAAAAGGCTTGTGATCTTGGCCTTGAGGTTTGTCCCTTGATTTTGTCTTGTCTTCAACTTTATGATTTCTGCTTAGACTTAAATGTCCTTACTCATTTTGTCTATATATAGCACATGCCATTGTTAACCATAAGAGGAACTACATCATGTTGGTAGTAGTTTAAAACTTTATATTGTCATGTGCAACATGTTCCTATTAAGACCGAGATTATTTTCATGATCAAAGTTATTGCATCCTTTTCTCTTATTATGACTAAAGTGTAAGATTTAATGTATACTGTTTCTTTGCTTATGTTCTAATAATTTTCTATTAGCCAACTGTTGCTTTAATTTAACATTACTGGTGTTAATTAGGTGAAACCTTGGATTAAAACAAGCCTTGCGCCAGGTTCTGGTGTTGTGAAGAAGTATTTGGACAAGAGGTGACTATTGCTTCTCCAGATTCCAAGTTTTCTTTTATTTTAGAACCTTGGTTAATTTTTTTTAAATTTTCCTATGCAGTGGTCTGCAGAAGTATCTAAACCAGCTTGGCTTCAATATTGTTGGCTATGGTTGTACAACCTGCATAGGAAACTCTGGAGATCTTGATGAATCTGTAGCTGCTGCTATTTCTGAAAATGGTGAGATTGACATCCCTTGATGTGTATGGCATGCATTGTTGTAAAAAACTGCATTTTTACTGACTTTTCCTCTTTCAGATGTTGTCGCTGCTGCTGTGTTGTCTGGAAACAGGAATTTTGAAGGACGTGTCCATGCATTGACCCGAGCAAATTATCTCGCTTCTCCTCCATTGGTTGTGGCCTATGCCCTTGCTGGCACGGTAAGAGAACATGCATTCCCAATGTTTAAACATCTGTGTATTACGGTATTACCTGTTGAAGCACCGGAACAAATCAAGAATGTCATCATTTATGTAATGCTACTACTTGGACTGTACCAGTATAATTCGTTAGTGCAGTTCAAATTTCTGCCTAGTTACTTTTTTGGTTTTCTTTGCTAAACCATGTAACTACTGGCACAAAACAATAGTGTTGTTTATGTAATGCTATTTTTACTATTGAACAATACAATTCATTAGTGTGAGGAGGGCCTAGATCTACTAAGCTAACTAGTTTAAAATTCTCCCTAGTTAATCTTTTGATTTTCTTTGCTCAACCGTGGAATGTGCTGCAGGTTAATATTGATTTTGAGAAAGAACCAGTTGGCATCTCAAAAGATGGGAAAGAGGTTTACTTCAGGGATATTTGGCCTACCACTGATGAGATTGCTGAGGTCAGCACTGCAACTATGATTTTTTGTCATATTTATCTCTATTTGTTCTTTGAGAACATATTTGATATTTTTTCATAATCCTCATAGTTGAGCTATTAATTCTTAATAGGTTGTCAAGTCAAGCGTTCTCCCAGATATGTTTAAGGGCACATATGAGTCAATCACCAAAGGAAACCCAATGTGGAATGAGCTGCCAGTATCAGCAAGCACTCTCTACCCATGGGATCCAAAATCAACATACATCCATGAGCCTCCTTATTTCAAGGATATGACAATGACCCCTCCTGGGGCACGGCCTGTGAAAGATGCGTATTGTCTTCTCAACCCGGTGACAGTATCACAACTGATCACATATCCCCTGCTGGCAGCATCCACCCAGACAGCCCAGCTGCCAAATTTTGAAGGATCGCAGTGTTGAAAGGAAGGATTTCAACTCATATGGCAGTCGAAGAGAACGATGAGATCATGGCTAGGGAACTTTTGCAAATATTCGTCTTGTGAACAAGTTCTTGAAGGGAGAGGTTGGCCCAAAAACCATCCATGTTCCATCAGGGGAGAAGCTTGCTGTTTTTGATGCTGCAATGGTAATAATGCTAAAACTTCATCAAATCCAAACTTTGCTTTTTAGTGATGCAACATATGAGGCTACATACAAATTCATTGAGTGAATTTTCATTATTTATGTTCTTCTCTTTTTGACAGAAATACAAGAATGAAGGGCATGACACTATTATTCTGGCTGGTGCTGAGTATGGCAGTGGAAGCTCCAGGGATTGGGCTGCAAAGGGTCCAATGCTCCAGGTAACAAGCTTCCCTCATAATTTCTTCGCCTACACATGCTGCGAACTGTCTCTAACATGTGCACTTTCACTTGGTGGCTGCAGGGAGTCAAGGCCGTGATAGCCAAGAGTTTTGAAAGGATTCACCGTAGCAATCTCGCTGGAATGGGCATTGTCCCTCTATGCTTCAAGGCTGGGGAGGATGCTGACAGTCTTGGCTTAACTGGGCATGAGCGCTACACCATCCAGCTTCCGACCAATGTGAATGAAATCAAGCCTGGCCAAGATGTCACGGTCACAACTGATGATGGAAAGTCGTTCACGTGCACACTCCGCTTTGACACTGAGGTACCTGTGTTCACCCCTGAGTATTTTTCTAGACCAATGTTGTTGATCACCTATAGTGATTTCTGATGATGCCTTTTCTGATTACTCTTCAGGTGGAGCTTGCATACTACACCCATGGTGGTATTCTACCATATGTCATCAGGAAGATCGCTGCTGAGCAATAGAGTGTTCCTGAGATGATTGCGATGAGGCAAATTGTAATTGTTGTAAACAGTTTCTTTAGCAAGTCCCATTTGAGGAATACTCCTCAAATAAACATCTGAGATATCTGCAGACAACTCAGAAGTTTTGAGCGCGTAAGGACGTTAGATGATCATCGTCCAGTTTTCCTTTTAAGGCACGATGTTAATAATATGCCTCACAATTGATGAGATGCATTTGCATATTGTAAGTATCTGTGAACACTGGAAAGTGGAATCAGCCGAAGGAATGTCTACGATTTTTATATGCATGGTTTCGCTGAATTATATCCATGTATTCCCCCCGTTTCTTGCTGACAATGCCAAGTCCATTAATCTGAGCCAGATCAGATTTGGTATGACAATGTCATAGTCCATCGATCTGAGGCAGATCAGATTTTGTATTCGAGACCTTGAGAGGGATCTGAGTGATATGCGTCCTATCCCTTTGGTGGTTGTCGGCCATAGGTTAGTGCAAATTCATTGTCATGAAATTCAGGGTCTTATTATCTCGCAGTACTAATGCATACTCCGTATATGATTGGAGAAACATAGAGTTAATTGTTCACATAAATCCTACAGTACATAAATTAGAAACACAAGAATGTACATGCAGGACTTCACTAGAGGAGGATTGTATGTTCTTTTCTCACTAATTTGTTTCTAGTCATTGATAAATTACCTTATTGCATGCAAAGTAGTCGCATGAATCATATTTTTTTAGCCAACAAACCAGACTTGGCAAAATAGAATTCTCTTAAATTTCTACAAAAACATTTGACTAAGATTGTATCGCCAGACTTAAAATATACACCTTAACTATGATATGATGAAACCACGAGGATGTGTGATACTCCCTCCATATGGATGAGTTCGTGGCCAAATTAGTTTGCCTAAACATTCTACATTATGAACGGAGGTAGGAATTTTTACGATTTGGGTCTTTTACATTATTTTATTTTCCTTTTGAGGATTTAGGAAAAACTTGCAAGACAACCAACCATGGCTGCACCTGCACGGCCGGCTGAAATTAAATCGGCTGCTGTACGTGTGCAAAAGAACCTCAGCTCGCTGCTGTACGTGTGCGCTACCGCCGCACGTCGCATCTTCTCCCGCACCTACGTTTACAGAACAGAACTGAACCAAACACGTTCCTTCCTTGGTCGTTTTGGGTTCGACCAGACACCCAATCCCGGTACCCACCGCCCCCGCCTCCTCGTTCCCCTCCCGTCTCCAGCCGCCGAGGGTCTCCACCGCCGGCGCCCTCCCGTTGCTCCCCCGTCCCCAATCCAGCTCTATCCTATCCCCCAGCGCCAGCTCTACCTGGGCACCCGCGCGTTCTAGGGTTGGCCCTTGTCTGTTCTAGACTTTGGCCTCGCCGCGCTTCCCAGGTCTCGCCGGCGCCCTCCGCACCGTCCGAGCCTCCGCCACGGTCGCCCAGTAGGCAGTCTCCGCTCGCTCGGATTCCGCGCACACCTCCTCCCCGAGCTCCACGCAACATCGCTCTAAACCAACACGCATACACATCTAACTAACACAGGCGCCGCCTCGCCGAATCCCTGTCGGTTCCCCCATGGCGGCGACGGGGCAGCACGACGGGGACGACGTCGACCACTACGAGGTGCTCTGCCTCCCGTCGGGCGAGGAAGGCGCCGCGCTGAGCGTCGAGCAGATCGAGAAGGCCTACCGCACCCAGTCCCGCCTCCGCCACCCCGACAAGCGCCCCGACGACCCCAACGCCACCGCCGACTTCCAGGGCCTCGCCAGCTCCTACAAGTTCCTCCGGGACGAGTCCCTCCGCCGCCAGTTCGACGCCCGCCTCCGGGGCCGCCGCGAGGCCGCCGCCCGCGCCGCCGCCACCGGGGTCAAGCGGCGGAAGGCCGTCTCTGACCTAGAGGAGCGCGAGCGCGCCTTCGCCTCCGGCGGAGGCCAGTACGTCGACCCCGACGAGCTGGCCAGGCGGGAGGACAAGAGGAAGGCTGCTGACATCAAGCGCGAGCTGGATGCGTTCGCCGCGAGGAAGAACTCCTTCATCCCAGGCTCTGCTTCGACCTCGGTAATGTCACGTTATTCCTTGAATCTCTTCAGTTCGTTCGCTTCTTCGTGTTGGATTTGGTTGCATTGTACTCTACTAGTAGCCGCAACTAACTATTGCTGCCTTGTGGGATGGTGATTCCTGGGGAATTTCTTTAGCCCTTAGATCTGAAAAGACAATAGGATGCATCTCAACTAGTTGATCAGAGGGGTAGGTTAACTGCTATTGTAGACTTCGGTGGAGCAGCGTATAACTGCTAAGTTTGTGGGTTAACATAGGGTCAGGAGGAGTATTTCATCATCCAAAGTTGCCATGTGACCTTGTATAGATTATGCAGCATCAAACATCTTCTTTCCACACACCATAGCTTTGTCTTATACTACTGAAGAGAAGGGGCATTTGGGGGAATTGCTTTAGCCTATATATAGAATTAAAAGAGAAAATGATGCACCTTAACTACCTTACTCCTGAATTATTTCTGAAGAGTGATATTTGATCAGAGGGGATATTTTCCGCACTATTATAGCCTTACAGACTAAGGTGGAACAATATATAAAATACAAATTGTGGGTTAACATACAAAACAGGATCATCAGAAGTATTTCATCATCCAAAGTAGCCATGTGACCATGGCTAAATTATTTACTATATCAAACATCTTACCTCCACATACCATAGCCTTGTTTAATATTGAAGAAAAGGGGCACTTGTCAGACTTCCCTTTTTTTTTCTCCTTATCATCAAAGTAAAAGTTTAGATTGCCAAGATATGTGCATTTGTATGTTCCAAGAGATTTGTCGGTTTGTATTTTGAATGCCCGCACTGACCACAGCTTGGTTTTATTCTCTTCTTAGGCACATGGAGATAAGAAGAGAGGAACTCCAGAGAACGGAGTTAAGACTGACAAGGGGAAGGTCTTGAAGGTTTCATGGGAAGGGGGCGCAGAGTACTATACTGCAGCAAAGTTGGAAGAGATATTTAAGCAATTTGGCAAGGTTGAAGACATTCTGATCAAGACCAGAAAATCAAGGAGCAAGGGTTCAGCAATTGTTGTCATGGCTTCGAAAGAGGCAGCAGTAAGTCTCTTTTCTTCTTTTTGTCTTGGATATTTTTCTACTTAAGTCTTAGGGGCAAAGTGATAGATCTTGACTTAGCTCAGGACAATTAGTTCATTTTAATCTGCAGCAACATAGGAGTCCATAAGAAAAATTTACGAAGTTTGCGTACTGTGTTTAATAACTAATCGTGCGTGACATGTTGCTTTGCTCTATTTATGGTTCAATACCGATGTCATTTGTATCATTTCCAGAACCGTCTCGTGGAACTTTACGAAGCCGCATTATCTGTCTCGAATTTGATTATATATTTTAGCTATGCGTCTAACCAATACTTGTTGATCTATCAACAGAAAACTGCACTGAAGAACCATTCTGTGTACAACGTCTTCCCAGTCCCATTGATGGTTGCACCTCTTGAAGAATCGGGTGGGACACCAGCATTCGCAACTCCAACATCCGAACCGAGGGCAAGCAACATTGAAGGAACTGGATTCTGCGATATGGAAGCATCAGTATTCCGGAAACTGCAAGAGGTACTTGAATGAAGTTTCGAACACGATTTTTGTTTCGCAACTGTTTTGGTTCTTCTTCAGTTCTCATTGTACTCCCTCCGTTTGGAAATATAAGATGTTTTAGGTTTGTGAAACAAATGTATGTAGACACCTTTTAGTGTGTAGGTTCAAATGAATCTACACACTAAAAGATGTCTAGGTATATTAGCTTCACAAACCTAAAACATCTTATATTTCCAAATGGAGGGAGTATTTGTTAAAATACATATTCATATATTCCTTGTTCAGTGAACAAAGAGAAACCAGTTTAGGATTCTATTTAGTTTCTTTTACAAGGTAGCTGTAACATGCATTGTGCAATTTGTCAAATCCATGAAACTTATAAATGCCTTGATGACCTTGCAGGCCCAAAAGAGGAAGCAATGTGGATAATTGGTGCTTCGCGGAACATGAGCAAGCAACCTACAGAGGACATTTGTTGTCGCAAGTCGCTTCGTCTGAGGATCATCAGGACAGTTCAGTTACAAAGTCGAAACAGTTTTCTAGCTTTTGTTGCTGATATATTGTTGTCAGTCCAGCACATGCTTGGCCCAGGTTGTGCCCAATTACTGTCATTGTATGCTTGTGCTTCAACTCTGTGTTCTTTACAGGTTCTTTTTGGAGCATTTTGTACTCCTATAGGCAATATTTGCTAGGAAAGGGATGAAAGGAAAATGAAAACTCTGCACTGTTGATACTTGCATTTCCCGTGGCGCTCTTCCCTTTTCGCAGCTGGCTCTGGATATTCTGAAAATAGAAAAGCTCTGGTAGAAGCCCTGAAGGGCCAAACCTGGAAATATCTTGCATTTTTGAAGGCTGGGTAAAAAGAAAAGAAGCTCTGGCAGATGCTAGCCACGAGGGGAGAAGCCCTTGAATATGGCCTCGTGCTGGCCGGCTCTGACCTCCCGTGAGCTTCTCCCTGGCAATGCAACCTGCTCCAGCTGAGTACATCTCCCAAATTCCTTCACTTTGCAAGCAGCGCATCGGTATCCAAATTGACACCACGTCTGGCTATATTCATACGAAGATGGTTACTGTTATGGGCAAAACACCACAGAAAATGGTGGACTTTGGCAAGACAGTTAACCATGCATCCAGATAGATCGCCGCACGTTTTCTCGCCATGCCGAACCATTACTGCTCTCAGTCTACATTGGATTGCTCTCACCATGCTGGACATTGGATTGCCGAATCTGCTCTCACCATGCTGGACATTGGATTGCCTTCCTAGCAAACACTAGAGCAAGGGGCCCTTAAGTGAATGAGGGGAAAAATGAAGATCTTTCTTGGTGAAGTTGTAGATCAAGGCCTCCTCCTTCGATTCTCCAAAGATCAAATCCTTTGGATGGTTGGATGGGGAGATCTTATTGATTTGGTGGCTCTAGGGTTAGGATTCTTCTTTCTGAAAACGAGCAGCTGGAGGAAGGGGACGAGGTCCCCTATTTATAGGCCCACTAGAAGTGAAGCGTTTTCTGACCGTTGGAGCAACTTCCACACCGGAGACTACAGTCAGAGACCGGAGACTCAGTCGACCTTGATGCACACCGAGACTCCAATCTCCGGTCAAACTCCGGACCACCATCCAGACTGTCCCAGCCAAGGTAGAGAAGCCCCCTCCGGAGATTCTTTAGAGAATCCGGTCTAGAGTACACCGGAGACTCCGGTGTGGGAGGATGCACCGGAGAATCTGGCCCAACTCCGGTCAATCTCCGGACCAGGTATCTGATTGTCCTTTGAGAATTTCTAGAAGCCCCTCCGGGAACTTGGGGGGAAACTCTGGTCTGGAATTTCCTGGAAATTACAATTACTTGTAGGGACTTTTCCATCTGCGTGATTGTTCTGAGGAGTGGCCGAGGTGACCAAGAGAGAAGAGCGTGGTGGCAACGAGCGAGAGTTCTAGGCAGCGGTCGTTGGCCAACAAGTGGCGATTTGTTGGTCTTTGCAATGATTGGTGGTGTGAGGCATCGACGATGTCCTAGTGCCGCCGAAATGAAGGCGACCCACCTCCCGTGTGTGGTAAGCACTGATACGTCGGAAACATATCTATAAGTTTTGATGCTCCATGCTTCTTTAGTATCTACTTTGCTTTGCTTTGTCTACACTTTGAGGTGTTTTTATATATTTTCTGGAACTAACCTATTAACAAGTTGCCACAGTGCCAGTTGCCCGTTTTCTTCTTTTTTTGGTTCCAGAAAGGCAGAAAATCAATATTCTCGGAATTGGACGGGACAAAAGCCAAAGTCAATATTTTACCGTGAGGGACACGAATCCAGAAGACGAGACAGAGAGCGAACCAGGGCGGCCAAACCCCCCTAGGCGCGGCCAGGGTGTGGCCCCCCTGGTCGCCTCCTGGCCTCACCTCTTCGCCTATAAGAATCCCCCGATGCAGAAACCCTAAGTACCCGATCAATATTCCATGAAACCTTCTGTAGCCGCCGCCACCGTCGTCCCTAGATTAGGTGGGGGATCTGAAGTTCTTCCCGGCACCCTGCCGGAGGGGAGATCATCACGGAGGCCTTCTCTCCGGTATGATGCGCGAGTAGTTCCACCTTGGACTATGGGTCCATGTAATAGCTAGATGGCTGTATCTCGTCCTTGTGCTTTCATATATAGATCTTGTGAGCTCCGTTCATGATCAAGATCTAATCTATTTGTAATCATACATGTTGTGTTTGCGGGGATCCGATGGATATTGAGATTATTATGTCAGATTGATTAATGGTTTTGTCTTTATGATTCTATCATGTATGTGTTGTTTGTGATCTTGCATGCTCTTCGTTGTTAGTAGCTATCTTGGCCGAGTAGTTGCTAGTGACTCCAAGAGGGAGTATTTATGCTCGATAGTGGGTTCATGCCTCTAGTTTCCAAGGGAAGTGATGAAATATCTTGATTTGTAGATGTCTTGTTGCTCGGGGAGAAAACAACGGTCTCTTGTTCATGGAACAAGTGGATTGTTTACCTTACACACTTTGCTTAAAGCAGTTGTCTGTTGCTTGCAACTTTATACTAGAGGGGGTTCGGATGATAACCTGAAGGTGGACTTCTAGTCATAGATGCAGTTGGATGGTGGTCTATGTATATTGTTGTATTGCCCAATCGAATCTTATAGGATCCTTTTGACTAGTATTGCATTGTTATGCCTTGCTCAGTTCCTGTCAATTGCCCTGCTGTAATTTGTTTACCCTTCAAGCCATGTTGTTTATCTAAGGAGAGCACCTCTAGTGAACTATGGACCCCGGTCCAATCTTTACTATTGATACATCTTCCACTGTTACCTGTATACTTGCTGCAAACCATTACCTTTCACACCATACGTTTAATCATTTGTTACAGCAAACCGGTGCGCTTGACAACCTCACTGATTCGTTGGGGCAAAGTATTGAGTTTGTGTTGTGCAGGTCTCCGTGTTGCTTGCAACACCTGTGTGACGTTTCCTTCCTCCTACTGGTTCGATAACCTCGGTTTCTTATTGAGAGAAAACTTGCTGCTATGCTGCTTCACACCTTGCTCTTGGGGTTCCCAACAGACTCCACGTCAAGAACCAGGTTCTCTGACGCCATCAAGGAGTCACCATCAAGCTTTTCTAGCGCCGTTGCCGGGGAGGCTATAACAACATGACTTCTCCCATGTCCTCAAGAACTAAACGAACTACCAGACATCATATGAATCAAGATCAAAGATGATATGGTGATGAATAACAATCTGAACATAAACAATAATCCAATGGTACCACTGAAAATGGCCAAAAAACAAGAAAACGACAAGTTTTTGGTCATAACTCTCATACATGTATCGAGTCTTAAGGTAGTTGTAAATCGCCCTAGAACCCCAAAACAGTGGGCAATAGCTCATTAAAACAACCATAAAATACGAAAACGACGAGTTTCTTGGCATATCTCTCAAACATGTAAGGGGTCTTATGGACCCTGCAAATTGCCATGGAACCCCAAAAATGTGGAAAATATCTCATAAAACGACCATAAAACATGAAAGCGGCGAGTTTTTGGCCATAACACTCAAACATGTAGCTGGTGTTATGGTTGATGTAAATCGCCCTGGAACCATAAATCTATGGGCAATACCTCATGAAAGTGGTCATAAAACATGAAAACGACGAGTTTTGTGTCATATCTCTCCAACATGTATCGGGTCATACATGCCTTGCAAATCCGCTAGGAACCCAAAAACTATGGGAAATAACTGATGAAAATGGCAAAAAAACGTGAAAACTACAAGTATTGGGTCATATCTCTCCAACATGTATCGGGTCTTAAGGTCGTTGTAAATCTCTCTGGAACCCCAAAACAGTGGGCAATACCTCATAAAAACGGCCATAAAACACGGAAACGACAATTTTTTAGTCATATCTCTCAAACATGTAACTGGTCTGACAGGACTTGCAAATCCGCATGGAACCCAAAAAACTATGAGAAATAACTCTCTAACATGTATCGGGTCTTAAGGTCGTTGTAAAGCACACTGGAACCCCAAAACAGTGGGCAATAGCTCATGAAAATGGCCATCAATGCAAAAACTATGAGTTTTTAGTCATATGTCTCAAACATGTAACGGGTCTTATAGGCCTTGCAAATCAGCTTGGAACCCAAAACTTGTGGGAAAAACTAATGAAAATGGCCAAAAACACGAAAACGACAAGTTTTTGGTCATAACTCTCAAACATGTATCGGGTCTTAAGGTCGTTGTAAATCACCACAGAACCCCAAAACGATGGGGAATAGCTCATGAAAACGGCCATAAAACATGAAAACGACGAGTTTCTTGTCATATCTCTTAGACATGCAAGGGGTCTTATGGACTATGCAAATCGCCATGGAAGCCCCAAAATATGGGCAATAGCTCATGAAAACAGTTATACAACATGAAATCGACAAATTTTTGGTGATAACTCTCTAACATGTATCGGGTCTTAAGGTCATTGTAAATCATCATAGAACCGCAAAAATGTGGGCAATAGCTCATGAAAACAGCCATACAACGCGAAAATGACAAGTTTCTTGTCGTAACTCTTAGACATGTATGGATTCTTATGGACCATGAAAATTGCCATGGAACCCCCAAAATGTGGGAAACAACTCATGAAAACATCCACAAAACACGAAAGCCGCGAGTTTTTGGTCATAACTCTCAAACATGTATCGGGTCTTAAGGTTGATGTAAATCGCCCTAGAACCATAAAACTGTGGGCAATACCCACTACTAGAGAAAAGGCTATAGGAGACATGCTTATGCGAGGCACATTTAGACCATATGCGCCTCCTATAAAATAGGCGAGGCACACTCCTCCATGCGCCTCTAGTATAAAAATAGGCGAGGCGCATATGATAAGAATGCGCCTCCTATAATCCCTGTACGGACGAAATCTAGCAGCCCCATATTATGCGAGGCGCATTCCAGTCATATGTGCCTCCTATATATTAGATAGGCGAGGCGCATATGGGCAGAATGTGCCTCGCATAATCTGTGTGGGCCCGCGTGTTGGTAGGTGCACGAATATGCGAGGCACATATGGTTATATGCGCCTCCTATATTTGATAATATGCGAGGCACATATAGTCATATGTGCCTCAAGTAACCCCTGCGGTCCCGGGTGGAGGTAGGTGGCCGCATAGGCGAGGCGCATATTGCTATATGCGCCTCCTATACGTGATAATATGCGAGGCGCGTGTAGTATAATGCGCCTCCAGTAAATCCTCGCACCGACGCTCCCACATGCATGTGCAGATCTTTGCCCACACGCGGTCAAAGCGGACCCGCGACCCTACACCAACCCCACAGCGCCGCTCACGGCCCACCACCCCACCTCGTAACCCCTCGTCTCTTCGGCATCTGGCTGCCTCCGCGCCCCAGCGCCCGACCTCTTTATTGCTGCCTCCGCCCAGCGCCCGACCTCCTTCTTGCTGCCTCCGCTAACCTTCCTCCAGACGCTCGCCCACCCCGAGCCGACCTTGCCAGAGCCCCTTCCGCCCCACATGTCGCCGCTTCGCCTTCGCCACCAGTTTCCATGGCGCGTTGCTGGGATCCTCAACCTCACCCGCTCTCTCGCCTCGCCCTCGCCCGCGGGCTCTGGCTTCCCCTTGTACCCAGCCTATAAATATCCCCGACCCGCCTACTCTCCTCCATTCGCGGCTCCCACGTGCCCGAGCTCCGCTTCGGTCCTCCGATCCGATCTGCGCTGCCACGCCACGGAGGTAACTGGACTCCTCCTCCTCGCCCCTTATCCCCGGTTTCCAATGATATCCCTCCTTCCTTTGGTCCGGTTTCGGGTCCCTCGTTCGTGCAGGAATTCTCCCGGAAGACGAGAGCCGCGCCTGGGATTGATTCCGAGGGGCAGGTTGGGTGACCTTATGCTAACCACCTTTGATTGCTGTACTAGTTTTGCTATCCATATTTTTGCTCAATCTGCCAATGTTAGAAATCGGATGAGCTTGTTTCTGAGTACATTAGCTGTCTGTGTAATGTAATAAAGGATGATGTTTGTGTTAACTGACACTGAAAAACAAACGTCTAGTGACTTGATGATATGTTAACTGACAGTGAAAAACAAACATCCAGGTACAAGAATTGCACATTGTATTAGCATGTCTTGCTGTGAATTTGTGATGACATTTCTATGTAAAATATGTTTCTCCCGCCTTGATGAAGGCAACAGGGGCACAAAAATTGCATCAGTGTTGAGCAAGGCAACACTTCAGGATGGATATGTCACATACCCATGGGATCAGAAGATGTGTGACTCATTGTGCTCGCCCTTTTCCAGCAGCTGCCTCTCAATGCTCATCCTCCCCAAGTCGTTGGACCTGAACGCAAGTCGATACAAGTTGTTTGAAGACACATTGGCTAGAGCTCTGTCGTTGGAGTTGTAACGTGATTGTGAACTTGTACTTGGAGGTGTGAACTTGTGTCACAAACACTTGGTGTTGTGTGAAAACTTAGCATTTGTTGATTCTAGTTGATGTATGAACTTGTATGTCGCGATTGATGTGTAATATACTTGTATTCATGTTGGTTCTATTATTCTTTGGCCAATTACAAGTTTTTGTGTTGTTTATTTGTGTAATATTCGTATATTTGTATACTGTATATTTGAATATTTGTATACTGTATCTATAAAACTGGAATTTCAAAAATATTATAGGAGGCGCATATAGAACACTATAGGAGGCGCATATACAATAAATATACGAGGCGCATTGTAAAACATATGCGAGGCGCATATGTTATGCACCTCCTATACTTAAAATATGCGAGGTGCATATCGAAATTCGCCTCCTATATATTATATGAGGCGCATATCGATATGCGCCTCGCATATGTGAAGTATAGGAGGCGCATATCATATGCGCCTGATATGCGCCTCGCATAAAAAATAGACGAGGCTCAAAGCTAGAGGCGCATATGATATGCGCCTCACATAAGCTTTTAGGTGCGCCTCGCATAAGCTTTTCTCTAGTAGCGACCTCATAAAAGCAGCCATAGAAAGCGAAAAAACAAGTTTTGGGTCATATATCTCCAACATGTATCGGGTCTTACATGCCTTGCAAATCCACTTGGAACCCAAAAACTATGGGAAATAACTCATGAAAATGGCCAAAAACACGAAAACGACGAGTTTTTGGTCATAACTCTCAAACATGTATTAGGTCTTAAGGTCGTTTTAAATCACCCTAGAACCCCAAAACAGTGGGCAATGGCTCATTAAAACAACCATAAAATGCAAAAACGACGAGTTTCTTGGCATATCTCTCAAACATGCAAGGGGTCTTATGGACCATACAAATTTCCATGTAACCCCAAAAATATGGACAATAGCTCATGAAAGCGGCCATAAAACACGAAAACGACGAGTTTTTTTGTCATATCTCTCCAACATGTATCGGGTCTTACATGCCTTGCAAATCCCCTTGGAACCCAAAAACTATGGGAAATAACTCATGAAAATGGCCAAACAACACGAAAACGATGAGTTTTGGGTCATATCTCTACAACATGTATCGAGTCTTAAGCTCATTGTAAATCACCTTGGAACCCCAAAAGAGTGGGCAATAGCTCATGAAAACGGCCATAAAAACACGAAAACCACGAGTTTTTAGTCATATCTCTCAAACATGTAACAGGTCTTACATGCCTTGCAAATCTGTTTGGAACCCCAAAACTGTGGGAAATAACTCATGAAATTGGCCAAAAACACGAAAACGACGAGTTTTTGGTCATAACTCTCAAACATGTATCAGGTCTTAAGGTCGTTGTAAATCACCATAGAACTCAAAACAGTGGGCAATAGCTCCTGAAACGCAAAAACTACGAGTTTTTAGTCATATCTCTCAAACATGTAACGGGTCTTACATGCCTTGAAATCTGCTTGGAACCCCAAAACTATGCGAAATAGCTCATGAAAACGGTCATAAAACACGAAAGTGGAGAGTTTTTGGTCATAACTCTCAAACATGTCTCGGGTCTTAAGGTTGATGTAAATCGCCCTAGAACCATAAAAATGTGGGCAATACCTCATGAAAGCGGCCATAAAACGCGAAAACAACGAGTTTTGGGTCATATCTCTCCAACATGTATCGGGTCTTACATGCCTTGCAAATCCGCTTGGAACCCAAAAACTATGGGAAATAACTCATGAAAATGGCCAAAAAACGTTAAAACTACGAGTTTGGGGTCATATCTCTCCAACATGTATCGGGTCCTAAGGTCGTTGTAAATCTCCCTGGAACCCTAAAACAGTGGGCAATACCTCATGAAAACGGCCATAAAACAAGGAAACGACAATTTTTTAGTCATATCTCTCAAACATGTAACTGGTCTGACAGGCCTTGCAAATCTGCATGGAACCCAAAAACTGTGGGAAATAACTCTCTAACATGTATCGGGTCTTAAGGTCGTTGTAAAGCGCCCTGGAACCCCAAAATAGTGGGCAATAGCTCATGAAAACGGCCATCAATGCAAAAACTACGAGTTTTTAGTCATATGTATCAAACATGTAACGGGTCTTATAGGCTTTGCAAATCATCCTGGAACCTAAAAACAGTGGGAAAAAACTAATGAAAATGGCCAAAAACACGAAAACGACGAGTTTTTGGTCATAACTCTCAAACATGTATCGGGTCTTAAGGTCGCTGTAAATCACCACACAACCCCAAAACAATGGGGAATAGCTCATGAAAACGGCCATAAAACGTGAAAACGACGAGTTTCTTGTCATATCTCTTAGACATGTAAGGGGTCTTATGGACCATGCGAATCGCCATGGAAGCCCCAAAATGTGGGCATTAGCTCATGAAAATAGTTATACAACACGAAAGCGATAAGTTTTTGGTCATAACTCTCAAACATGTATCGGGTCATATGGTCGTTGTAAATCATCATACAACCCCAAAACTATAGGCAATAGCTCATGAAAACAATCATACAAGCGAAAACGACAAGTTTCTTGTCATAATTCTTAGACATGTATGAGTTCTTATGGACCATGCAAATTGCCATTGAACCCCAAAACCGTGGGAAACAGCTCATGAAAACGTCCACAAAACACAAAAGCCGCGAGTTTTTGGTCATAACTCTCAAACATGTATCGGGTCTTAAGGTTGATGTAAATCACCATAGAACCCCAAAATAGTGGGCAATAGCTCATGAAAACGTAAAAACTATGAGTTTTTAGTCGTATATCTCAAACATGTAACGGGTCTTACAGGCCTTGCAAATCTGCTTGGAACCCCAAAACTATGGGAAATAGCTCATGAAAACGTCCATAAAACACGAAAGCGGCGAGTTTTTGGTCATAACTCTCAAACATGTATCTGGTCTTAAGGTTGACGTAAATTGACCTAGAACCATAAAACTGTGGGCAATACCTCATGAAAGCAGCCATAAAACACGAAAATGACGAGTTTTGGGGCATATCTCTCCAACATGTATCGGGTCTTACATGCCTTGCAAATCCGCTTGGAACCCCAAAACTATGGGAAATAACTAATGAAAATGGCCAAAAAACGTGAAAACTATGAGTATTGGGTCATATCTCTCCAACATATATCGGGTCTTAAGGTCGTTGTAAATCTCCCTGGAACCCCAAAACAATGGGCAATCCCTCATGAAAACGGCCATAAAACACGGAAACGACAATTTTTTAGTCATATCTCCCAAACATGTAACTGGTCTGCCAGGCCATGCAAATCCGCATGGAACCCAAAAACTATGGGAAACAACTCTCTAACATGTATCAGGTCTTAAGGTCGTTGTAAAGCGCCTGGAACCCTAAAACATTGGGCAATAGCTCATGAAAACGACCATCAACGCAAAAACTACGAGTTTTTAGTCATATGTCTCAAACATGTAACATGTCTTATAGGCTTTGCAACTCAGCTTGGAACCCAAAAACTGTGGGAAAAAATAATGAAAATGGCCAAAAACACGAAAACGACGAGTTTTTGGTCATAACTCTCAAACATGTAATGGGTCTTACAGGCCTTGCAAATCTGCTTGGAACCCCAAAACTATGGGAAATTGCTCATGAAAACGTCCATAAAACACGAAAGCGGTGAGTTTTTGGTCATAACTCTCAAACATGTAACGAGTCTTAAGGTTGACGTAAATCGCCCTGGAACCATAAAACTGTGAGCAATACCTCATGAAAGCGGCCATAAAATGCGAAAACAACGAGTTTTGGGTCATATCTCTCCAACATGTATCGGGGCTTACATGCCTTGCAAATCCGCTTGGATCCCAAAAACTATGGGAAATAACTCATGAAAATGGCCAAAAAACGTGGAAACTACAAGTTTTGGGTCATATCTCTCCAACATGTATCGGGTCTTAAGGTCGTTGTGAATCTCCCTGGAACCCCAAAACATTGGGCAATACCTCATGAAAACGGTCATAATACACGGAAACGACAATTTTTTAGTCATATCTCTCAAACATGTAACTGGTCTGACATGCCTTGCAAATCCGCATGGAACCCAAAAACTGTGGGAAATAACTCTCTAACATGTATCGGGTCTTAATGTCGTTGTAAAGCGCCCTGGAACCCCAAAACAGTGGGCAATAGCTCATGAAAATGGCCATCAACGCAAAAACTATGAGTTTTTACTCATATCTCTCAAACATGTAACGGGTCTTATAGGCTTTGCAACTCAGCTTGGAACCCAAAAACTGTGGGAAAAAACTAATGAAAATGGCAAAAAAAACGAAAATGACGAGTTCTTTTGTCATAACTCTCAAACATGTATCGGGTCTTAAGGTCGTTGTAAATCACCACACAACCCCAAGACAATGGGGAATAGCTCATGAAAACAGCCATAAAACGTGAAAACGACGAGTTTCTTGTCATATCTCTTAGACATGTAAGGGGTCTTATGGACCATGCAAATCGCCATTGAAGCACCAAAATGTGGGCAATAGCTCATGAAAACACTTATACAAAAAGAAAGCGACAAGGTTTTGGTCATAACTCTCAAACATGTATCGGGTCATAAGGTCGTTGTAAATCATCATAGAACCCCAAAATTGTGGGCAATAGCTCATGAAAACAGCCATACAACACGAAAACGACAAGTTTCTTATCATAACTCTTAGACATGTATGAGTTCTTATGGACCATGCAAATTGCCATGGAACCCCAAAACTGTGGGAAACAGCTCATGAAAATGTCCATAAAACAGGAAAGCCGCGAGTTTTTGGTCATAACTCTCAAACATGTATCGGGTCTTAAGGTTGATGTAAATCGCCCTAGAACCATAAAACTGTGGGAAATACCTCAGAAAAGCGGCCATAGAAAGCGAAAACGACGAGTTTTGGGTCATATCTCTCCAACATGTATCGGGTCTTACATGCCTTGCAAATTCGCTTGAAACCCCAAAACTATGGGAAATAACTCATGAAAATGGCCAAAAACACGAAAACGACGAGTTTTTGGTCATAATTATCAAACATGTATATGATCTTAAGGTCGTTGTAAATCACCCTAGAACCCCAAAACAGTGGGAAATAGCTCTTGAAAATGGCCATTAGTCATATCTCTTAGCCATGTAAGGGGTCTTATGGACCATGCAAATCGCCATGGAACCCCCAAAATGTGGGCAATAGCTCATGAAAAAGGTCATAAAACACGAAAGCGACAAGTTTTTGGTCATAAATCTCAAACATGTATCGGGTCTTAAGGTCGTTGCAAATCACCATAGAACCCCAAAACACATAGGCAATAGCTCATGAAAACGCGAAAACTACGAGTTTTTAGTCATATATCTCAAACATGTAACGGGTATTACAGGCCTTGCAAATCTGTTTGGAACCCCAAAACTATGGGAAATAGCTCATGAAAACGGCCATAAAAAACGAAAGCGGCTAGTTTTTGGTCATAACTCTCAAACATGTATCGGGTCCTAAGGTTGATGAAAATCGCCCTGGAACCATAAAACTGTGGGCAATACCTCATGAAAGCGGCCATAAAACGCGAAAACGACGAGTTTTGGGTCATATCTCTCCAACATGTATCGTGTCTTACATGCCTTGCAAATCCGCTTGGAACCCAAAAACTATGGGAAATAACTCATGAAAATGTCCAAAAAACGGGAAAACTACAAGTTTTGGGTCATATCTCTCCAACATGTATCGGGTCTTACGGTCGTTGTAAATCTCCCTGGAACCCCAAAACAATGGGAAATATCTCATGAAAACGGCCATAAAACACGGAAACGACAATTTTTTAGTCATATCTCTCAAACATGTAACTGGTCTGACATGCCATGCAAATCCGCATGGAACCCAAAAACTGTGGGAAATAACTCTCTAACATGTATCGGGTCTTAAGGTCGTTGTAAAGCGCCCTGGAACCCCAAAACAATGGGCAATACCTCATGAAAATGGCCATCAACGCAAAAACTATGAGTTTTTACTCATATCTCTCAAACATGTAACTGGTCTGACATGCCATGCAAATCCGCATGGAACCAAAAAACTGTGGGAAATAACTCTCTAACATGTATCGGGTCTTAAGGTCATTGTAAAGCGCCCTGGAACCCCAAAACAATGGGCAATAGCTCATGAAAACGGCCATCAACGCAAAAACTACGAGTTTTTAGTCATATGTCTCAAACATGTAACCGGTCTTATAGGCTTTGCAAATCATCTTGGAACCCAAAAATGTGGGAAAAAAACTAATGAAAATGGCCAAAAACACGAAAACGACGAGTTTTTGGTCATAACTCTCAAACATGTACCGGGTCTTAAGGTCATTGTAAATCACCACACAACCCCAAAACAATGGGGAATAGCTCATGAAAACGGCCATAAAACGTGAAAACGACGAGTTCCTTGTCATATCTCTTAGACATGTAAGGGGTCTTATGGATCATGGAAATCGCCATGGAAGCCCCAAAATGTGGGCAATAGCTCATGAAAATAGTTATACAACATGAAAGCGACAAGTTTTTGGTCATAACTATCAAACATGTATCGGGTCATAAGGTCGTTGTAAATCATCATAGAACCCCAAAACTGTGGACAATAGCTCATGAAAAGAGCCATACAACGCGAAAACGACAAGTTTCTTGTCATAAATCTTAGACATGTATGAGTTCTTATGGACCATGCAAATTTCCATGGAACCCCAAAACTATGGGAAACAGCTCATGAAAACGTCCACAAAACACGAAAGCCGCGAGTTTTTGGTTATAACTCTCAAACATGTATCAGGTATTAAGGTTGATGTAAATCGCCCTAGAACCATAAAACTGTGGGCAATACCTCATAAAAGCGGCCATAGAAATTGAAAACGACGAGTTTTTGGTCAACTCTCAAACATGTGCGGGTCTTACATGCCTTGCAAATCCGCTTGGAACCCAAAAACTATGGGAAGTAACTCATGAAAATGGCCAAAAACGTGAAAACTACGAGTTTTGGGTCATATCTCTCCAACATGTATCGGGTCTTAAGGTCGTTGTAAATCTCCCTGGAATCCAGAAGAGTGGACAATACCTCATGAAAACGGCCATAAAACACGAAAATGATGATTTTTTAGTCATATCTCTCAAACATGTAACAGGTTTTACAAGCGTTGCAAATCCGCATGGTACCCAAAAATTGTGGGGAATAACTCATGAAAATGGCCAAAAAACAAGAAAACGACAAGTTTTTGGTCATAACTCTCATACATGTATCGGGTCTTAAGGTAGTTGTAAATCTCCCTAGAACCCCAAAACAGTGGGCAATAGCTCATTAAAACAGCCATAAAATGCGAAAACGACGAGTTTCTTGGCATATCTCTCAAATATGTAAGGGGTCTTATGGACCCTGCAAATAGCCATGGAATCCCAAAAATGTGGACAATATCTCATAAAACGGCCATAAAACACGAAAGCGGCGAGTTTTTGGTCATAACACTCAAACATGTAGCTGGTGTTGTGGTTGATGTAAATCGCCCTGGAACCATAAAACTATGGGCAATACCACATGAAAGCGGCCATAAAACGCGAAAACGACGAGTTTTGTGTCATCTCTCTCCAACATGTATCGGGTCTTACATGCCTTGCAAATCCGCTTGGAACCCCAAAACTATGGGAAATAACTAATGAAAATGGCAAAAAAACGTGAAAACTATGAGTATTGGGTCATATCTCTCCAACATGTATTAGGTCTTAAGGTCGTTGTAAATCTCACTGGAACCCCAAAACAGTGGGCAATACCTCATGCAAACGGCCATAAAACATGGAAACAACAATTTTTTAGTCATATATCTCAAACATGTAACTGGTCTGACATGCCTTGCAAATCCGCATGGAACCCAAAAAACTTTGGGAAATAACTCTCTAACATGTATCGGGTCTTAAGGTCGTTGTAAAGCACGCTGGAACCTCAAAACAGTGGGCAATAGCTCATGAAAATGGCCATCAACGCAAAAACTATGAGTTTTTAGTCATATGTCTCAAATATTTAATGGGTCTTATAGGCCTTGCAAATCAGCAAGGAACCCAAAAATTGTGGGAAAAACTAATGAAAATGGCCAAAAACACGAAAACGACAAGTTTTTGGTCATAACTCTCAAACATGTATCGGGTCTTAAGCTCGTTGTAAATCACCACACAACCCCAAAACAATGGGGAATAGCTCATGAAAATGGCCATAAAATGTTAAAACGACGAGTTTCTTGTCATATCTCTTAGACATGTAAGGGGTCTTATGGACTATGCAAATCGCCATGGAAGCCCTAAAATGTGGGCAATAGCTCATGAAACAGTTATACAACACGAAAGCGACAAGTTTTTGGTGATAACTCTCTAACATGTATCGGGTCTTAAGATCGTTGTAAATCAACATAGAACCCCAAAACTGTGGGCAATAGCTCATGAAAATAGCCATACAACGCGAAAATGACAAGTTTCTTGTCATAACTCTTAGACATGTATGAGTTCTTATGGACCATGCAAATTGCCATGGAACCCCAAAAATGTGGGAAATAGCTCATGAAAACGTCCAAAAACACGAAAGCCGCGAGTTTTTGGTCATAACTCTTAAGCATGTATCGGGTCTTAAGGTTGATGTAAATCACCCTAGAACCATAAAACTGTGGGCAATACCTCATAAAAGCGGCCATAGAAAGCGAAAACGACAAGTTTTGGGTCATATATCTCCAACATGTATCGGGTCTTACGTGCCTTGCAAATCCACTTGGAACCCAAAAACTATGGGAAATAACTCATGAAACTGGCGAAAAACATGAAAACGACGAGTTTTTGGTCATAACTCTCAAACATGTATTAGGTCTTAAGGTCGTTGTAAATCACCCTAGAACCCCAAAACAGTGGGCAATAGCTCATTAAAACAACCATAAAATGCGAAAACGACGAATTTCTTGGCATATCTCTCAAACATGTAAGGGGTCTTATGGACCATACAAATTTCCATGGAACCCCAAAAATGTGGACAATAGCTCATAAAAACGGCCATAAAACACGAAAGCAGCGAGTTTTTGGTCATAACACTCAAACATGTAGCTAGTGTTATGGTTGATGTAAATCGCCTTGGAACCATAAAAATATGGGCAATACCTCATGAAAGCGGCCATAAAACGCGAAAACGACGAGTTTTTTGTCATATCTCTTCAACATGTATCGGGTCTTACATGCCTTGCAAATCCGCTTGGAACACAAAAACTATGGGAAATAACTCATGAAAATGGCAAAACAACACGAAAACGATGAGTTTTGGGTCATATCTCCGCAAGATGTATCGTGTCTTAAGCTCATTGTAAATCGCCCTGGAGCCCCAAAAGAGTGGGCAATAGCTCATGAAAACGGACATAAAACACGAAAACTACGAGTTTTTAGTCATATCTCTCAAACATGTAACGGGTCTTACAGGCCTTGCAAATCTTCTTGGAACCCCAAAACTGTGGAAAATAACTCATGAAAATGGCCAAAAACACGAAAACGACAAGTTTTTGGTCATAACTCCCAAACATGTATCAGGTCTTAAGGTCGTTGTAAATCACCATAGAACCCAAAACAGTGGGTAATAGCTCATGAAAACGCAAAAACTACGACTTTTTAGTCATATCTGTCAAACATGTAACGGGTCTTACAAGCCTTGCAAATCTGCTTGGAACCCCAAAACTATGGGAATAGCTCATAAAAACGGCCATAAAACACGAAAGCGGCGAGTTTTTGGTCATAACTCTCAAACATGTATTGGGTCCTAAGGTTGATGTAAATCACCCTAGAACCATAAAACTGTGGGCAATAACTCATGAAAGCGGCCATAAAACGCGAAAACGGTGAGTTTTGGGTCATATCTCTCCAACATGTATCAGGTCTTACATGCCTTACAAATCCGCTTGGAACCCAAAAACTATGGGAAATAACTCATGAAAATGCCCAAAAAACGGGAAAACTACAAGTTTTGGGTCATATCTCTCCAACATGTATCAGGTCTTAAGGTCGTTGTAAATCTCCCTAGAACCCCGAAAAAATGGGCAATACCTCATGAAAACGGCCATAAAACACAGAAACGACAATTTTTTAGTCATATGTCTCAAACATGTAACTGGTCTGACAGGCCTTGCAAATCCGCATGGAACCCAAAAACTATGGGAAATAACTCTCTAACATGTATCGGGTCTTAAGGTCATTGTAAAGCGCCCTGGAACCCCAAAACAATGGGCAATAGCTCATGAAAACGACCATCAACGCAAACACTACGAGTTTTTAGCCATATGTCTCAAACATGTAACCGGTCTTATAGGCTTTGCAAATCATCTTGGAACCCAAAAACTATGGGAAAAAACTAATGAAAATGGCCAAAAACACGAAAACGACGAGTTTTTTATCATAACTCTCAAACATGTATCGGGTCTTAAGGTCGCTGTAAATCACCACACAACCCAAAACAATGGGAATAGCTCATGAAAACGCCATAAACGTGAAAGCAGCGAGAGTTTCTTATCATATCTCTTAGACATGTAAGGGGTCTTATGGACCATGCAAATCGCCATGGAAGCCCCAAAATGTGGGCAATAGCTCATGAAAATAGTTATACAACACGAAAGCGATAAGTTTTTGGTCATAACTCTCAAACATGTATCGGGTCATATGGTCGTTGTAAATCATCATACAACCCCAAAACTGTGGGCAATAGCTCATGAAAACAGCTATACAACGCGAAAACGACAAGTTTCTTGTCATAACTGTTAGACATGTATGAGTTCTATGGACCATGCAAATTGCCATGGAACCCCAAAACCGTGGGAAACAACTCATGAAAACGTCCACAAAACACAAAAGCCGCGAGTTTTTGGTCATAACTCTCAAACATGTATCGGGTCTTAAGGTTGATGTAAATCACCATAGAACCCCAAAACAGTGGGCAATAACTCACGAAAACGTAAAAACTATGAGTTTTTACTCATATATCTCAAACATGTAACGAGTCTTACAGGCCTTGGAAATCTGCTTGGAACCCCAAAACTATGGGAAATAGCTCATGAAAACGTCCATAAAACACGAAAGCCCCCAAAACTATGGAAAATAATTAATAAAAAGGCCAAAAAACGTGAAAACTACAAGTTTTGGGTCATATCTCTCCAACATGTATCGGGTATCAAGGTCGTTGTAAATCTCCCTGGAACCCCAACACAATGGGCAATACCTCATGAAAACGGCCATAAAACACGGAAACGACAATTTTTTAGTCATATCTCTCAAACATGTAACTGGTCTGACAGGCCATGCAAATCCGCATGGAACCCAAAAACTATGGGAAATAAATCTCTAACATGTATCAGGTCTTAAGGTCGTTGTAAAGCGCCCTGGAACCCGAAAACAGTGGGCAATAACTCATGAAAACGGCCATTAACGCAAAAACTACAAGTTTTTAGTCATATGTGTCAAACATGTAACAGGTCTTATAGGCTTTGCAACTCAGCTTGGAACCCAAAAACTGTGGGAAAATAATGAAAATGGCCAAAAAGTCGAAAACGACGAATTTTTGGTCATAACTCTCAAACATGTAACGGGTCTTAAGGTCGTTGTAAATCACCACACGACCCCAAAACAATGGGGAATATCTCATGAAAACAACCATAAAACGTGAAAACGACGAGTTTCTTGTCATATCTCTTAGATATGTAAGGGGTCTTATGGACCATGCAAATCGCCATGGAATCCCCAAAATGTGGGCATAACTCTCAAACATGTATCAGGTCATAAGGTCGTTGTAAATCATCATAGAACCCAAAACCGTGGGCAATAGCTCATGGAAACAACCATACAACGCGAAAACGAAAAGTTTCTTGTCATAACTCTTAGACATGTATGAGTTCTTATGGACTATGCAAATTGCCATGGAACCCCAAAACTGTGGGAAACAGCTCATGAAAACGACCACAAAACACGAAAGCCGCGAGTTTTTGGTTATAACTCTCAAACATGTATCGGGTCTTAATGTTGATGTAAATCGCCCTAGAACCATAAAAGTGTGGGCAATACCTCATAAAAGCGGCCATAGAAAGCAAAAACGACGAGTTTTGGGTCATATCTTTCCAACATGTATCGGGTCTTACATGCCTTGCAAATCCGCTTGAAACCCCAAAACTATGGGAAATAACTCATGAAAATAGCCAAAAACACGAAAACGACGAGTTTTTGGTCATAATTATCAAACATTTATATGATCTTAAGGTCGTTGTAAATCACCCTAGAACCCCAAACAGTGGGAAATAGCTCTTGAGAATGGCCATAAAACGTGAAAACGATGAGTTTGTTGCCATGTCTCTTACACATGTAAGTGTTCTTATGCACCATGCAAATCGCCATGGAACCCCCAAAATGTGGGCAATAGCTCATGAAGAAGGTCATAAAACATGAAAGAGACAAGTTTTTGGTCATAATTCTCAAACATGTATCGGGTCTTAAGGTCGTTGTAAATCACCATAGAACCCCAAAACAGTGGGCAATAGCTCATGAAAACGTAAAAACTACGAGTTTTTAGTCATATATCTCAAACATGTAACGGGTCTAAAAGGCCTTGCAAATCTGCTTGGAACCCCAAAACTATGGGAAATAGCTCATGAAAACATCCAAAAAAACACGAAAACTACAAGTTTTGGGTCATATCTCTCCAACATGTATCGGGTCTTAAGGTCGTTGTAAATCTCCCTGGAACCCCAAAACAATTGGCAATACCTCATGAAAACGGCCATCAACGCAAACACTACGAGTTTTTAGCCATATGTCTCAAACATGTAACCGGTCTTATAGGCTTTGCAAATCATCTTGGAACCCAAAAACTATGGGAAAAAACTAATGAAAATGGCCAAAAACACGAAAACGACGAGTTTTTTATCATAACTCTCAAACATGTATCGGGTCTTAAGGTCGCTGTAAATCACCACACAACCCAAAAACAATGGGGAATAGCTCATGAAAACGGCCATAAAATGTGAAAACGACGAGTTTCTTATCATATCTCTTAGACATGTAAGGGGTCTTATGGACCATGCAAATCGCCATGGAATCCCCAAAATGTGGGCATAACTCTCAAACATGTATCGGGTCATAAGGTCGTTGTAAATCATCATAGAACCCCAAACCCGTGGGCAATAGCTCATGAAAAGAGCCATACAACACGAAAACGACAAGTTTCTTGTCATAACTCTTAGACATGTATGAGTTCTTATGGACCATGCAAATTGCCATGGAACCCCTAAACTGTAGGAAACAGCTCATGAAAACGTCCACAAAACACGAAAGCCACGAGTTTTTGGTCATAACTCTCAAACATGTATCAGGTCTTAAGGTTGATGTAAATTGCCCTAGAACCATAAAACTGTGGGCAATACCTCATGAAAACGACGAGTTTCTTGTCATATCTCTTAGACATGTAAGGGGTCTTATGGACCATGCAAATCGCCATGGAACCCCCAAAATGTGGGCAATAGCTCATGAAAAAGGTCATAAAACACGAAAGCGACAAATTTTTGGTCATAACTTTCAAACATGTATCGGGTCTTAAGGTCGTTGTAAATCACCATAGAACCCCAAAACAGTGGGCAATAGCTCATGAAAACGTAAAAACTACGAGTTCTTAGTCATATATCTCAAACAGGTAACGGGTCTTACAGGCCTTGCAAATCTGCTTGGAACCCTAAAACTATGGGAAATAGCTCATGAAAACGTCCATAAAACACGAAAGCGGCGAGTTTTTGGTCATAACTCTCAAACATGTATTGGGTCTTAAGGTTGACGTAAATCGCCCTAGAACCATAAAACTGTGGCAATACCTCATGAAAGCGGCCATAAAACGCGAAAACGACGAGTTTTGGGTCATATCTCTCCAACATGTATCGGTTCTTACATGCCTTGCAAATCCGCTTGGAAACCAAAAACTATGGGAAATAACTCATGAGAATGGCCAAAAAACGTGAAAACTACAAGTTTTGGGTCATATCTCTCTAACATGTATTGGGTCTTAAGGTCGTTGTAAATCTCCCTGGAACCCCAAAACAATGGGCAATACCTCATGAAAACGGCCATAAAACACGGAAACGACAATTTTTTAGTCATATCTCAAACATGTAACTGGTGACAGGCCTTGCAAATCATGGAAGCCAAACGTGGAAATAACTCTCTAGCATGTATCGGGTCTTAAGGTCGTTGTAAAGCGCCCTGGAACCCCAAAACAGTGGGCAATAGCTCATGAAAACGGCCATCAACGCAAAAACTACGAGTTTTTAGTCATATGTCTCAAACATGTAACTGGTCTTATAGGCTTTGCAACTCAGCTTGGAACCCAAAAACTGTGGGAAAAATAATGAAAATGGCCAAAAGCACGAAAACGACGAGTTTTTGGTCATAACTCTCAAACATGTATCGGGTCTTAAGGTCGTTGTAAATCACCACACAACCCCAAAACAATGGGGAATAGCTCATGAAAACGACCATAAAACGTGAAAACGACCAGTTTCTTGTCATATCTCCTAGACATGTAGGGGTCTTATAGACCATGAAAATAGCCATGGAAGCCCCAAAATGTGGGCAATAGCTCATGAAAACAGTTATAGAACACGAAAGCGACAAGGTTTTGGTCATAACTCTACAACATGTATCATGTCATAAGGTGGTTGTAAATCATCATAGAACCCCAAAATTGTGGGCAATAGCTAATGAAAACAGCCATACAACACGAAAACAACAAGTTTCTTGTTATAACTCTTAGACATGTATGAGTTCTTATGGACCATGCAAATTGCCATGGAACCCCAAAACTATGGGAAACAGCTGATGAAAACGTCCATAAAACATGAAAACCGCGAGTTTTTGGTCATAAATCTCAAACATGTATCGGGTCTTAAGGTTGATGTAAATCACCCTAGAACCATAAAACTATGGGCAATACCTCATAAAAGCGGCCATAGAAAGCGAAAACGACGAGTTTTGGGTCATATCTTTCCAACATGTATCGGGTCTTACATGCCTTGCAAATCCGCTTGAAACCCAAAAACTTTGGGAAATAATGAAGCGTTTCGCGGCATAGTAAATCAAAATTTTCTACGGAGCGAACAGAGGGAAAGCCAAGATCTAATCTAGGAGATGCAAACAATGAGAGAGATTGGATTAGATCTTCATACCCTTGAAGATTCAAGCAATGAACGTTCGTCGGAACGTGGGTGATGTAGTCGTACTCGCTTCTCCTCCTCGCGATCCGATCCGATCTAGCACCACAAGTGGCGGTGCCTCCGTGAGATGTACACGCGGCACCTCGGCGTCTCCTCCTTCCTCGGACCAGCAGTATGGTGGAGAGATAGATTGGATCTACAACACGGCGTGGTGTATATGGTGGAGAATTTCTGCAGGGCTTACCTACAAGCGATCGGGAGGAGAGGGGAAGGTAGCAGGGGTGCTGGGGCTTGGAGGAAGGTGTGTGTGGGGGGGGGAGGGGGCGCACCACCCCTCTATATATATAAGGGGGGCGGCCAGCCCTTGCCCCTCCTCCAAGCCTATCTCTAGTTTAAACAATTTAAACTCTCCCTTATCTAGAAATTCTATCCCGAGATTTAAACGAGTCAAATCTCTCTATAATCGGCTGGGCCCTATGGGGCCTTGTGCCCCTGGCCCAATGCGGCCAGGACACTCCCTCATAGGACCATGCCCCCTCCCGGAAGGTGGGGCCACGTTGGTCCCCTTCCGGAAGGTTCTAGAATCTTCCGGTACAATACCGATTAACCCGGAACAATTCCGAACTCCAAAAAACTGCACTGCCTTATATGAATCTTATTATCCGGACCATTCCGGAACCTCTCGTGATATCCCGGATCCCATCTGAGACTCCGAACAAAAATTCATAAACCAATTATCCAATCTATCCTAACGTCAAGACACGTTAAGTGTGTGACCCTGCGGGTTCGAGAATATGCAGACATGATCTTCTATCAATAATCAATAGCGGGGTCTGGGCACCCATATTGACTCCCACACATTCATCGATGATCATATCGGATGAACCCATATATATATTCCCTTCGTCTCGCGATATTTTACTTGCTCGAGATTCGATCGTCGGTATCGTCATACCTAGTTCAATCTCGTTCACAGCAAGTACTTTACTCGTTCCGTAATCCGATATCACTTTGTGATAAACTCCTTAACCACATGCTTGCAAGCGGTGTTGATATCGATTACCGAGTGGGCCCGAAGTATATCTCTCCGACTTGGGAGGGACAAATTCCATCTCGATACATACAACCCAACAGATACTTTCCGATCACCTGAGAGACACCTTTATGATCACCCTCTCATAGGATGACGTTTGATGACCTCAAAGCTTTCTTCCGATACCGGGGAGTTGCATTATCTCATGGTCTAAGGAATACAATATTTGACATAGGAAAAGCTTCGCAAAGACGAACACGATGACACGATCTAATTGCTCTGCTTTGTTTGGGTCTATCCACCATATCATTCTCCCAATGATATGATCTCATTATCAATTGACAACTCATGTCTATGGTTAGGAAACCTTAACCATCATTGATCAATGAGCTAGTCCATAGAGGCGTACTAGGGACACGGTGTTGTTCACAAACCACACAAGTATTAAAGTTTCCGCTTAATACAATTCTAGCATGGAATATAAACTTTATCATGAACAAGAATTATAATAATAACATCTTTATTATTGCCTCTAGGGCATAATTCCAGATCTCCCACTTGCACTAGAGTCAATAATCTAGTTTACATTTGGCAACAATCTCACACCCATGGCAATGAGGTGTTGATCATGTTTTACACGTGGAAGAGGTTTAGTCAATGGATGCGACATTCAGATCCGTATGTACTTGCTAATCTTGGATCTCCATCGCTATATAATCTCGGATTATATGAAACTTCAGTTGATATGCTTGGTCTTTGGAAGATATCTTGGTTCCTTAGCGAGTGCTATGGCGCCGGTGTTGTCACACAATATCTCTAGTGGGTCCAATGCACTTGGAACCACGCCAAGCTCGATGATGAAGTTTCGATCCAAACTCCTTCACTTGGCTTCTGCGGCAGCCATGTATTCGCTTCTCATGTAGATCCCGCGATCACGCTTTGCTTGCAGCTTCTCGACTTATAGCTCCTCCATTCAAAATATAAACGTATCTGTATGAGATTTAGAATCATCCTTGTCGATTGTCAAAACTAGCATCGACGTAACCTTTTACGACAAGCTGTTCATCACCCCATAGACTAAGAACATTTCTTTAGTTCTATTTAGGTACTTTAGGATGTTCTTCACGGCTGTCCATGTTCCACTCTGGATCACTTTGATATCTGCCGTCAAACTAAGAGCATTGGACACATCGGTCTAGTACACAACATGGCATACATGATGGAACCTATGGCGAGGCATAAGGCACTTTGCTCATAGCTTCCCTATCATTTACCGTAGTGGACCGAGCCTTGCTCAATATCTTACCCGACAACATAGGCCTTGAACCTTTCTTTGCCTTATCCATTACGAACCTTTTGAACTTTGTCTAGTATGTACTCGGCTTAAAGCTATCGAGCGTCTTTGTGTATCTCTATAGATTTTGATGCCCAATATATAAGTAGCTTCACCTAGGTCTTTAATTGAAAAACAATTGTTCAAATAACTCTTCAAATCGTTAAGCATGTTGATGTCATTTCCGATAATCAATATGTCATCCACATATAGTACCAGAAACGTCACCGAGCTCCCACTCACTTTCTTGTAGATGCAAGCTTCGTAGCAATTTGGAACAAATCCAAAGCTCTTGATCACTTGATCAAAACGAAGGTTCCAACTCCGAGATGCTTGCTTGATCCATAAATGGAGCGCTGAAGTTTGCATACTTTACTAGCATCCTTAGGATCGACAAAACCTTGGGTTTAATCATATACAACTCTTCATCAATGTTGCCATTGAAGAAAGCGATCTTGACATCCATCGCCATATTTCATAATCATGAAATGCAGCAATTGCTAATAAAATCCGAATGGACTTAAACATCGCTACGGAGAGAAAGTCTCATCGTAGTCAACACCTTGAACTTGTCGAAAACCTTTGCGACAAACCGTGCTTTATACGGTAACATTACCATCCGTCCGTTTTCTTCTTGAAAATCCATTTGCACTCAACGGTCTTCGATCGCTAGGAGGGTCCACCAAAGTCCATACTTGGTTTTCGCTCATGGATCCCAATTGGTTCATGGCTTCGCCATTTCTCGAGTTTGGGCTCATCATCGCTTCCTCATAGTTCGTAGGTTCACCGTATTCTACCAACAATACGGTCAGCGAGATTGCCGTACCACTCGGGAGGGCAGCGACCTTGTCGACCTCTGACGTTCGATGTGACATCGTCCGAAGCTTCATGATCCTTGTCATAGCTTCCTCTATTGTTGGTGCAGGCGCTTTGGAACAATTTCAGGTCTTGCTACTCTCCAATTCAAGAGAAGGTTCAATAACCTCGTCTAGCTCTACTTTCCTCCCACTCACTTCTTTCGAGAGAAACTCCTTCTCAAGAAAGGAACCGTTCTTCGACAAACACTTTGCCTTGGTTACGTGATAGAAGGTATACCCAATAGTTTCCTTAGGGTATCCTATGAAGACGCATTTCTCGCTTTGGGTTCGAGCTTGTCGGCATCAACTTCTTGACGTAAGCGCATCCCCAAACTTTAAGAAACGACAACTTAGGTTTAGCACCAAACCACAGTTCATACGGTGTCGTCTCAACGGATTTAGATGGAGCCCTATTTAAAGTGAATGCAGCGGTTTCTAATGCATAACCCCAAAATGATAACGGCAAATCAGTAAGAGACATCATTGATCGGACCATATCTAATAGGGTTCGATTCCGGCGTTCAGACACACCATTGCGCTGTGGTGTTCCGGGTGGCGTGAGTTGTGAAACGATTCCACTTGCTTTAAGATGCATGAGAAAATCATAACTCAAATATTCACCTCCACGATCGGATCGTAGAAACTTAATCTTTCTGCTATGATGGTTCTCCACTTCATTCTGAAATTCCTTGAACTTTTCAAATGTTTCAGATTTATGTTTCATTAAATATATATACCCATATGTACTTAAGTCATCGGTAAAAGTGAGGAAATAGCGATATCCACCACGCGTCGAAACACTCATCGGTCCGCATACATCGGTATGTATGATTTCCAACAAGTCTGTTGCTCGCTCCATCATACCGGAGAACAGGGTTTTGATCATCTTGCCCATGAGGCATGGTTCGCATGTGTCAAATGATTCAAAATCAAGAGACTCCAAAAGTCCATCAGAATGGAGTTTATTCATGCGCTTTACTCCAATATGACCTGAGCAGCGATGCCACAAATAAGTAGTATTATCACTATCTACTTTGCATCTCTTAGCCTCCATGTTATGGATGTGTGTTTCATCCCTTTCGAGATTTAGAAGAAATAAACCATTCACAAGAGGTGCATGACCATAAAAGATGTTACTCATATAAATAGAACAACCATTATTCTCCGATTTAAATGAATAACCGTCTTGCAATAAACACGATCCGAAATGATGTTCATGCTCAACGCGGCACATAATAACATTTATTAAGGTTTAAAACTAATCCGAAGGTAAAACTAAGGAGGCGTGCGCGACCATCACATCAACTCTTGATCCGTTGCCAGCGCGATCGTCACCTCATCCCTCGCAAGCCGCCGTCAATTCCGTAGCTCTGTTTGAGTTACAAATATTAGCCCGAACGTATCAAATACCTGCACTACAACGAGGGCTAGTAAGGAAAACATCAATAACATGTATATCAAATATGCCTTTGATGGTGCCAGCCTTCTTGTCGCTAAGTACTTTGGACGATTCTTCGATGACCCTTCTCCTTGCAATAGAAGCACTCGGTGTCGGCTTGGGACCAGACTGAGCTTCTTCTCGCCAGGGCATTGCTTCGCGCCCTTCTTGAAGGGCTTCTTTGCTCCCTTACCTTTCTTAAAGGAGGGCTTGTTGACCATCAACACATGATTATCTTTCTTGATGTCCACTTCCGCAGCCTTCATCTTTGCGAAGAGCTCGGTGATCGTATCAGTGGAACCAATATGATTATGAGTCACTACAAAACTTTTGTAGCTGGGAGGGAGTGATTGCAGAACCCTGTCAATCTTGAGCTCCTCTGGAATCGTCCATTCCAGTTGCTCAAGGCGTTGAGTGTAGCCCGACATCTTTATGGCGTGCTCACTAACGGAACTCCCTTCCTCCATCTTGCAGTTAAAGAACTTCTCGAGATCTCATATCTCTCGAGAGCGGGCTTGAGTGCGAAACATGGTTTCAGCTCCTCGAGAATCTCAAAGGGCGGGATAGGTTTCAAAGCGATTTTGAAGCTCGGTTCCATAGCAAACAACATGGTGCTCTTAATCACACCATAATCATCTTTTCGGTGATGATAGACAACTTTCTCATCGGACCGCGATTCTGTGGGGTCACCTAACGCTTTACCAAGGACATAGTCCTTTTGTCCGCGAACAGAATGATTCTTAGATTGCGGAACCAATTGGTGAAGTTAGACCCATTGTTCCTAAGCTTTTCTTTCTCGTAAAAAAAACGTTGAAGTTGAAGTTGGATTTGGCCATGTGATCTACTGATTTGCAAGTACAATTTAGACTATGTTCATGATAAATAGTTCAACTTAATCAAATTACTAGATGAACTCCCACTAAATTCAACATCCCTCAAGTTGTTTAGTGAACACGATCCAAATTCACCACACCTAATCCGATCATCACGAGAAGAGATGTGGTTTCAATGGTGGACAACGGTGTCGATCATATCATTCATATGACTCATGCTTAACCTTTCGGTTCTTGTGTTCCGAGGCCATGTCTGCATACATGCTAGGCTCGTCAAGTTAGACCCAAGTATTTCGCGTGTGCAAAACCGGCTTGCACTCGTTGTATGTGGCGAGAGTCTATAGCACCCGATCATCACGTGATGCTTGGACACGACGAACTTCGCAGCGGTGCATACTTGGGAGAACACAGTTTTATCTTGATCTTTAAGTGAGGAATCATCTTATAATGCTACCGTCGCGATCTAAGCATGATAAGATACATAAAGGATAAACATCACATGCATATAACTTTATGTGACATGGTATAGCCAATCTTGCGCTATGATCTCCATCTTGTGCGTTCCGACATGATCTCCATCACTCCAGCATGATTGCCTCCACCACGAATAGCAACTACAACTATTGCTAACTACTTAGCGATAAAGTAAAGCTATTACATGGCGTATAAGAAGTTGACTCGCAGGTCATACACAATTATAAAGACAACCATATGGCTCCTGCCGGTTGTGTACTCATCGACATGCAAGTCGTGAAACATTACAAAACATGATCATCCCATACAATATACACATCACATCTTGGGCCATACCATATCACAGAAAACACTCCCTCCAAAAACAAGTTAGACGCCTCTACTTTGTTGTTGCATGTTTTACGTGGCTTTATGGGAGTAGATGCTAAGAACGATTCTTACCTACGGAAAGCCACAATGGTGATATTATGGTTGCTAAACTCCGGTGTTAATCCCATGACAACTATAGTGAGAGAAACTGACATCCACCAGCCGCATGTGTGGAAGCCACACGTCAAGTGCGGAGCGGTATCATGACGGCGTCGCGTAAGGTTGGCACGGACGCTTCAATCTCACTATCCCGCATCATAAGAAGAACACAAACAAGAGGCTTGCAGCAGAAAACATCAGCGCGCAACAACCATGTTGCGTTCTACTCGTGAAACACATCTACGCATAGATCTAGCTCGATACCCGAAGGGTTTCACGGCATAGTAAATCAAAATTTTCTACGAGCGAACAGGAAAGCCAAGATCTAATCTAGGAGATGCAAACAACGAGAGATTGGATTAGATCTTCATACCCTTGAAGATTACGCAGTGAGCGTTAAATCGGGCGTGGGTGATGTAGTCGTACTCGCTTCTCCTCCTCGCGATCCGATCCGATCTAGCACCACAAGTGGCGGTGCCTCCGTGAGATGCACACGTGCATCACCTCGACGTCTCCTCCTTCCTCGGACCAGCGAGTATGGTGGAGAGATAGATTGGATGTACAACACGACGACGTGGTGTATATGGTGGAGAATTTCTGCTGCAGGGCTTCGCCTACAAACAGTCGGGAGGGAGAGAGGAAGGTCGCAAGGCTGCTAGGGCTTGGAGGAAGGTGTGTGTGTGTGGGGGGAGGGGGCGCACCACCCCTCTATATATAGAGGCGGCCACTGCCCTCCTCCAAGACTATCTCTAGTTTAAACAATTTAAACTCTCCTTATCTAGAAATCCTATCTCTAGTTTAAACGATTTAAACTCTCCCTTATCTAGAAATTCTATCCGAGATTTAAACGAGTCAAATCTCTCTAGAATCGGCTGGGCCCTATGGGTCCTTGTGCCCCCAATGCGGGGACACTCCCTCATAGGCCCATGCCCTCCCGGAAGGTGGGGCCACGTTGGTCCCCTTCGGAAGGTTCTAGAATCTTCGTACAATACCGATTAACTTGGAACAATTCGAACTCCAAAAACTGCTTGCCTTATATGAATCTTATTCTCGGACCATTCGGAACCTCTCGTGATATCCGGATCCCATCCGAGACTCGAACAAAATTCATAAACCAATTATCCAATCTATCCTAGCGTCAAGACACGTTAAGTGTGTGACCTGCGGGTTCGAGAATATGCGACATGATCTTCTATCAATAATCAACAGCGGTGCAGGCACCCATATTGACTCCCACATTCATCGATGATCATATCGGATGAACCACGATGCGATTCAATCAATCCCATATATATATTCCCTTCGTCTCGCGATATTTTACTTGCCCGAGATTCGATCGTCGGTACCGTCATACCTAGTTCAATCTCGTTCACAGCAAGTACTTTACTCGTTCCGTAATCCGATATCACTTTGTGATTAACTCCTTAACCACATGCTTGCAAGCGGTGTTGATATAGATTACCGAGTGAGCCTGAAGTATATCTCTCCGACTTGGGAGGGACAAATTCCATCTCGATACATACAACCCAACAGATACTTTCCGATCACCTGAGAGACACCTTTATGATCACCCTCTCATAGGATGACGTTTGATGACCTCAAAGCTTTCTTCCGATACCAGGGAGTTGCATTATCTCATGGTCTAAGGAATACAATATTTGACATAGGAAAAGCGCAAAGACGAACAAGATGACACGATCTAATTGCTCTGCTTTGTTTGGGTCTATCCACCATATCATTCTCCCAATGATATGATCTCATTATCAATTGACAACTCATGTCTATGGTTAGGAAACCTTAACCATCATTGATCAATGAGCTAGTCCATAGAGGCGTACTAGGGACACGGTGTTGTTCACAAACCACACAAGTATTAAAGTTTCCGCTTAATACAATTCTAGCATGGAATATAAACTTTATCATGAACAAGAATTATAATAATAACATCTTTATTATTGCCTCTAGGGCATAATTCCAACAAATAACTCATGAAAATGGCCAAAAACACGAAAACGACGAGTTTTTGGTCATAATTATCAAACATGTATATGATCTTAAGGTCATGTAAATCACCCTAGAACCCCAAAACAATGGGAAATAGCTCTTGAAAACGGCCATAAAACGTGAAAACGACGAGTTTCTTGTCATATCTCTTAGACATGTAAGGGGTCTTATGGACCATGCAAATCGACATGGAACCCCCAAAATGTGGGCAATAGCTCATGAAAAAGGTCATAAAACACGAAAGCGACAAGTTTTTGGTCATAAATCTCAAACATGTATTGGGTCTTAAGGTCGTTGTAAATCACCATAGAACCCCAAAATAGTGGGCAATAGCTCATGAAAACGTAAAAACTGAGAGTTTTTAGTCATATATCTCAAACATGTAACGGGTCTTACATGCCTTGCAAATCTACTTCGAATCCAAAAACTATGGGAAATAGCTCATGAAAACGGCCATAAAACACGAAAACTATGGCAATACCTCATGAAAGCGGCCATAAAACGCGAAAACGACGAGTTTTGGGTCATATCTCTCCAACATGTATCAGGTCTTACATGCCTTGCAAATCCGCTTGGAACCCAAAACTATGGGAAATAACTCATGAAAATGGCCAAAAAACGTGAAAACTACAAGTTTTGGGTCATATCTCTCCAACATGTATTGGGTCTTAAGGTCGTTGTAAATCTCCCTGGAACCCCAAAACAATGGGCAATACCTCATGAAAACGGCCATAAAACACGGAAACGACAATTTTTTAGTCATATCTCTCAAACATGTAACTGGTCTGACAGGCCTTGCAAATCTGCATGGAAGCCAAAAACTGTGGGAAATAACTCTCTAGCATGTATCGGGTCTTAAGGTCGTTGTAAAGCGCCCTGTAACCCCAAAACAGTGGGAAATAGCTCATGAAAACGGCCATCAACGCAAAAACTACGATTTTTTAGTCATATGTCTCAAACATGTAACTGGTCTTATAGGCTTTGCAACTCAGCTTGGAACCCAAAAACTGTGGGAAAAATAATGAAAATGGCCAAAAGCACGAAAACGACGAGTTTTTGGTCATAACTCTCAAAAATGTATCGGGTCTTAAGGTCATTGTAAATCACCACACAACCCCAAAACAATGGGGAATAGCTCATGAAAACGGCCATAAAACGTGAAAACGACCAGTTTCTTGTCATATCTCCTAGACATGTAGGGGTCTTATGGACCATGAAAATAGCCATGGAAGCCCCAAAATGTGGGCAATAGCTCATGAAAACAGTTATAGAACACGAAAGCGACAAGGTTTTGGTCATAACTCTACAACATGTATCAGGTCATAAGGTGGTTGTAAATCATCATAGAACCCCAAAATCATGGGCAATAGCTAATGAAAACATCCAAACAACACGAAAACGACAAGTTTCTTGTTATAACTCTTAGACATGTATGAGTTCTTATGGACCATGCAAATTGCCATGGAACCCCAAAACTATGGGAAACAGCTGATGAAAACGTCCATAAAACACGAAAGCCGCGAGTTTTTGGTCATAAATCTCAAACATGTACCGGGTCTTAAGGTTGATGTAAATCACCCTAGAACCATAAAACTATGGGCAATACCTAATAAAAGCGGCCATAGAAAGTGAAAACGACGAGTTTTGGGTCATATCTCTCCAACATGTATCGGGTCTTACATGCCTTGCAAATCCGCTTGAAACCCAAAAACTATGGGAAATAACTCATGAAAATGGCCAAAAACACGAAAACGACGAGTTTTTGGTCATAATTATCAAACATGTATATGATCTTAAGGTCATGTAAATCACCCTAGAACCCCAAAACAATGGGAAATAGCTCTTGAAAACGGCCATAAAACGTGAAAACGACGAGTTTCTTGTCATATCTCTTAGACATGTAAGGGGTCTTATGGACCATGCAAATCGACATGGAACCCCCAAAATGTGGGCAATAGCTCATGAAAAAGGTCATAAAACACGAAAGCGACAAGTTTTTGGTCATAAATCTCAAACATGTATTGGGTCTTAAGGTCGTTGTAAATCACCATAGAACCCCAAAACAGTGAGCAATAGCTCATGAAAACTTAAAAACTGAGAGTTATTAGTCATATATCTCAAACATGTAACGGGTCTTAAAGGCCTTGCAAATCTACTTCGAATCCAAAAACTATGGGAAATAGCTCATGAAAACGGCCATAAAACACGAAAACTATGGCAATACCTCATGAAAGCGGCCATAAAACGCGAAAACGATGAGTTTTGGGTCATATCTCTCCAACATGTATCAGGTCTTACATGCCTTGAAAATCCGCTTGGAACCCAAAACTATGGGAAGTAACTCATGAAAATGGCCAAAAAACGTGAAAACTACAAGTTTTGGGTCATATCTCTCCAACATGTATTGGGTCTTAAGGTCGTTGTAAATCTCCCTGGAACCCCAAAACAATGGGCAATACCTCAAGAAAACGACCATAAAACACGGAAACGACAATTTTTTAGTCATATCTCTCAAACATGTAACTGGTCTGACAGGCCTTGGAAATCTGCATGGAAGCCAAAAACTGTGGGAAATAACTCTCTAGCATGTATCGGGTCTTAAGGTCGTTGTAAAGCGCCCTGGAACCCCAAAACAGTGGGCAATAGCTCATGAAAACGGCCATCAACACAAAAACTACGAGTTTTTAGTCATATGTCTCAAACATGTAACTGGTCTTATAGGCTTTGCAACTCAGCTTGGAACCCAAAAACTGCGGGAAAAATAATGAAAATGGCCAAAAGCACGAAAACGACGAGTTTTTGGTCATAACTCTCAAACATGTATCGGGTCTTAAGGTCGTTGTAAATCACCACACAACCCCAAAACAATGGGGAATAGCTCATGAAAACGGCCATAAAACGTGAAAACGACCAGTTTCTTGTCATATCTCTTAGACATGTAAGGGGTCTTATAGGCTTTGCAACTCAGCTTGGAACCCAAAAACTGTGGGAAAAATAATGAAAATGGCCAAAAGCACGAAAACGACGAGTTTTTGGTCATAACTCTCAAACATGTATCGGGTCTTAAGGTCGTTGTAAATCACCACACAACCCCAAAACAATGGGGAATAGCTCATGAAAACGGCCATAAAACGTGAAAACGACCAGTTTCTTGTCATAACTCATAGACATGTATGAGTTCTTATGGACCATGCAAATTGCCATGGAACCCCAAAACTGTGGGAAACAGCTCATGAAAACATCCACAAAACACGAAAGCCGCGAGTTGTTGGTCATAACTCTCAAACATGTAACGGGTCTTATAGGATTTGCAACTCAGCTTGGAACCCAAAAACCGTGGGAAAAAACTAATGAAAATGGCCAAAAAACGAAAACGACGAGTTTTTTATCATAACTCTCAAACATGTATCGGGTCTTAAGGTCGTTGTAAATCACCACACAACCCCAAAACAATGGGTAATAGCTCATGAAAACGACCATAAAACGTGAAAACGACGAGTTTCTTGTCATATCTCCTAGACATGCAGGGGTCTTATGGACCATGAAAATAGCCATGGAAGCCCCAAAATGTGGGCAATAGCTCATGAAAACAGTTATAGAACACGAAAGCGACAAGGTTTTGGTCATAACTCTACAACATGTATCAGGTCATAAGGTGGTTGTAAATCATCATAGAACCCCAAAATTGTGGGCAATAGCTAATGAAAACAGCCATACAACACGAAAACGACAAGTTTCTTGTTATAACTCTTAGACATGTATGAGTTCTTATGGACCATGCAAATTGCCATGGAACCCCAAAACTATGGGAAACAGCTGATGAAAACGTCCATAAAACACGAAAGCCGCGAGTTTTTGGTCATAAATCTCAAACATGTATCGGGTCTTAAGGTTGATGTAAATCACCCTAGAACCATAAAACTATGGGCAATACCTCATAAAAGCGGCCATAGAAAGCGAAAACGACGAGTTTTGGGTCATATCTCTCCAACATGTATCGGGTCTTACATGCCTTGCAAATCCGCTTGAAACCCAAAAACTATGGGAAATAACTCATGAAAATGGCCAAAAACACGAAAACGACGAGTTTTTGGTCATAATTATCAAACATGTATATGATCTTAAGGTCATGTAAATCACCCTAGAACCCCAAAACAATGGGAAATAGCTCTTGAAAACGGCCATAAAACGTGAAAACGACGAGTATCTTGTCATATCTCTTAGACATGTAAGGGGTCTTATGGACCATGCAAATCGACATGGAACCCCCAAAATGTGGGCAATAGCTCATGGAAAAGGTCATAAAACACGAAAGCGACAAGTTTTTGGTCATAAATCTCAAACATGTATTGGGTCTTAAGGTCGTTGTAAATCACCATAGAACCCCAAAACAGTGGGCAATAGCTCATGAAAACGTAAAAACTGAGAGTTTTTAGTCATATATCTCAAACATGTAACGGGTCTTACAGGCCTTGCAAATCTACTTCGAATCCAAAAACTATGGGAAATAGCTCATGAAAACGGCCATAAAACACGAAAACTATTGCAATACCTCATGAAAGCGGCCATAAAACGCGAAAACGACGAGTTTTGGGTCATATCTCTCCAACATGTATCAGGTCTTACATGCCTTGCAAATCCGCTTGGAACCCAAAACTATGGGAAATAACTCATGAAAATGGCCAAAAAACTTGAAAACTACAAGTTTTGGGTCATATCTCTCCAACATGTATTGGGTCTTAAGGTCGTAAATCTCCCTGGAACCCCAAAACAATGGGCAATACCTCATGAAAACGGCCATAAAACACGGAAACGAAAATTTTTTAGTCATATCTCTCAAACATGTAACTGGTCTGACAGGCCTTGCAAATCTGCATGGAAGCCAAAAACTGTGGGAAATAACTCTCTAGCATGTATCGGGTCTTAAGGTCATTGTAAAGCGCCCTGGAACCCCAAAACAGTGGGCGATAGCTCATGAAAACGACCATCAACGCAAAAACTACGAGTTTTTAGTCATATGTCTCAAACATGTAACTTGTCTTATAGGCTTTGCAACTCAGCTTGGAACCCAAAAACTGTGGGAAAAATAATGAAAATGGCCAAAAGCACGAAAACGACGAGTTTTTGGTCATAACTCTCAAACATGTATCGGGTCTTAAGGTCGTTGTAAATCACCACACAACCCCAAAACAATGGGGAATAGCTCATGAAAACGGCCATAAAACGTGAAAACGACTAGTTTCTTGTCATATCTCCTAGACATGTAGGGGTCTTATGGACCATGAAAATAGCAATGGAAGCCCCAAAATGTGGGCAATAGCTCATGAAAACAGTTATAGAACACGAAAGCGACAAGGTTTTGGTCATAACTCTACAACATGTATCAGGTCATATGGTGGTTGTAAATCATCATAGAACCCCAAAATTGTGGGCAATAGCTAATGAAAACAGCCATACAACACGAAAACGACAAGTTTCTTGTTATAACTCTTAGACATGTATGAGTTCTTATGGACCATGCAAATTGCCATGGAACCCCAAAACTATGGGAAACAGCTGATGAAAACGTCCATAAAACACGAAAGCATGAGTTTTGGTCATAAATCTCAAACATGGATCGGGTCTTAAGTTTGATGTAAATCACCCTAGAACCATAAAACTATGGGCAATACCTCATAAAAGCGGCCATAGAAAGCGAAAACGACGAGTTTTGGGTCATATCTCTCCAACATGTATCGGGTCTTACATGCCTTGCAAATCCTTGAAACCCAAAACTATGGGAAATAACTCATGAAAATGGCCAAAACACGAAAACGACGAAGTTTTGGTCATAATTATCAAACATGTATATGATCTTAAGGTCATGTAAATCACCCTAGAACCCCAAAACAATGGGAAATAGCTCTTGAAACGCCATAAAACGTGAAACGACGAGTTTCTTGTCATATCTCTTAGACATGTAAGGGGTCTTATGGACCATGCAAATCGACATGGAACCCCCAAAATGTGGGCAATAGCTCATGAAAAAGGTCATAAAACACGAAAGCGACAAGTTTTTGGTCATAAATCTCAAACATGTATTGGGTCTTAAGGTCGTTGTAAATCACCATAGAACCCCAAACAGTGAGCAATAGCTCATGAAAACTTAAAAACTGAGAGTTATTAGTCATATATCTCAAACATGTAACGGGTCTTAAAGGCCTTGCAAATCTACTTCGAATCCAAAAACTATGGGAAATAGCTCATGAAAACGGCCATAAAACACGAAAACTATGGCAATACCTCATGAAAGCGGCCATAAAACGCGAAAACGATGAGTTTTGGGTCATATCTCTCCAACATGTATCAGGTCTTACATGCCTTGAAAATCCGCTTGGAACCCAAAACTATGGGAAGTAACTCATGAAAATGGCCAAAAAACGTGAAAACTACAAGTTTTGGGTCATATCTCTCCAACATGTATTGGGTCTTAAGGTCGTTGTAAATCTCCCTGGAACCCCAAAACAATGGGCAATACCTCAAGAAAACGACCATAAAACACGGAAACGACAATTTTTTAGTCATATCTCTCAAACATGTAACTGGTCTGACAGGCCTTGGAAATCTGCATGGAAGCCAAAAACTGTGGGAAATAACTCTCTAGCATGTATCGGGTCTTAAGGTCGTTGTAAAGCGCCCTGGAACCCCAAAACAGTGGGCAATAGCTCATGAAAACGGCCATCAACACAAAAACTACGAGTTTTTAGTCATATGTCTCAAACATGTAACTGGTCTTATAGGCTTTGCAACTCAGCTTGGAACCCAAAAACTGTGGGAAAAATAATGAAAATGGCCAAAAGCACGAAAACGACGAGTTTTTGGTCATAACTCTCAAACATGTATCGGGTCTTAAGGTCGTTGTAAATCACCACACAACCCCAAAACAATGGGGAATAGCTCATGAAAACGGCCATAAAACGTGAAAACGACCAGTTTCTTGTCATATCTCTTAGACATGTAAGGGGTCTTATGGACCATGCAAATCGCCATGGAATCCCCAAAATGTGGTCATAACTCTCAAACATGTATAGGTTCATAAGGTCGTTGTAAATCATCATAGAACCCCAAAACTGTGGGCAATAACTCATGAAAACAGCCATACAGCGCGAAAACGACAAGTTTCTTTTCATAACTTTTAGACATGTATGAGTTCTTATGGACCATGCAAATTGCCATGGAACCCCAAAACTGTGGGAACCAGCTCATGAAAACGTCCACAAAACACGAAAGCCGCGAGTTTTTGGTCATAACTCTCAAACATGTATCGGGTCTTAAGGTTGATCTAAATCTCCCTAGAACCATAAAACTGTGGGCACTACCTCATAAAAGCGGCTATAGAAAGCGAAAACGACGAGTTTTGGGTCATATTTCTCCAACATGTATCGGGTCTTAATGGCCTTGCAAATCTGCTTGGAACCCTAAAACTATGGGAAATAACTCATGAAAATGGCCAGAAACACAAAAACGACGAGTTTTTGGTCATAATTATCAAACATGCATATGATCTTAAGGTCGTTGTAAATCACCCTAGAACCCCAAAACAGTGGGAAATAGCTCTTGAAAACGGCCATAAAACATGAAAACGACGAGTTTCTTGTCATATCTCTTATACATGTAAGGGGTCTTATGGACAATGCAAATCGGCATGGAACCCCCAAAATGTGGGCAATAACTCATGAAAAAGATCATAAAACACAAAAACGACAAGTTTTTCGTCATAAATCTCAAACATGTATCGGGTCTTAAGGTCGTTTTAAATCACCATAGAACCCCCAAATAGTGGGCAATAGCTCATGAAAACGTAAAAACTACGTGTTTTTAGTCATATATCTCAACAATGTAATGGGTCTTACAGGCCTTGCAAATCTGCTTGGAACCCCAAAACTATGGGAAATAGCTCATGAAAACGGCCATAAAAAACGAAAGCGGCGAGTTTTTGGTCATAACTCTCAAACATGTATCGGGTTCTAAGGTTGATGTAAATCACCCTGGAACCATAAAACTATGGGCAATATCTCATGAAAGCGGCCATAAAACGCGAAAACGACGAGTTTTGGGTCATATCTCTCCAACATGTATCGGGTCTTGCATGCGTTACAAATCCGCTTGGAACCCAAAAACTGTGGGAAATAACTCATGAAAATGGCCAAAAAACGGGAAAACTACAAGTTTTGGGTCATATCTCTCCAACATGTATCGGGTCTTAAGTTCGTTGTAAATCTCCCTGGAACCCCAAAACAATGTGCAATACCTCATGAAAACGGCCATAAAATACGGAAACGACAATTTTTTAGTCATATCTCTCAAACATGTAACTGGTCTGAAAGGCCTTGCAAATCCGGATGGAACCCAAAAACTGTGGGAAATAACTCTCTAACATGTATCGGGTCTTAAGGTCGTTGTAAAGCGCCCTGGAACCCCAAAACAGTGGGCAATAGCTCATGAAAACGGCCATCAACGCAAAAACTACGAGTTTTTAGTCATTTGTCTCAAACATGTAACGGGTCTTATAGGCTTTGCAAGTCAGCTTGGAACCCAAAAACTGTGGGAAAAAACTAATGAAAATGGAAAAAACACAAAAACAACGAGTTTTTTGTCATAACTCTCAAACATGTATCGGGTCTTAAGGTCGTTGTAAATCACCACACAACCCCAAAACAATGGGGAATAGCTCATGAAAACGGCCATAAAACGTGAAAAGTATGATTTTCTTGTCATATCTCTTAGACATGTAAGGGGTCTTATGTACCATGCAAATCTCCCTGGAACCCCAAAACAATGGGCAATACCTCATGAAAACGGCCATAAATCACGGAAACGACAATTTTTTAGTCATATCTCTCAAACATGTAATTGGTCTGACAGGCCTTGCAAATCTGCATGGAACCCAAAAACTGTGGGAAATAACTCTCTATCATGTATCGGGTCTTAAGGTCGTTATAAAGCGCCCTGGAACCCTAGAACAGTGGGCAATAGCTCCTAAAAACGACCATCAACGCAAAAACTACGAGTTTTTAGTCATATGTCTCAAACATGTAACGGGTCTTATAGGCTTTGCAACTCAGCTTGGAACCCAAAAACTGTGGGAAAAATAATGAAAATGGCCAAAAGCACGAAAACGACGAGTTTTTGGTCATATCTCTCAAACATGTATCGGGTCTTAAGGTCGTTGTAAATCACCACACAACCCCAAAACAATGGGCAATAGTTCATGAAAACGGCCATAAAACATGAACGACCAGGTTCTTGTCATATCTCTTAGACATGTAAGGGGTCTTATGGACCATGCAAATCGCCATGGAATACCCAAAATGTGGGCATAAACCTCAAACATGTATCGGGTCATAACGTCGTTGTAAATTATCATAGAACCCCAAACCCGTGGGCAATAGCTCATGAAAAGAGCCATATAGTGCGAAAACGACAAGTTTCTTGTCATAACTCTTAGACATGTATGAGTTCTTATGGACCATGCAAATTGCCATGGAACCCCAAAACTGTGGGAAACAGCTCATGAAAACATCCACAAAACACGAAAGCCGCGAGTTTTTGGTCATAACTCTCAAACATGTAACTGGTCTTATAGGCTTTGCAACTCAGCTTGGAACCCAAAAACCGTGGGAAAAAACTAATGAAAATGGCCAAAAAACGAAAACGACGAGTTTTTTATCATAACTCTTAAACATGTATCGGGTCTTAAGGTCGTTGTAAATCACCACACAACCCCAAAACAATGGGTAATAGCTCATGAAAACGACCATAAAACGTGAAAACGACGAGTTTCTTGTCATATCTCCGAGACATGCAGGGGTCTTATAGACCATGAAAATAGCCATGGAAGCCCCAAAATGTGGGCAATAGCTCATGAAAACAGTTATAGAACACGAAAGCGACAAGGTTTTGGTCATAACTCTACAACATGTATCGGGTCATAAGGTGGTTGTAAATCATCATAGAACCCCAAAATTGTGGGCAATAGCTCATGAAAACAGCCATACAACACGAAAACGACAAGTTTCTTATTATAACTCTTAGACATGTATGAGTTCTTATGGACCATGCAAATTGCCAAGGAACCCCAAAACTATGGGAAACAGCTCATGAAAACGTCCAAAAAACACGAAAGCCGCGAGTTTTTGGTCATAAATCCCAAACATGTATCGGGTCTTAAGGTTGATGTAAAGCACCCTAGAACCATAAAACTGTGGGCAATACCTCATAAAAGCGGCTATAGAAAGCGAAAACGACGAGTTTTGGGTCATATCTCTCCAACATGTATCGGGTCTTATATGCCTTGCAAATCCGCTTGAAACCCAAAAACTATGGTAAATAAGTCATGAAAATGGCCAAAAACACGAAAATGACGAGTTTTTGGTAATAATTATCAAACATGTATATGATCTTAAGGTCGTGTAAATCACCCTAGAACCCCAAAACAATGGGAAATAGCTCTTGAAAACAGCCATAAAACGTGAAAACAACGAGTTTCTTGTCATATCTCTTAGACATGTAAGGGGTCTTATGGACCATGCAAATCGCCATGGAACCCCAAAAATGTGGGCAATAGCTCATGAAAAAGGTCATAAAACACAAAAGCGACAAGTTTTTGGTCATAAATCTCAAACATGTATTGGGTCTTAAGGTCGTTGTAAATCACCATAGAACCCCAAAACAGTGGGCAATAGCTCATGAAAACGTAAAAACTACGAGTTTTTAGTCATATATCTCAAACATGTAACGGGTCTTATAGGCCTTGCAAATCTACTTGGAACCCCAAAAGTATGGGAAATAGCTCATGAAAACGGCCATAAAACACGAAAGCGGCGAGTTTTTAGTCATAACTTTCAAACATGTATCGGGTCGTAAAGTTGACGTAAATCGCCCTGGAACCATAAAACTATGGCAATACCTCATGAAAGCGGCCATAAAACGCGAAAACGACGAGTTTTTGGTCATATATCTCCAACATGTATCGGGTCTTACATGCCTTGCAAATCCGCTTGGAACCCAAAACTATGGGAAATAACTCATGAAAATGGCCAAAAACGTGAAAACTACAAGTTTTGGGTCATATCTCTCCAACATGTATTGGTTCTTAAGGTCGTTGTAAATCTCACTGGAACCCCAAAACAATGGGCAATACCTCATGAAAACGGCCATAAAACACGGAAACGACAATTTTTTAGTCATATCTCTCAAACATGTAATTGGTCTGATAGGCCTTGCAAATCTGCATGGAATTCAAAAACTGTGGGAAATAACTCTCTAACATGTATCGGGTCTTAAGGTCATTGTAAAGCGCCCTGGAACCCCAAACAGTGGGCAATAACTCATGAAAACAGCCATCAACGCAAAAACTATGAGTTTTTAGTCAAATGTCTCAAACATGTAACTGGTCTTATAGGCTTTGCAACTCAGCTTGGAACCCAAAAACTGTGGGAAAAATAATGAAAATGGCCAAAATACGAGTTTTTGGTCATAACCCTTAAACATGTATCGGGTCTTAAGGTCGTTGTAAATAACCACACAACCCCAAAACAATGGGGAATAGCTCATGAAAACGGCCATAAAACGTGAAAACGACCAGTTTCTTGTCATATCTCTTAGACATGTAAGGGGTCTTATGGACCATGCAAATCGCCATGGAATCCCCAAAATGTGGTCATAACTCTCAAACATGTATCGGGTCATAAGGTCGTTGTAAAATATCATAGAACCCCAAAATCGTGGGCAATAGCTCATGAAAACAGCCATACAACGCGAAAACGACAAGTTTCTTGTCATAACTCTTAGACATGTATGAGTTCTTATGGACCATGCAAATTGCCATGGAACCCCAAAACTGTGGGAAACAGCTCATGAAAACGTCCACAAAACATGAAAGCTGCGAGTTTTTGGTCATAACTCTCAAACATGTATCGGGTCTTAAGGTTGATGTAAATCTCCCTAGAACCATAAAATTGTGGGCACTACCTCATAAAAGCGGCCATAGAATGCGAAAACGACGAGTTTTGGGTCATATCTCTCCAACATGTATCGGGTCTTACATGCCTTGCAAATCCGCTTGAAACCCAAAAACTATGGGAAATAACTCATGAAAATTGCCAGAAACACGAAAACGACGAGGTTTTGGTCATTATTATCAAACATCCATATGATCTTAAGGTCGTTGTAAATCACCCTAGAACCCCAAAACAGTGGGAAATAGCTCTTGAAAACGGCCATAAAACGAGAAAACGATGAGTTTCTTGTCATATCTCTTAGACATGTAAGGGGTCTTATGGACAATGCAGATCGCCATGGAGCCCCCGAAATGTGGGCAATAACTCATGAAAAAGGTCATAAAACACAAAAGCGACAAGTTTTTCATCATAAATCTCAAACCTGTATCGGGTCTTAAAGTCGTTTTAAATCACCATAGAACCGCAAAACAGTGGGCAATAGCTCATGAAAACGTAAAAACTACGAGTTTTTAGTCATATATCTCAACAATGTAACGAGTCTTACAGGCCTTGCAAATCTGCTTGGAACCCCAAAACTATGGGAAATAGCGCATGAAAACGGCCATAAAACACGAAAGCGACGAGTTTTTGGTGATAACTCTCAAACATGTATCGGGTTCTAAGGTTGATGTAAATCACCCTGGAACCATAGAACTATGGGCAATACCTCATGAAAGCGGCCATAAAACGCGAAAATGACGAGTTTTGGGTCATATCTCTCCAACATGTATCGGGTCTTACATGCCTTACAAATCCGCTTGGAACCCAAAAACTATGGGAAATAACTCATGAAAATGGCCAAAAACGGGAAAACTACAAGTTTTGGGTCATATCTCTCCAACATGTATCGGGACTTAAGTTCGTTGTAAATCTCCCTGGAACCCCAAAACAATGGGCAATACCTCATGAAAACGGCCATAAAATATGGAAACGACAATTTTTTAGTCATATCTCTCAAACATGTAACTGGTCTGAGAGGCCTTGCAAATCCGCATGGAACCCAAAAACTGTGGTAAATAACTCTCTAATATGTATCAGGTCTTAAGGTCGTTGTAAAGCGCCCTGGAACCCCAAAACAGTGGGCAATAGCTCATGAAAACGGCCATCAACGCATAAACTACGAGTTTTTTGTCATATGTCTCAAACATGTAACGGGTCTTATAGGCTTTGCAAGTCAGCTTGGAACCCAAAAACTGTGGGAAAAAACTAAAGAAAATGGAAAAAACACGAAAACAACGAGTTTTTTATCATAACTCTCAAACATGTATCGGGTCTTAAGGTCGTTGTAAATCACCACACAACCCCAAAACAATGGGGAATAGCTCATGAAAACGGCCATAAAACGTGAAAACGATGATTTTCTTGTCATATCTCTTAGACATGTAAGGGGTCTTATGTACCATGCAAACCGCCATGGAAGCCCCAAAATGTGGGCAATAGCTCATGAAAACAGTTATACAACACGAAACCGACAAGTTTTTGGTCATATCTCTAAACATGTATCGGGTCATAAGGTCGTTGTAAATCATCATAGAACCCCAAAATTGTGGGCAATAGCTCATGAAAACAGCCATACAACGCGAAAACGACAAGTTTCTTGTCATAAATCTTAGACATGTATGTGTTCTTATGGACCATGCAAATTGCCATGGAACCCCAAAAATGTGGGAAACAGCTCACGGAAATGTTCACAAAACACGAAAGCCGTGAGTTTTTCGTCATAACTCTCAAACATGTATCGGGTCTTAAGGTTGATGTAAATCGCCCTAGAACCATAAAACTGTGGGAAATACCTCATAAAAGCGGCCATAGAAAGCGAAAACGACGAGTTTTGGGTCATATCTCTCCAACATGTATCGGGTCTTACATACCTTGCAAATCCGCTTGGAACCCAAAAACTATGGGAAATAACTCATGAAAATGGCCAAAAAACGTGAAAACTACAAGTTTTGGGTCATATCTCTCCAACATGTAAAATCTCCTTGGAACCCCAAAACAGTGGATAATACCTCATGAAAACGGCCATAAAACACGGAAACGACAATTTTTTAGTCATATCTCTCAAACATGTAACTGGCCTGACAGACCTTGCAAATCCACATGGAACCTAAAAGCTGTGGGAAATAACTCACTAACATGTATCGGATCTTAAGGTCGTGGTAAAACACCCTGGAACCCCAAAATAGTGGGCAATAGCTCATGAAAATGGCCATCAACGCAAAAACTACGAGTTTTTAGTCATATGTCTCAAACATGTAACGGGTCTTATAGGCTTTGCAAATCAGCTTGGAACCCAAAAATTGTGGGAAAAAACTAATGAAAATGGCCAAAAACACGAAAACGACGAGTTTTTGGTCATAACTCTCAAACATGTATCGGGTCTTAAGGTCATTGTAAATCACCACACAACCCCAAAACAATGGGGAATAGCTCATGAAAACGGCCATAAAACGTGAAAACGACGAGTTTCTTGTCATATCTCTGAGACAAGTAAGGGGTCTTATGGACCATGGAAATCGCCATGGAAGCCCCAAAATGTGGGCAATAGCTCATGAAAACAATTATACAACACGAAAGCGACAAGTTTTTGGTCAATACTCTCAAATATGTATCGGGTCATAAGGTCATTGTAAATCATCATATAACCCCAAAACTATGGGCAATAGCTCACCAAAACAGCCATACAATGCGAAAACGACAAGTTTCTTATCATAACTCTTAGACATGTATGAGTTCTTATGGACCATGCAAATGTAATGGTCCCAACCTTTAATAAGGTAGAGATCCCTATGTTTACAATGCTAGTCCCTGGATCAATAGCTAGCATCCATAGTTAAGATGTAATATCAAGAAACAAAGGTCATAATACAGCTTTATAACGAGGAATAAAATAATTCATTACATCTTACATAGCTCATTTGGCTATCTCATTACAATGCCTCAGAAATAACTATATAGCATGGAGTCCTTCATCTTCAAAGTGCCACAGGCAATCATGTTGGCTGTAGACTTGTAATCCTAATCAAGACACTTCACTAACATCAAACAAACCTGCAACATAATAAGTTACAGCCACAAGGGTCAATACATTTGAATTGTATCTTACATAGTGGTATCTATCATCTATATGCATTTGGCTAAGTGGAGCTTAGGCTTGCTTTGCTCAAAATAGATTTTCCTTATCGGTTAAAACACTAAGTTTTTGTTTGTAAAAATCACCCAAGGCATCTACCAATAGAAATTGGTGATCCTTTAACCCTTGTTCAACCACAATTTTTAACTTTAGAAATTGGGATGAGGAGATCCTTGATAGCTTCCATGTCTTGATGCTCAAATTGTCCATAGCCGGGGACACAACTAAGTACTTAGATTTTACTCTATCGAGAGGTGGTGCACTTTCCCCATAAGACTCGACATGCATCGAGACAAGATCTTTCAGAAGCTTTCCCTTAGACCAGAATGGACGCGCTACAATCCTATCACCCCCTACCACCAACTGTCCATTTGGCTAAGTTATTACAACCTATATGATCCAGGAAGAGCCCATAATGCCAAGTTGCTACACTTTAAGCTTCTCAACATTTGACATCTCAAATCTCTTTGTTCCTAGGTGGCATTCCACAAGTGAGATACACAGGGTAGGCCATGAAAATCGGCCCTGGTAACCACTGAACAAATATCCATCCAAGCATTTACCATTCCACCCAGGTGATTCATTCACTTAGTAGTTTTATTAAGCAAAAACATAAGTCAAAAAGACTTAGCAAAATTTACATAACATGTATATAAATCACCCTTGTTTGCTACTAGCTCGGCTAAGCATGATAGTAGTAGGAATCTTAACTTAGGAAAATTTTACTAAGGCATCATCTACTAGGATTTCCCATGTCATATCATACTTAGTAAAATTCCATGCAAGTCCTACTTAGAAATATCACTAATGCATAGTGAAAATAATGGGACAAAAGTATGAAGCACCACTTGCCTTTTTGGTAGAGAATATAGATTCACTCCTTGATCTTGAAATGGTCACACTCTTCAAAGTTCACTACAATTCAATCAAGCAAGGCACAACTTCAAAACTAACATTTAAACAATTCACCACATAAAATAATAAAAACAAAGTAATGCATGCAAGCATGCAAAATACTTTTTTATTTGAAAAGTGGTTTCTAATAGGTTATAAACATTTTGAAACACCTATTGGTCATTTATAAAAGTGGCAAGGTCATTTGAAAACAAGTTAGTGAAAATGGCCACTTTAAATCATTTTTGTTTGATAGAAATGATTTAAATAAAAATAATAGTTTTCTAGTATTTGTCAAATATATTTTTAAACACAAATTTTAGTTTTTATGGTCAAAGTGTTTAAAAAATCATTTACAAAAGGTTTCACTCAAAAACCATTTTTAAATTAAGCACCATTTTTATTTTACTAGAAATGCCTTTATTCAAAGTAATATTTTTTTATAGGGTTCATAAAATATATTTAAATCCCAAAAAATTGGTGTTTAGGGTCAGAGAGTTTAAATCAAATCATTTCTCAAAGGTTTTACTCAAAAAGTATTTTTAAACCATATTCAACATTTTTATTTAACTAGAAATGCTTTTATTCAAAGGAATAATTCCTAAGTGTCACAAAATATATTTTAAATCCAAAAGTTGGTTTCTATGGTCAATAGGTTCAAAACAATCCACTAATAAAAGATTTTACCCTAAAATCATTTCTAGACTAATTTTTATATTCAAAATATGCCTAAACAAGTTTCTAAAAAAACAACTAATTTTACAGAAGCAAAACACTAAAAAAAGTGCATGGTTGTATAGAATTCTTCTTCCTGATTCAAATGATATAAAGTTTTCAAAATTTAGACGTATATATTTAAAGTTATGAATTTTACAAAATCAAACATCTAATAGATTTATTTCTGTTTTTAAAACAACAGACTGGCCACGTGGCTGCTTCTTACTGGCGCGTACCGGTTCGTGTGGATCGCGTGCTATGGACTGTTGGAATTAAAGTTAATCGCACGGTTTAGATCTAACATAGCCCTTCGCTTAAGTGGATATAGCGTGTCCTTACGATTTAAATCTAACAGCCTGAAATGATTTGACCATACTCTGGCGGCGCTCAACGGTAGCTGGCGGCGGCGCGCTCGAGCGGTGAGGTTGCCGGCGATATAGGAAGCACGGGAGAGGGGAAATGTTCTTAATGTGCTCGCCATGTCGTGCTGAAGCTCGAAGTGGTCGTTGAAGGGGCAGACGGTGGCGTAGGGGATTTCTCGCCGGAGGAGCTTCTCGCGTCGGGTGCTCGGGCTGGTGACGCTATGGACCGTGCTAAGACAAGACAAAGGTTGAGTTAGCAGCGCACGAGGTTGGTGATCATGCGCGTATCAACGAGAGAGAGGGGGGAGGACGGGGCTTACGTGGAGACTTCGCCGGAATTGAAGCAGACGGCGGCGGTGTACTGTCAATGTCGTTGCCGGGCTTCTCGGGCTTGCGCGGGCGAGTGGGAGACATTGGAAGGTGCGCCTGTGGCTGGAGATCAAGCTCGTGTGGTCGAGGGGACAAATCGGTGGCTGGGCTCGTCGGAATTGCCACGGTGGCTCATCGGAGACAGTGAGGTTCAAGGGTGTCACATCCCAAGATTTTCCATATCTTGTAATGTGAAAGGTAAATAAACAAAATAAATTATTGTTGAATTTTAGGGTAAAAATAAACTTTTGTTTTTAAATGGAAACTTAAAATCCCATCTTGAACAAAATCATAATTAAAGTTGAAATTCAACAAAATTCAAATCAAGTGGAATCCATTCCTCATAAGATGCATTTTGAAATTTAAACACTTGGAAAATAAATCCAAACCCTAAACCCTAATGGAATAAAAACCATTTCCAAGTTATCTCCAAGCCTATGGATTTAATCCAATAAAAAATTGTCAACAAACATTTAAAAAAGATCAAGAAAGACCAATAGAAATATTATAAGACCATAGAAATTGGTTTCACTTAATTTGGAACCATGGATAAAATCTTATGAATTTAATAAGATAAAGGAATTGAATTCCCAAAGCTAATAAAGCACTTATCTAGAATCCATACAAAATGGTAAGAAAATAATCCTAAAGAGATTTAAAAGGATAAACAAAGATTAAATAAGATTTTACAAATTGGAATCACCAAGTTTGGGTCTATAAATAAAAAGATATGGATTTTATAAGATGAAGAAATAAATATTAATTAAGGATTATTTAAAGACCAAATTAAATCTTGGCCTAATTCATTAAGCAAATGGAATGAATAAAATCAGAAATCCAAATAAAATAAAAGGATAAATAATTTCCAAAATAAAATAAAATTGCATTAACCATTCTATCCCTATTTTAATAAAGACAAATCTCTAATAAGAATAATTATATAATTCATGAGAAAATAAGTATTTTGGGATTTACCCAAGTGGAATAAAAGTTGTTTAATTAATTTAAATAAAATAAATCTTCGAAATAAAATTTAGGGAATTAAAACTATATTTAATTCCATTGGAATTAAAAGAAATATCCTATTCAAATGATTTATGAATCATATTAAATACCTTCCAAATAATTCAAGATGAATTATTTGACACCCTATTAAAAAAATAAAAACCTACTGAAAAGATTTGGAAAGTTTAAAGAATTTAAATGGTGTTTGAAATATTATTAAATCTTATTTGATTTAAAACAATGGCCTTTTTGAATAATTAAAAAGATCCCAAAAAGAATAAAGTTTTATTCAAAAATTGACTTCAGATTATATTACTAATTAGTATTTAAACCTACACCAATTTTGGTTGAGGTTTGAATTCAAATTGAGGTTTGAATGGATTAATGAAAATCAAATCAGATTATTAGAAATAGAAAATGGAAAAAGATCAGAACTGGAAAAAATAGAGCAAGGTCGACCAAGCCCAGCTAGCCCACTAAGCCCATCAGCAACCCACCTGCTCTCCCCCGTAGCGATTCATTTCTCACTCAGAAGCAGACCCGCGCAGACACTGACGTTCAGACCCCTCTCTCCCTCTCCTTCTCTCGCTGACGCCAGATCCCACCGCCAGCTCACCTCGTCTTCTACCCCGCGACTCATTCCTCCTCTCCCTCACAGACGTTCTCTGTCGATTAATTCCTCGCGTAAATTAGCGTTAATGGCCGCGTGAATTTCGCCCGTGATACTACCCTCTTAAACGCCTGTCTCCCCTCTCTCTTTCCCCTCTCTCGCCTGACCCTCGTTGCCCCTAGGCTGTCTCCAATTCCTCCAAGAACGCCACTGCCTCCGGCGAACCTCACCAGCAATTCCGGCCAAACCATGCCGCCCCTCGCCTCCTCGAGCACCCAAGTGAGACCCCCAGACCTGGCGTATCTCTCTGTACCCTCATCTCGCCTGCGCGTGCTCTGCAGCGTCGGCAACGACGACGACCAGTAGCGCCATCACCTGCCATTTCCTCCGGCGAGATTTCCTGGTAAGCTCGAACCGCCCCAGTGCTTATCGCTGATGCTCGCATGTTCCCTGGTACCGTGTGCGTCTAACCGTACCGTCCACTTGCCGTAGGGTGACCTCTAGCTTCACCCCGACGACAGACAGAGCCGCCAGACGTCGTCTTGAACTCCGCGAATCACCTGACCGACCGGCGCCTTGCACTCTCGCGAGCACCTCGAGCATCATCATGACTCTGCGAACCTGGTAAGCTTCTCCCCACCCTCTCTCGCTTCCTACATCGCCAACGCCGCCACCATCTGACCGCTCCGCCGACACCTGCCGCCGCCAGCGCCGCCACTAGTTGGCAAGCGTGCTCCGCGCCGTTAGATATTGATCAAAAGGACACGATAGAACCTCAGCCCGAAGGGGTAAGATCGATCCTGCGCCACACGATTCACTTTAAATCATGCGGTCCATGTTGCTGATCCAGACGAACCGGTACCAGCGAATAGAAACTCGACACGTGGCCTGGAATCTGTTTTAAAAACAGAAACTTGTCTATTAGATGTTCAATTTTGAAAAATTCATAACTTTCAAACCACACGTCCAAATTTTGAAAATTTTATATCAATGGAATCAGCAAGTCAAGCCCTATCCAACCATGCACTTTGTTTAGTAAGTTTCTTCTGTTAAATTGACTGTTTTTGCAGAAACTTGTGTATGCATGTTTAGAATATAATTTTTTTTAAAATGATTTTGAGGATAAAATCTTTGGAAATTGGTTTGTTTTGAACCTACTAACCCTAAATCAAATTGTGGTTTCAAAAACATATTTGGTGAAGCAAAAGAATAAACTTTTGATTTAAACCATATCTAGTCAAATAAAAATAATGTTTATTTAATAAAAATGCTTTTGAGAGGAAATATTTGGGAAATGTTTTGATTTAAACTCTCTGACCCCAAACACCAAGTTTTATGATTTGAAAATGTATTTGGTGAACCCTGTAAAACTATTACTTTGCTAAAGACATTTTCAACCACATAAAATAATGACTTGGTTTAAAAATTGATTATGAAGTGAAATCTTTTGCAAATGATTTTGCCACTTTATAAAATGATCATTAGGTGTTTTCAAATGTTTATAACCTATTAGAAACCACTTCTCCAAATAAAACAATCTTTAGAATGCTTGTATGCATTGTTTTGTTTCTATTACTTTATGTGATGTTTTGCTTGAATGGTAGATTGAGATTGTGCCTTGCTTGATTGAATTGTAGTGATTTGAAGAGTGTGATTGTTGCAAGATCAAGGAGTAAACATATATTCTCTACCAAAAAGGCAAGTGATGCTTCATACTTTTGTCCCATTATTTTCACTATGCATTAGTGATATTTCTAAGTAAGACTTGCATGTAATTTTTGCTAAGTATAAACCATGCTATGGGAAATCCTAGTAGATGAAACCTTAGTAGAATTTCCTAAGTTAAGGTTCCTACTACTATCATGCTTAGCTTAGCTAATAGAAAACAAGGGTGGAATATATATTCACACTATGGAATATTTCCAAGTCAAGGACTTGTGTTTTGTTTAATAAAACAACTAAGTGAATGAATCACCTGGGTGGAATGGAAGGAATGGTTTGTGTTGAGTGGTTCACAAGGCCCATTTCTATGGTTTACCTTGTGTATCTCACTTGTGGATGGCCACCCAGGAACAAAGAGATTTGAGATGTCAAATGTTGATAAGCTTCAAGTGCAGCCACTTGGCATTATGGGCTCTGCCTGGATCATATAGGTTGCAACAACTTAGCCAAATGGACAGTTGGTGGTAGGGGTTTGATAGGTTGGAGCGCGTCCATTCTGGTCTAAGGGAAGGCTTCTGAAAGATCTTGTCTTCGGAAACCAAGTCTTGTGGGGAAAGTGCACAACCTCTGCAGAGTGTAAAATCTAAGTACTTAGCCATGTCCCTGGTAGAGGAGCATTTGAGCATCAAGACTTGGGAGCTATCAAGAATCACCTCATCCCAATTTCTAAGTTAAAAACTTGTGGTTGAACAAGGGTTGAAGGATCGCCAATTTCTATTGGGAGATGCCTTGGGAAAGATTTTTGCCAAGCAAAAACTTAGTGTTTTCAAATGATAAGGAAAATCTATTTTGAGCAATGCAAGCCTAAACTCCACTTAGCCAAATGCATATAGATGATAGACTCCACTTTACTACCATAGTATCACTTGCCAATACAATTCAAATGTATTGACCCTTGTGGCTGTAACTTGTTATGTTGCAGGTTTGTTTGATGTTAGTGAAGTTTATTGATTAGGATTACAAGTCTACAACCAACATGTCTGCCTGTGGAACTTTGAAGATGAAGGACCCCATGCTATTGTTATATTCTGCTGCATTGTAATGAGATAGCCAAATGAGCTATGTAAGATATAATAAATTATTTTATTCTTGGTTATAAAGTTGTATTATGAACTTTGTTTCTTCATATTACATATTAACTATGGATTCTAGCTATTGATCCAGGGACTAGCATTGTAAACACATGGATCTCTACCTTATTAAAGGTTGGGAACTCTACAAAGGGTGAAATTGAGGCAGCCTGGAGGCGATCTAGTGCGAGCGAGCGAGGGGAAATGGAGAGGGGAGACAAGCGTTTAGTAGGGCGTGGTATCTGGAGGGATTAAAGCCATCATTGATGCGAATTGAAGCGAATTAACCATGGCCAGAAAACGGCAGCGAGGTGAGGGGGATTTGGTCGCGGGAGGTGGAAGATGATGACGCGGCAGGTGGGGTTGCGTCGTTAGCGGGTGGGAAGGGGGTTCGGTGGGGTCGGGCAATCAGTGATCGCGCGGGTGCAGATTTGAGTAGAAAAACGTTTCGGGAGGGGAGGAAGTGGGCTTCTCTTGTTGGGATAGATGGGTTGGGCTGTTTCCCTTTTTTTATTCTGTTTCTTTTTTTCTTTTTCTGTTTCTTTTATTCTGTTTTGAATTTATTCAAATGTTTCAAACACATATTTTAATTCAAATATTTTCCAAACTTTCAGTAAGTTTCTATTCTGTTTTAAATATGTATTTAAATTCCATTTTAGGATAATTATTTTATTCGTTTATGGTTTATTATTATAATAGACATTTGACTTTATTCAAATAAGATTTTTAATTATATTTTCAAACTCTTATTTGAATTCTAAGTTTCACCAAACATTTTTCAATAGGTTTTATTTATTCAATAGGGTGTTAAATAATTCACTTTGAATTATTTAGAATATTTTAATATGGTTTATTAATCATTTAAAATTGGGCATTTGGCTTTATTCTAATAAAATCAAATAGGGTTTTAATTCCATATAAATTTTATTCAAATAATTCATTTAAGTTATTTAGATAACTTTTTAATCCACTTTGGTAAATTCCAATTTATTTTCTCATGATTTAATTATTCAATTACCTAAGGGATTTTGTCTTTATTAAATATAATTTGAATATGGTTTAATCCCATATACTTTCATTTGATTATTCTTTATCCCTTTATTTTATTTTAATTTGAATTATCTTTATTCCATTTTTATGGACTTGGCCAAGATTTAATTTGGCTTTCAAATATTCCTTATTTATTTCTTTCTTTCTTTATCCTATAAAATCCATTACTTTTTATTTATAGATCCAAAATTGGTGATTCCAATTTGTATAATTTTATTTAATAGTTGTTTATATTTTTAAATCCCTTTAGGATTACTTTGCTCATTATTTGGTATGGATTATAGCTAGGAGCTTTTATTAGCTTTGGAATTTATTTCTTTTTATCTTATTAAATTCATAAGTTTTTATCCATGGTTCCAAATTGAATGAAATCAATTTCTATGGTTTTGTAATGTTTTTATTTATCCTTTCTGATCATTTATAAATGTTTGTTGCTAAATTTTTATATGGATCAAATCCATATTCCTACAAAAAGTTTCTTTTCACCCTAAATTTCAACAATTATTTATTTTGTTTATTTATTTTTCACATTACAAAATTTGGAAAATTTTGGGATGTGACAGCAAATTACCATGGAACCCCAAAAATGTGGGAAATAGCTCATGAAAACATCCACAAAACACGAAAGCCGCGAGTTTTTGGTCATAACTCTCAAACATGTATCGGGTCTTAAGGTTGATGTAAATCGCCCTAGAACCATAAAACTATGGGCAATACCTCATAAAAGCGGCCATAGAAAGCGAAAACGACGAGTTTTGGGTCATATCTCTCCAACATGTATCGGGTCTTACATGCCTTGCAAATCCGCTTGGAACCCAAAAAATATGGGAAATAACTCATGAAAATGGCCAAAAACACGAAAACGATGAGTTTTTGGTCATAATTATCAAACATGTATAAGATCTTAAGGTCGTTGTAAATCACCCTAGAACCCCAAACCAGTGGGAAATAGCTCTTGAAAACGGCCATAAAACGTGAAAACGACGAGTTTCTTGTCATATCTCTTAGACATGTAAGGGGTCTTTTGGACCATGCAAATCACCATGGAACCCCCAAAATGTGGGCAATAGCTCCTGAAAACGGTCATAAAACACGAAAGCGACAAGTTTTTGGTCATAACTCTCAAACATGTATCGGGTCTTAAGGTCGTTGTAAATCACCATAGAACCCCGAAACAGTGGGCAATAGCTCATGAAAACGTAAAAAACTACGAGTTTTTAGTCATATGTCTCAAACATGTAACGGGTCTTATTTCAAACCCCAAAACTATGGGAAATAGCTCATGAAAACGGCCATAAAACGCGAAAACGACGAGTAATGGGTCATATCTCTCCAACATGTATCGGGTCTTACATGCCTTGCAAATCCGCTTGGAACCCAAAAACTATCGGAAATAACTCATGAAAATGGCCAAAAAACGTGAAAACTACAAGTTTTGGATCATATCTCTCCAGTATGTATTAGGTCTTAAGGTCATTGTAAATCTCCCTAGAACCCCAAAACAGTGGGCAATACCTCACGAAGACGGCCATAAAACACGAAAATGACAATTTTTTAGTCATATCTCTCAAACATGTAACTGGTCTGATAGGCCTTGCAAATGCACATGGAACCCAAAAACTGTGGGAAATAACTCTCTAACATGTATCGGGTCTTAAGGTCGTTGTAAAGCACCCTGGAACCCCAAAACAGTGGGTAATAGCTCATGAAAACGTCCATCAACGCAAAAACTACGAGTTTTTAGTCATATGTCTCAAACATGTAACGGGTCTTATAGGCCTTGCAAATCAGCTTGGAACACAAAAACTGTGGGAAAAAACTAATGAAAATGGCCAAAACACGAAAGAGATGAGTTTTTCGTCATAACTCTCAAACATGTAGCGGGTCTTAAGGTCGTTGTAAATCATCACAGAACCCCAAAACCATGGGGAATAGCTCATGAAAACAGCCATAAAATGTGAAAACGACGAGTTTATTGTCATATCTCTTAGACATGTAAGGGTTCTTATGGACCATGCAAATCGCCATGGAAGCCCCAAAATGTGGGCAATAGCTCATGAAAACAGTTATACAACACGAAAGAGACAAGGTTTTGGTCATAACTCCCAAACATGTATCGGGTCTTAAGGTCATTGTAAATCATCATAGAACCCCAAAACTGTGGGCAATAGCTCATGAAAACAGCCATACAACGCGAAAACGACAAGTTTCTTGTCATAACTCTTAGACATGTTTGAGTTCTTATGGACCATGCAAATTGCCATGGAACGCCAAAAATGTGGGAAACAGCTCATGAAAACGTCCACAAAACACGAAAGTCGCGAGTTTTTGGTCATAACTCTCAAATATGTATCGGGTCTTAAGGTTGATGTAAATCACCCAAGAACCATAAAAGCGGCCATAGAAAGCGAAAACGATGAGTTTTGGGTCATATCTCTCCAACATGTATCGGGTCTTACATGCCTTACAAATCCGCTTGGAACCCAAAAACTATGGGAAGTAACTCATGAAAATGTCCATAACTCTCAAATATGTATCATGTCTTAATGTCGTTCTAAATCAACATAGGACCCAAAACAGTGGGCAATATCTCATGAAAATGCAAAAACTATGAGTTTTTGGCCATATCTCTCAAACGAGTAACGGGTCTGACAGGCCTTGCAAATCTGCTTGGAACCCCAAAACTATGGGAAATAGCTCATGGAAAAAGCCATAAAACACGAAGGTGGCGAGTTTTCGGTCATAACACTCAAACATGTATCTGGTCTTATGGTTGACGTAAATCGCCCTTGAACCATAAAACTGTGGGCAATACCTCATGAAAGCGGTAAAAAAAGGTGAAAACTACGAGTTTTGGGTCATATATCTCCAACATGTATTGGGTCATAAGGTCGTTGTAGATCTCATTGGAACCCCAAAACCATGGCCAATACCTCATGAAAACGGCCATAAACCACGGAAACGACATTTTTTAGGCATATATCTCAAACATGTAACGGGTCTGTCAGGCCTTGCATATCCGCATGGAACCCCAAAACTGTGGGAAATAACTCTCCAACATCTATCGGGTCTTTAGGTCGTTGTAAAGCGCCCTAGAACCCCAAAACAGTGGGCAATAGCTCATGAAAAGAGCCATCAACACAAAAACTACGAGTTTTTAGTCATATGTCTCAAACATGTAACGGGTCTTATAGGCCTTGCAAATCCGCATAGAACCCAAAAACCGTGGGAAATAACTCTCCAACATGTATCGGGTCTTAAGGTCGTTGTAAATCACCCTAGAACCCCAAAACAGTGGGAAATAGCTCTTGAAAACGGCCATAAAACGTGAAAACGACGAGTTTCTTGTCATATCACTTAGACATGTAAGGGGTATTATGGACCATGCAAATCGCCATGGAACCCCCAAAATGTGGGCAATAGCTCATGAAAACGGTCATAAAACACAAAATCGACAAGTTTTTTGTCATAACTCTCAAACATGTATAGGATCTTAAGGTCGTTGTAAATCACCATAGAACACCAAAATATTGGGCAATAGCTCATGAAAACGTAAAAACTACGAGTTTTTAGTCATATCTCTCAAACATGTAACGGGTCTTACAAGCCTTGCAAATCTGCTTGGAACCCCAAAACAATAGGAAATAGCTCATGAAAACGGCCATAAAACACGAAAGCGGCGAGCTTTTGGTCATAACTCTCATACATGTATCGGTACTTAAGGTTGATGTAAATCGCCTTAGAACCATAAAACTGTGGGCAATACCTCATGAAAGCGGCCATAAAACGCGAAAACGGCGAGTTTTGGGTCATATCTCTCCAACATGTATCGGGTCTTACATGCCTTGCAAATCCGCTTGGAACCCAAAAACTATGGGAAATAACACATGAAAATGGCCAAAAACGTGAAAACTATGAGTTTTGGGTCATATATCTCCAACATGTATCTAGTCTTAAAGTCGTTCTAAATCTCCCTGGAACCCCAAACAGTGGGCAATACCTCATGAAAACGGCCATAAAACACGGAAACGACAATTCTTTAGTCATATCTCTCAAACATGTAACGGGTCTGACAAGCCTTGCAAATCCGCATGGAACCCAAAAACTGTGGGAAATAACTCTCTAACATGTATCGGGTTTTAAGGTCGTTGTAAAGCACCCTGGAACCCCAAAACAGTAGTCAATAGCTCATGAAAACGGCCATAAACACAAAAACTACGAGTTTTTATTCATATGTCTCAAACATGTAACGGGTCTTATAGGCCTTGCAAATCAGCTTGGAACCCAAAAACTGTGGGAAAAACTAATGAAAATGGCCAAAAACACGAAAACGACAAGTTTTTGGTCATAACTCTCAAACATGTATCGGGTCTTAAGGTCGTTGTAAATTATCATAGAACCCCAAAACTGTGGGCAATAGCTCATGAAAACAGCCATACAACGCGAAAACGACATGTTTCTTGTCATAACACTTAGACATGTTTGAGTTCTTATGACCACGCATATTTCCATGAAACCCCAAAAATGTGGGAAACAACTCATGAAAACGTCCACAAAACACGAAAGCCGCGAGTTTTTGGTCATAACTCTCAAATATGTATCGGGTCTTAAGGTTGATGTAAATCGCCCTAGAACCATAAAACTGTGGGAAATACCTCATAAAAGCGGCAATAAAAAGCAAAAACGACGAGTTTTGGGTCATATCTCTCCAACATGTATCGGGTCTTACATGCCTTGCAAATCCGCTTGGAACCCAAAAACTATGGGAAACAACTCATGACAAGGCCAAAAACATGAAAACGACGAGTTTTTGATCATAGCTCTCAAACATGTATTAGGTCTTAAGGTCGTTGTACATCACCCTAGAACCCCAAAACAATGGGCAATAGCTTATTAAAACAACCATAAAATGCGAAAACGAAGAGTTTCTTGGCCTATCTCTCAAACATGTAAGGGGTCTTATGGACCATGCAAATTTCCATGGAACCCCAAAATGTGGACAATAGCTCATAAAAACGGACATAAAAGACGAAATCGGCGAGTTTTTGGTCATAACACTCAAACATGTAGCTGGTGTTATGGTTGATGTAAATCGCCCTGGAACCATAAAACTATGGGCAATACCTCATGAAAGCGGCCATAAAACGCGAAAACAACGAGTTTTGTGTCATATCTCTCCCAAATGTATCGGGTCTTACATGCCTTGCAAATCCGCTTGGAACCCAAAACTATGGGAAATAACTCATGAAAATGGCTAAACAACACGAAAATGATGAGTTTTGGGTCATATCTCTGCAACATGTATCGGGTCTTAAGCTCGTTGCAAATCGCCCTGGAACCCCAAAAGAGTGGGCAATAGCTCATGAAAACGGCCATAAACGCGAAAACTACGAGTTTTTAGTCATATCTCTCAAACATGTAACGGGTCTTACAGGCCTTGCAAATCTGCTTGGAACCCCAAAACTGTGGGAAATGACTCATGAAAATGGCCAAAAACACGAAAACGAGTTTTGGTCATAACTCTCAAACATGTCAGTCTTAAGGTCGTTGTAAATCACCATAGAACCCAAATAGTGGGCAATAGCTCATGAAAACGCAAAAACTACGAGTTTTTAGTCATATCTCTCAAACATGTAACGGGTCTTATAGGCCTTGAAAATCACCTTGGAACCCCAAAACTATGCGAAATAGCTAATGAAAACGGCCATAAAACACGAAAGCGGCGAGTTTTTGGTCATAACTCTCAAACACGTATTGGGTCTTAAGGTTGATGTAAATCGCCCTGGAACCATAAAACTGTGGGCAATACCTTATGAAAGCGGCCATAAAACGCGAAAACGACGAGTTTTTGGTCATATCTCTCCAACATGTATCGTGCCTTACACGCCTTGCAAATCCGCTTGGATCCCAAAAACTATGGGAAACAACTGATGAAAATGGCCAAAAACGTGAAAACTACGAGTTTTGGGTCATATCTCTCCAACATGTATAGGGTCTTAAGGTCATTGTAAATCTCCCTGGAACCCCAATAAAGTGGGCAATACCTGATGAAAACGGCCATAAAACATGGAAACGACAATTTTTTAGTCATATCTCTCAAACATGTAACTCGTGTGACAGGCCTTGCAAATCCGCATGGAACCCAAAAACTCTGGGAAATAACGGGTCTTAAGGTCGTTGTAAATCACCACACAACCCCAAAACAATGGGGAATAGCTCATGAAAACGGTCATAAAACGTGAAAACAACGAGTTTCTTGTCATATCTCTTAGACATCTAAGGGGTGTTATGGACCATGCAAATTTCCATGGAAGCCCCAAAATGTGGGCAATAGCACATGCGACAAGTTTTTGGTGATAACTGTCAAACATGTATCGCGTCTTAAGGTCGTTGTAAATTATCATAGAACCCCAAAACTGTGAATGACAAGTTTCTTGTCATAGCTCTTAGACATGTATGAGTTCTTATGGACCATGCAAATTTCCATGGAACCCCAAAAATGTGGGAAACAACTCATGAAAACGTCCACAAAACACGAAAGCCGCGAGTTTTTGGTCATAACTCTGAAACATGTATCGGGTCTTAAGGTTGATGTAAATTGTCCTAGAACCATAAAACTGTGGGCAATACCTCATAAAAGCGGCTATAGAAAGCGAAAACGACGAGTTTTGGGTCATATCTCTCCAACGCGTATTGGGTCTTACATGCCTTTCAAATCCAATTGGAACCCAAAAACTATAGGAAATAACTCATGAAAATGGCCAAAAACACGAAAATGACGAGTTTTTTGTCATAATTATCAAACATGTATAAGATCTTAAGGTCATTGTAAATCACCCTATAACCCCAAAACAGTGGGAAATAGCTCTTGAAAACGGCCATAAAACGTGAAAACGACGAGTTTCTTGTCAAATCTCTTAGACATGTAAGGGGTCTTATGGACCATGCAAATCGCCATGGAACCCCCAAAATGTGGGCAATAGCTCATGAAAATGGTCATAAAACAAGAAAGCAATAAGTTTTTCGTCATAATTCTCAAACATGTATCGGGTCTTAAGGTCGTTGCAAATCACCATAGAACCCCAAAACGGTGGGCAATAGCTCATGCAAACGCAAAAGATACGATTGTTTTGTCATATCTCTCAAACATGTAACGGGTCTTATTGGCCTTGCAAATCTGCTTGGAACCCCAAAACTATGGGAAATAGCTCATGAAAACGGCCATCAAACACGAAAGCGGCGAGTTTTTGGTCATAACTCTCAAACATGTATCGGGTCTTAAGGTTGATGTAAATCGCCCTGGAACCATAAAAGTGAGGGCAATACCTCATGAAAGCGGCCATAAAACGCAAAAACTACGAGTTTTGGGTCCAATCTCTCCAACATGTATGGGGTCTTACATGCCTTGCAAATCCGCTTGGAACCCAAAAACTATGGGAAATAACTCATGAAAATGGCCAAAAAACGTGAAAACTATGAGTTTTGGGTCATATCTCTCCAACATGTATCGGGTCTTAAGGTCGTTGTAAATCTCCCTGGAACCCCAAAACAGTGGGCAATACCTCATGAAAACGGCCAGAAAACACGGAAACGACAATTTTTTAGTCATATCTCTCAAACATGTAACTGGTCTAACAGGCCTTGCAAATCCGCATGGAACCCAAAAACTATGGGAAATAACTCTCTAACATCTATCGGGTCTTAAGGTCGGTGTAAAGCGCCCTGGAACCCCAAACAATAGGTAGTAGCTCATGAAAACAGCCATCAACGTAAAAAATACGAGTTTTTAGTCATATGTCTCAAACATGTAATGGGTCTTATAGGCCTTGCAAATCAGCTTGGAACCCGAAAACTGTGGGAAAAACTAATAAAAATGGCCAAAAACATGAAAATGATGAGTTTTTGGTCATAACTCTCAAACATGTATCGGGTCTTAAGGTCGTTGTAAACACCACACAACCCCAAAACAATGGGGAATAGCTCATGAAAACGGCCATAAAACGTGAAAACGACGAGTTTCTTGTGAGATCTCTTAGACATGTAAGGGGTCTTATGGACCATGCAAATCGCCATGGAAGCCCCAAAATGTGGGCAAAAGCTCATGAAAATAGTTATACAACACGCAAGCGACAAGTTTTTGGTCATAACTCTCAAACATGTATCGGGTCTTAAGGTCGTTGTAAATCATCATAGAACCCCAAAACTGTGGGCAATAGCTCATGAAAACAGCCATACAACGCGAAAACGACAAGTTTATTTTCATAACTCTTAGACATGTATGAGTTCTTATGGACCATGCAAATTGCCATGGAAACCCAAAAATGTGGGGAACATCTCATGAAAACGTCCACAAAACACGAAAGCCGCGAGTTTTTGGTCATAACTCTCAAATATGTATCGAGTCTTAAGGTTAATGTAAATCGCCTTAGAACCATAAAACCGCAGGCAATACCTCATAAAAGCGGCAATAAAAAGCGAAAACGACGAGTTTTGGGTCATATCTCTCCAACATGTATCTGGTCTTACATGCCTTGTAAATCCGCTTGGAACCCAAAAAAACTATGGGAAATAACTCATGAAAATGGCCAAAAACATGAGAACGACGAGTTTTTGGTCATAACTCTCAAACATGTATTAGGTCTTAAGGTCGTTGTACATCACCCTAGAACCCCAAAACTGTGGGCAACAGCTCATTAAAACAACCATAAAATGCAAAAACGACGATTTTCTTGGCATATCTCTCAAACATGTAAGGGGTCTTATGGACCATGCAAATTTCCATGGAACCCTAAAATGTGGACAATAGCTCATAAAAACGGACATAAAAGACGAAAGCGGCGAGTTTTTGGTAATAACACTCAAACATGTAGCTTTATGGTTGATGTAAATCGCCCAGGAACCATAAAACTATGGGCAATGCATCATGAAAGCGGCCATAAAACGCGAAAACGACGAGTTTCGTGTCATATCTCTCCCACATGTATCGGGTCTTACATGCCTTGCAAATCTGCTTGGAACCCAAAAACTATGGGAAATAACTCATGAAAATGGCCAAACAACACGAAAACGATGAGTTTTGGGTCATATCTCTGCAACATGCATTGGGTCTTAAGCTCGTTGCAAATCGCCCTGGAACCCCAAAAGAGTGGGCAATAGCTCATGAAAACGGCCATAAACGTGAAAACTACGAGTTTTTAGTCATATCTGTCAAACATGTAACGGGTCTTACAGGCCTTGCAAATCTGCTTGGAACCCCAAAACTGTGGGAAATGACTCATGAAATTGGCCAAAAACACGAAAACGACCAGTTTTTGGTCATAACTCTCAAACATGTATCAGGTCTTAAGGTCGTTGTAAATCACCATAGAACCCAAAACAGTGGGCAATAGCTCATGAAAACGCAAAAACTACGAGTTTTTAGTCATATCTCTCAAACATGTAACGGGTCTTACAGGCCTTGAAAATCTGCTTGGAACCCCAAAACTATGCGAAATAGCTGATGAAAACGGCCATAAAACACGAAAGCGGCGAGTTTTTGGTCATAACTCTCAAACACGTATTGGGTCTTAAGGTTGATGCAAATCGCCCTGGAACCTTAAAACTCTGGGCAATACCTTATCTTTTTTTTTGAACAGGGCAATACCTTATCAAAGCGGCCATAAAACGCGAAAACGACGAGTTTTGGGTCACATTTCTCCAACATGTATCGGGCCTTACACGCCTTGCAAATCCGCTTGGAACCCAAAAACTATGGGAAATAACTGATGAAAATGGCCAAAAATGTGAAAACTACGAGTTTTGGGTCATATCTATCCAACATGTATAGGGTCTTCAGGTCGTTGTAAATCTCCCTGGAACCCCAAAACAGTGGGCAATACCTCATGAAAACGGCCATAAAACATGGAAACGACAATATTTTAGTCATATCTCTCAAACATGTAACTGGTCTGACAGGCTTGCAAATCCGCATGAAACCCAAAAACTGTGGGAAATAATGAGTCTTAAGGTCGTTGTAAATCACCACACAACCCCAAAACAATGGGGAATAGCTCATGAAAACAGCCATAAAACATGAAAACAACGAGTTTCTTGTCATATCTCTTAGACATGTAAGGGGTCTTATGGACCATGCAAATCGCCATGGAAGCCCCAAAATGTGGGCAATAGCTCAGGAAATAAGTTATACAACACAAAAGCGACAAGTTTTTGGTCATAACTCTCAAACATGTATAAGGTCTTAAGGTCGTTGTAAATCATCATAGAACCCCAAAACTGTGGGCAATAGCTCATGAAAACAACCATACAACACGAAAATAACAAGTTTCTTATCATAACTCTTAGACATGTATGAGTTCTTATGGACCATGCAAATTGCCATGGAACCCCAGAAATGTGGGAAACAGCTCATGAAAACATCCACAAAACACGAAAGCCGCGAATTTTTGGTCATAACTCTGAAACATATATCGGGTCTTAAGGTTGATATAAATCGCCCTAGAACCATAAAACTGTGGGCAATACCTCATAAAAGCGGCCATAGAAAGCGAAAATGACGATTTTTGGGTCATATCTCTCCAACATGTATCGGGTCTTACATGCCTTGCAAATCCGCTTGGAACCCAAAAACTATGGGAAATAACTCATGAAAATGGCCAAAAACATGAAAACGACGAGTTTTTGGTCATAATTATCAAACATGTATAAGATCTTAAGGTCGTTGTAAATCACCCTAGAACCCCAAAACAGTGGGAAATAGCTCTTGAAACCGGCCATAAAACGTGAAAACGACGAGTTTCTTGTCATATCTCTTAGACATGTAAGGGGTCTTATGGAGCATGCTAATCGACATGGAGCCCCCAAAATGTGGGCAATAGCTCATGAAAACGGTCATAAAACAAGAAAGCGACAAGTTTTTTGTCATAATTCTCAAACATGTATCGGGTCTTAAGGTCGTTGTAAATCACCATAGAACCGCAAAACAGTGGGCAATAGCTCATGAAAACGCAAAAACTACGAGTTTTTAGTCATACCTCTCAAACATGTAATGGGTCTTACAGGCCTTGCAAATCTGCTTGGAACCCCAAAGCTATAGGAAATAGCTCATGAAAACGGCCATAAAACACGAAAGCGGCGAGTTTTTCGTCATAACTCTCAAACATGTATCGGGTCTTAAGGTTGATGTAAATCGCCCTGGAACCATAAAAGTGTGGGCAATACCTCATGAAAGCGGCCATAAAACGCAAAAACGACGAGTTTTGGGTCAAATCTCTCCAACATGTATTGGGTCTTACATGCCTTGCAAATCCGCTTGGAACCCAAAAACTATGGGAAATAACTGATGAAAATGGCCAAAAACGTGAAAAATACGAGTTTTGGGTCATATCTCTCCAACATGTATCGGGTCTTAAGGTCGTTGTAAATCTCCCTGGAACCCCAAAACAGTGGGCAATACCACATCAAAATGGCGAGAAAACACGGAAACGACAATTTTTAGTCATATCTCTCAAACATGTAACTGGTCTGACAGACCTTGCAAATCCGCATGGAACCCAAAAACTGTGGAAAATAACTCTCTAACATGTATCGAGTCTAAAGGTCGGTGTAAAGCTCCCTAGAACCCCAAACAATGGGCAATAGCTCATGAAAACGTCCATCAGCGCAAAAACTACGAGTTGTTAGTCATATGTCTCAAACATGTAATGGGTCTTATAGGCCTTGCAAATCATATTGGAACCCAAAAACTGTAGGAAAAAATAATGAAAATGGCCAAAAACACGAAAACGACAAGTTTTTGGTCATAACTCTCAAACATGTATCGGGTCTTAAGGTCGTTGTAAATCACCACACAACCCCAAAACAATGGGGAATAGCTCATGAAAATGGCCATAAAACGTGAAAACGACGAGTTTCTTGTCATATCTCTTAGACATGTAAGGGGTCTTATGGACCATGCAAATCGCCATGGAAGCCCCAAAATGTGGGCAATAGCTCATGAAAATAGTTATACAACACGAAAGCGATAAGTTTTTGGTCATAACTCTCAAATATGTATCGGGTTCTAAGGTCGTTGTAAATCATCATAGAGCCCCAAAACTGTGGGCAATAGCTCATGAAAACAGCCATACAATGCGAAAACGACAAGTTTCTTGTCATAACTCTTAGACATGTATGAGTTCTTATGGACCATGCAAATTGCCATGGAACCCCAAAAATGTGGGAAACAGCTCATGAAAACGTCCACAAAACACGAAAGCCGCGCGTTTTTGGTCATAACTCTCAAATATGTATCGGGTCTTACGGTTGATGTAAATCGCCCTAGAACCATAAAAATGTGGGCAATGCCTCATAAAAGCGGCAATAAAAAGCGAAAACGACGAGTTTTGGGTCATATATCTCCAACATGTATCGGGTCTTACATGCCTTGCAAATCCTCTTGTAACCCGAAAACTATGGGAAATAACTCATGAAAATGGCCAAAAACATGAAAACAACGAGTTTTTGGTCATAACTCTCAAACATGTATTAGGTCTTAAGGTCGTTGTAAATCACCCTAGAACCCCAAAACAATGGGCAATAGCTCATTAAAACAACCATAAAATGCGAACACGACGATTTTCTTGGCATATCTCTCAAACATGTAAGGGGTCTTATGGACCATGCAAATTTCCATGGAACCCCAAAATGTGGACAATAGCTCATAAAACGGACATAAAATACGAAAGCGGCGAGTATTTGGTCATAACACTCAAACATGTAGTTGGTGTTATGGTTGATGTAAATCGCCCTGGAACCATAAAACTATGGGCAATACCTCATGAAAGCGGCCATAAAACATGAAAACGACGAGTTTTGTGTCATATCTCTCCCATATGTATCGGGTCTTACATGCCTTGCAAATCTGCTTGGAACCCAAAAACTATGGGAAATAACTCATGAAAATGGCCAAACAACAAGAAAACGATGAGTTTTGGGTCATATCTTTGCAACATGTATCGGGTCTTAAGCTCGTTGCAAATCGCCCTGGAACCCCAAAAGAGTGGGCAGTAGCTCATGAAAACGGCCGTAAACGCGAAAACTACGAGTTTTTAGTCATATCTCTCAAACATGTAACGGGTCTTACAGGCCTTGCAAATCTGCTTGGAACCCCAAAACTGTGGGAAATAACTCATGAAAATGGCCAAAACACGAAAACGACGAGTTTTTAGTCATAACTCTCAAACATGTATCAGGTCTTAAGGTCGTTGTAAATCACCATTGAACCCAAAACAGTGGGCAATAGCTCATGAAAACGCAAAAACTACGAGTTTTTAGTCATATCTCTCAAACATGTAACGGGTCTTACAAGCCTTGAAAATCTGTTTGGAACCCCAAAACTATGCGAAATAGCTCATGAAAACGGGCATAAAACCAGAAAGTGGCGAGTTTTTGGTCATAACTCTCAAACACGTATTGGGTCTTAAGGTTAATGTAAATCGCCCTGGAACCATAAAACTTTGGGCAATACCTTATGAAAGCAGCCATAAAACGCGAAAACGACGAGTTTTGGGTCATATCTCTCCAATATGTATCGGACCTTACACGCCTTGCAAATCCACTTGGAACCCAAAAACTATGGGAAATAACTGATGAAAATGGCTGAAAACATGAAAACTACGAGTTTTGAGTCATATCTCTCCAACATGTATAGGGTCTTAAGGTCATTGTAAATCTCCCTGGAACCCCAAAACAGTGGGCAATACCTCATGAAAAGGCCATAAAACACGGAAACGACAATTTTTTAGTCATATCTCTCAAACATGTAACTGGTCTGACAGGCCTTGCAAATCCGCATGGAACCAAAAAACTGTGGGAAATAACGGGTCTTAAGGTCGTTGTAAATCACCACACAACCCCAAAACAATGGGGAATAGCTCATGAAAACGGCCATAAAACGTGAAAACAACGAGTTTCTTGCCATATCTCTTAGACATGTAAGGGGTCTTATGGACCATGCAAATCGCCATGGAAGCCCCAAAATGTGGGCAATAGCTCATGAAAACAGTTGTACAACACGAAAGCGACAAGTTTTTTGTCATAACTCTCAAACATGTATCGGGTCTTAAGGTCGTTGTAAATCATCATAGATCCCCAAAACTATGGGCTCTCATGAAAACAGCCATACAACACGAAAACGACAAGTTTCTTGTCATAACTCTTAGACATGTATGAGTTCTTATGGACCATTCAAATTGCCATGGAACCCCAAAAATGTGGGAAACAGCTCAGTGGATTTGTGCTGAGCTATTAGTCAATGGTTTAGTATGTAAGTTGTAGTGCTATTCTTCTAGTGGTGTCATGTGAACGTTGACTACATGATACTTCACCATTTATGGGCCTAGGGGAATATATTGTGTATTTGGCTACTAATTGTGGGGTTGCCGCAGTGACAAAAACCCGAGCCCCCGTTAGGACACCATTGCATAAGGGAGTGTAGGATCTCAGAGTTTAAGGCTGTGGTTAGGTTTATATCTTAATTACTTTCCTGTAGTTGCGGATGCTTGCAGGGGGTTTAATCACAAGTATGTATTAGTCCAAGTAAGGTCGATGCATTAGCATAGGTTCACCCACACAACACTTTTAACACCAAATAAGAGTACCCAGCTATTTGAAGCGAAAGCACTTGACAGAATCCCCATGTGTCCTCGAGAACGTTTGGTCCTTATAAGTATTTCCACTGGCTTTTCCTTTGCTAAGAAAGGATTGGGCCACTTGCTGCGTTTGTTCTTTGCCTTTATTACTTGCTACTTTTTTGTTGCTTTATAAGAAAACCACTAAAAATCCGTTTGCTAAGTATTCACAGGGATTTCCTGCTCCATACCACTGTTCAGCACCTTCTGCTCCTCGTTGGGATCAACACTCCTATTTATCAAAAGTACTACGATACACCCCCTATACTTGTGGGTCATCAGCGGTCTATGTATCTTGTTGTATTACCCAATCGAATCTCATAGGATCTTGATGTCTAGTATTGCAATGTTATGCCTTGCTCAGTCCTGTCAATTGCTCTGCTATAATTTGTTTACCCTGCATGCCATGTTTGTTTATCTAAGGAGAACACCTATAGTGAACTATGGAACCCGGTCCAATCTTTACCATTGATACATCTTCCACTATTATTGTTTACTTTCTGCAAACCACTTTCACCTTTCACACCATACAGTTAATCCTTTGTTATAGCAACCGGTGAGATTGACAACCTCACTGTTCGTTGGGGCAAAGTCTTAAGTTTGTGTTGTGCAGGTTTCCAAGTTGCTTGCAACACCTTTTAGACGTTTCCTTCCTCCTACTGGTTCGATAACCTCGGTTTCTTACTGAGGGAAAACTTGCTACTGTGATGCATCACACCTTGATCTTGGGGTTTCCCGACGAAGCGCTCCCACGTTGATGCATCGCCATCATCCATGATTACCCTGTTGTCCATGCATTCCAAGTCCTGTTTTTTGCTTAACTAACTTACCCTATTCTTATTTTCAGGGTTTAATCAATGCAGTAACAACTCTCTTCCCTGACTCAGAGCATAGATTTTGTGTGAGACATATGTGGGCGAATTTCCAAATGCTCATTAAGGGGTATGCTTTAAAGAACCAGTTGTGGACATGTGCTAGGAGTAGGACACCCGTCAGGTTTAAGGCAAACATGTAGCAGATGAAGATCCTCAACCCTAATGCCTATGAATGGCTAAACAATTTGGACCCAAGACACGAGTGAGGGCTTTTCAGAGTGATTTTCCTAAGTGTGATATCCTCCTGAACAACAATTGTGAGGTGTTTAACAAGTAATCTACTGTCATGTTCTTATTCCTTCCCCTTTCTCTTATTCCTACTTCCCTTTCTCTTACTGCTTATAGGTACATTATAGAGGCTATAGAGCTACCCGTTATTAGCATGTTTGATAAAATGAAGGACAAATTCATGACTAGGCATTATACAAGAACCTTGATGCTGACAACATGAAAGGATCTATTTTCCCTAAAATTACAAGCTTCGGAAGAAAAACAATCTCTTCCATTAGAACAATGGATTTTATCTTCATCTTTTCATCTTATCCTGGAGCACTGGCAACCAGTACCTCTTCCTTCAACTTCAGTTAAAGCTGCCTGTCCTCTTCCCATCTTAGTGCCTCCACTCCAGCTTCTCCTCTCAGAATGTTACGGTCCATAAGATTGATGACATAATTTAACCCCTAGTGCCAGAAGTTGCACCCTCTCTACAAATTCGAAACAAGGGTGCCAATACAAGACATTAATCTAACTCTAACCATTTGAAAATCAGAACAAACAAAATCCAGTTAAGCCTTTGTGAATAATTTGAAATCAGAACAAGATGCTTACCGCATGTTTGTCACACTTGAAGAACGCCCACCCTTTGTGATGTGCAGTGTTGGATGTGTACCTCTTCACGACGATGCCATAGTCTGGGCATGGGATGAAGGGAATGTAGGGAGTGCGACAACGCACAGAAGAGCGTGACAAGCTCGCGAACGACATGGTGGATCGATAGCGAGGCAGCTCCGGCGGCAGCGAGTCTGTGCCTGGGGTTTCAGAGCACGATGGAGGGGAGGGGAGGTGAAATTTCTGCTCTGGAGTATGAATTTTGCATGGAGGAGACGGACTCTACTAGCTGACACTGCTTTGCATGAAACCCCCTCTAACTCTCAACCTCACAATGAAGTCACCCCACGCAGACAAGAATTCGATGACCAGCGACCTCCACATCAGCAAATACTACATAATATACGATGAACAATGACACTTGATGGGACATGTGATTGTATAGCCATGTATACTGATGAATGCACGCAACGACATTGAGTTTAGTGACTATCGTTGTATTTTACTCGTGTAAGAAACATATGAATAACATTGAGCTTGGAATCAAATTTGCATAGTCATTTGGTACTTGCATGTATATTGGGAGGTTCATGCATTAATATTTCTGCTATCACGATCAACATGTGTATATCAACTACTGAAAACTTTGGTTACATTTTGTGAGTGTTTACCTTTGCCATGTACACTGAAATAACATAACAAGGAGGGCATGTTTGATTTAAAGGATTTTTAAAGGAATTCTATATGATTTCTATCCATAGAAATTTTTCCAATAAGGTGTGTTTGTTTCAAAGGAATAAATCCTTGAAAATTTCTATGCATGGCTTTTCTACACTATAATCCTATAGGATTTCTAACAAGAGGTGAGACATCTTGAAAAAATTTCTTTGTGTCTATGACAACTATGACATGTGCCTAAATCCTATAAAATTTCCTGCATTTTCCCAGTGTGCAATCAAACAGCTTATCTTACCGATTCCTGCATTTTTCATTCCTATAGAATTCTAAGTGTCATGTCATTCTATTCCTATACTTTTTCTATTCCTATGTCTTACAAATCCTTTGAATCAAACAAGCCTGAAATGGTAGAGGAAATGAACATCCAAGGCAATTAATCCATGCTGTATGTACATTCTGCAACTGATAAAATTATTATTAACAGAAGACACAAGTAGCAATTTGCATTCTACCGCTCGGATGAAGTCGGAAGATGTAATTTTCAGAAGTTACAGTAGCAGCCGCGACACTGGACAGGGTCGCGCCATTTTTACAACAGTACAAATCACGGCGACACGTCACCACCCACTTGTCCCCTTCCCTCGCTTGGTTGTCTCGGCTCCGCTTGGATAGGCCCGTGCTCCACCCATGGCCACGCCGCTGGTCCTCGCCTCCCGCGGCGCCAGCGCCAGCGCCACTACCCCCTACGCGTCCCAGCACCTCACCGCCTCGACCTCCAAGGAGCCCCCACCACGGTTGCGGCCCAAGCGCGGCGGCCCCGGCAGCAGTCCCAGCACCACCAAGTCGCTGGTCCTCTCCCACGCCGCCGCCGGCCGCCTGGACGACGCTCTGGAGGCCCTCGCGGCCGCAGGGATCCGGGACACGTTCCTACACAACGTCGTGATCCGGGGCTTCGCCGACGCGGGCCTCCCGGGCGGCGCGCTGGCCGCCTACCGATCCATGCTGGCCGCGGGCGCGCGCCCCGACCGCTTCACCTTCCCCGTCGTCGTCAAGTGCTGCGCGCGCCTCGAGGACCTCGAGGCAGGCCGCTCGGCGCACTCAGCAGCGATCAGGCTTGGTGTGGCTGGCGCCGACTTGTACACGGCCAATTCCCTCCTCGCGTTCTACGCCAGGCTCGGCATGGTGGACGACGCCGAGAGGGTGTTCGAGGGAATGCCGGTCAGGGACATCGTCACGTGGAACTCGATGGTGGACGGGTACGTGTCCAACGGCCTCGGGGCGCTGGCGCTGGATTGCTTCCGGCAGATGCACGAGGTGCAGCATGACGGCGTTGGGATCATCGCCGTCCTCTCCGCTTGCTGCCTGGAATCAGCGTTGATGCAAGGGCGGGAGGTCCATGCCTACGTGATCAGGCACGGCCTGGAGCATGATGTCAAGGTCGGGACCTCTCTTCTTGACATGTACTGCAAATGTGGCGCCATTGCTTATGCAGAGAGCACGTTTTCCACGATGCCGTTGAGGACCGTGGTGACATGGAATTGTATGATAGGTGGGTATGCGCTGAATGGCCTGCCCGATGAGGCACTGGATTGCTTTGTGCAAATGAAGGCCGAGGGACACCAGGTGGAAGTGGTCACCGCTATCAATCTGCTAGCTGCCTGTGCTCAGACCGAGAACTCGCTGTATGGAAGGAGCGTTCACGGTTATGTAACCAGAAGACAGTTCCTTCCTCACGTGGTGCTTGAGACTGCTCTTCTTGAGATGTACAGCAAAGTTGGCAAAGTGAAATCGTCTGAAACGATATTTGGTCAGATGTCGAACAAAACTTTGGTATCATGGAACAATATGATCGCTGCCTACATGTACAAGGAGATGTACAGGGAAGCGATCACGTTGTTCTTGCAACTGCTGAATCATCCTCTCCACCCTGATTATTTCACCATGTCAGCAGTAGTACCGGCATTTGTTTTGCTCGGGTTGCTGAGACAATGCAGGCAAATGCACAGCTACATTATCAGGTTAGGTTATGGGGAGAGCACTCTCATTATGAACGCAGTTATGCATATGTATGCGAGGTGTGGTGATGTATTGTCCTCAAGGGAGATATTTGACAAAATGGCAGGTAAGGATGTCATCTCTTGGAACACAATTATAATGGGCTATGCGATTCATGGTCAGGGGAGAACTGCATTGGAGATGTTCTCTGAAATGAAATGTAGTGGTCTACCACCAAATGAGAGTACCTTTGTGTCTGTGTTGACTGCTTGCAGCGTCTCAGGCTTGGCAGATGAAGGCTGGACGCAGTTCAACTCGATGCAACATGAGTATGGTATGATCCCGCAGATTGAACACTTCGGATGCATGACTGACCTTCTGGGCCGGGCAGGTGATCTTAAGGAGGTGCTGAAATTCATTGAGGAGATGCCAATAGCTCCGACATTCAGGCTTTGGGGCTCCCTTCTGACTGCAAGCAGGAACAGGAATGATATCGATTTAGCAGAATATGCAGTAGAGAGGATATTCGAACTAGAGCCAGAGCATGACAACACAGGTTGCTATGTTCTTCTTTCTTCCATGTATGCTGATGCTGGGAGATGGCAGGATGTGGAGAGAATAAAATCGCTGATGACGGAGAAGGGGTTGCGAAGGACGGATGCGAGAAGCATAGTTGAGCTTCATGGCGTCACCTGCAGTTTTGTCAACGGGGACATGACACACCCACACAGCAAGACGATTCATGAAGTGTCCGATGTTTTGTCAAGAAAGATAGGTGAAACTGATGACCTAAAAAATCAGTCTGGCCTAATCTCTTTGGCGTCAAGGAGAACAACGACAATGCCTAACAAGCATAGTGTCAGGCTGGCGGTCGTCTTCGGTCTAATATCATCCGAGGCCAGAACCCCAATTCTAGTCAAGAAGAACGTGCGTATATGCGACGACTGCCATCACGCGCTTAAGTTGATATCGAAATATTCAGGACGGAGGATTGTTGTTGGCGACACAAATATCTATCACGAATTCTCAGATGGCTCTTGTTGCTGTGGTGACTATTGGTGAATGTTGATGACAATCTTGAATGCTTTTCAGCAAAAGGAAGAGAAAGCCAGGATGCAGATGTGCTGTCATGACAAAGTGCAATCTTGAATGCTTTTCAGCAAAAGGAAGAGAAAGCCAGGATGCAGATGTGCTGTCATGACAAAGTGCAAGTGCATCATGTCCCAGGCTCAGACCTCACGCAGCTTCTGTATTCTGAGGTCATGCTGCTACAGCACCAGTACAATCTTCAGGGAACATACATGCGAGATGAATTCCCATGTATTCGTCGCATCTGCTCCAAGAACAGTTTTGAGGGAATGCCGCTGGTACTGGGCATCACACGCTGGATTGAACGAAGATTCACCTTTTGTACTAATTGACATTGTCAACATAGACATGATGTACAAAGTCCGTTCTTTTCATCTGAAATTTTTGGAATTACAGGAATCTCAGTGTATAGTTGTATAACATATACACCATACATGGATCAAATGCAAAATGAAAGTGGCTTTTCATTCCCATTTCTTGGCAAAGACAAACTCAATTAGGAATGGCTAGTAAGGACTGGTAAGGCCAGTGATTTACTGATTTTCTCTCACAATACACAGACCTTCTCACAGTACTAACTTACAACAAAATTAACAAAGACAAACAGCAGCAGGGAACGTATTGGGCGCATCTAGCTGCGGTGGTGGTGGGGATCCCGCTGCATCTACGCCCCGCCGCGGCGCTTGGCCTCCTCGGCCTGGACCATGCGGCGCGAGGCCTCGGCGACGCGCTCCAGAGCCTGGTCGACGGCGTCCCTGCCGCCGATGAGGAGCCGCGCCACCACCTCCGGGTCGCGCTCGCCGCGGGCCTCCTCGAACTCGCGCCGCGCGTTGGCTCGCAGGGACTCGCGCCACGGCACGCCGCGGTCGTCGGGCCACTCGAACAGGCGCGTCGCCCGGAGGATGTCCCGGTACAGGCCCAGCGCCTCCCGTCGCGAGCTCGTCAGCCGCCGGCGCGCCTGGGCCTCCAAGGCGTCGTCATCGAGGAGGGAGGAGGACGAGGGGGCCTTTTTGGAGAGGTGGCGGTCGAGGAGCTCGTCGATGGTATCCGGCCCCTCGTGGATGGATCGGAGCAGCTGCGGCCCCCTCGTGGCGGCGAGGGCGCGGAGGAGGGAGGAGCCGCGGGCGCGTGTGGCGACGGCCATGGTTCCGTGTCGCAGTGTGGCTCGGTCGGGTTCGAGTTCGATCTGGTGCTGGGTCGCTGGGCGATGGGTTCCTTGTACAACTCGACCGAGCGAGCGTGTAGTTTCGGATCACGGGAGAACTATTTTGTAACCTTTTTTTTTCTGGGGGGGACTATTTTGTAAGGAACTCACGGGGAATGGGAAACATGACAAATCAACCATAGCTTTTTTTTTCTAAAAAAAGACCTTTTTTTTACACAACCAGAGGCAATGCTTTTATTTTATTTTCGAAAATTCTACCAATCTATAATAATCATCAACAATAGTATAAAGAATGTTAAAGCGTAATAAAAATTATAATACGTTAATGGATCAACTAGCGATGACTACAGACATTAGCGCGAGTCGAAGCCACCAGTCGTCGTCCTTGCCCCTCGGTTGTAGATAAGATCTAGTACATATGCAGCAAAATAGGACACAATACACTTACAGTGCACCGATTCCTGCGTTTTATGTCATAAAATAGCAAATATGTATACCACTTTTACACCCATATTCTAACTCTAAATTAAGTGGAACAAGTGAGATACGAAAGATTTATCAAATCTCAATTATCATACTTATCCCACTTAGTTTAGAATTAGACTAGGGGTCCAAAAATAGGATACTTGCCCCACTTCTACATCCCTATATAATACACAATACTCATTTCAAGTGATATAAATTAGGGCAATAAAAAATTTTCAGATGATGTAAAATAGGACCCCACATCTTGTATTATATATTCACAATTGCACACATATGTGACACAAATATTATGAAACTAATATCTAAATGATTGTAAACAAAATTGAAATAAAAATACTTTAAATATTACACCAAACAAGTAGTTCATCAATTTTTTGATATAGAAAACATATTAATACCAAGAAGATATCAATTACACTGAGCCTCTACAATAACATAATAACATAATGGCTAGAGCAAGTTTAGACATGTAGGATGCACACAACCAAAAACAAAAGAAAAAATAAAACAAAGACCTCGCCGAAACAAATAGAGACTAGCAACAACAATAGCACCGAAACAACTCGACTCCCAAAAAGCTTCTCTAAAAACGATGCCTCTCGAAAGGTAACAATGCACAAGCACCATTGTCTTCCGGTCTAACCAGCATAGCAAGATCCTAAGTTTTCACCCTAGAGAAGGTCCAATCTCTAGATAATGGCTTCAATAAGGAGATGACTAGGGAGTCACCATTGCCAGGTATAACCATCAAAGGTCAGACCTAAGGTTTTCACCCCAGATACTGATATACGGAACTCCAATAGCACCGCCAAGAAAGAAGTCTGCCATTTGTCACCACCACATGGCGAACTGCTGCAAATGCTGCAAAGTGCTACTCGCCATGCACATATACAACTTCAACCCATATATCTTGATCCTTCTCACCACTAGTAACTAGCAGATCTCACTTAACATGAGTATGGAGAATCTCCGCCATCGACCCACCTTGACAAGCCCACCTCTGTCCATACCATGGCAACCGTGGCTACCAAGCGTAGTCGACATACCTTAAGGTGTCGGCACAAGTGGAACTTAGTCGGCAATGGCCTTTCGCCATCACTGACAACGATGACGCAACCCTCGAGCCCCACGATTAAGCACACCGACAATGAAAACATCAGCCAAACGCCATACCAAATCCCAGGGCCAAACTCGAACGGTTGCCCAACTGCATGCGTGGTCTCATGGTGGGGTGCACCATCAATGGGTTAGAGCGTACGGTTGGCACGTCAGCGGCGATCCTCAACGACTTCGGTGACCTCGAGGGCGAGGCGGTGGAGGCCATGGAGGCACTCCTGGGGAAACCTCTAGGGTGTACAAGCTTGACCTTCTCAATTTGGTCACGCCGCGCGAGACGTCATCCATCAGCCATATATTGATACATGGGTATACATTCTATACCGTATACTTGAAGAAATATGCCCTAGATACAAATAATAATATAGATTATTATCATATTTCATAAAGTTTATGATTATGTTTTATATCATGCTATAACTATATCAAATGGAAACGTCAATACACGTGTGATATGTAAACAACCAGGAGTTCCCAGTGAAACTCTGGTCAATGGTTCATTGGTTAAGAAATGATCAAGGTTGCTTATCATGTGGTGCTTTATGCCAATTAACAATGAAATTGCAGAATGAGATGATGAACATACCCTATCTAAGCATCGTAACACGATCATGTCACAAAGTTCAAGTTCTGATGATTAGAAAACGTAGTGACCTATTCCTTAGACCGTGAGACCATATCTAATCCCTGTCAGCCAAGAGTACCTCAAGAGCATCTAACGTCACTCGGTGGAACAATGATCATAAGGGTGTGATTAAGTATTTAGAGGGACAAGTTGAGGCATATGTTTCAAGAGCAGGATTTGTCCATCCGCGTGACGAAAGATACTCTGGGCCCACTCGGATAAGTTATATCCACTAGGTCACGGGGATATTACTTGTCGAATCAAGTAAAGTAGCAATTGTCGGTAACAAGGTTGAACCCGACATGGTGATGCCGTTGATCATATCTCGAACAATGCAATTATTGTAGAGAAAAAAGGAATAGGACACAGCTGAAAGAGCATGTGGGCCCCATGTGTGGTTTTGGTAATTAATGAAAATCTTTATGGAATAATATGTGTATTAAGTTGCAATTGTAGGAATTGTCCATTGGCATCGCTTGGAGCATGTGTTGGCTTCAAGGTCGACGAAATGAAGAAGAAGATGTGGTTTGCAAGCTCAAAATGCACCATATCTAGAAGATCTCATGTTTGGTGCTTGCCATCCTCGGTGGTCTTGGATTGATGAAGAGGAATCAAGTAAGGCATTCCATCTTGAGAAAGTCAATATCGTCTACATCGCGCTCGAGTGGAATTCTCAAGACAAACGTATTCTTGATAGGTTTTCCCTTTTACCGGTCTCATGTTGTTAGTTGGGAGACCAGGTTTAGGATAGATAGCCGTACTATCAAGAGGGGCTCTCGAGTAAGTATCTCGATCATATCGTTCGGAGAGAGCTCAAACATTTGCATACTTGCATCATCATATTTAGTTGTTATTTGGTATTATCCATGTGAGGATATAGAGCTTGTGGTAATCTTCATAACAAGCTCTTGTTCATCAAAATCGGATCTCCCTTTTATATCTTGTTGCGATTTTGATCTTTGAGGTTTTCCGGTTTCTCACCAAGGGAGGTATCTCACTTTAAAATACATGAAGTATTCTCGCTTGGTGATAATCACTTGTTGGATATCTCTTGTCGTCCTCTTTCCAACGCAATTGGATTCGGGTCAATCGGAGTTACCAAACTAAAGTTATGACCATTTGAATATTTGCCTTATTTGTTTTTAAATAGAAAAAGGAAAAGATTTTGTTCGGGTCCGGCCGGTACTACCGGACCCGCTACCGTCCGCACTGCGCGCAACCTATTCCCTCTGTATCGCCTGGTAGCCCAGGACGACTATACCGGGCCCATGCGGTAGTATCGCCCGGGCGGGCCGGTACTGATGTGTGCACCCGGTGTTGTCATGGGACACTTCGTTGGAAATCCTAAGAGCAAGCTGTGATGAGCACAACGGCAAGTTTTCCCTCAGTAGAGAACGAGGTTATTGAACCAGCAGGAGGAAAGAAATGTCCGAAAGGTGTTGCAAGCAACGTGGAAACCCGCACAACAGAAATTCAAGACTTTGTCCCAACGAACAGCGAGGTTGTCAAGCTCACCGGTTTGCTGTAACAAAGGATTAATTGTATGGTGTGAAAGGTAATGATGGTTTGCAGCAAGTAAACAGTAACCGTGGAAGATGTATCAATGGTAAAGATTGGACCGGGGTCCATAGTTCACTAGAGGTGCTCTCCTTAGATAAACAAACATGACATGAAGGGTAAACAAATTACAGCAGGGCAATTGACAGGACTGAGCAGAGCATAACAATGCAATTACTAGAAACAAAGATCCTATGGTGTGAGCATGTTCCAAGTCAACTCAAACAAAGCATCAAAGGAGAATACCATAATACTATGATTTTGTATGCTAAAACAACGCATGATTCTTTCAAGGCACACTAAGCAATCCCAATGACTTGGAGCAAGTCATGCTACAACAATAATCACTAAGCATAATGTGAAAACAATAACTAACATGACTTGATAAAGTCTAAGTCATAGTCAAAGCAAGCTCCTCTCTTGCACTTTTCAAGCAAGAACTTTCTACTCCTTTCCAACACCAATCGACTTATTTGAAACAACACAACGAGAACGGGGGTCCAAAACTACTTTATTCAAGCAAACTAAGCAAAGCAAACGAAAACTAAGACACTCCAAGAACAACACAACAGTGCATGAAACAATAAAAACGAAGTGTCTATAAAGACCCGAGCTTTTTATTGATGAAGAAGGGGATGCCTTGGGCATCCCCAAGCTTTGACGCTTGTACCTCTTGGATATTTCTTGGGGTGACACCGGGGTGGCATCCCCAAGCTTGATCTTTTGTCCATTCTTCATATCATTATATCATTCTCTCTCTACACCTAAATTTTTTCCTTCATACAAAACTTCACACAATCTTCATTAGCAACATTAGTGTATTCAAAAGATAATATACCTTTGGGTTTAGCTTTGGAACAGCAAAACTTTCACTAAAAACACAAGATACTGAAGCAACTTCCTTTAAAAAGCTCAATTCCCCAAAATAGAACTCAAAAAGAAATCGATAAGAAGCAACTGCAAATAATGGTAGAAATCTGTCAAAACAGACCAGCAGGTAGAAACCGATTTATTCGAAGACCTTTTGTTACTCAAATCAAAAAGTATTGAACTAACGAAAGTTAGCTAACATACTGAGGGATGTATTTGTAAACTTTCAGCTCAATCCGACTTACAGAGACTCCTCGCGAATTTTTATGGTGGAGGATAGAAATCTGTTTCAGGACAGTAACTCCCAAAATCTTACTTCCCTCTCATTAGAGGTCATTCTTGGCACAAAAAGCAAACAAAAAGGATAAGAAGAGGTCATTACTGAAGTAATAACTTCCAATACTTAAGAAAACTCTTGGGTTATCTCCCAACAAGTATTTTTCTTTAACGCCTTTAAGTTAGGCATGATAGTTTGAGAAGATGCTCATATAAGAAATATGAATCAAAGTAAAAGAGAGCATCAAGAAGCAAATTCAAAACACATTTAAGTCTAACCCACTTCCTATGCATATGAATCTTGTAAGAGAATAAATCAAAGAAGCACAAAGCAACAAGCATAGGAAAGCAAACAAGTGCAACTTCAAGATTTTTAACATAAAGAGGGGAAACTTAATATTGTTGAGATACATAAGACCATGTTTCCCTCTCTCATAATAACTTTAAGTAGCATCATGAATAAACCCAACAATATAACTATCACATAAATCATGATTTTCATGATCTACTAACACATAATTTTTATCAAGCTGAAAAATAGTGGGATTAAAACCTTCAAACCCACTTTTAGCAATTTTATAATAAGATAACTGATCATTCAACATAGGACCATCATCTAGAGCTTTATCATAAACATTTTCTAAGCAAAACTCCTTAGTACCATGTATTTTGAAGTTAGGCACAAATATAGGATTATCATAGATAACAGGAGCATAACTATTATCACAAGTTTTACCCATAACAAATATTTCAAAATAATCCACAGGAACATAACATTCATCCTTCTTTGGTAAACATGGGGGACAATCAAATAATGTAAGAGGTAAAGAGTTACTCACATGACCATCTCTATCCTCCTCTTTTTCATCTAATGAGCTTTCAGTTTCAACAATTTCTTCTTTCATAGGCTCCTGCAAGGCATTAGTCTCTTCCATTTGTGGAAAGCACCTATTAAAGTATTCAAGAATATAGCCATTTTCTTCCTTGTAATTATCAAAGCAAACTTTAAGTATCTAATAAACCTCATATTCATAAGGTGAATCAAGCATTTTCAAGCAAACTGGCAAGTTCAAATGCACCCTTGAAAGTAATAAATTTTTCAATTTGTTCCACATCATAAAAATCATAGTTTCCTTTAACATAATAAGATATGGTAACATTATCATTATACTCACATTGAAAAGGCAGGTGTTTATACCTCCTACAACAACAAGATTTATCAAAGCAATAAGTAACATTATAAGTAGAGCACACCTCTCTAGCAATAGTATTCAATTTATCAATATGTTCCCATAAGTGTTTCCCTTTTTGTGACAAACGGTGTTCCTTATAATAATACTTTTCTTCTTCCATGAACCCACCTTTCCAATAAGAACTAGTTTCAAAGAAACCATCCATTGATAGAAAGCATGACAAGGCAAGGCAATAACAGACCAACAACTAGAGTAGGAACTAATTTTTTATAAGAGAAAGCAAATTAAAATAAACTATTTTTTGGAGTTTTTGATAAAACGAGGCAAACAAAACCAAGAAAAAGAAACTAAGCAAACTAACAACAAGGTAAAGAGAAAGGTTGAGAAGGACTCCCCTTGTGAAGACGTCCTTAGCCTCCCCGGCAACGGCGCCAGAAATCTTTGATGCGTGCACCCGGTGTTATCGCGGGACACTTCGTTGGAAACCCTAAGAGCAAGGTGTGATGTGCACAACAACAAGTTTTCCGTCAGTAGAGACCGAGGTTATCGAACCAGAAGGAGGAAGGAAACATCTCAAAGGTGTTGCAAGCAACGTGAAAACCTGCACAACACAAACTCAAAACTTTGTCCCAACGAACAGTGAGGTTGTCAAGCTCACGAGTTTGCTGTAACAAAGGATTAACTGTATGTTGTGGAAGGTAATGATGGTTTGCAGCAAGTAAACAGTAACAATGGAAGATGTATCAATGGTAAAGATTGGACCAGGGTCCATAGTTCACTAGAGGTGCTCTCCTTAGATAAACAAACATGGCATGAAGGGTAAACAAATTATAGCAGGGCAATTGACAGGACTGAGCAAGGCATAACAATTCAATTACTAGACACAAAGATCCTATGATATTCGATTGGGCAATACAACAATATACGTAGACTTCCATCCAACTGCATCTATGACTAGAAGTCCACCTTGAGGTTATCATCCGAACCCCCTCCAGTATTAAGTTGCAAGCAATAGACAACTGCTTTAAGCAAAGTGTGTAAGGTAAACAATCCACTTGTTCCATGAACAAGAGACCATTGTTTTATCCCTAGTGGCAACAACACATCTACAACCGTAGAGATTTCTGTCACTTCCCTTGATTAAGTATAGGCATGAACCCACTATCGAGCATAAATACCTCCTCTTGGAGTCACTAGCAACTACTCGGCCAAGATAGCTACTAACAACGGAGAGCATGCAAGATCACAAACAACACAGACATGATAGAATCAAATAGACAAAACCATTAATCAATCTGACATTGTAATCTCAATATCCATCGGATCCCCGCAAACACAACATGCATAATTACAAATAGATGAGATCTTGATCATGAATGGAGCTCACAAGATCTATACATGAAAGACCAAGGAGGAGATACAACCATCTAGCTACTACATGGACCCGTAGTCCAAGGTGGAACTACTCACGCTTCATACCGGAGGTTGGCATGATGAAGAAGAAGGCTCCGGGATGATCTCCCCTCCGGCAGGGTGCCGGGAAGAACTTCAGATCCCCCGATCTAGGGACGATGGTGGCGGTGGCTACAGACGGTTTCGTGGAATATTGATTGGGTGTTTAGGGTTAAGGCATCGGGGTAACTTTATAGGGCGAAGAGGGGCCAGGCAGTGCACCCCCAGCGCCTAGCCCTAGCCATGTTGCCAGGGGTGTGGCCCCCTGGTGAGCCTCTCGCGTCTCGTATTCTGGCTTCGTTGTTTCCACGGTAAAATATTGACTTTGGATCTTGTCCCGTCCAATTCCGAGAATATTGATTTTCTGCCTTTCTGGAACCAAAAACAAAAGAAAATAGACAACTGGCACTACAACAACTTGTTAATAGGTTAGTTCTAGAAAATATATAAAAACTCCTCAAAGTGTAGACAAAGCAAAGCAAAGTAGATACTAAACATTCATGGAACATAAAAAATTATAGATACGTTTACGACGTATCAGGTACTACCGAGCCCAGCCCAGCTGCTTCCAGCCGCCACTGCTCGTCTAGGGTGCAATCCTCGGCACATGCTCGCCTGTCCCGCGTTGCGCCCACTTGATTCCCTCGCTTGCTACATGCGCCTCTTACCTTGATACCCTGCCGCTCGATCTCTCTCTCTCTCTCTCTCTCTCTCTCTCTCTCTCTCGCTCGCTCACATGCATTTTCGATCGCCAGGGCTGGCTCTTGCTCGCTGTGTGCGCTGCTGGTTGGGCTAGGCGGTAGAACCGGCCCATTCTGGTACTACCGGCCCAGTCTGGCTGAAAAGGCCCCAACGTGCATAAAATAAGTGGCCCTATAAAAGCTTTTCTCCCTCTCCTTTTTATGGTTGCTTCTTCCGATATTTTGCTCAATCCTCGCCCTATTCTTTGACACCTCCTTGAGCTTGATTAATCTCCCTCCCTCCAATAATTCTTGCCTATATTTGGGTGGAAGATAGAGGAGATCTAGATCTACAATTTGACCAAATCAAATCACCTCTTTGTGAGTGAATCTTTGGGATCTAGATCTTGGGGGATTTTGTGCTCCTCTTTGATTGATCCTCTCTTGTTCCCCCAATAGCTTTAGTAGCTTTGTTGGAACTTGATAGTGAGGGATTGGAGAATCTTTGTGGTGTTCTTGCCTTTTGCATTCCGTGCATCGATTTGAGTTCTCCTCGGAGGATTTGGTTCATGATATTTATTGAAGCTTGTCTCTTTGGGTTCTTGGAACCCTAGACGGTTGTGTGGCCTTGGTGGTGTGTTCTTGGGGCCTCCAGTTAAGTTGTGAAGCCATCCTCAAGTTTGTGGCCTTGGTGGAGTTTGTTGGGATCCTCCAATTAAGTTGTGGAGATTGCCCCAATCTTTGTACGGGTTTGGTGACCGCCCTCAAGTGTCCCATAGTGGATCGGGTGCTTTCCGTGCGGCGGGTGCTTGGGAGAATAGGGTAAGGCCTCTTGTGGCGTTGGTGGTCTTAGTACCGCCCACCCCTCCAACGAGACGTACTTCCATTATGGAAGGAACTCGGTAAAATATCATCGTCCCCGCGTGTCTTGGTTATCTCTATACCCAAACTCTTTAATTATGCACTTCACATTGTGATAGCCTTTGTGCTTCAAGTATTCCTTATTTCTATCACATTATTGCTAGTCTTGCTTAGCATCAGTTGTTGGTGCATATAAGTGAACCTTAGTATATATAGGCTTTATGCTTAACAAAAGAAAACGATAGTTTTAAGCCTGTCTTGTAAAAGTTTTAAACCGCCTATTCACCCCTATAGGCGGCATACGTGATCTTTCAACAACGTTGATGGTTCAACAATAAGTATCGTGGAATGCACTGGTGGTCATTATGGGCATCCAGGTCCTGCTGATAATCATTGGTCTGAGAGGGGTATCGACCATGTCTGGAGTGTTCCCGAACCGTTGGGTAGCACGCTCAAGGGTTTGGCGAAGCTCGAAGATCGTTTCAGGATCATCGGAATCACCGAAGAAAAGAGAAAGAGAAACCGGAAGGGTTTCGGGAGGGTCCGGAGGATGTGCGAAGTGGGATGGAAGGTGTTCCATAGCCACGGGAATTAAATAATATGTAAATGAATATTAAATAGCGATTTAATCATTTATTTATGTTTATTTAATAAAAGAAAATGATTAAAACCCCTATTGAGCCAAATTTCCATAGGGAAAGGGCCCATGAGGCAAAGGGAGGAGGGGCCACATGGGCCCTAGGCACCCGCCAACGGGTCCCATGGGGCTTTGGCGCCAGCCACCCCTCTCCCCCTCTCCCCCTCTCCCCTCTTTGTTTAGTCCCACATGGCTTAGGCAAGGAGCATTGTTTCCCCTTTTCCCCTATATAATAAGAGGTATAGGAGTCAAATAAAACACAGAAAAATAATTAAAGGCTTCCTAGCTTTGGGAATTGCCTCGCTCTTCTCTCTATATATTTCGTGACCTTGGGGACTTCTTCACCATGAAGCGCCATCACGCTGCGGGATTCGGATCCGAGAGATCTAATTTCGCAATCTTGGTGATCGAAGAAGAGGGAGTCATAGTCAAGCATCGTACATGTGTCTCTCTCGGACGATGTTGTACTTCTGGCACTAGGAGTTGTCGGAGCTATTGGACTTTGAACAACCTTGATATTGGCGTTGGTACAACTATATCACCCATGTTCCCCATGAATCGTTAACCGTGCTCGGTCTTCAAAGGTATGAATACCGTATCTCCTCCCGTTACTGCATTACTAATAGATAGATCTTGGCATTAGGGTTTGCTTGCGTAGGAATTTTTTTGTTTTCTACCCTCGAACCCCAACAATACTGATACATGGGTACGAGGCTTTGATATAGTATTCAACATGCTACCCTCGCTAATATAGTTGAGGACCATGATACCCTTTCATTTTTAATCTTTGGGGTGGAGTAGGCTACCCAAGCAGTGTTAAACATAGTCAGACGTATAGGTCTCTTGTGTACCGGTATTGTATACCGTATGTATTGTAACTCCTGAGCATATATAAACACACCAGGCGGCCCTTGTTAGGGTAACACGTCTCATATTGTTTTGATATGGTATCAGAGCCTATTCTTCCTAAACACGTCTAAATCCTAGAAGCCGCCGCTGCCTCTGCGATCTAGTAGATGCCGTCGCCGCAAATCACCATCAACCATGTCGCTCGGGGGTTCCTCCTCCTCATAATCGACTGGCAATGGGAACATCAACGCTTCGATCTCTGAGAAGCTAACCAAGGACAACTTCCTCCTATGGGAGGCGCAGGTCTTATCGGACATCCGTGGAGCTCAACTGGAGGGGTTCCTGGACGGATCCACACCGGCACCTGAGAAGGAATTGAGGGATAAGGATCGGACAAGGATGACAAGGAGGTGAAAATCCCCAACCCTGAGTATGCACGTTGGATCTCGCAAGATCAAACCGTTATTGGATATTTGGTGAGGAATATGTCACGTGATATCTTGACCCAGGTGGTGGGCAAGAATAGCGCGGCTGCTGTGTGGGCTGCTGTCGTGGAGATGTTCTCCTCGCGGTCCAAATATCATGTGGTGCATCTCACGCGCTGAATCGCAAGAAGAAAGAGAACAAGACCGCTGCGGTGTTCTTTGATCAGATCAAGCATCTGGCAGATGAGATGGCAGCGGCAGGGAAGCCTCCGGATAATGAGGATGTGATATCGTATGTGCTTGCCGGTCTGAACGAGGAGAGGTACAACGACTTTGTTGCCGCTATCACCGCTTTGATTAAGGCAGACAAATTCATTAGTCTGAGTGATCTCAGATGCTCGGTTCTTCCCACGGCTCGGTTGGAAGATCAGAATCCCACTAGCGATATGTCAGTGAACGCCGCTGGCCGTGGACGCGGCGGCTACCGTGGAGTACACAATGCTGGTGGACGAGGGGGTTACCCTGACCAGCGTGGCTATGGCCAGCGCTATGAGCAGCGCGGTTATGATCCGTGTGGTGGGTACGACAATCAGCGCGGTGGCAATGGAGGAGGCCGCGGGAATCAAGGCAATCGTTAGAATAATGACGGTTCCAAACCCATCTGTCAGGTATGTGGCAAGATTGGACACACTGCATTGAACTGCTGGAAGCGTTTTCAGAAGAGCTACCATGGTCTTGATAAAATAGTCGGTGCAGCTGTTGGGTCATATGGAGTTGACACGAACTGGTACGCCGACTCTGGAGCTACGGATCACACCACGGGACAGCTGGACAAGCTTCAAGTGAGGGATCGCTACAACGGCAACGAGCAAATCTACACAGCTAGTGGTGCAGATATGGATATTGGTCATTATGTAATTCGTACCCCAAATAATCATGTCTTGCATCTTAAGAATATTCTCCATGTTCCCCAAGCCACCAAAAATCTCATTGCCACTAGTAAATTAGCCTTTGATAATCATGATTTTGTTGAACATTGGCCTGATTCTTTCTTTATCAAGGACCAAGACACGAGGGAGGTCCTTCTTTAAGGTATATGCGTTGGCGGGCTCTACCCTATACCGGAGTCATCCCTGGCTTCTTTAGGTCATCAAGTTCATGGTGTCGCCAAACCGTCTTCCATGCTCTGGCATAGGCGTCTAGGTCATGCATCCTCGGTTATAGTTCATCAAGTCCTTAGAGACAATAAAATTTCGTTTAGTGAAACCAATAAAGAGTATGTCTGTGATGCTTGTCAAATGGCCAAGAGCCATCAACTCCCATATCCAAAGTCATCCAGTGTATCTCATTTTCCTATTGCACTTATTTTTTCTGATGTTTGGGGACCTTCCTTTGAATCTTTTGGAAGATACAAATATTATGTCGGTTTCATTGATGATTTCAGTAAATTCACATGGGTGTATTTCTTGAAAAGAAAATCTGAAGTGTTTCAGAAATTTCGTGATTTCTAGACTCTTATTGAGAAGCTCTTTGATAGGAAAATCATAGCAATTCAGACCGACTGGGGTGGTGAGTATCAAAAGCTCTATCCCTTTTTCCAGCGTGTAGGCATCTGCCATCTTGTTTCGTGTCCCCATGCGCATCAACAGAATGGTCCAACTGAGTGTAAACATAGGCATATTGTTGAGGTTGGTTTATCTCTTCTTGCATATGCCTCTATGCCACTTAAATTCTGGGATAAAGCTTTTAACACTGCTGCTTATTTGATTAATACACTCCCTAGTCGAGTTATTCAGTCTCAAACACCCATAGAACGTCTCTTTGGAAATAAAGGGGATTACTCTTTGTTATGGATTTTTGGGTGCGCATGTTGACCTAATCTTTGTCCATACAATAATCATAAGTTGCAATTTCTCTCTAAACAATGTGCCATTATTAACTATAGTAATCTTCATAAGGGATACAAGTGTCTTTCTATCTCTACCGGTCGCGTGTATATTTCTCGTGACATCGTTTTTGATGAAGCAAAGGTTTTTTGCTGCTCTTCATTCTAATGTCGGAGCACGTTTGCGTGAAGAAATTAATCTTCTTCCTCTCAATTTGCAACCACTTAATTTGCATGATCATGAGGGGCACATTTTACCAGCTGACCATGATGCTAATCCTGCTAACCATGATCCAGCTGAGTCTTTTGAGCAGGAATCAGGTGAAAATTTTGAATCTGGAGGTGATTCTAGCGATTTTTCTGTGCCTGGCACGAAAACCAGAGTAGATACTCTAGCCAGACATGGTCAATCATTGGCTCATGACGCTGCAATGCGATCGTCCTCGGGATCGGACGCGCGATCCTCCTCGGGACAGTCCCGGTCGGCGCCGGCCGGGTCCCCTCCGCACGTGTCCGGCCAGGATGGGCCGGTCCCTTCTCCCGCGGGTGCGCGTGGGACCCCCGCATGTACGGCACCACGCGATGATGTGGTTTCCTCGACAGCGCCGAGATCTTCTGTGGCTGCGCCGTTGTCTTCTGCTCGGGCCACAAGATCTAATGCGCCCTCGCCGACGCCTTGAGCGCCTGATTCGGCAGCAATTCGAACTGATCCGGTTACGCGCTCGCCATGCGTTTTGGCCCAAAATTGTCACAGATGGCACTGTTCGTTATGATCGTCTTCGGCACAGTAACTTTTGCAGTACCGGTGAACCATCCACTATTCATGAAGCTCTCACTGATCCGAAGTGGAAGGATGCAATGGATGATGAATTTTCAGCTTTGCTGACAAACAACACATGGAATTTGGTACCAGCTGATTCCGGTAAAACTATAATTGATTGTAAGTGGGTTTACAAGGTTAAGAGAAAGGCAGATGGTACAGTTGATCGTTATAAAGCAAGATTAGTTGCTAAAGGTTTTCGTCAGAGATATGGCATAGATTATGAGGACACTTTTAGTCCTATTGTGAAGGCATAACATACATTTGGTTTTGGCTCTTGCTGTGTCTCAAGGGTGGCATCTTCGTCAGCTAGATGTGAAGAATGCGTTTCTACATGGCATTCTGGAAGAAGAGGTTTTTATGAGACAGCCTCCTGGATATGAGGAGCCCTCTCGGATGGGACATGTCTGTAAATTGGATAAAACTTTGTATGAGTTGAAGCAAGCTCCAAGGGCGTGGTACTCTTGTCTAAGCACTAAACTTCAGTCTCTTGGTTTCTCTTCATCCAAGGCTGATACTTCTATGTTCTTCTACAATAAAGGGGGAGTGACTATCTTTATGCTTATTTATGTTGATGATATTGTTGTTGCTAGTTCGTCAGAGAAGGTTGTTGGTGCATTACTTCATGATCTCGGGATGGACTTTGCGTTGAAGGATCTAGGTGAACTGCATTATTTTCTTGGCATTGAGGTGAAGAAGGTATCTGATGATATTATTCTTACTCAAGATAAATATGTTAATGACCTGCTTACTCAGGTAAACATGAAGATGTGCAAACCAGTTGATACTCCTCTTTCGGTGTCTGAAAAGTTGTCAGTAACCGATGGTGATCCTCTGAGTAGTGAAGACTCTACTCGTTACCGGAGCATTGTTGGAGCTCTACAGTATATTACATTGACAAGACCAGATATATCTTTTTCTGTTAACAAAGTCTGTCAATTCCTTCATGCCCCCACGACTGTTCATTGGACATCGGTGAAGAGAATTTTGAGGTACTTGAGAGGGACTATCTCTCTTGGGCTGAGATTGAGTAAATCTACCTCTACTTTGGTCAGTGCATTTTCTGACGCTGATTGGGCTGGTTGTCCTGATGATAGAAGGTCCATAGGTGGCTTTGCTGTGTTCTTGGGGTCCAATTTGATTTCTTGGAGTGCCCGAAAACAAGCCACGGTTTCTCGATCAAGTACAAAGGTTGATTACAAGTCTCTGGCTAATGCTACAACTGAAATTATATGGGTACAGACTTTGCTGACAGAGTTAGGAGTACCGTAGTCGAAAGCTGCGTGTTTGTGGTGTGATAATATTGGAGCTACATATCTTTCTGCTAATCCAGTGTTTCATGGACTAAACATATAGAAGTGGATTATCACTTTGTTCGTAAAAGAGTCGCGAATAAACTCTTGGATATATGGTTTATACCCTCAGGAGACCAGGTGGCTGATGGATTCACTAAGTCACTATCTGTAAGACATTTAGAAGCTTTTCGATGCAATCTTAACTTAGATAAGTTATGATTGAGGGGGAGTGTTAAACATAGTTGTACGTGTATAGGTCTCTTGTGTACCGGTATTGTATACCGTATGTATTGTAACTCCTGAGCATATATAAACACACCAGGCGGGCCCTTGTTAGAGTAACACGTCTCATATTGTTTTGATAAGTAGATCTCATGTACTCCATCCGATCCATATTAATTGACTTTGAATTATTAAAATTTGGATAAACCTATATACTAATAGTGCTAGATTCATTTAAATCTAGACAAATTGGCCGAAGGGAGTAATAAGAATATACTTTTTTCAAAATATAATATATTTTAGCATTTTTTTTGAAAAGCATGTTTTTTAGTGTGTAGATTTAAAGCAAAATAAATAAACCTACATACTAAAATCGTGTCTACATGCATATGTTTTAGAAAAACGCTAGAACATTTACATTTCTATAGAAAAGTATCCGGAACCGAAGCTGGTTTGTATTAGTCCACTCAATGATAAAAACGCGCTACTTGCTCGTTCAAAGGAACCGATTGACGCTGAAAAAAGAACAGGGCAAGGAGATAAATAATATAGTGACTGAAAGAGACATTAATTTGGTGATTGTATAGTAGCTTTCGCTCGGACCTGGTAAGTTAATTACGCACTCTCCGTCTAACTACTCTTACTCAAGAAATTGTTTGTGGCATACGTACGTTCGTTGGCACGTATCAATCATCATCTCGTCTTCATTTCTTGGTCAACTCGTTAGCATCTTACCTGCTATGAATACGTTAGGGTGAAAAACTAGAGTATTTGCCCAATGGCCGGCTTTGGTTAGTGGGTTTATGCGTGGACATTACTAGTTTTGTTTGTGTGGCATTCACGTCACTCTGTTTCGCGCACGTCAAAATGCATGACAGCTTATATGATGTTGAAGATAATTTTTTGAGATTAAAACTGGGTAGGAGCTCTCGGCTGTTGACTTTCGGCAAGAGAAATTTCAACGATCCATCGAACGAAGTTAATCTTCTACTCTAACCTCGATCTATTGGGAGTGGCAGAAAAACAATCGGTACTAGTAGCGGCGACCAGAAGTGTTCTTTCTCAATTTATTGGGATCTGTGACGCTAGAAACCAAGATTATGGAACAAAACTCATTTCTAACCTTTTGAGGAAAGGAACAGACAGGTCAAACGAAACGAGAAAACGTCGTGAGCTTCACAATCAGAAATGCCCGCGCGCCATGGTTGCAGCTGATCCTGCAGCTCACCCAGCTGCAGATTGTGCGGCGGAGGGTTTTGAGATGAAGCGCCGTGAAGCGGCAACGTCGTCCCCGCGACGGGCGCTTCTTCTCTTCATCTTCCTGACGCAGCTGCGCGGCGCGAGGTCGGCGGCGGGAGAAGCGGAGGCGCTCGTGGAGTGGAAGGACAGCCTGACGCTGCCGTGGGCCGGTGCGCTCGCCTCCTGGGACAGGAAGGCCGCCGCCAACTCCACGGTCGCGGCGTGCTGGTGGCAAGGCGTGTCGTGCGACCCCTTCGGCCGCGTCGTGGGCGTCGACGTGGCCGGGACCGGCCTCGCCGGCACGCTCGACGCCCTCGACCTCTCGTCGCTGCCCAGTCTCGCCACCCTCAACCTCAGCTTCAACTCGCTCACCGGAGGACCGTTCCCGTCTTCGAACGTCTCCGCGCCGCCGCAGCTGCTCAGCATCACGTCCGTCGATTTCTCGAACAACAACCTGTCAGGCCCGATCCCGGCGGTGCTGCCCACGTACATGCCCAACCTCGAGCTCTTGAACATTTCTTCCAACCAGCTCACCGGCGGCATACCGGCGTCGCTCGCGAACCTGACCAAGCTTCAGAGCCTTGTTCTCGGCAAGAACCTTCTCTCCGGCGGCATACCCCCCGCGCTCGGCTCCATCTCGGGGTTACGAGTGCTCGAGCTGCACAGCAACCCGCTGGGCGGCGCGATCCCCGCCTCTCTCGGCAACCTCCTTTCGCTGGAGCGCATCAACGTCAGCATCGCCCAGTTGGAGTCCGCCATTCCGAGCGAGCTCAGCCGCTGCACCAACCTCACCGTCGTTGGCCTCGCGGTCAACAAGCTCTCTGGGGAGCTGCCTGTGTCGTGGGCCCAGCTGACCAATGTACAGGAATTCAACGTCTCCAAGAACGTGCTCACCGGGGAGATCCTGCCGGACTACTTCACGGCGTGGACCCGTCTCGCCGTGTTCCAGGCCGACAACAACCGTTTTACCGGCGGGATACCCGCGGAGGTTGGCATGGCGTCGGGGCTGGAATTCCTCTCCTTCGCGACCAACAACCTCTCCGGCGCCATCCCGGCGATCATCGGAAGCCTGACGAACCTCAGGCTGCTGGACCTCGCCGAGAACGGGTTTTCGGGCACCATTCCACGGACCCTGGGCAACCTCACGAGGCTACAGACGCTTCGGCTGTACAACAACAAACTCACCGGCCGGTTGCCGGACGAGTTCGGGAACATGACGGCGCTGCAGAAGCTGTCCGTGAGCACCAACATGCTGGAGGGCGAGCTGCCGGCCGGGCTTGTCCAGTTGCCGGACCTCATCTACATCGTCGCCTTCGAAAACTTCTTCTCCGGCGTCATCCCGCCGATTTCCAGCCGCCAGCTGACCGTCATCAGCATGGCAGACAACAATTTCTCCGGAGAGCTTCCGCAGGGCCTGTGCTTGAGCGCCGCCAGGCTGCTGTACCTTGGCCTGGACAGGAACCAGTTCACGGGCACCGTGCCTGCTTGCTACCGCAACCTGACCAAGCTGGTACGCATCAGGATGGCGCACAACCGGCTTGCCGGCGACGTGTCGGGCATCTTCGGCTCGCATCCTAACTTGTACTACATCGATCTGTCCGGGAATTCCTTTGACGGCGAGCTCACAGAGCACTGGGCTCAGCAGCTAAAGAGCCTCCGGTATCTGAACCTGGACGGCAACAAGATCACCGGCACGATTCCTCCCGGCTTCGGCAGCATGCCTGCACTCAACGATCTGAGCCTGGCATCGAATCTTCTCACCGGCGCCATCCCGCCGCAGCTCGGCGAGTTGCCGTTGCTCCTCAATCTGAACCTCAGTCACAACAAGCTGTCAGGACCGATCCCTCTGACACTGGGGAACGTCACCACGATGCTGCAGCTGGACCTGTCCGGGAATGAGCTCGACGGCGGCGTGCCCGTGGAGCTGACGGAACTGAGCCGTATCTGGTACCTGAACCTGAGCGGCAACAACCTCACAGGCGAGGTGCCGGCTCTGCTTGGCAAGATGAACTCGCTGACCGACTTGGATCTCGGTGGCAACCCGGGCCTGTGCGGCGACATTTTTTCCGGCCTGAAACCTTGCGGCTCGGATGATGATTCCGGAGCTGGGCCACGGCGATACAGCAAGAGGCTGGTCCTTGCCGTCGCTCTCTCTGTCGGTGCGGCGCTGCTCGTCTCTATGGCTGCGCTTGCTTTCGTGCTGGTGGTCCGCAAGAAGAAGAAGAAGAGGCGATCCGGCGGCCAAGACACTGCTGGAGGAGCAGAGACAACGACGGCGGGGAACGGCAGCACGACGGCTCAGCCTCTTCTGCAGGCGTCCATATGGAGCAGGGAGGTGGAGTTCTCCTTTGAGGACATTGTGGCCGCCACGGAGCACTTCAACGAGGCCCACTGCATCGGCAAGGGGAGCTTCGGGAGCGTGTACCGCGCCGAGGTCCCCGGCGGCCACTCCCTGGCCGTGAAGAAGCTCGACGCGTCGGAGACAGGGGACGCGTCGTCCTGGGGCGTCAGCGAGAAGAGCTTCGAGAACGAGGTGAAGGCCCTGACGCGCGTCCGGCACCGGAACATCGTCAAGCTCCACGGGTTCAGCGCCACGGGCGGGTGCATGTACCTGGTCTACGAGCGCGTCGAGAGGGGCAGCCTCGGCAAAGTGCTGTACGGGGGCGAGGGCGGCGGCGGCGAGAGGTTCGACTGGCCGGCGAGGATGCGGGCCATCAGGGGCCTCGCGCACGCGCTGGCCTACCTGCACCACGACTGCTCGCCGGCCATGATCCACCGCGACGTCTCCGTCAACAACGTCCTGCTGGACGCCAAGTACGAGACGCGGCTGTCGGACTTCGGCACCGCGAGGTTCCTCAGCCCTGGTCGTTCCAACTGCTCCACCGTCGCAGGCTCCTACGGCTACATGGCACCAGGTAATACCTTAATCACTCGCCATTATTGCTTGCTGGCCCGGGCGCAAGCAAGCTCGCACTGACCGGCATTGCGTTTATTTCTTGCCACAGAGCTGGCCTACCTCAGGGTGACGACCAAGTGCGACGTGTACAGCTTCGGCGTGATCGCCATGGAGATCCTGACGGGGAAGTTCCCTGGCGGGCTCATCAGCTCGCTGTACAGCCTCGACGAGACGCAGGTCGGCGTCGGCAAGTCGTCGGCGCTCCTGCTGCTCAGGGACTTGCTGGACCACAGGCTGGAGGCTCCCGACGGGCAGCTCGCCGCGAAGGTGGTGTTCGCCTTCGTCGTGGCACTGTCCTGCGTCCGCACCAACCCCGACGCCCGCCCCACCATGCGCATCGTCGCAAAGGAGCTCGAAACTAGCAAGAGATCGGCCTTGGACAGGCCGTTCGGGGCGATCATGATCGGCGATCTCCTTAGTTCACGGGTATAAATATGACACGTACTATCTTGTACGGTACATGCCAGTTTGGGAGGTGGTATATATTGGTTCGTTCGATTTTTTTTTTTTGGTACATGCGTGACTGGTGCTTTCTTGGATTAGTTCCACGTTCATTTCCGTACGAAATGCGCAATTTGTATATGATGTACTCAGTACAAAAAAGTTCTGTTTTTCTTTCTTGTTTGGCAATTCTCAAGCAACTGTACAGTCTCAGTCTATTACTCAACCTGAAGTTGCAGTACCTTTGCTTGTTCTTGCACATATCATGCATTTCTCGCATCATCAATGGAATTTTGTTTATAATTACGTTGATAAGTTACTTCTCATTGTTTTAATTTGCATTTCTACCAGAGTTTATGATATGGGGTGACCCGATCTTCCTAGTAAGTGAGGTATATGATGATAGTCGGTGAAGATAACTTGTATGACACTAACGAACATGCCCGTCTCCAGGATTTGGGGGCCCCGGTGCGGCTTACAAAATGAGGCCCTAATTTTTGCTCACAATCAATAACTAATAAAACAAAATCATATGTTTGCATAACTTCATGATATGATATTCCTTACAATGTTGAAAAAATATATCAAGTATTCATTCTAAAAGAGTAGATATACTAGAAAAGTAATAAACAAACCTCATGTACTACCAAAAAGCATTATCCGTTTAGAGTTCTTTAAAATAAAATCTTCAATCATGTCTTCATAATTAATCTTCTTCAAGATATCACTCTCAAGTGCTATTGTCGCTAATCCACTTAGTCTTTTTTCTGTCATTATAGAACGCATGTAGGATTTCAGCAAGCTGAGTTTAGAAAAGCTCCTTTCAGCAGATGCAACTGTAATATGAATGGTTAACAAAATTCTGTATGCAATATTAGCAAAAGGATAAAAGGGGCGCTTCTCCAAAAACATCAGAATATCTAGAGGACCCATAGATTTCTCAAGTAAATCCCGGATAAAAATCAACTCCCTCCACAACTCTTCTCCATCAATATCCTTATGTTTTTCATCATCTTTTTCGTCATCATCTTTTTTCTCATCATCCTTTTTTTATGCGTAAGTGCAACCTCAAGTTTGACACAAGAATCCATCAAACTCTTCTCATCCAAGGATCGCAGCCTATCTGAATTAAACAAGAAACCGGAAGTTTTTTCATACTCCTGGTATTGTTCAAATCTTGTTGTAAGTGAAGCAATAGCTTGATCAACAATACGCAAAAAATAATTTATTCTAAATGACACTTCTGCACAATGTGATTCAGTAGGTTCATCGGCTCGGCTCTCATCAAACTTCTTTTTTCTTGTAATTTTAAGCTTGGTGCGAAACCCTGGATTAATATCCATCTCCATTGCATTTCCTTTAGTAGCTTCCAATGCTTTCACAAAGCCAGTTTCTTTATACTTAGTGAAAAAGGAAATCAGCCCCTGTATAAACTCAATTGCAATATCAATAAGCATATCCTTTGATTGTAGTTGCTTACTTATCAAATTAATATAAGATAGTATCGCATACCATATGATAATAGAAACTATAAACTAAAAGTCACCAAGTTCATTTCCGGCCAATGACTTAGCTACACTACTCGTCAATGGATACTTATCAGTTTCAGCCACTTGTAGCAAAGCCTCCCTTATATCTGACATTTGGAACCTTATAGCCTTAACACTATCAACAAGGACTACGAGAGGGTGAGCTCGCGCAAGGTTATACCCACTAAGTGGGTGAACCACGTCTTCCTCTCTCACCAAGGCATACATGAGGATTTCAAGAGGATGACTGTGAACGCTGGCATTATTCCTTTCTCCTACCTCTCCACCGAGACCTCCGAGATCTCCACATTCGAGTTCTTGTCATCATTTCACGATGACCGATTCATACGTTGATTAATGAAGAACGAGAGAAGCATGTTAGTTGCAAGAAAGTGATCTTTGTGCTTCCTAATGTAAACAAGTGCATGTTCTCTGAATAGTGTGTTGCCATTCTTACAATTTTATTTGACAACCAACACTACAGTGCCACCGAATTCACATGAGGTAGTACATCTTATCTAATGCAACCTCCAGGCCCACCATAAAGGAATCCAGCATGATTAATAGGAGTACTAGAGTAGCATGTTTCATCGGCAACGACCTTGGGTAAGTCTGCCACGATTGGGCTGCTATTCCCATCTTGACCAATGAGTCGAAGGTCAGTGAATGATGCAGCGTGCACCATACCAGCATTTGGCAGGGAACCACTTCCCATTGGAGGAGTCATAAGTTCCTTTTTAGATGTGGCAAATGCACCAAAACCCATTCTGGTTGAATTTTGTGCTAAGTAGCTGAACAACGACTTTGGAAAGTATCCCACTCCAGTGGGGATGTTGTTGAAGCCATAATACACCCACCAGTCTCCAGAATTTTTTCCTACAGTTGATAAGGATTTAGGTTAAGAACCTTTACATTTTGTTTATGCATTTAACTATAAGGACCAACTTTAGCTTATAAACAATGATACACCTTTATCGGCCATGTAGTGAGATTTTCTCAAGGGAAATACAAATTACCGTGAAATGAATACACAATAAAATTACAACTCTTATTACCTTGTTCACCCTGAGAGTGATATTTTGTATAGGTCCATCCGGTAGATGAGAAACTGTATGTATAGCATCACCTAGAGCTATAACAGCGCCATTCACCCTTATGAAACCAGGCATCGCATGTTGAAGCAAAAGTTGTAACATATCCATCTCTCTGTTGCATACATTTTTGTGTTTGAGTCTAAAACCTTATACAAGTGTGTATTTTATATCAGCCTAAGATCACTTTTTTAGTAATAGTAAGATCAGTCATCAAAGCATGATGCATAGCATCATTATCACATTACCGTCCATAATGTATAAAAGTGAGGATGTGAGTCGCCATAGAGTTCTGGATGAATCTGTTGAACAAAGGGGACAAATAAGATAAACATTGTCTCATGCTTTATGAAGAGTAAAAATGTGGAAGATATGAAAAAACAATCTCATAAGTGTAACATAGACAGCCGGGTTGTGCCATTTAAAGTTAGATAAGTAAGCCATATTTTCACGGGTGTTAAGTTTCACATGGTTCTAGTGGGTCCACAATTTTAGAATAAGAACATTGCTTTAAGTTTTCTTAAAACTCTGAAATCAATCACATGTACATGTATACTTTCCCAAGATATCCATGAAATTTTGTAAGGGAGCTTATCTTGCAAATATTTATTTTATCATATCAAGTTAATTTCTTAGTCTCATATAACACTTAAATTGGGAGAAAACTTGCAGAAATTTCTCACTACTCAAGGGTGAGTCATAGCACACAAATAATTATGATCAAGTAATTTGTTTGTATTGTTATGCATGTTTAATTTGAGAGCAAATATGTTGGCATATTATTGTTGGCATGAATCCTTGTTGTCATGTGATTACTGAAATATCATACTTGTAGAAATTCAATACCAAATTTATTGTTTGAATGAGAGCCTATGTGTGAAAGAAGAGAGAAAATGTCACTTACATGCCAACCAACTTGAATCGTATTACGACTTGATGTATTACCATCTACGTCATGAAAAATCCAAAATGTTGTCGAACTTAGCTGGCCAGATTTTAGTTTATGCCCATACATATCCATGGTGGCATGTAAGCCATAGTAGTTATCCTTAGGACCACCATATGGTGTTTGATGTCCTACAAACTGCAAGATAAAATTGCTAAAAACTACACAACACCAAGATAAATGATGACTTGTACAAATTCAGAATGCTTAAACTAGAAACTATTTCAAAATTTAGGGAAACACTTTTTTGTTCAAAAAACTTGATCTGAAAATAGTTCGCACATCACACAATGTTTAGTATTGTATTAAAATGCCTGAACAATGAGATCAAAATTTAAAATGGTAAAAGTAATGGAATAGGTTGTTCGAGTTATTACATTAACTAATTTACTTTTCCCACACTAATATGTAAACAATATTCCTCGTGTGCTCATTCTCGTATTTCTTTTGTTTCTCCAAAGTCATTGTGGCTATGTGTTCCTAAAGAAAGTCCCATGCCATCTTTTTAAATAGTAAATATTAGACATTCTTATATAATCCTCATAACCAGGTTACTACAAATCTAACGTTTAGTCAGATGATTAGCAGGAAAGCAAAAAAATGCACATAATATCATGATTTGGAGTACAATCTTCTCTACAACAAATTTATAAGAAAAAAGGTATGTCATGAAGGCATTACCACATAGTTATAATCAGTACATATTTAGTGCTTATACTTATTTTTAGCAGCACTACTACATAGTTTATCTTTATTCGCTAAAGTCTTCAAAGATGTTACTTAGTAAAAATGCATAGGTATGCTCATTGACATGATAGCATGACCTTACAAAACATAATACAATCTAAACATAATACAATGGCAATTAGTGTTGTTATTACGTAGCGCATATGGCAATCATACTATTAGACATACAAAATTTGTGGCGATTTACTGGAAAATAAATGTAATAGCTATAGCGCAATGAATATCATATTATTTTGTGTGAAATATCATACACATGTTTTATTTTACAAAAATAGAATATAATAATGTATATTATATTACTAGAGAAAACCAAGACATGATACCTATTTAACATTTAAGCAACTAATATATTATGTTCATTGCACCTCAATTTTTTTGTTGTATAATCCTAATTACAATAGTTAAGTAAACAAAGTTTATATAAGAAAACTGAACTCACATATGGATCATCCCATGAACTAGAACCTTGTCCAAAAATTATGGCTTCAATGGATTTTGACTTCAAGCCCATCAAATATTGTTTTGTCGGACCATGGACCACATCTTTTTCTAGCGGATCAATGACCTACAAGTAAAATAATATGTATGTTAAGTGGGGAATACTACATATAGAGGATCTAGTATAGAATCGGCTACAATCCAATGTTTTTTCTTATTTTTTTATCGCAACACTAATAAGATACTAACCACTTTGAGTATAGACTCTGATATTTTAGTGGCATGATTTGGTGGAATCCATCTATTATGAAAGGAGTACATTAGCTAATAACATTCACTACTAGGAATATTTCATCAGTGGCGCATCTATATTGGGCTTCTGTGGCGCATGGCAGGGACGCCACTGTTACGTTGCCACTGATGAAAACTTCGGTGGCGCATTTCGAAATGCGCCACAGAAGTCATGATACTTCGGTGGCGCATTTTGGCTGATGCGCCATAGGACTCTGTTCAGTGGCGCATTCTGGAAAATGCGCCACAGAAGGTAAAAACGATGCGCCACTGGTTTGAATATCAGGTATTAAAAAAATCGAAACTTGTCCAAATATACACTATTATACAGAAACAGTATATTTGACTTAGTATATGAAAACAAATATAATACAAACACAAATATAGTGCCATCACACTACTTAGAGCCCGATCGAGATAGACAAGTGGTCATCATATTACAATACAAGTCAAAGGTGGCGAATATTTATACAAGTGTTTGTTACAAAGTTCACCATATCATCACATTACAAATGAAGTGTTCACCGCCTACACTAGAATCAAACAGAATACAACTGTGATGACGGTGAGCAAGAGCACTAGCAATATCTTCATCCGGTTCTCCTTCCACAGGTGGTTCCTCCACTTGGCTACCGCCTCCTCTCGAGTCGCGTATACTTTGTAGCTATTGCCGCTAAACTTTTTCACCTATTTTTGACAGTCCTCCCACTCATCGTAGACTCCTGGAACCCAACCCTTGTACACCACGTACCACTTTGTCATCTCTATAGATAAGGCATATTAGTAAATCATGCAACAGAAAGAACTAAATTGGTTCACATGCATATATATTCACATAAACTAAAGCAAAAGATCAGTAAACATAGAAGATAGCACATCGATCATAATCATAGAACTTCGACGACAACGACCATAATAGTGAAGTTTACAACATACGGCCACGGTAGTATATAGTTTGTGACACAACACTACACACAGACATCTATGATAATTCTAGGCGCACACATCGATCAATGTTGAGAACTGCTAACGCTCGGCTTCGGGAATGGTAGATAGCCATCCTTCGTCATCCACGTCCTGTTGTCACCCTGTTTACGAAGAATATTTTCAATCTCCATCTTAGTCAACCCTCTGTTGTGTTTTAGGAACCCTCCCCTTGTGTTGACATCTTCCACGATGATTTCCGACAACTTAACCTGGATGCAATGGAAGTCTTCTCTAAGATCAACATTGTCCCTTCGCGCCAAATTTTCGGCCCATGCTCGGAAACTAGAATGGAAGAGTTAGGTTCTGGCAATCCCGGACAAACCCTTTAAGGTGATGCATGGCGTAGAAGGCCTCCTTGGCACCGCCAGTGACCGGCTCCTTGACGCAGGGGAACTCAAGCACGTGCTTGAACACGTGCTTGTCATCCTTGATACATTCCCCCTTGTTAACGAAGGGGCATCCCTTTTTAGCGTAGCCCTCGAGAGCCTCATTCAAAACACCCCTTATTCTGGTGTAGCCCTTCTTCTTCTTCTGACTCGCCGAGTCGAAATACGATGCTATCGAGTACTTTGTGCAAATGACGATGAGTGTGCAATATTTGTCTCTGCACAACACGATTGAAACGGGATGTTGGAAAAGGGCAAAGGAAGAAATCTATAAGAAAGCCTAAGTGAAAGGGCATGTATGCCCCCATGTGTGGTTTTGGTAATTAATGAAAATCTCTATGGACTAATGTGTAAATTGAGTTTCACTTGTAGGTTTGTCCATTGGCATCGCTTGGGCCATGTGTTGGTCTCAAGGTTGGAAGATGAATAAATGTCCAAGGGCTTTGTGCCCATTGGAATCATGAAGAAAGAAGGAGCTTGAAGGTCGATCAAGTCATGTGCAAAGAGTTGCATCAAGATGGATCAAACTCAAGTAAGGATGAAGAAGGACGAGCTCAAGATGCGCCATCTCTAGAAGATCTCATGCTTGAAGCTTGCCATCCTCGTGCTCATGGAATGATGAAGACAAGTTCAAAGAAGAGGTTTCCCCATGGAGTATGGGGAGCATTTTGCAAGTCTTCATCAAGCAAGAGCGAGCAAGATCAAACAAGAAAGGTGTTCCCACTATAGAAGAACAAGACGGTCTACATAAAGTTCAAGTGGGACGCTCAAGGCAAAGGTATGTTGATAGGGCTTCTCTTTTGCCGGTCTCGTGTTGTTAGTTGGGAGACCGGGTTTAGGATAGATAGCCGTATTATCAAGAGGGGCTCTCAAGCGGGTGTCTCGTTTGCATCGTTCGGAGAGAGCTCAAACCTTTGCATTCATATCATCATCTTTCTTGGTTATTATTTGGTTCTTGTCCATGAGAGGATCTAGATCTTGTGGTCACCATCATAACAAGCTCTAGTTCATCATCTAAGGATTTCACTTGCATATCTTATTGCGGTTTTTGATCTTGCGAGTTTTCTGGCTCCACACCTTGGGGGATAGATCACATATATATTCATGATATTTTGACCTTGGATTCTATTCATCGTTATCTTTCCAACAAAATTGGTTTCATCCCGTTTGGAGTTCGGATGCAAAAGTTATTGCGTTTCTGGTTTTCTGGTTTCTGGAATTTCCCTGACCGGAAGTTCCGGCTTCCCACCGGAAGTTCCGCTAGGGCATCTTTGCCGCCAAAAGTTCCGGTGGAAGTTCCGGGTCTTCTTCCGCTCATGCTCAGTAACCTTCTATTTTGAAGCGTTCTATTTGCCGGAACTTTGTCGGAACTTGCATCGGAAGTTCACCGGAACTTCCGGTCTGTTTTGACCGGAACTTCCGGTTGCGCTCGAGCGGCGCCAACGTCAGCAGTCGATGACCGTCGGAGCCAGGCTGGGCAGAACTTCCGCCCAGAGCCGGAAGTTCCGGCCATGATTCGTTTTTTTCAGTTTCTCGCTCCGCAGTTTTCGACCGATGGCTGGGTGCCACCGGAACTTCCGGCCTCCCACCGGAAGTTTCGGCCAGGTGTCACGAATGCCCATAACGGGAAGATCTGGGAGCCCTTTAAAAGGGGCTCCTCTTCCCCTTCGTGGGTACTAGCTTTTCTTCTTGGTTCTTGGCTTTCTCTCTCTCCTCCATTGTCAACCTTGAAGAAGCTTTCCCTCTCCCTTCCCCTCCTATGATTCTTGCATCTTTTTGAGGGATTTGAGAGAGGAGATCTAGATCTACAATCCCCCAAGTCAAATCCCTTCTTTGTGAAGGAATCACTGGGATCTAGATCTTGGAGAGTTTTGTGTTCTTCCTCCCTTATTCCCCCAATAGCTTTTGTAGCTTTGTTGGAATTTGGGAGAGAAGGACTTGCCCTTGCATTTGGTGCATAGGTTTGAGTTCTACTCTTGTGTTCTTCCTCCCTTATTCCCCCAATGGCTTTTGTAGCTTTGTTGGAATTTGGGGGAGAAGGACTTGCCTTTGCATTTGGTGCATAGGTTTGAGTTCTCCTCGAAGATTCGGCGAGTTCAAGCTTGTGAGCTTGTTTCTCTTGGGTTCCTTGGAACCCTAGACGGTTGTGTGGTTGGATTGTTGACCTTTTGTGGTCTTGTTGACCTTTTGTGGTCTTGTAGCCTTTTGTGGCGTTGTTGGCCTTTTGTGGCATTGTTGGCCTTTTGTGGCTTTGTTGTTGGGAGCCTCCAATTGAGTTGTGGAGTTAGCCCCAATCTTGTACGGGTTCGGTGCGTCATATAGTGGAGCAAGTGTCCGCCTTTTGTGGTGCGCACTTGGGAGAATAGGGTGAGCCTTTTGTGGCGTCGGTGAGTTGCGTGCTTCCGCATCCGGGGTGAGGCCTTGTGTGGCGTTGGGTGTGCATCGAGCCACCACACCTCGAGTGAGCCATTTGTGGCTCGAGAGCATGCCATCGCACCTCTCCAACGGAGACATAGCTTCTTTGGAAGTGAACTGGAAACAAATCTTCGCGTCCATCGGTTATCTCTCAACCAAACCCTTTACTTATGCACTTTACATTGTGATAGCCATCGTGCTTGAAGTATTTATACCTTGCTATCACCTTGTTGCTTGTATTGCTTAGCATAGGTTGTTGGTGCACCTAGGTGAACTTAGTGGCTAGGTTTTGTGCTCAATAAATTAAATGTTAGTTTTATTCCGCATTTACTTGAGCCTAAACCATAATAATTTTAAAAGCCTATTCACCCCCCTCTAGGCGACTTCCTTTGTACTTTCACTAAGTTACCAATGCTAGGGGGTGTGTGTACTTACTCGGGAAAGAAAGGCAAAAGAAGCGTGTTCGTCCTCTTGTGGTCCACCATGAACTTCTCCAGGTACGTCGTCGCCTTGGCACGCGTCTCTGATCCTTCCCTCAACTGGCTATCACGCATGTAGTAGGGATCCACTATCGCGATGTAGGGGGTTTGCTCTCTCTTGGTCTTCATCGCGATTGAGCACGAATAGGCGGACCATGTTATAGTCCAGCCGTTTCGAGAGAAACAGCTTGAAGACGTCCTCGTACGCCATGAAGAACACGTCCGCGGGGGCTTCATGGACGAAGTCCATGTCCGATGGCACCTTGACAGTGAAAACCGGGTAATTTGGATCTTCTTCTTTAAGAAGAATGTCCTCTAATGTCTTGATACTATCACTCAAAGCGAGCATATGTCCACCAGCAAGGCGAAGAAGCTCCGGAGTCAGTATCGCTTCACCGACTATAAGTATCCTGGGCAAGCCATCCTCGCGGGCTGGTACGACGTCATCCTTAGCCCAGATCCTCTTCGGAGGAGGTTGGCTCTCGGCTTTCTTACCTCTCTTCCCGTGCTTCTTCGTCTTCTGAGCAGGCTCCTCCACTAGGGATGCTAAGTGCTCAACGCCCGCCTTTTGGAGTGTGCCAGGGATAAAGACAAATCCAACAGGTTTCTCCTGTTGATCGGCGACCGGAGGCGTATCTTGAGATAAACCATGGAAGACCAGGCGTTCCGTGCATGTAGTGGGACGCCCACCTTGACCCTCGCGAGCGACGAAGGGTTCTTCATCCACAGCAGGCATGTACAATCCTATGCTGGCGCCGGTGTTGATGTAGTCGTCGACGTTGACAAATTCTTCATCATCATCGTTGTTGCCGCCATGTGGTGATGGTGGTGGCGGGGGCGACGACGGTTGAGTTGAGACGGCATCGCCTTGGGGAGGCCCACATGCTCCCAACAGTTGTTGGTGGCGACTGGTGGTGGCGACGACGACATGTGGCTTCCGAGGTGGTGGCCGGACGATCGAGGTGGCGCCGGTGACAGGTGGCATCCGAGGTGGTGGCCGGACGATCGAGGTGGCACTTAGGTGCCCCGTAAGACGAATCTGAGTCTTCGGCCATGTCAAGGGCCAGCCGTGGCATTCTGCAAGGGTATTGTGTTCATCGGCTCCCTAAGGTTGAAAGGGGGGTCCATGTCGTCGCACCCTGGCAACACCCGAGCAATCTGGACCCTCATCACAGCATCGTCCATTGCATTGTTGTGCATCGTGCGGTTCGCCGGTTGTATGATATTGCCCTTGGCAACATCCATCAACTCGCCGCCGGCAACTTTGTGGAGTAGTACGCAAGCAACGTCCTGAATATCGACACATATGTGTTGGGCATCATGATCGAGGTGGCAGTCACCAAAGGCGCATAAAGAAGATGAAGCGGATTAACTAATTAGTTACCTTGGTGAGGGCGTTGAGCTCGGCTAATGTCGACACACAGCCGATCCCGGCGGCAGGCCTATCATTAGCATTCTCCCGCGGTACCGGTGCCACCGCCGCGGCGACATCGGTATTTTTGGCGGAGCAAAGCAGGGGCATGTTGACGACCAGCTCTTGTGGCTGCGTCGCGGCGATGGTGGTCGGCGGGGTCACCAAGGCCGGCGACGCGTTAACGTTTATGCTCGAGTTGCTGCCGCTAAAGCTGGGCACGTTTATCGGCCCCTGTTGACCTCCCGCATTCCAAACAGCTAGCCCCTCCATCAACCCAGGGGGGATGATCGCGCGAAGCTTATCCTCCAATAACTTGTCCATTGCTTTCTCGTCCACTTTTTCCTCTAATGTCTTCACCTTCAACTTCAACTCTTCAACCTCGGCTTTATCTTTAGCCTCCGACTGGTTCTTCCTCTCCCTCCTCTTCTTTGTGTCCTCTTTGTAGTACTCGGTAAACTTCATGCTTGTACCGAAGCCGGACACACGGCCAGCTGATTTTGGCGACAAATTCTTCTCCCTCTTCTTGTAAGTGTTCGTCGCCCTGTTAAAAACAGTGTCCCATGGCTCCACCGCCGAATCTTGGGACGACAAGTCCTCGCTAGCGTTCAATTCCTTCTCCTGCAGAGATACAAGGAGAGGTGAACCCATGCATTTAGATTCTTGGGTTAATTATTTTAATGAGAGATCCACGGTAAATTCCTAACCAGCTCATCCTCAAAGGCCTTCACATCTAGGTCGCTTGGTGATTTAACTCCCGTAATGAGGTCCGGTAGTAGCGGGCCCGGAAAAATTGTCGGATCTGCAGTTCTGTGATTTTATGCCATGGGTTCATTTACCCAGCGTTCAAGCTCAGTCCTCCTTGTCCCAAATGTGTTGTTTCCCTCTATATTCGCCGCTTCCAAGCCGATGGTTACCTATGTTCTTCTCTCGCATAGTCTTTCCCCACTCAGTCCATGCTTTAGAGGCAGCGGTATCTAAGTCCGCCTTGAATATCTTGAACTCTTCTTCGTCGAGCATCGGATTTTTCCTACTTATAATCTCCCAGCTTTCACCTTTGTCAATGTTGTTCTTGAAGGGTTTCGCGGCATAGTAAATCAAAATTTTCTACTGATGTGAACAGAGGGAAAGCCAAGATCTAATCTAGGAGATGCAAACAACGAGAGAGATTGGATTAGATCTTCATACCCTTGAAGATTCAGACAGCGAACGCTCGTTAACGTGGGTGATGTATTCTTACTCGCTTCTCCTCCTCGTGATCCGATCCGATCTAGCACCACAAGTGGCGGTGCCTCCGTGAGATGCACACGTGCAGCACCTCGACGTCTCCTCCTTCCTCGGTCCAGCAAGTATGGTGGAGAGACGGATTGGATCTACAACACGACGGCGTGGTGTATATGGTGGAGAGTTTCTGCAGCAGGGCTTCGCCTACACGCAGTCGGGAGGGAGAGAGAGAGGAGGGCAGCAGGGCGGCTAGCTTTGGAGCGGAAGGTGTGTGGGGGGGTGGTGCGCCCCCAGCCCTCTTTATATAGAGGGGTGGGAGGCTGCCCTTGCCCCTCCCCCAAGCCCAAACCGGCGGCCACAAGGAGGAGGAGTGGGGGGCAAGGAAACCCCCCCTTCTAGAAGGTCTAGATTAGGGTTTTATCCCTCTTGGCTGGCTGGGCCCTATGGGGCCTTGTACCCCTGGCCCAATGCGTCCAGGGCACTCCCTCATAGGCCCATTCCCCCTCCCGGAAGGTGGGGCCACGTTGGTCCCCTTCCGGAAGGTTCTAGAAGCTTCCGGTACAATACCGATTAACCCGGAACAATTAGAACTCCAAAACTGCCGCCTTATATGAATCTTATTATCCGGACCACTCCGGAACCTCTCGTGATGTCCCGGATCCCATCCGATACTCCAAACAAAAACTCATAAACCAATTATCCAATCTATCCTAGCCGAGACACGTATGTGTGACCTCGGGTTCGAGAATATGCGCACATGATCTTCTATCAATAATCAGCCGGGTCCGAAACCCATATTGACTCCTACACATTGATCGATGATCATATCGGATGAACCACGATGCCAGGATTCAATCAATCCCATATATATATTCCCTTCGTCTCGCGATATTTTACTTGCCCGAGATTTGATCGTCGCATCAGCCATACCTAGTTCAATCTCGCTCACGCAAGTACTTTACTGCTCCATAATCCGATATCACTTTGTGATTAACTCCTTAACCACATGCTTGCAAGCGGTGTTGATATCGACACCGAGTGGGCCCAAGTATATCTCCGACTTGGGAGGGACAAATCCCATCTCGATACATACAACCCAATAGATACTTTCCGATCACCTGAGAGACACCTTTATGATCACCCTCTCATAGGATGACGTTTGATGACCTCAAAGCTTTCTTCTGATACTAGGGAGTTGTATTATCTCATGGTCTAAGGAATACAATATTTGACATAAGAAAAGCTTCGCAAAGATGAACACGATGACACGATCTAATTGCTTCGCTTAGTTTGGGTCTGTCCATCATATCATTCTCCCAATGATATGATCTCATTATTAATCGACAACTCATGTCCATGGTTAGGAAACCTTAACCATCATTAATCAATGAGCTAGTCCATAGAGGCGTACTAGGGACACGGTGTTGTTCACAAACCACACAAGTATTAAAGTTTCCGCTTAATACAATTCTAGCATGGAATATAAACATTATCATGAACAAGAATTATAATAATAACATCTTTATTATTGCCTCTAGGGCATAATTCCAACAGCCTCCCACTTGCACTAGAGTCAATAATCTAGTTTACATCTGGCAATAATCTCACACCCATGGCAATCGAGGTGTTGATCATGTTTTACACGTGGAAGAGGTTTAGTCAATGGATCTGCGACATTCAGATCTGTATGTACTTTTCTAATCTTCGATCTCCATCCGCTATATAATCTCGGATTATATGAAACTTATGTTGATATGCTTGGTCTTTGGATGATATCTTGGTTCCTTAGAGAGTGCTATGGCGCCCGGTGTTGTCACACAATATCTCCGGGGTCCAATGCACTTGAACCACGCTAAGCTCGGATGAAGTTCTGATCCAAACTCCTTCACTTGACGCCTGCAGCAGCCCATGTATTCCGCTTTCATCAGATCCCGATCACGCTTTGCTTGCAGCTTCTCCAAATTCCTCCATTCAAAATATACACGTATCATGTCCGAGATTTAGAATCATCCTTGTTTGTCGAAACTAGCGTCGATGTAACCTTTACGACAAGTCGTTCATCACCCCATAGACTAAGAACATTTCTTTAGTTTTATTTAGGTACTTTAGGATGTTCTTCACGGTTGTCCAAAGGTTCCACTCGGATCACTTTGATATCTTTCGTCAAACTAAGAGCATTGGACACATCCGGTCTAGTACACAACATGGCATACATGATAGAACCTATGGCCGAGGCATAAGGCACTTTGCTCATAGCTTCCTATCATTTACAGAGTAGTACATCGAGCCTTGCTCAATATCTTACTCGACAACATAGGCCTTTGAACCTTTCTTTGCCTTATCCATTCTGAACCTTTTCAGAACTTTGTCTAGGTATGTACTCTGGCTTAAAGCTATCAGGCGTCTTTGTATATCTCTATAGATTTTGATGCACAATATATAAACAGCTTCACCTAGGTCTTTCATTGAAAAACACTTGTTCAAATAACTCTTCACATCGTTAAGCATGTTAATGTCATTTCCAATAATCAATATGTCATCCACATATAGTACCAGAAATGTCACCGAGCTCCCACTCACTTTCTTGTACATACAAGATTCATAGAAATTTGGAACAAATCCAAAGCTCTTGATCACTTGATCAAAACGAAGGTTCCAACTCCAAGATGCTTGCTTCAGTCCATAAATGGAAAGCTGAAGTTTGCATACTTTATCAGCATCCTTAGGATCGACAAAACCTTCGGGTTGCATCATATACAACTCTTCATCAATGTTGCCATTGAGGAACGCAGTCTTGACATCCATCTGCCATATTTCATAATCATGAAACGCAGCAATTGCTAATAAAATCTGAATGGACTTAAACATCGCTACGGGAGAGAAAGTCTCATCGTAGTCAACTCCTTGAACTTGCCGAAAACCTTTCGCGACAACCGTGCCTTATAGACGGTAACATTACCATCCGCGTCCGTTTTATTCTTGAAGATCCATTTGCACTCAACGGCCTTTTGGTCGCTAGGAGGGTCCACCAAAGTCCATACTTGGTTTTCGCTCATGTATCCCAATTCGGATTTCATGGCTTCTAGCCATTTCTCAGAGTCTTGTCTCATCATCGCTTCCTCATAGTTCATAGGTTCACTGTCTTCTACTAACAAGAAAGTCAAGACAAGGTTGCCGTACCACTCAGGAGGGGCACGCGACCTTGTCGACCTGCGACGTTCAGTAGCCGCATCGTCCGAAGCTTCATGATCCTTGTCATTAGCTTCCTCTATTGTTGGTGCAGGCGGCACTGGAACAATTTCAGGTGTTGCGCTACTCTCCAATTCAAGAGAAGGTTCAATAACCTCGTCCAGCTCTACTTTCCTCCCACTCACTTCTTTCGAGAGAAACTCCTTCTCAAGAAAGGAACCGTTCTATGACAAACACTTTGCCTTCTGCTCGTGATAGAAGGTATACCCAATAGTTTCCTTAGGTATCCTATGAAGACACATTTCTCGCTTTGGGTTTGAGCTTGTCCGCATCAACTTCTTGACGAAGCTTCAGATCCCCAAACTTTAAGAAACGACAACTTAGGTTTAGCACCAAACCACAGTTCTCATACGGTGTCGTCTCAACGGATTTAGATGGAGCCCTATTTAAAGTGAATGCAGCGTTTCTAATGCATAACCCCAAAATGATAACGGCAAATCAAGAAGAGACATCATTGATCGGACCATATCTAATAAGGTTCGATTCCGGCTCGTACACACCATTGCATTTGTGGTGTTTGGTGGCGTGAGTTGCGAAACGATTCCGCTTGCTTTAAGATGCGTGAGAAAATCATAACTCAAATATTCACCTCCACGATCGGATCGTAGAAACTTAATCTTTCTGTTACGATGGTTCTCCACTTCATTCTAAAATTCTTTGAACTTTTCAAATGTTTCAGATTTATGTTTCATTAAATAGATATACCCATATCTACTTAAGTCATCGGTAAAATTGAGAAAATAGCGAGATCCACCGCGCGTCGAAACACTCATCGGTCCGCATACATCGGTATGTATGATTTCCAACAAGTCCGTTGCTCGCTCCATCATACTAGAGAACAGGGTTTTGATCATCTTGCCCATGAGGCATGGTTCGCATGTGTCAAATGATTCAAAATCAAGAGATTCCAAAAGTCCATCAGAATGGAGTTTATTCATGCGCTTTACACCAATATGACCTAGATGATAGTGCCACAAATAAGTAGTATTATCACTATCTACTTTGCATCTCTTAGCCTCAATGTTATGGATGTGTGTTTCATCCCTTTCGAGATTTAGAAGAAATAAACCATTCACAATAGGTGCATGACCATAAAAGATGTTACTCATATAAATAGAACAACCATTATTCTCCGATTTAAATGAATAACCGTCTTGCAATAAACAAGATCCAGAAATAATGTTCATGCTCAACGCAGGCACATAATAACACTTATTAAGGTTTAAAACTAATCCCGAAGTTAAAACTAAGGAGAGCGTGCCGATGGCCATCACATCAACTCTTGATTCGTTGCCAACGCGCATCTTCACCTCATCCCTATAGCGCCGTCTATTCCGTAGCTCTGTTTCGAGTTACAAATATTAGCCGAACCGGTATCAAATACCGTGCACTACAACGAGGGCTAGTAAGGAAAACATCAATAACATGTATATCAAATATACCTTTGATGGTGCCAGCCTTCTTGTCGCTAAGTACTTAGGACGATTCGCTTCGATGACCCTTGTCCTTGCAATAGAAGCACTCAGTGTCCGGCTTAGGACCAGACTTGAGCTTCTTCTCAGCAGGGGCAGTACGCTTGCCGCCGCCCTTCTTGAAGGGCTTCTTTGCTCCCTTACCTTTCTTGAAGGTGGGCTTGTTGACCATAAACACATGATTATCCTTTTTGATGTCCACCTCTGCAGCCTTCAGTTTAGCGAAGAGCTCGGTGATCGTATCAGTGGAACCAATCTGATTGTGTGTCACTACAAAACTTTTGTAGCTGGGAGGGAGTGATTGCAGAACCCTGTCAATCTTGAGCTCCTCTGGAATCGTGCATTCCAGTTGCTCAAGGCGTTGAGTGTAGCCCGTCATCTTAATGGCGTGCTCACTAACGGAATTCCCTTCCTCCATCTTGCAGTTAAAGAACTTCTCAGAGATCTCATATCTCTCGAGCGGGCTGAGTCTCAAACATGGTTTCGGCTCTTGAGAATCTCAAAGGGCCGGGATATTCTTCAAAACGATTTTGAAGTTCGGTTCCATAGCAAACAACATGGTGCTCTTAATCACACCATAATCATCTTTTGCACGATGATAGACAGCTTTCTCATCGGTAGCGCGATTCTAGGGTCACCTAATGCTTTCCCAAGGACATAGTCCTTTTGACCGCGAGAGAATGATTCTCAGTTGGAACCAGTTGGTGAAGTTAGACCCATTGTTTTTAAGCTTTTCCTTCTCGGCAAAAGCGTTGAAGTTGAAGTTGGACTTAGCCATCCGATCTACAATATTTGCAAGTACAAATTAGACTATGTTCATGATAACTAGTTCAACTTTTAATCAAATTACTAGATGAACTCCCACTAAATTCAACATCCCTCAAGTTGTTTAGTGAACACGATCCAAATTCACCACACCTAATCCGATCTTCATGAGAAGAGATGTGGTTTCATTGGTGGACAACGAAGTGTCGATCATATCATTCATATGACTCATGCTTAACCTTTTGGTTCATGTGTTCCGAGGCCATGTCTGTACATGCTAGGATCGTCAAGTTAGACCCAAGTATTTCCGTGTGGAAATCGCTTGCACCTGTTGTACGTGAACGTAGAGTCTATAGCACCCGATCATCACGTGATGCTTGGACACGACGAACTTTCACAACGGTGCATACTTGGGGAGAACACAGTTTTATCTTGATCTTTAAGTGAGGAATCATCTTATAATGCTACCGTCGCGATCTAAGCATAATAAGATACATAAAAGGATAAACATCACATGCATATAACTTTATGTGACATGGTATAGCCAATCTTCGCGCAATGATCTCCATCTTGTGCGTTCCGGCATGATCTCCATCACTCCACCATGATTGCCTCCACCACGAATAGCAACTACAACTATTGCTAACTACTTAGCGATAAAGTGAAACTATTACATGGCGCATAAGAAGTTGACACACAGGTCATACATAATTATAAAGACAACCATATGGCTCCTGCCGGTTGTGTACTCATCGACATGCAAGTCGTGAAACATTACAAAACATGATCATCGCATACATTATACACATCACATCTTGGGCCATACCATATCACAGAAAACACTCCCTGCAAAAACAAGTTAGACGCCTCTACTTTGTTGTTGCATGTTTTACGTGGCTTATGGGAGTAGATGCTAAGAACGATTCTTACCTACGGAAAGCCACAACGGTGATATTATGGTTGCCAAACTCCGGTGTTAATCCCATGACAACTATAGTGAGAGAACCGACATCCACCAGCCGCATGTGTGGAACAAGCCACACGTCAAGTGCGAGCGGTCTCATGACGACGTCGCGTAAGGTTGGCACGGGACGCTTCAATCTCACTATCCCGCGTCATAAGAAGAACACAAACAAGAGGCTTGCAACAGAAAACATCAACGCCAAGAACAACCATGTTGCGTTCTACTCGTGAAACACATCTACGCATAGATCTAGCTCGATACCCTTTGAAGGGTTTCGGCATAGTAAATCAAAATTTTCTACGGATGCGAGCGGAGGAAAGCCAAGATCTAATCTAGGAGATGCAAACAACGAGAGAGATTGGATTAGATCTTCATACCCTTGAAGATTCGCAGTGAGCGTTCGTCGGAACGTGGGTGATGTAGTCATACTCGCTTCTCCTCCTCGCGATCCGATCCGATCTAGCACCACAAGTGGCGGTGCCTCCGTGAGATGCACACGTGCAGCACCTCGATGTCTCCTCCTTCCTCGGTCCAGCAAGTATGGTGGAGAGACGGATTGTATCTACAACACGATGACGTGGTGTATATGGTGGAAAGTTTCTGCAGCAGGGCTTCGCCTACACGCAGTCGGGAGGGAGAGAGAGGAGGGCAGCAGGGCGGCTAGCTTTGGAGGGGAAGGTGTGTGTGTGGGGAGGGTGGTGCGCCCCCAGCCCTCTTTATATAGAGGGGTGGGAGGCTGCCCTTGCCCCTCCCCCAAGCCCAAACCGGCGGCCACAAGGAGGAGGAGTGGGGGGCAAGGAAACCCCCCCTTCTAGAAGGTCTAGATTAGGGTTTTATCCCTCTTGGCCGGCTGGGCCCTATGGGGCCTTGTGCCCCTGGACCAATGCGGCCAGGGCACTCCCTCATAGGCCCATGCCCCCTCCCGGAAGGTGGGGCCACGTTGGTCCCCTTCCGAAAGGTTCTAGAAGTTTCCGGTACAATACTGATTAACCCGGAACAATTCCGAACTCCAAAAATTGCACTGCCTTATATGAATCTTATTCTCCGGGCCACTCCGGAACCTCTCGTGATGTCCCGGATCCCATCCGAGACTCCGAACAAAAACTCATAAACCAATTATCCAATCTATCCTAGCGTCGAGACACGTTAAGTGTGTGACCCTGCGGGTTCGAGAATATGCAGACATAATCTTCTATCAATAATCAACAGCGGGGTCTGGAAACCCATATTGACTCCTACACATTCATCGATGATCATATCGGATGAACCACGATGCCAGGATTCAATCAATCCCATATATATATTCCCTTCGTATCGCTATATTTTACTTTCCCGAGATTTGATCATCGGTACCGTCATACCTAGTTCAATCTCGTTCACAGCAAGTACTTTACTCGTTCCGTAATCCGATATCACTTTGTGATTAACTCCTTAACCACATGCTTGCAAGCGGTGTTGATATCGATTACCGAGTGGGCCCGAAGTATATCTCTCCGACTTGGGAGGGACAAATCCCATCTCGATACATACAACCCAACAGATACTTTCCGATCACCTGAGAGACACCTTTATGATCACCCTCTCATAGGATGACGTTTGATGACCTCAAAGCTTTCTTCGATACCGTGGAGTTGTATTATCTCATGGTCTAAGGAATACAATATTTGACATAAGAAAAGCTCGCAAAGATGAACACGATGACACGATCTAATTGCTTCGCTTAGTTTGGTCATCCATCATATCATTCTCCCAATGATATGATCTCATTATTAATCGACAACTCATGTCCATGGTTAGGAAACCTTAACCATCATTAATCAATGAGCTAGTCCATAGAGGCGTACTAGGGACACGGTGTTGTTCACAAACCACACAAGTATTAAAGTTTCCGCTTAATACAATTCTAGCATGGAATATAAACATTATCATGAACAAGAATTATAATAATAACATCTTTATTATTGCCTCTAGGGCATAATTCCAACTGTTCTTTACCCGGGTTTTCCAGCTGCTCAAGGCGTTGCTCATCTTTGTCAGTGCTAGTTTGTTCACTGGGTTCTTATTACTCTCCAGGTTTCTGAACTTCTCTGCGAATGTGTATCGCTTGTGAAGCTTCTGAAGGAGCTTCTCGACCAAAGCATGATTACATCGGATGTACTTCGTGTTGATCGACATGCTTTACCGGATGATGCACCCGAGTTGCATGTTGTACCCGCAGGCAATCAATGAAGGCGCAATGGGTTGGCCACCTTCTGTGACCTCGGTGAACTCATCACAGACGTTGGCGAGCACTTGCGGCTTCCGATCCTTAATATCCTTCTTCTTCTGTATAGCGACCGGGTTGCCGCTACCACCATCTAGGCGCCGCCACCATCCGTGGTGGTGTTACCTCTCCCGCATTCACTAGTTTAACGTGAGTCGCCGCCCTAATAACTGGATCTTCCTCGTTGCCCCCAGCACCTCCGACGACGGTCGTCGGTGGTGGTGTCATTCTCATCTCCTCCGCCTCCTCATGCTCTTGGGACGGCCCCCAGAACGACTTGTTGGCCTCTCGGGCTAGATCCTCGACCCTCATTTGTTTAGAAGGACCGGCCTCGTCGTTAGTCGACATGTTTGCGCTTTATTACTAAAAAAAGAGGCAAAAAGTTAGCACAAATATCGACCGAAAAATTCGGCATTACCTTTTCTAATTTTTGGACCTACGAGTGCCCATTTCTCAACCGAAACGGAAGTGAATCAACACTTCAGGAGAAACGGGCAACTTAATTGAAATCCCTGCAAGAAAAAATAGCCCCACATCCCCAATTGACAACCCCATTGACCTCATCCATCATCAATCAAGTACATAAACAACAGCCCCATCATCCATCATCAATCAGCAGCCCCATTTCATATACAAAAACAGTAGCAGCACCATATCATGTACACAAACAGTAGCAGCACCATTTCATATAAATAACAACATTAGCACCAATTCATATAAATAACAACATTAGCACCATGTCATGTACACAAACAGAAACGCAACACCATTTCATATAAACAACACCATTTCATATAAGCATAGTCCAGTTTGATTTTCAGTTAAGCATAGACATATCTTTCCAGTTTGATCGCATATATACTGATTGCATCTTGCATCTACACATGAGTAATCATAGTTGGAATATATACTGATTGCATCTTGCATATACACAGGAGTAATCTACACAGGAAGACAATGTGCATAACACTAACAAAGGAACATAGCAATGGGAGGAAAGCAACCTAAATTGTTTTTACTATTGAATAGTAAAAAATGCAATGTTCATAATTACTATTGAATAAAGTTTATCTAGAGTGCATCAATAGTAATTGTTTTTACTATTGAATAGTAATTGATGCAATGTTCATAGCAATGGGTTTGAATTTAAATATATGTTCCAGTACAGAGTAATGGGTTTGAATTTAAACCCACTACATGGGTTCATAGCAATAGTAATTATCTAGATTACACCCACTACATGTTCCATTACAGAGCAATGGGTTTGAATTTAAATATATGTTCCAGTACAGAGCAATGGGTTTGAATTTAAACCCACTACATGGGTTCATAGCAATAGTAATTATCTAGATTACACCCACTACATGTTCCAGTACAGAGCAATGGGTTTGAATTTAAATATATCACTACAAATCATTTCCATGTCAACCTGACAGTATAAGCCATTAGAGATTTTAACCACTAGGCACTAGATACCATATGACCAACCGAATCCAGTAAAAGAATCAAGACCAACAACCTTATGAACATCACCATGCGAAAGAAACTCTGATAAGCCTGACAGATTGGTCATATAAATAGCCTTGAGACCATTAAATTATTTATAAACTCATAAATTAACAGTACACCTTGGTTACAATGTTTCAGGAATGTTCACTCTTGCATCCCAAGGTTAACATTACACCTTACGAACAATGTTTCAGGAATGTTTCACTCTCGATTCAGCTGCAACATCTGACAACAAGAATGAGACTTCATGCCAGATTCAACTTGAACAGTTGCTAACCAAACCGATGTGAATTACCTTGGTTAGTATGCTCATCATACTAAGTTTAGAAGAAACGAATGCTCATCACACTTCAGTACCAACCCACGATAGAAGAACACCCTAGGGGGGACGGCGGTGATGTACAATCCAGGACACTACAACTGCCCGTTTGCGCACCAACCTACCCAGAGACGAGTGCCACGACTTCAAGGCAAGAAAGGCATAGATCACACAATAAACGTTGGATCCTCCCGTTCCTTGGTCTCCTTTTACATCTTTAAGTTAAGCTTTGATGACCCCGAGGAAAAGAACACGAGGATTTTGCATATTCGAGCACAGTACCCCTCGGAAGCACCGTGCTCAATTGAGTAACTTGTGTCCCTATCATGTACACACCCACAACAGGTTCAGGAATGTTTCAATGTTTCAGTACACCTTGGTTACAATGTTTTAGGAATGTTCAATCTTGCAGCCCAAAGTTAACAATACACCTTATGAACAATGTTTCAGGAATGTTTCTAAACTCATAAATTAACAGTACACCTTATGAACAATGTTTCAGGAATGTTCACCTTACGCATTTTTTCTTGCAGCTCAAGGTTTCAGGAATGTTCACTCTTGCAGCCGAAGGTTACAATGTTCAGGACTAGTAACATGAATGTATCCCAAGGTTACAATGTTCACTTTGTATTACCAATATATCAAATAGGACAGTTGAAAGGATACAGATGTCACCTAGAGGGGGGGGTGAATAGGCGATTAAAACTTTTCCTAGAGTGGCTCAACAAAGGCGGAATAAAACTAGTGTTTACTTTGTTAAGCACAACCTAGAACAACTAAGGTTCACCTATGTGCACCAACAACTTACGCTAAGCAATACAAGCAACAAAGTGATAGCAAGATATATATTACTTCAAGCACGAAGGCTATCGCAATGTAAAGTGCATAAGTAAAGAACTCGGGTATAGAGATAACCGAGGCACGCGGGGACACCGATATTTTACCGAGTTCCTCCCAACATGGAGTACGTATCGTTTGGAGAGGGGGTGATATCAAACCACCAATGCCACAAAAGGCCTCCCTTATTCTCCGGTGAATCTCACCCCAACGGGATCGATCCACGCTTCCACTATCGGTGCACTTGTCGGTGGCAACCAAAACCTCTCACAAGGTTGGGGCACTTCTCCACAACTTAATTGGAGGCTCCCAACAAATGCCACAAAAGGCCACAATGCCACCAAGGCCACAAAACTGTCTAGGGTTCCAAGAACCCAAGAGGGACAAGCTCCAATGAGTAACTCAAACCAAATCCTCTGAGGAGAACACAAACCGATGCACCAAATGGAAATGGCAAGAATACCACAAAGGTGTTCAAATCCTTCTCTCCCAAATTCCACCAAAGCTACAAAATCTTATGGGGGAATAAGAGAGGAAGAACAATGGAGGAAATCCACAAAAGACTCCAAGATCTAGATCCCAATATGTTCCCCTCACTTAGAGGAGAGATTGATTGGTGGGATTGTAGATCTAGATCTCCTCTTTCAAATACCTCAAGAATATGCAAGAATCATCGGAGGGATTGAGAGAAAGCAAGCTCAAGAAGGTCAAAAATGGAGGGGAAAACTTGCAAGAATGGTTAAGGAACCATTGAGGAAGAAGGCCCCTTATATAGGTCCCCCCAAAATCCAACTGTTGCAGCCCAAAAACGCGATTCCCGATACTACCGGACTTTTTCCCGGTACTACCGGACTTTCCCGGCACTACCGGACATTCCCTGGTATTCATGGGGCGCCAGACGCATTTTTCTCTGTGCTCTCCGGTACCAAAATGCGATACTACCGGACCCCGGTACTACCGGATCCTTGTCCGGTTCTACCGGTCATCACAGAGCGAATACAACCATAACTTTTGCATCCGGACTCCGATTTCGATGATCTTGGGCTCGTTTCTAAGAGCACAACAACCTATACAATATCATGCAAAGAAAAATCATATTCCAGCAAGGGAGGATAGATCCAAATGACGAAGTCAAAAACCTTCTACCGCGCTAGGTACTAAAATGCGGTACTGCCGCTTTTTGGTACCTAGCCCGGCGATAACTGGCAACTTGTCAAAACCCTCTTTGCCGCTAGGTACTAAAATGCTGCTGGCATTTTGGTACCTAGGAAAATCAAACCGCTATAACTTTTTATTGGTAACTCCGATCACCCGATTCCAATTGCGTTGGAAAGAGGGCGACATGAGCTACCCTATAAGAGGTGAAAATATTGGTTATCACCAAGTGAGAATGTATCATGTATAATAATATGATATACCTCACTTGTTGAGAAACGAAAAGCCAAGATCAAAATCGCAACAAGATACAAGCGGAAGATCCGATTTTGATGAACAAGAGCTTGTTATGGAGATTACCACAAGCTCTATATCCTCACATGGATAAGACCAAATAACAACCAAATATGATGATGCAAATATGCAAAGGATTGAGCTCTCTCGACGATGTGACGAGTTACTCATTCGAGAGCCCCTCTTGATAGTACGGTTATCTACCCTAAACCCGTCTCCCACACAACATGAGACCGCAAAAGGAAAACCTATCAAGACTATACCTTTGCCTTGAGCGTTCCACTTGAGCTTGATGTATACGAACTTGACCTTCTCAAGATGGAACGCCTTTCTTGATTTCTCATCATCGATCCATGATCACCGGGGATGGCAAGCATCAAACATGAGATCTTCTATAGATGGCGCATTTTGAGTTTGCACATCACATCTTCTTCTCATTTCATCGACCTTGAAGCCAACACATGCTCCAAGCGATGTCAATGGACAAATCCTACAAGTATAACTTAATACACACATTAATCCATAAAGATTGTCATTAATTACCAAAACCACACATGGGGGCCCACGGGTTCTTTCAATCTCCCCCATTTTGGTAATTGATGACAATCCCTTTAAGAGGGTTTATATAAGGAATTTTAATGAACAAACTGGTAACACCAATATCAAATACTACATAAGTATGTGATACTGGTACCACCATATATAGAGCAAACTCCCCCACAATATATACATGTGTGATGAACTTGAATTTCATTGCATATATTGCCAATCATTATCATTGATGGAGTTTCCACTATATATACCACATGCTAAGCAACGACAACGATGCAAGAGCATGAGAGGCAAATGCACAAGAACAAACTCAATGCATAAACCAACTTACCTTAAACCCTCTAAAACTTCTCCCCCATTGGCATCGATTGCCGAAATGGGTGACAAGTTCTAGAAGGCAAATATAATAATAATTCCTCCAAAGGTGTGCCTTCGCACATATCCAATGATGAATACTTGGGAGGGAGTAGAACTATATCGAGGACCCGAAGATTGCCAAAATAAATAAAGTCAAATGATGCAAGCAATTACAAGGTCCCACAAACCAATTGAAAACAACAAATGAGTTCAAATGGAACCTACAAGATATTATGATATGAGCAAGAGAGTGCTTTAAATAACAAATAGAGAAGCTCCCCAAGATTTGTGCACTATTCAACATAAATACATTAGAATACATATTGCACAAATATGGAATCCTTGCTCCCCCATAAGCATTTCAAGCACAACAAATGAGAGATCAGATAAATGCTTAAATAAAATAGAGAAGCTCCCAAAGATTTGTGTGCACTTTAGAATTGTTGTAGTTCAATACAAAAATGCACAAATATGGAATCCTCACTTCCCCATAAACATTTAGGACGCAATAAATGACAAAAAAGATAAATGAGCATTATTAAATGAATTAGATGAGCTCCCCAAAGATAATGCACCAATTATGATAATTGCATTTGGGAACAAGGTGCATAATCATGGAATACTCACTCATCCAAGTTCATTTAACAATACAAGGCATGAGAGAACAAATATGAGTGTCCAAAGATGCAAACAAGAGGAACAAGCACTCATAGGCAATTAAATTTGGAAGCCACCGAAGAATCAAAAGAAATAGAAAGGTGGTCTCCAAGGATTAAAAATCAACTAAAATTATCTCCTCATATGTATATATGTCTCTAAATGGAAAACATCATAAAGACATATGCCAAAAAAGAGATATGCACACATAAAGAAGATTATACAAGAAAGCACATGAAAGGCAAAAATGAAGTCATAACATATATCAATAAGATTTTTGCTTCAAAGCATGGACAAAGGCTCACATATGTCTTATTGTACATTAATGGACTTCAAACACCAACACACTACATATATTACAACTTTCACCAAGGGAAGAGGATAAAGTTGGAATATATGGAGAAAGGCAACAAGTATCACAAGAAAAATTTAACTAGAAAAATCTCACTATTGCACATGAGAGAAGTTGAGGAAAAGATAGGCAATAAAATTGCTAGATTGACATATTTGGGATTAGAGGATCATATGCATGATTTTGTATAGTCCCAATTATAAATACTCATCTCAACTTATACACATATACAATAGAGAGTTCTCTTAATACCATGGCTAGAGATACAACAATTACAAATACATGAATTCATGCCAGAAGGCAACCGACAAACGGTTGGAATCAAGATATATGAGCATGAGAAGAGATACTTGTTATCGAGATATAATTGGTAGGATGTAGAGGATATGAATTCATTTATCATCCTATAGCTTGCCTCCAATTTTCATTAACGCACCACTTCTTCAAGATTGAGAGACAAGCATCCAATATATCTCCAATGTACCTAAAACATATTTAAGTACAAAATGGTCCCCAAACATATTGGGTCCAATGTAGTTAGTGCAACTACAATACATAGGAGAGACTCCACATAAATATGTGCATATTGATATGAAATTGAATTTCATGCACAACTTAGCCGATGGGATTTGGTGGAGTTTCCCCTTTATATTGGATCAAAGAAAGCAAGCATTCCATAATATAAACATATAGTAAATATGCATGCATAAATCTTTCAAGAACCAAAAAGAGATACAATTTTAACAAAAGCACCAAGTAAATCGAGATTGCACACACAAGAGTGTGACATGACAAACTATGTCCAAATTGTATCAAAGAATCAATTCAACACATGAAATATCACAAGTTCAACAAATGAACTAGGCAAAAGCCAAAAGAGCAAAAGATAGATAAAAATAAAAATGCTCAAGGATATATCTCATTCTAAAATTGGACAAAACATGAAACAAGGAATGAGACAAAACCAACTCCCCAAAAGAGAAAGGTTCCAATAAGAAACCAAACTACCCAAACTTCTCATGATGGCACAAAATACCAAAACGAAAAGATTAAGGTTCCAAGCACATAAAACCTGATATGGATCAAACAAAGAAGCATAAATACGAGTGTTCTAAATAATATAGGAGAGCTCATCCATAAGTAGTACATTATATAGAATTTTTTTAAATGCAAAATGCAAACAAATGAGTTCATCACTACTACCTACATTGAATAAAACATAAGAGGATACCAATAAAATAATAAGATCCAAAAGTAGCAAGGAATACATGGGAGCACACAGACATTTACTTGGCCAAGGATAGGACAAGATTAAGCAAATGCCAAAGTGAATATGATCAATAAATTCTACCATAACTTGAGTACTCATTGTCCAAGGATAAGAAATATTGGAAATAATTTTCCCAAGGTAGCTTGAATGGATATCCAAGATCATAGTCACAACAAGAAGCATATAACAAAATATAAGAATTAAGAATGATACTTCGAACAAGATTCTTGTTAGCTTCCTATAGTCACACAATCACTAGTGATTAGAGTAACTTGAAGCAAATGGTTTCCATGATGATATATAGATCTAAATATGAGGAAACACATACCAAGAAACACTCTCATATACAAGATCCAAAATATGATCAATAAAGGCATTCAAGCAAATTGGAACTTGTATGAGCAAATGTGTCACATAGGCGCTAGATAATTATCAATATCAATTCTAAGTGACACAACCTCGAATATTCACATTTTCTAGGATTGTAATATGCACTAAGCATATGACTCCCCCATTATGTGATACTACCATAAAAACAACACGAGGCAAAAGGATACAAATAGAGATAATTAATGGACATTATAAAACTTAAATTTATCATGATAATTATACCACATAGAGACTAGACAATAATCCAATATAAATACTAGGTGGTATTCCTCATGTACACACAATTTTAGGATTGTGGAATGCCCAAGCATAACACTCCCCCAAAATGGGATAATCCATTAATTTCTCACAAGAGCCAAATAAGATATCAAATATAATCAAGAAAGGCTCAACCACAAGAAACACACATACATGGAGTGCCACCTAATCATACACAAATATGCTTGATACCTCAAGATAATTAAGTGGAAAGCACAACATGTACAAAAGCATGGAAGATACAAAACCAACACATGCACAAAGGCGAGTAACTTTCAATGTAAAGAGTTTAGGATATGTTACGCAAGGAGGAACATTGGGAATATAATATAATCATGATAATCCAAATGGCTTGTCTTGACAACAATAATAAATGACGAAGATTCCTCAATTCCTCATAATGTAGCCAAGACTCCAATGCCCTCCAACAAACACACCTATTGATCAAGTTTTGCTTGTTGGTCCCCAACCAAGTTGGGTCCTAAGAGGTTAGTCACAATAGGCAGCAACCCAAATGGTTATTTTCTTGACACCACATTGATCACCAACAAATTTGGCAAACACATTGTCAACCTCATCCTTACAAAGATAATAAGAATCATCAATCAAGATAGGATGGGATGAGGAGTTACCAATAGTGCATGCGGAAGAAATGTGCCCCTTCTCACGGCATATGTAGCAAGTTCTACTCTTGCCATCTTTCTTCTTAGGTGAAGCCACAACTCGAGGAAGAGATCGAGTAGTCCTCTTAGGAAGAGGACCATTAATGACTTGAGGTGGAGCTTGAGGCCGCTTCCCTTGTTGCTTCACACTAAGAGGCTTTTTCTTCAATGGGCAAGATCTAACATGGTGCCCTTCTTCCTTGCACTTGAAGCAAACAATGTTGGCCAGATTCTTGACTTGATCTTGGCCATTCTTCTTGTTTTCCTTCTGCTTCAACTTGATAGTGGACTTGTTCTTGACATTGGAGTTGAATCCAAGCCCACTCTTGTCATTGGGGGATTTTTGCACACTCAAAATTTTGTTGAGTGTGACCTTCCCTTGATGACCCTTTTTTAAGTCATTTCTCAAAGAAGTGACTTGAGCCTTGAGCTCTTTTATTTCCTCTACATGGTTAGTTTCAACAAAAGTACTAGAGGAAGTAGATGCTACATTGTTAGAGCAACAAGGCACGGAATGTAATTCATCATGAAATATAGCATGGCTGTGAGAGGATGAATTACAAGGACTAGCACATGGCAATATAACATTTGGAGTAGATATAGTGCTAATGTCCACATGAGGCCCACTAGATGTTACCTTTGACACGATGGCCTCATGAGCTAATTTTAGCCTACCATGGGAGACTAGAAGATCCTCATGCGAGCTCGAGAGCTTAACATGACTTTCTTCTAATTTCCCATAGTTGCTAGTTAGCAAAGCAAGTTGACCCTTTAGCTCAACATTCTCCTTCAAAATAGATGCTTCACAAGAAATAGAGTTAGTAACACAAGCATCATTATTATTAGCAAGAGGTGTGGGCAACTTGGCAAGCTCTTATAGATATGAGGCTTTAAGTTGCTCATGTGACTCGGTGAGTTTGATGAGCTCCCTCTTAACGACCCGAGAGCCATTTTTGAGGTGCTCAAAATCCTCAAGGAGTTTAGCATAAGCAACTTGAGTCTCATCATTTTTAATTTTGAGATCACTTACCACCTCAAGATCTCTATCATGAGATTCCATTACTCTAGATAGCTCTAAAGCAAAGGTTTCCTCAAGAGATTCCTTAGTGGTTTGTTCCTCTTCAAGAGCTTTATTTAGGTTTGCAATTATATTAGCATACTCACGCTCAAGACTACACATTTTATCAATGTTGTTATCATGCACCTCAATTTGTGTTTCTAACTTATCAATATGTTCTTTGCTCTTAATAGCAAAGTCCAAGACTTCAACAAAGTTAGAACAAGCAATATCCTTTTTAACAAGGGCACGATAAACAATCTCACCCTTTTCATATAAATCATCAATATTAAGCTCTTCTTCCACATTATCCACATCCACCTCATCACAAGAGGTAATGGGTTCCAAAGTAGGAGTTACCTTAGAATCCCTAGCCATAAGGCATATGTGGGTACCGGAATAAGGTGAAGATGAGATTGCATTTGTGGCTTCATTCAAAACCATGTCTTGGCCCATAGAATCTTTGGTTTCCTCTAAATGGTTAGCAACACAAGCACTAGAGGAAATGGAAGCATTTTTATCATGGCAACAAGACAACACAAGCATATCATCATGAGATTTATTCAAGTCATTTCTACATGATATGCAAGGACTATTAACACAAGCATGTGAGGAATTTTGAGTGCTAGAAGTGTTAAGGTCCAAATATAGATCATTGCAACTAGATAGATATGAGGGATTACAAATAATGAACACACTATCCATATTGCAATTTCTATCACCACTCACCATATCATTACCTTGTGAAAAGTCACATGTTGGTGAAGTGGTAGAGGATGAGAACTCATCTCGACCGGAAGTGGAAGCAACACAATCATCCTCAATAATGTTGGACACAACATATTTATCTTGAAGTTTTGTCCATAACTCATGAGCGCTCCAAAAAGGAATGATTGAAGATGTAACTAAATAGCTCAAAGCATTAACAAGCACATTAGAAGCTTGAGCATCGAGATATAAGTTTTTCTCATCCTCACTAGATAGATTTTTTTAATCCATTGGAGGAGAAAAACCTATATCTACAATACTTTACAAATTTGGGTCCATGTCCCGAAAATGAATGAGCATGCGATTTTTCCATATATCATAATTTGTGCCATCGAATGTGAACATGTCATTGTGCACTAATACCCTAGCCGACATCTTTACTCTTAAGGCGGTGAAGCCTGAAATGAGAGACCGGGCTCTGATACCAATGGACAATTCCTATAAGTACAAATTAATACACACATTAGTCCATAAATATTGTCATTAATTACCAAAACCACACATGGGGGCCCAACATGTTCTTTCAGCGGGCGACGTCGGCAGCGGCAAGCTGCTGCTCACTGAGGAGCAGTGGCGCTCGCGCATGAAGCAGCACGATTTTTTTGAGTGCGACCTTCCCTTGATGACCCTTTTTCAAGTCATTCTTCAAAGAAGTGACTTGAGCCTTGAGCTCTTTGATTTCCTATACATGGTTAGTTTCAACAAAAGTACTAGAGGAAGTAGATGCTACATTGTTAGAGCAACAAGGCAAGGAATGTATTTCATCACGAGATATAGCATGGTTATGAGGGGATGAATTATAAGGACTAGCACATGGCAATATAACATTTGGAGTAGATATAGTGCTAATGTCCACATGAGGCCCACTAGATGTTACCTTTGACATGATGGCCTCATGAGCCAACTTTAGCCTACCATGGGAGACTAGGATATCCTCATGCGAGCTTGAGAGCTTAACATGTCTTTCTTCTAATTTCCCATAGTTGCTAGTTAGCAAAGAAAGTTGAGCCTTTAGCTCAACATTCTCCTTTAAAATAGATGCTTCACAAGAAATGGAGTTAGTATCACAAGCATCATCATTCTTAGCAAGAGGTGATGGCAACTTGGCAAGATCTTTTGAATATGAAGCTTTAAGTTGCTCATGTGACTCGGTGAGTTTGATGAGCTCACCCTTTATGACCCTAGAGCCATTTTTGAGGTGCTCAAAATCCTCAAGGAGTTTAGCATAAGCAATTTGAGTCTCATCATTTTTACTTTTGAGATCACTTGCCACCTCAAGATATCTATCATGAGATTCCTTTACTCTAGATAGCTCTAAAGCAAAGGTCTCCTCAAGAGATTCCTTAGTGGTTTGTTCCTCTTCAAGAGCTTTATTTAGGTTTGCAATTATATTAGCATACTCACGCTCAAGACTACACATTTTATCAACGTTGTTATCATGCACCTCAATTTGTGTTTCTAACTTATCAATATGTTCTTTGCTCTTAATAGCAAAGTCCAAGACTTCAACAAAGTTAGAACAAGCAATATCCTTTTTAATAAGGGCACGATAAACAATCTCACCCTTTTCATATAAATCATCAATATCAAGCTCTTCTTCCACATTATCCACATCCTCCTCATCACAAGAGGTAATGGGTTCCAAAGTAGGGGTTACCTTAGAATCCCTAGACATAAGGCATAGGTGGGTACCGGAAGAAGGTGAAGATGAGATTGCATTTGTGGATTCATTCAAAACCATGTCTTGGCCCATAGAATCTTCGGTTTCCTCTACATGGTTAGCAACACAAACACTAGAGGAAATGGAAGCAATTTTATCATGGCAACAAGACAACACAAGCATATCATCATGAGATTTATTCAAGTCATTTCTACATGATATGCAAGGACTATTAACACAAGCATGTAAGAAGTTGGTAGTGCTAGAAGTGTTAAAGTACAAAGATAGATCATTACAACTAGATAGAGATGAGGGATTACAAATAGTAAGCACACTATCCAAATTGCAATTTCTATTACCACTCACCATATCATTACCTTGTGAAAAGTCACATGTTGGTGAAGTGGTAGAGGATGAGGACTCATCTCGGCCGGAAGTAGAAGCAACACAATCATCCTCAATAATGTTGGACACAACATATTTATCTTGAAGTTTTGTCCATAACTCATGAGCGCTCCAAAAAGGAATGATTAAAGAGGTAACTACATAGCTCAAAGCATTAACAAGCACATTAGAAGCTTGAGCATTGAGATATAAGTTTGTCTCATCCTCACAAGATAGATTTTTGAAATCCATAGGAGGAGAAAAACCCATATCTACAATACGCTCCGAATTTGGGTCCATGTCCCGAAAATGAATGAGCATACGATTTTTCCATATATCATAATTTGTGCCATCGAATATGAAGATATCATTGTGCACTAATCCTCTAGCCGACATCTTTACTCTCAAGGAGGTGAAGCCTAAAATGAGAGACCGGGCTCTGATACCAATTGAAAGGATACAGATGTCGCCTAGAGGGGGGGGTGAATAGGCGATTAAAACTTTTCCTAGTGTGGCTCAACAAAGGGGGAATAAAACTAGTGTTTACTTTGTTAAGCACAACCTAGAACAACTAAGGTTCACCTATGTGCACCAACAACTTATGCTAGGCAATACAAGCAACAAAGTGATAGCAAGATATATATTACTTCAAGCACGAAGGCTATCACAATGTAAAGTGCATAAGTAAAGAACTCGGGTATAGAGATAACCAAGGCACGCGGAGACACCGATATTTTACCGAGTTCCTCCCAACATGGAGTACGTCTGGTTTGGAGAGGGGGTGGTATCAAACCACCAACGCCACAAAAGGCCTCCCTTATTCTCCGGTGAATCTCACCCCATCGGGATCGATCCACGCTTCCACTATCGGTGCACTTGTCGGTGGCAACCGAAACCTCTCACAAGGTTGGGGCACTTCTCCACAACTTAATTGGAGGCTCCCAACAAAGTCCACAATGCCACCAAGGCCACAAAACCGTCTAGGGTTCCAAGAACCCAAGAGGGACAAGCTCCAATGAGTAACTCAAACCAAATCCTCCGAGGAGAACACAAACCGATGCACCAAATGCAAATGGCAAGAACACCACAAAGGTGTTCAAATCCTTCTCTCCCAAATTCCACTAAAGCTACAAAATCTTATGGGGGAATAATAGAGGAAGAACAATGGAGGAAATCCACAAAAGACTCCAAGATCTAGATCCCAATATGTTCCCCTCACTTAGAGGAGAGATTGATTGGTGGGATTATAGATCTAGATCTCCTCTTTCAAATCCCTCAAGAATATGCAAGAATCATCGGAGGGATTGAGAGAAAGCAAGCTCAAGAAGGTCAACAATGGAGGGGAAAACTTGAAAGAATGGTTAAGGAACCATTGGGGAAGAAGGCCCCTTATATAGGTCCCTCCAAAATCCAACCGTTGCAGCCCAAAAACGCGATTCGGTACTACGGAATTTTTCCAGTACTACCGGACTTTCCTGCACTACGGACATTCCCAGGATTCCTGGGGTGCAGGGCATTTTTCTGTGCTCCCCGGTACCAAAATGCGGTACTACCGGACCCCGGTACTACCGGTCATCAGAGAACGAAAACAACCATAACTTTTGCATCCGGACTCCGATTTCGATGATCTTGGGCTCGTTTCGAAGAGGAAAACAACCTCTACAATATCATGCAAAGAAACATCATAGTAAAGCAAGGGATAATAGATCCAAATGACGAAGTCAAAAACCTTCTGCCGCGCTAGGTACTAAAATGCGGTACTGCCGCTTTTTGGTACCTAGCCCGGCAGTGGCTTTTGGCAACTTGTCAAAACCTACTGCCGTGCAAGGTACCAAAATGCGGTACTAACCGCTATAACTTTTGATTGGTAACTCCGATCGACCCGATTCCAATTGCGTTGGAAAGAGGACGACATGAGCTACCCTATAAGAGGTGAAAATATTGGTTATCACCAAGTGAGAATGTATCATGTATAATAATGTGAGATACCTCACTTGGTGAGAAACCGAAAAGCCGCCAAGATCAAAATCGCAACAAGATACAAACGGAAGATCCGATTTTGATGAACAAGAGCTTGTTATGGAGATTACCACAAGCTCTATATCCTCACATGGATAAGACCAAATAACAACCAAATATGATGATGCAAATATGCAAAGGATTGAGCTCTCTCCGAACGATGTGACTGGTTTCTCATTCGAGAGCCCCTCTTGATAGTACGGTTATCTATCCTAAACCCGGTCTCCCACACGCAACATGAGACCGACAAAAGGGAAAACCTATAAAGACTATACCTTTCCCTTGAGCGTTCCACTTGAGCTCGATGTAGACGAACTTGACCTTCTCAAGATGGAACGCCTTTCTTGATTTCTCATCATCGATCCATGATCACCGGGGATGGCAAGCATCAAACATGAGATCTTCTATAGATGGCGCATTTTGAGTTTGCACATCACATCTTCTTCTCATTTCATCGACCTTGAAGCCAACACATGATCCAAGAGATGTCAATGGAAAAATCCTACAAGTATAACTTAATACACACATTAGTCCATAAAGATTTTCATTAATTACCAAAACCACACATGGGGGCCCACATGTTCTTTCAACAGTAACCTCAAGAACATTGATAAACGCATGCCAATATGTTACTACTAGGGCAGATTGGGATAAACCCTAATTGATCGACAGAGCGGCCTCGACAACCTCGTCACGCATCTAGGAGGAGAAGAACAGATGCAGAGAGACGGGATGGGAGAACTAGGCGATCCTCACCAAGGGGTAGACGGCGAGGTGGCGTGGACGGCGAGGTTGCGCTCCTGCTCTTCCTCCGTGGGCTCCTTCTCCTGCTCCTCCACGGGCTCCGGCGGCGGCTCCTCCTCTACCACAGGCTCCTGCACCTGCTCCTCCACGGGCTCCGGCGATGGCTCCTCCTCCACCACGGGCTCCTGCTCCTGCTCCTCCACGGGCTCCGGCGGCGGGCTCCTCCACGGGCTCCGGCGGCGCTAGGTTTCGATTTGATCGGCGGCGCTAGGGTTCTGCAGGTGCGTGCTGGCTCGTGTGGGGGGAAGTTGGCAAGTGGGGAGGAAGGGGAAGGTCGAACCGTTATATTAGCTAAATGTGAAGCTTCTGTGGCGCATTCCTCCGATATGCGCCACAGAAGTTTCAACTTGTGTGGCGCATATTGGAGGAATGCGCCACAGAACATGTGTGCTTTGTCCAAAAGCAGCACGACGTTGTATTTTGCATCAAACAACAATCTAGCCTAGTGGTCAGTCTTGGGGCTCTAAATCTGGGCAGGCCAGGTTCGAATCCTGGATGTTTTAGACTTTTTTCTTAATTAAAATATTTTTAATTATATGATACAAATATATTTAATTATGTTATATTAAAACAATCAAGAACAAATATATATATGTTACAAATATATTTAAAACCAAGAACATACACATGCATATATATATGAATATCACGATATATATTTTAGAGTTTAACTAATACACAAAAAAGGTCGCACGTCGTCATGTGATGTGTCGAGCTAGCCTCTCATCACAATCTTCTTGCCTTTTTTCTTCGCGGTTGAATACTTTAGCCCGAGCACTATGATTTCTTCTCATGAACGGACAACCTTTAGTAGGTAGTGTGGTCTTTCTTCTTACTGTAGTAGTAGTAGGCATGTTGAAGTACTTGTCGAACTCCTCTTCGATCTTCGGATCGCCGTTCTTGTCGAAGTCTTGATCGTTGGCGGATCCTTCCATTCCGATGATGCTCCTCTTGCCCCTCCTCACTACAACACGACTGGGCTTTGACGGGTCGGTAATAAAGAAACATTGATCAACTTGGCTAGCGAGTATCCATGACTCATTTTTCGTGGAGGCCTTCTTTGTCGACTTGGCATCTGGTATAACGCAGGTGGTGAAATATCGGCCTTCTTTTTCGATGTTCTTGGCCCATCTAACACGAAACATCAGTACCGTCTCTCCATAGTAGTCAATCTCCCATATCTCCTTGATCCTTCCGTAGAATCTTTCCATGACAGTAGTCTCGTCATCGGCGAAGGACATCATAGTTACTCCTGAGTTTTGATATTCTCTATTCATGTCCTTTTCCTCGGTGTAGAATCTGTAACCATTGATGTCGTATGACTGATAGGTCTTTACGTTATGCGCTGGGCCCTGTGACAAGGAGAATATGAGTTGTTGATCTTCCATAGAAGGCGTCTGCGGGGGATTATCCAGCAGCCTTTTCTTGAACCAACACGTGAAGCTGGAGTTGTGTTCTCTTGTTACGTCTCCTTGCTTCCTCGGGCGGGCCCGGTCCACGTACTCCTGCTCGATCAAGCTTTTGTGCTCTTCCACCCAAGGGCTGACCAATTCAATGTGTTGTAGTGCAACTCGGTGTGCCCTGCCAAAGTCGGTGCATCGATTATCAATGCTGACATGCAGTGAGCGGTGGCCCTCGCGGTGACCATACCCAGCGAGCCTGCCGAGATGCTTCTTGGTGGGTATTCCAACATCCTCGTTCTTGGTGGTTAGATAGTTCTGGCAGAAAGAGATGCACTCATAGATCAGAAAGCCCTTGTCTATGCTTCCATCTAGACGGGACCTGTTGCAAACGAACCCTTTGATGACATCGTTCAGCCTTTCAAACGGCATCATGTTGTGCAGGAATGTTGGCCCGAGCTGGATGATGTCATCCACGACATGGACAAGTAGATGCACCATGATGTCGAAGAATGCGGACGGAAAGTAAATCTTGAGCTCGCATAGTATCACCACGATTTCTTCCTGTCGCCTGTCGAGCTGCTTCATGCCGATCGACTTCCTAGAGATGACATCGAAAAAGTTGCACAAGCCAAACAGCGTCTCACGGACGTGCTCATCCATTATCCCTCGTATGGCAACTGGAAGTATCTGTGTCATCATCATGTGACAGTCGTGGGACTTCATACCTCTGAACCTCTTCTTCGCTACGTCGAGATACCTGCTTATCTTGCCCGAGTAACCGTGAGGAACTTTGACTCCTAGGAGGCACCTGAAAAACTGCTCGATCAGGCAGCGCGAAGCATAACCACCTCATTCTTCTTAACCCTTTTGCGACGACCCTGAATCCCTTCAGTTTGATCGTCATCATCATCACTATCAGGTTACTGAAGCTCCTTCTTGATGCCAAGCAATTTCAGGTCGTTTCTTGCTTTCAGCCCATCCTTGGTCCTCTCCGGCATGTTGAGGAGAGTGCTAAGCAGACTCTCGGTAACGTTCTTCGTGATGTGCATTACATCGAGGCTATGGGGCGTGTGGAGGACCTTCCAGTATGACAGGTCCCAGAAAACAGACCTCGCTTTCCATACACCCAGAAGCGGCGTTGTCCTTGGTCGCTTCTTTCCTAGCACTGGGCACTCGTCCCAATTATTCAGAAGCTCCTCGATTTCTTTGCCGCTCCTTGTACGCGGGGCTCTTTCGAGCTCGTCTTTACCATTGAACAGGTCACCGCGTTTTCTCCACGGGTGATCCATGCGAAGCCACTTTTGAGTCCCTTGGAACACGGTTTTCGAAGACCCGGGATCCTTGGGTAGCTGGAGATGTGGGGTCTTATCCATGCACTTGACACATGCATTGTGTCCGTGGTTCACCTGGGCCGATACATATGCGTAACCAGGATAGTCCTGCACCGTCGTGAGCAATGCGGCTCTCAGAGGGAAATATTCTTTAGTGTAGGCGTCCCACATATGGGCTGGCGTCTCCCACAACGTGGCTAACTCCTCTTTCAACAACCCGAGATAAAGATGCATATCGACACCTGGCTGTTTTGGCCCCTGAATAAGAATGATCATGTGTACGTACCTTTTCTTTGTGCAGAGCCACGGGGGGATGTTGTACGGCCATACAAATACGGGCCAGGTGCTATGCGTGCTACTCTGGTTGCCAAAAGGATTGAGTCCATCGGTGCTCATACCTAGCCTGACGTTCCTTGCATCGCCCCGAACTCTTCAAACTCGATGTCCAATGCATTCCACTGGCTAGCGTCTGAAGGGTGTGTTAGGATCTTGACCTTCTCTAGATGATCTTCGGGTGTCTCCTTTTCCGCGTGCCATTGCATTAGCTTTGCTTCCTTAGGATCTACGAAATATCTCTATAGACGGGGAGTGATAGGAAAGTACCATACCACTTTTCGAGGAACTTTCTTGTACCGTCCATGGCCGCACATCGGACATGTGGTTCTCTCCGCGTACTCGTTACGATAAAGTGCGCAATCATTGATGCGTGTGTGGTATTTAACGTGCGGTAGGTCAAGAGGGCACATGATTTTCTTGGCCTCCTCTATACTTGTTGGCAATGTGTTCCCGTTAGGAAGACGATCATGCCAGAATTCCATGTTAGCATTGAAGCTCACGTCGGTCCATTTGTGTTCCGCCTTCATCTCTAGAGCCTTGAGCGTTACACTCAGGCGTGTATCCTCGGGCCGACACCCAGGATACAATGGAGTCATCCCATCTAACTCCATTTGCGCCAGCTTGGCTTTCTCTCTGGCTACAGCTTTGGCGTTGCTCGTCTCCTTGAGAAGCAGTTCCTGAACATGAGGGTACCTTAACACCGAAGTTAGCAGCGTCTGGGTGTTTGCTTCTTCTCCTTCTTCATGATGGTCATGCCCGTCGACATCTCCTTCTTCATCATGATGATCATGCCCGCCGCCGGTATATTCTTCGTCCTCATGACCATGCCCGTCGGGAGACTCTTCGTCTTCTCACCTGCCCAAGTCTTCATGATGACCAACACCATTTATTGCCAACTCCTCATCGAAGTCGTCGCGCATGAAACCGCGCCTGAGCAGGTGATCCTCCAATTGTCCAGAATCAGGGTCGATCCAGCGCTGGAGTTTGCATATTCGACATGGACATCTTATCTGGGTCTTGTTGTTCTGAATCATGTCCGCCTTTGCGTCTTTCTTATACCTAGTAACTCGACCTTCGCTCATGCTGGCGACCATGGTAGCCTGCGCGGTATGCACATATAGATCAAAAGACAGAGAGTAGGTTAATTAGAAACAACACCTTATGCACACACAAAACACACATGCATGGTCGTCGCCATAAAAATTTGGCATGACCTTTTCTAAAAGTAGGACATATGGGTGGTGCAAAAATTTGCCGAAATGGAAATGAATCAACATTTGGCAAACATCCACACACCATACCGGGACAGACAAGCAAAAACAAGAAACTTCTTCCCATGCAAGCATTCATGCACCACACAAGCTTCATGCACAAACATTATCTTCACGCCATGCATGCATCACATATACACACCGCCCGCGCGACAAGCTTTACACCTACAAAACATGCATATTCATGGCCAATTACTCACCAGGTAGATTGAATACCGAGTCGAGAGCGCGATGTGATAGAGCGTGAATCAATAGATCTATAGATAGATAATAGTACACAAATAGATATGTGGAGGAGAAAAGTAGGTGTGTTTTAGATCTACTAGTTGGAGAAAGGATTTCCCTAACCAATCTATCAACTATAGTAGGTTTAAATACAACAAAATGTAGAAAATTATAGACACAATGGGGTGAGAGAGAAGAGGAAAACGAGCTGGGAGGAGGGGGAAGAAGGATGTGAAATGGATGGTGGTAGATAGAGTGGGTGCAAAGCTGCCACCTTTTTTGTGCAGATCTGGTCGAAGGATTCTGTGGCGCATACAGGCAATATGCGCCACAGAAGTTCAATCTTCTGTGGCACATACTGCATGCATGCGCCACAAAACCTTGGCCGTAGGGTGCGGTGGGACCAGACTATGGGCCCCGTGACTCAATGTTCTATGGCGCATAGCATATGCGCCTACGTAACCTGCCATAAGTGCGGTGGCGAACATCGTGGCCATAGGGTGCATTGGCGGAACATTGTGGGCCTCGCACTTTTCGTACGTGGCTCATATTGATATGCGCCACAGAAGATTGAACTTTTGTGGCACATATCAGCTATATCGCCCACGAATCGCGCAGACCGCACGAAATAAAGGTGGCGAATACTTGCTTTAATGACACCCTCTATATATATACCACACTCCTATCCAAAGCAACATACACCTGCCTCGATGTCTTCTTCCCACAACTCGTGGAAGACTCGCTAGAGAGCACAGCCCGCTCGCGTTCCTGTGACCTACTCGTAGAGGAGGGCAAGGTCGGCGGTCGGAGTCGTCGCCATGGGATTCGTGAGGTCAACCTAATCGAGGAGGAGGCCAGACTGCGGCACGAGGCCCTCTACAACAAGGCCATGAGGTTGTACGTCGTGCTTGCATCCCCGGAGGAGAGGGCGCGCATGGCGGAACCAATCGGGTGGCGGCCGGTGCTCGACCCCAACATGTCCATGGAGGACCACGTCCACAGGCTGCAGGCGCGTGTGAATAGGGAGGTTTGGCATCTTCCACCGCCATCGCCCCCACCATCTCTGTGAAGGGATTTGCAATGTTGTAGTTTGTGTGTTTGCAATGATGTATGGCATTGTTGTTTTGCTATTCAAGGCTATACGCATGTGCATTTTGCAACGATGTATGCCACTGCACATATCTATCTACTAGATTGTCTAGTATATTATGCCTATTCCACTGGTACTTGTTTAGTTGGGAAAATCACAAGAGGAAAATGTGTGTACTAGGAAACACTCAAATATAAATAATCTGAGTAGCACGAAGCATTCTGTGGCGCATACTGCACACATGCGCCATAGAAGTTTGTTTTTTCTGTGGCGCATATGCACAAATGCGCCACAGAAGCTTGTACATAGGTGTCCAGAGTGTGGGGCCTACATAATTGTTCTGTGGCGCATATGGTGATATGCGCTATAGAAGATATAAACTTATGTGGCGCATCTCCTTGTATGCGCCACAGAAGTTTGGTCAGAGTACGGTCATACCCCGCATGCTGTGGGTCCCACCAAATTTCTGTGGCGCATCTGCAGAAGATTCATGGTCCAACGGCTGGTGTGGGTCCCACCAAACTTCTGTGGCGCATGGCCGTGGAAGATGCGCCACAGAAGTTTCATGGTTCTGTGGCGCATTGCTCCGGATGCGTCACTGGATAACTTTTGTGGCACATGGTCAGAACCATGCGCCACAGAAGGTATGTCTATCTATAGCTAGTTTCCTAGTAGTGATTAGTCCTTTCAACATTGATATGTGTTTGTAGTGGATGTATCTAGTAACCGTTCCATATTATTGACTTCACCAAATCCATATTAATTGAATGATCTTAAAGACCACCATATCGTTGAAGGGAAAAAATAAATTAATTTAGGAAAATGAAAAAGTTGGGAATAAGGGTAGTGACATGTTCAAATTGACCCATATTAACATGTCTTAGAAAATTCTATGGTGTCAAATTTCCCACGCATTTTGATACACTTGATGCAAATCTTGGTAGAAAATAAAGTAAGAGATTTGTAGTGTCACTACTAGTGCTCTACTGGTAGATTCAATGTCAATGAGCCAACATATGCAAGCAGCGATAGACTCTAAAATGGAAATATCCTATGGAAAACAAAATTGTTTCTGGAACATCGGATCTACTATCCCCATCTTGGTTTGTCATGATGGGCAGAAAATAACATCTTCTTATAACTACAAACCTACATGGTCTAAATTATGTATAAACAAGTTCCTCCCACCCCCAATTCCTTGACTATTGATAACTCAACTATCTTATTTATTTTGTTGTAACCTTACTATGACATAATATGACTTTATGACCCCGAAGAATATATTTGTCACATATTCAATAAACAACACATATTAGTTCTACAAAATAATTAACATAGTATTACAACTCGCCATAGGTTTACCTCTCCATCCATAGGGTGCAAATCAACACCTCCACTTTGAACTGCATGATGAATAAAGAAACATACAACCACTCGTCGAAGTAGAGTAAGTCTAAACATTTTCTATGTGAAAAGATAAAAACATGCACTAAGAAGTGAGATCAATATGTAGGCCTTGTGTAGTATATAGGGTGAGGGGGTTCGGATATTTTCATAAAAGACTATTAATTATAGCAAACATTTAGAATATATTTTTTCAAAATATTTATTTAATGCACTCAATGAATATACCTCTCCTTTAATTATGATAATGTATAATTATGCAAAATCTTCATTTAATGCATTCTTGAAATATTTGAGGTATTAAACATTTATTATATATTTATGCAAAATATTTCTTTAGGGTATTCTACGAATAGATTCAATTCCATTAAACCATATAATTCAATTTTTTGTAAGGTTTCCCATATAAATTTAGTGCATATTGTCCTAAATCTATCTTTAATTCCAGAATATAATAAGTTTGTTGTCTATATGGGTAAATCTTTTTTGATGCCAGCTGAAATATAGGAGTGTGCAATCATTGTGACTGCATGGTTCAAATATTTTAATAAAATGGGCCTCTAATTACATGAAATATTTAGTATATATTGATGCAAAATATGTATTTACTACACTCTACCTTTTTATTTAATGACATTAAACCATATAATATAATTTTATATAAGTATTAAATATTTCTCTGGCATATGTCCTCATGCAAATTAATTGAGTATCAACCTAAATCTATGAGAGTAAATCTTTATTTGATGCAATCTTCACTAAATGAGTGCACACGCATTTAATCTAGACAGATCAAATACTATAAAAATGACCTTTACTTACCAGAAACATTTAAAATATATTTGTGTCAAATCTTTATTCAATGTACCCTAAATATTTCATCGACTAACACATAGAAATTAATTAAATATCTTCCTAAATCTATGTCAGATCTTGTAGTTTTAGGTCCCACAGGGGCAGATTCAGAATTTTTGGCATCTTACATTAATGTATATGATTTTTTTTACAAAGGCAACAAATGGATTTTTTCTACTTGGTGTATTAGGATTGGATCATCAAGGTGAATGCAATGAATTTTGACATGGCTTTTGTTAAATCTTAGCTCATTGCATAATTTAGAATTAGGAAATAGTTCATAAAATATACTCCCTTTGACATGGTTATACCCTACGGGTGCACGATATTAGTATATCTGGTCCAGCCCAAGTAAGGACCACAAGAACATATGCGGCATGTGGAGATTTCGGGTGGCCCAAGCCCATGACGTCTTCGAATCCTTGGAGAGCAAGACTAGAGTAGATAGAATATTCAAAGGGGCAAACCCTAATTTGTAACCGACTCGACCTGATGCCCAGGACCTGCCTATCTATATAAAGGCTAGGAGGACACGACGAGGAGGGCACCTCTCACCGCATACACACCTCCACGTCAGATTGCATCTGCGCACCCCCGTACTTTTTTGCTTCCGCCGTAATCAAGAGCAAATAAGCAGGAGTAGGGTTTTCTCTCGGGGGGTCTGAACCTAAATAAACCTCGTGTCCCCGTGTTGTTTGTCTGTTAACCGTTACGCGATCTCCAGTATACCCATCTTCTTCAAAACCTAAGCTTATAACAATGGACATTGACGAGATCGAACCTTGTCACCATTCGTCTGAAAAAGGATATCATAAATTTATCTAAATCTACGTGTATTTATATACTAAAATACATCTAGATACATATAAATTAGGATATATATGTGACATCATTTTCTAGAAGGAGGGAGTATATAAATAGCCACTATGGTGAAGAATGCAATTATCGGTCGATCTGGCCAAACTGGACAACTCCAGGTTTAGTCACGTGTGTCATGGCTCAACCAAATATTTCGCTTTATGGATAAGGCATCTGGGCCTGATGAAATTCCTACTGAGTTCAATCGGGCTTGTTGGGCCATAATCAGCCATGACATTATGGACCTCTTTGAAGATCTATATAGGGAAAAGATGGATATTTACAGACTCAATTTTGTTATCTTTATTTTACTACCAAAATCCCCCGATGCTCATGTGGCTAACAAGCATAGGTATTTTGTCCTTTGCAATTTTTATACAAGTTAATTACAAAAGTTGCCACGGCTAGGGTGGAACCTTACATGAATAAATTGATTTCTGATTGTCAATCTCCTTTGATTAAAGGTAGAGAAATATTATGGATAGGGTCATGTCCTTGCATAAAGACAAAGATGTCACAGTGGACCGAGGAAAGTAAATCAAACAACCGTGCTTTTGGAAAAAAGCAGTAATGAAGGAAAAGTTATTGTCATACTCTGTTTCTATTGATGTTTTACTTCCTGGCTGCTTGTAATAGGTTTAAGTTCACCAAAAACGACCTTCCTAGTTCCAAAGCTATCGGCTGTTTCTCTGGTTTGTTTTCATCGGTCACAGTGACTGGTAGTTTAAGACTTTCTTAGCTTAAAAGTTGATACTTGGTTTGATCATATATACGGTTTTTATCGTTTTGGGTGATTACCCATTTTTTCTTCCTTTTTATTTTGCTTCTACAAAGAAAAATGTGTTATGTTATCCTATAAATATGGAACCCGGCTCCAATTTGGAGGCATCTGGCAAAAAACAAAATCCCAAAATCTAGCGTGCGAACGTCAGTTTCTGGCTCTCCCATGTGACGTGATCTCAGCCATTCATTTTTGGACCAACGCCCAGGATGGCAACTTCAAAAAAAGAAAAGGAAAAAATATAAAATTATCGGACCCACATATTGCTTTGCCCTAGCAACTTTTGGTGGCGTCGCGCGTGTCCGCGCTAGCACATTTCGAAAATATATTGTCAGGAATCGCTCGGTCCATCCCACCGGTATCTTTACATTGAGGAATCCTATTATTTCTACCGTCTACCCAACCTCTGGCCGTGGCACCCACCGGTTTCGAATTTTGATACCTTTAGGCGCGAGGCGAGATTGGGGAGCTCCTATCGATCGCTCATAGCGGGGTGATCCTATAGGCCGACCTGGGCGGCAACTACCAGCCGTCGCAAAACGTCACGCAGGGGGTGTTGGGCCGGCCCAATGCCATTTTCGTTCTTTCTTTGTTCTTTTTTGTTGTTGTTTCACTTCTAATTTTTTGTGTGTCTTTCATATTTTAAATTAAAAATATTTTTGATTGAAACATTCATGAATCTGATTTTTTTGAATTTGAATACTTTTTAAAATTGAACATTTTCAAATTTGAGCACTTTTCAAAATTTTTTTGACTCATGGTTTTATGTCTAATAGTTGAGCCGTGTCCAATTTTTGACTCATGGTTTTATGTATACGTACCACTGCTTCAATGATGCAATCGATAAACGTCGAGGTAATCACTATGGATCTTAGAGGCTAGGAAGCGATCACACTAAGTGTGTTCCTTTGTTAATTTGTGTGGTGCATCTGGCTGATGGTGATATCACGTACACAGCTACTGGCTCATTTGAAATATAGTATCTAGCAGGCAACCCAAGGGAGACGTCATCGAAAATTGATTTGCTACAGAAATGCAATTCATATGTGCCACTTACTTCGTATTTCTTCCGATTTGATCAGCGCATGTGATTTATATGCTTACACTGTTACATAGGACTATTCGGATGGAATCTAACACAACTTGGGCACATGCATATGGACCCTGTGTAGACATAGGTCCAGTTATTTCCCACTTACCAGATGGAGTAAATAATTTTTGGGTTTAAAGGTGCGGGAAAAACATGAGGGAAGGGAACTAGTATATGACAGATCATGTGCAAATTTTAGTAGGGGTAAAATTTGGCAAAACGTTCGCTAAATAGGGTAGTACAGATGAAAAGTTGTTAAATGGGTAATTAGTGTAAAAAATATTAAACTAGGAGGTAAAATCTGGAATTTACTCTTAATCTTTACAAATAAAATTCAAATAACTAACGAAACATTGAAGAAATCATCCGCGTAGAGGAGACAGCAACATCTCGAGGTGAACCTGATAGGCCGTGATGGCAAGGCAGTAGGTGGTGCATACAGGGCTCTTCCAGCATTCACTTGGTTCATGGAGGGCAAACATAAAGTCAAGGTATAATCTTCGCATGCATACTTACATGGAGAATCCCTGCTTTAATTCGTCTTGAGGCACACAAAATCAAAAGGAATTAAGTGAGAGAAGAAAAATGTTAGGAAACAACCAAAGAAACATACTCAACAACAAAATTAGATCTGTAAAAAACTACACCGACCCGAGCCGAGCAACCTCCCCACCAGACTCACAGTTAGAAAATAGGAATAGAACACTGACAACAGCGACGGAGAAAGGATCGCAGTTTAGAGGGGGCCAAACTTGATAATTTCCAATTAGGGGGGGGGGCAACTAAGCTAATTTCTAAAGCAAATGTCTAATCGAGCATTAAGCAAGAATTTCCTTCATATTGCACAATGCCATAGGAGGGCCAGGCCCCTGTTGGTCCTCCTAGCTCCGCCACTGACTGACATGGATGTGTCACGACATGTGTCGGGCTAGATATTCCGCGGTTACTACTGGCATTTTTAGTATATGGGTTCACCCAACTAAATAGTATAGTCCTTTTATTTTGCAAACTATGACTTCTGCCGCAAAGCTCCCTGTTGCCATCCGTCGTCGCTGCTAGACTAACCATGAAGGTGAACATTCAGTCATCGAATCCATTTCGCTCTAGCCTACTCTATTCCCTTAAGTTCGTCCCTTTCTTTTGAATGACGAAGCCACAACGTCGTTGCTTCTCTTTTTTGTCTTCTGCTTGAACCCTACAGCTCACTTACCATCCTCTTTTTAACCTTAGAACGCTTTTCCAATCATCTTCGTCATCGTCTCTCTTTTGCTCATAGCGAAAGGCGCGAGGGAGCTTGCCGACATGGATAAGACGCTCGTGCTCGCGCCTCCCTTCTCTTCGCCACGACGCTGTCTCCACGTGTCCACGTGTCTACGATCGTCCATTTACTGCTTACGGATAGTTGAAGTCCTAGGTCTCCTCTTGTAAGCCATCGGCTAGGATATGTTGCATCTGTGAAATCTCGGATTTGTGTAAACACTCCCCGATATAGTGAAGTTTCGTTAGCTGGTGCCCATGGTTTTTCCCTTTCTTTGTTGGATAGATTTTCCACGTTAAACCATGTGCCCCTACCTTGATTTTGTTTTCTTTTTTGTTATTTGCTTGTCATGTTTATATCAACCGTCGTCATCATCGCCTTATTCATCTACATCTGTTGCTACCGCATCCACAGCAACAAGAAAGCTGACACCGGTGTGCGACGCGTGGACCTGGAGTTGGCCCGCTTCTGAAGTAAGCAGTAAATGGACTATCAGTGGAATAGACATATTTTTTGTGGTTAATACATCCATTCGACATCTCATCTCATGTCATCTAGGTTTAGTTGTTTAGATTGGGGACAATTGCCTAACTCCAATTAACTTTGTAACCATGTTAGGAAGTAACAGTTCGCAATCAACGACGGTGCTTGATGAGGCGCATGTCTTACTTCTTTAACCAATCAACTCTGTAACTATGTCTTAATTCTGAAATTCATTGGCATATAAAGCGGCCTAGTACACAAAATGAGTGATCCACTATTTCTAAAATTCAGAAGAGTGGTCAGGTACACAAAATGAGAGATCAAATATTTCTTTGTACAATTCCTGATGGCACACAACAAAAATGAGGGACCGACTGTTCTCTAGTTCTTCGCAGGATGCACGAAGAACACGTGAACAGTTATCGTCCACCATTGCTTGCACCGCACGCGCGAACCTCTCGATTGTGTGTTTTGGCGGAGGAAGACCGGGAACAGTATAAACATTCTTTTTTTTGGGGAAGTATACTAAACATTCTATCAAGAAGTCAATAGCAACTCTATGCAAATATAAATAACAAAATGTATAAAATTCTTTCGTAGAGAAGCGGAGATTTGGCGCACATGCGCGCTAGTGATAATTTTATGAGTACTAAAAATGAAAATCAAATTTCTAAGCTCCAAAAAATTCTGAAAACAAATAGAGATGTAGCCCATGATATATACTAGAGAGTATCACATTTTCAAGTCTCCAAAAAAAATCAGGTTTTATCATTTTTGTGCAGTCCATAATAAAAAAAATTGAATTATGATTAAGCATTTTGAAGGATATATCATGGGCAAAGTCCACAATTGTTTTTAATTATAAATATGATTTTTGATTTTTTTATACACAGTGAGCACCAGAGCTTATGCATAAGAACTTTTAGTACTACATAACTTATTTATGGGGATCTATTCATTACACTTATGGATGCATACTCAATATTTCATCCAGGACAAGTGGGATAAGTGGGACCTCACTTTTAAACCCCTAATCTAACTCTAAACTAAGTGAGATAAGTGGGATATGGATAAGTGAGATAACTGGAATTTGACACACATCCTCCTATCCCTAATCTAACTCGCTTAGTTTAGACTTAGACTAGGGTCTAAAAGTGAGATCACATTTGTCGCACTTCTGCATCCCTAATTTCATCCATAGGTAGATAGCGGGACTTCGGTTTCGAATTCGGCAACTTAAAGTTCACAAATCTAATTTTATTGGGTGTTAGGTTAATGTGATGATGTGCATTAATATTCATTTGGTGTTTCTGGAATAAATTTGGAATGGGTAAGAAATACTAGCCTCGAGTACTATGACGAGAATGAAAGCATTGTCCTGGTATGTTTTCATCCCAGCCTGAATCGTTTTTAATAATCTTTTGAGTTTTGACATGCACACCTCCATGTTGAGCAGGTTTGACTTCTGCGCTCGACAACCCACAACAAAAGAACTTTCTGATGAAAGACTGAAAATCCAAAAACGCGTTGGACCAAACCGTACGCAAGCTGTGGTGCCGTCCTTCCACGAAAACACCCCTCCAAATCCCCCAACCCGAGAAAAAAAAACCCATCGAAATCACACCCCGTGCAAACCACGACGCTCGCGTCTGAAAATTCCCCACTCCAGCGATGTCTGCTCCGGCGACCACGACCACCACGACGACGTACGGGTGCGCGGCGTGCGGCGCGGACCTGAACCTGTCGGCGGCGCACCTGTACCCGGCGGGGGTCTACTTCGAGGCGGGGAACAAGGGCACGCTGTCCTTCTCGTGGGTGGACGAGTCCAGGCTGCGGTTCGCGGCGGAGGACAGGATCCGGCCCTTCTTCGAGACGCTCGACTACTGGGGCATCCAGCGGAAGCGCACCCGCATCAGCTGCGACGCCTGCGGCCGCCTCCTCGGCTACGTCTACGACGACGGGCCCCCGGTCATGGAGGGCACGGGCCAGTTCGGGATGGGGCCCAGCCAGGTCATTCCTCGCCGGCCCAGGTATAGGTTCAAGATCAAGGCTGTCAGCACGGCCGGTTCTGCCTCCGCGCACTGATAGCTGAAACCCGTGGTCAGTTGGGAGTGTATGGCTTGTTTCTGCAAATTGTTCTACTGTAAATTGGTACACATGTGATCTGTCTGGTGCTGTTTCTCAGCTTGATTTTGCATACTACATCTGAACAAACTGGAAGCAACGTCGATGTGAATATATTAGAATCTAATATCGCAACTCACTTCCAAAGCAATAGCAAGATCGTTTTCGGCAAGAGAGAGCAATACAAACTTTTTTTATGTTCACAAAAGAAATCAACATGAAAATGCACTTAAATGAGCTTTTTTTTTCCAGAGACTTCATGTATTGATCAGAAAGTTTAAGGGAATTAGAACTTGTATAAGGACAACGTTATTTCAAGCGGTGACTATACATGGAGAGCTAGAAAAAAGATTATAGTGGAGCAAACAACTGAACATATTTCAGGGCACCAAAACCGTATTACTTACACATGCAGTTGGGTAAACTTGCAGAGATACACACCAATTATATAACACACGCATATGCATATATATATTTGGCATAGATGACACTCTGTAGCCCCATTTCCATGCCAAAGACATCCATCTAAAGTGACTGATCAGCAAAGCCAGGGCACAACACCTCATTATACATGAATCTCCTCAACTTATCAAATAAAACAACCACTGCAAAATTCAGCAAACAAATAGATCTTCTCCACTGGCAGGCAAGAGGTAACTCAAAATAAACTGTAGGATACCAATAATCAAAACGAAAAGCTTTACATTCTTCTGAACACGAAGTCTATGCAGTTTCATGCTTCACTTACTCTGTCAAGAGGCAATCATACCATGGCGATTTATTGGTTATGCAGCCCTAACAGCCTATAGAGAAAGATGGCTTCCCATACTGAATACAATGGGCACACCCTGTTTATACTAGGTACGAAGGCGCGGCTTGCCGCGCGGCGGGCAAGCATATATGAATAACGTTAAAAATGTACAATTGAAATTACGATCAGATTGCACAAGTGAAATATACGTGTTACCTCTATGTTCCTGTAATATACACATAAAAAATGCTATTGTAGCCAAGATACTTTACTTTAGGAGTCCACGTCATATTCATAGAACATAATATTACTTAGCCAGGCAGTGCACATACATGCACAAGTGATTTTAGTAGATAGAAAGTCGGAGAAGCAATGACAGAAGATAATACTGGAACAACTGGCACGATAGTTTCGAGAAAGGCAGAAGCAAACGGTCATACATAATATGTACATATAGCATACATATACACGTATATCGCCCTGACAGAAACAAAACCACAAGGGGTAGAACCATCTTCACTGACACAATAGAGCAGAATTTTGATTGGACAGTTCACCGCGAGGGTGACACATCAAGAATATGATAAACATAAGCCACATACCTACAACATAAAGGAGGAAAGGTAAATTCAAATGGCATGCCAAAGAAAAGAATCAAAATCAAAACAATTAAAAGGACCTAAGACCCCGTGAAATAGTACATCTTAGATGGTTCATGCCATGATGACCATAGGAAGAACTTAATGACTAAGATTACACATATTATTTGACATTCATAAATCTGCGACGACCAGGAGACAAAGGGTTTGGCTGAAGATATTTTTTCCAAAACTTCTTGAATATCAAAAGACGTCATTCCCATTAGAATTGCCTTGGGTTGAGAGAAAAGGCTCATTCATGAAAGAAGATGGAGGAGGATCAATCAACAAGCATATGACGATATGTGCAACCCAAACAATCGATATAATTAACCTAAGAGCATAAGCCACTGTCAGGCAAATGCATATGCCAATACGTTATACTGAACATAAGTACAGTTCAGAGAAATGTTTACACTTACCCAACAGAATATGAATTTTCCAATGGAAGCAAAACTGTAAAAGCCCAGGTAGCCTCAACCTGCACCATAATGGATATCAAGAGATATCAATTGACAATAAGGAAAACCGACGAATATGGGAATTCACATGCAGTTACCTTTTCTCCTTGAGGGTACATCTCTTCTAGAGCATTCATGTCATTTTCCAAGAGTAACAACTCCTGGTGATTCAGATAGCAGATACATTAATTATAGGGTTAATTGGATAGATGCCACTATAATTTCTACCTATTTGAGAAACACCACTACAACTTTCATCTTTTGACAAACGCCATTGCAATTCTCGATACATTCTATAAACGCCATTGTGCCCACTTAAACACATATACCAACCAATATACACTTGTATTTCTGCCGTACATACGTATACATAGTGGACCTCACTCTAATGAGATAATGAAGGTAACTATGACATAAAATTAGAGGAAATAACATGGGTGGTGTAAATTGTTACACATCTTTTTAATATCTATTTGCAATATCGTACAATGAATTTTTTTCATATCATAATCAAATTCGATATAAAACAACTCGTGGGGCAGGACGTGTGAAACTTTTCAGTTTTCATTATAACAATTTAACATGCAAGAAAATGCAGTACATTAGGAAAAAAATCCATTGCACTAGACACACGAATTAACACCTGTTCCTTAATATTCAAAATTAGTTTAGCATTAAATAACACGAAACTGCAGTACAAATCTCCGGCAAGAATACCGATTCATCACCATCATATGAGGAATTGCACCAAAAACGAACACATAATTCGTTAGTACAATGCAACATCGGTGGACAAAAAGAACTCACATTTATACACTACTAGTGCAATGGACAGTTTTCCTAACGTACATTGGTTTGCATGCTAAATTGTTAATGAAAACTGGAAACTTTCAGACGTTCCGCACCATGAGTTGTTTTATATTCAAGTTTGATTATGATATAAAAAAATCATTATATGATATTGCAAACAAATATTTAAAAAATGTGACACAATTTACACTACTCCAATTATTTTATCCAATTTTATTCTGTCACGGTTACCTTCCTTAGCTTATTAGGACGGTGTCCACCTTCTATACGTATGTATGGCAGAAATACGAGTGTATATTAGCAGGTATATGTGTTTAAGTGGGCATAATGACGTTTATAGAATGCATCAAGAATTGTAGTGGCGCTTTTCAAAAGATGAAAGTTGTAGTGGTGTTTCTCAAATAGGCAGAAATTGTAGTGGCATCTATCCAATTAACCCTTAATTATAAATAAATGAAGAGAAATCGCAGAAACATGTATAACATGTTAAAACAGGGAATGGTTCATGCAAATACATATATTATACAAATGGTGTGTCGCATGCAAATATGGGCACCAACTCAACACATCAATCTCAGCCATGTAAATACAGTTACAACTTCAAGGAATATCATGCTGTTTGGAGGGCAGGCATACCTTCTCGACAGCCTTTAAATTTTGCGCCATTTTCTGCCCTTATTCCCACTCCTCTATTCCTGGTGAAGGGCTTCAGCTGCCTTCTCCAATTCGTTGGCCTTCATACCCAATTTAGTTGCTTCCTGAAGGAAACATATTCGAAATCAAGGTCAGATCGAATTATATGCAAAAGAAACTTTGGCTTTAATTAGTAAAGGAAAACAATTGTCGTGACAATATACACACCTTTACATATTGTGGGTGTGTAATTACAGATTTTGGACGCCGGAAAAATGAGAATATAAGTCCCAAAGGAAGGCAAGCGATACCGACACCACCAAATATCTATCAGATAAACAGAGTTGTTATCAGATACCAAGCCAGAACTCTGCAGAAAGAGATCAGCATGATTGCATGCACAGTTGGATATTGGAAGAATACATGGTTAAATATTATTTCTCGTACGGCTTTGTCTAAGGCAGATACAAAACTGACCTATGGCATGCTAGCAAAACAGTGATAAAGCTAATTGTGAAGGTTGAAGTAGTAAACTCACCGTGAAGAATACAGATCCAACAACGGTTGTAAGGGCAACCACGTATTCAGGGAATGTAGCGCACATCGTCCAAGTTGTTTGATAATTAGCTGAACACTGAAGAAAACAAACAGTAAAGCCTCCAAATAAAAATTAAGAAACGATAAGCTACATGACGTGAAACACAGGAAAAGCATGGTTCCATCAGCAGATTAACCTGACGGGTCAATGGAACGATGCAAGATTGGCCACTTGAGAATCCATTGAACTGGTTTGGGAATACCTGAACTGATGAAGAGAGATGCCTGACAGTGAAGTCCACCTTACCAATAATTGTTGAAGCAACAAAGTAAAAGTGCAGTAAGGTAAAGTCCAGACATCACGGATTGTAAGAACTTAATATCACTAGAGGTATATTTCATCCCACGCAGGTAAAACATGAAGTATGCAGGTAAAACAGGAAGTATGTCAAATATTCACAAGAACACAGTAAGGTCTATAAGATTTGAGAAGGAAACATGGACCATGTGGACAAAGATGAGAAAAGACAAAATGATATGTTGTTTTCTTGTTTCCTAGGTTAACCAGTCCAAAATGTGTACATACAAGATGCATCATGAAAAATTAATAAAGTGAACTGTATGTATGGAACAAGGACTTCTTCGGACACAATTCTGGATTCAGAGAATTTTGTAGCAAATAAGAAAATTTATCAGATACCAAGGAAACTATTGCATGTATAGCTAAAGAAACCTCTAAGAGGCAGGGTTCAAGGTAGCATTGTGGTGGTCAAAACATTACAACAGAAAAGTTACCACACGGTGGGGATTACATAAGGAGTGATTATGAAATTTGGCTTAAAACTATCTCAGTCCTGGTACATAGCTTCCAACAACAACCAAATCCCATCATTTTCAACTTATGCAAAGTACCGTTGCTTTATTGGTGGTGAAGCATGAGATAGTAAGCATATATCTAAGTAATAAACACATCACCGAACAGAAACTGATGAACAGAGCTTTGGCGATTTTAATATTTCTGCCAGGTCTGCCACCATATATCTATATGCAAAAAGTAAATAACTTATGGAATCCTGAATGTACCTCAAATAGTTGGTTTATACTATCAGCCGTTTGTGCTAATGCCTCAACGAAAAACATATCGTTCCTGTATGCATAGTCCTATGCATCCTTCAGAAACCAGAGCATATGGTAAAATATCTCCTTATAATACATTCAACATTGATATCTTAATTTAACTAAATGACACATAATCTCACTAAAATATGCACACCCGAGAAGATATAATACACTTTTCATGTGGATCAGCCTTATTTCCAACCAAAAGCCATGATCATATAATGGCTACCATGTTTAAGTTCATGACAATAACCGAACTGAACTCTGTATCCCCAAAATAGGGATTTTTCAGTCCAATGAAGACCACACAGCCACACTATAACATATATAGTATATGCCATATGGATTAGGAGGTAAACAGTTACCATATAATACAATAAGGTCTTGCATACTATGTATAACAGAAATGAATAACTCGAGGAGCTAGCTACATTCCCGATATCTTTAGCCCTGCCAAAAATCAAGAAACGTGCACTTAATCTAAGGAAACCTCTATCTCGAGTTAATATACAATCCAAACTTTAGTGTGAACTTACATGAAGCGATAAGATGAAAGAATGACTGAAAAGATAAGGAAAAAAGTGCAGCGCGATCTAGAAATGCATGTAGATGCTTCTGTATGATAAAAAATTACTATTCTCTAAGCAACGGAACTTAAAAAAAAAATCAGAGCGTAAAGTTGTATAATCAAGAACACCAATTATGAGTTGGGCGCTTTAACCATTCAGCCATGGATGCTTAAAGAGATCATCGTACATCGTAGATAACCAATTTTCATATAGAAAGACATCATAGAAATCACTCACCATCTTCATTTAATATCATCACTAGTTTGCAGCATCAACTTCAAGTGAAAGGTAAAAACTACATGCGAATCTGAACCTGAAGACTGCAAATAACATATGGTCAGGGTCAACACGAGGATGGTACATCAACGAGGATACCCTAGAATTAGACATGTCCATGAGCAGATACATAAGTAGTGTATATAAATAACTTGATTGGGCACAAATATTTCCATAATAGTATTATGCGTGTATTAATATAATATGAGACTCTTGGTACCAATACATTAACGCAGGAGAGCAAAAAAATCCTTACCTACATTATGCAAACAGAAATAAGTAGGAAACATCTAGAGAAAAATCTTTAAGCTAGATTACTCTGATGCAACTACTCTATAAATATCGAGAGAATAGTCTAAGGTGTGCACCTTTTCATGTATCATATATCGATTTATGGCAGCCAGAGATCCTTCATACAGAACAATTGAGTAACTCACAATAATTATCGAGAAAAATCAATTGATGGACGCGAGAGTCAGGGAATTAATTCAAAGGATCAAACAATGGGTGAATCAATGGATGCTTATGTAGACATGAACAAATAGAAGGGAGCCGTAATTCATGTTGTAGGATTAAAGAGGACGAGGTTGGTAATATCGTAGGGCAAGCTGAATTTAAGAGGAACATTAATTACCTGTGTGGTGGCGCATTAACGCCTTGCATGGCTCTCTTTGGCTCAGGAGCTGAAATGTTTCTGGTGTGTGAACTGAGTGTGGAAGACGAGCCGATGCACTCCGTTTCTAAGAAGAGTATTGATATCTGGCTGAGTGAGCATGTACGGTGTTGGCATGAAGAGAGGTGGATCTGATTCACACAGGTATAGCAGCTGCACATGTTGTTCTTAGCCTACAACTTGAAATCTGTGGACTCGTTAAACAAATGTTCAGAAAGTGCAAACAAGCAAATATTCATAGTGGGTAACAGGAAGCACATTTACTTAGGAGTAACTCGAAAGAAGTAGAGTAGCAGCTTGATCATGTATGAACAGACCATAGAGCATACAAGAGAGAAGAAGCTATGAAGCAGCAGCTTAATTGCATAGAAATCTGGTAAGGCAGAAGCAGAAGACATGATCTAGAAAGGACTAACTTAATTCATTAGCAAACAGAACACTTTGACACAGTTATGTGTATATAGATAAATAGTTAGTCATACCTTCAACTACAAGGATTTACTAAGAGGAAATTACTCAGTTTTCATAGTTAAAAGGAGGTACAAAATGTATTGATACAAGCAAAGAATAAATCGAGCTTATAAAAGACTTGAGTAAGAGGAGACACTACGGGAAAAAATGTCGCTGCCGTGTAGACACGTCTTTGCCGTGTGCCAAACGCACTGGAACACGGCAAAGACCGTCTTTGCCGTGTGTAACTCAGAAAATACACGGCAAAATACGTTAACACGACAAATTTCTGAAAAAGAACATGACAAAGAAATATACACGGCAAAGACCCATAAAGAAACACGGCAAAGAAAATACACTCGGCAAAGTCGACAACGACACACGGCATAGGTGTTGTCACGACGAGGTGGGACCCGTGACCCCATAAGTCCATTTAACGGGAGGAGCTAACGGCCGCAGACGGTGGTCTCTTTGCCGTGTGCCTTCGCCGGTCCTTTGCCGTGTGTATTCCGCAGTACACACAGCAAAGGCCCTTTGCCGTGTGTATTCCGTAGTACACACGGCAAAGGGACTTTGCCGTGTGTATTCCGCAGTACACACAGCAAAGTCCCTTTTTCTTCTTTTTTTGCCTGTTATCATATTACTTTTAGGAAAATCATAAAAAAATCATTCTACCAAATGGCTAATTCAATGTAAAAACGGGGAATTTTATGAAGCAACCACCAAATGGCTAATTCAAAATTCTACCACCCCATTTTTCAAAAATACTAGACCACCTTAAATGTACAATGTCCCAACGGAGGGATCTCAAACCTTTCCGTCCACTCCAGGTGAAAAAGACAAATTCCTGCCGAATCGGTAGGAAGTGGGTCAGATATGAACTACAGGTACATGATCGGATGGGCATCATTTTTAGATTCATAATATGCTATTTCATCAGAGATCCAGTGAAAGTTTAGAGAGGTTCAGCTCCGAGCTAAGAATCTTCATGCCCGTTGTTCGACAAAGTTTGTCGATAGTTTAAAAGAGTCATAAAAAAATTCAAAAACGATCAAAACAATGTGAAACCTTCGCTGGTGTCATATTATGTGATATGGTTGCAAGGAAAAATATCAAACTTGTTATATTGAATATGTCTCAAAAAACCTTCACAAAATGACCTATCTCATTCGAGGTTTCCTGGCTTTCGGGTCAAATGACCAATGTTATGGCAAGAATCAAGGCATAGTTTGTGATAATCTGCCCATATTGTGCATGCATGTGCCTCATGGAATGGTGAACAATGTTGCAGGAGGAAGTTTTTTTTCGTCGCACCAAAAAGCCATTTTCCATTTTCTGAGCGAAAAAACGAGAGATTTTATGAAGCAAACCACCAAATGGATAATTTAAAATGCTACCACCCTATTTAAAAAAAAATACTAGACCACCTTAAATGGACAATGTCCCAACGGGGGGATGTCAAACCTTTCTGTCCACTCCAGATGAAAAGACAAATTCCTGCCGAAACAACAGGAAGTGGGTCAGATATGAACTACAGGTACATGATCTGATGGGCATGATTTTTTACAAAAATCATTTTTAGATTCACAATATGCTATTTTATCAGAGATTCAATGAAAGTTTAGAGAGGCTCAGCTCCGAGCTAAGAATCTTCATACCCGTCGTTCGACAAAGTTTGTCGATAGTTTAAAAGAGTCATAAAAAATTCAAAAACGATCGAAACAATGTGAAACCTTCGCGTGGTGTCATATTATGTGACATGGTTGCAAGGAAAAATATCAAACTTGTTATATTGAATATGTCTCAAAAAACCTTCACAAAATGACCTATCTTATTCGAGGTTTCCTGGCTTTCGGGTCAAATGACCAATGCTATGGCTAGAATCAAGGCATAATTTGTGATAATATGCCCATATTGTGCATATATGTGCATCATGGAGTGGCAAACAATGTTGCAGGAGGAAGTTTTCCTTTTCTTCGCACCAAAAGCCATTTTCTATTTTCCTAGCGTAAAAAACGGAGGATTTTATGAAGCAACCACCAAATGGCTAATTTAAAATGCTACCACCCTATTTTTTAAAAATAATAAAGCACCTTAAATGGACAATGTCCCAACGGGGGGATCTCAAACCTTTTTGTGCACTCCAGGTGAAAAAGACAAATTCCTGCCAAAACGATAGAAAGTGGGTCAGATATGAACTACAGGTACATGATCTGATGGGCATAATTTTTCACAAAAATCATTTTTAGGTTCAAAATATGCTATTTCATCAGAGATCCAATGAAATTTTAGAGAGGCTCAGCTCCGAGCTAAGAATCTTCATACCCGTTGTTCGACAAAGTTTGTCGATAGTTTAAAAGAGTCAAAAAAATTAAAAAACGATCGAAACAATGCAAAATCTTCGTGTGGTGTCATATTATGTGACATGGTTGCAAGGAAAAATATCAAACTTGTTATATTGAAAATGTCTCAAAAAACCTTCACAAAATGACCTATCTCATTCGAGGTTTCCTGGCTTTCGGGTCAAATGACCAATGTTATGGCTAGAATCAATGCATAGTTTGTGATAATATGCCCATATTGTGCATGTATGTGCATCATGGAGTGGCGACCAATGTTGCAGGAGGAAGTTTTCCTTTTCGTCGCACCAAAAAGCCATTTTCTATTTTCCGAGCGTAAAAAATGGAGGATTTTATGAAGCAACCACCAAATGGCTAATTTAAAATTCTACCACCCCATTTTTCAAAAATACTAGACCAACTTAAATGGACAATGTCCCAACGGGGGATGTCAAACCTTTCCGTCCACTCCAGGTGAAAAAGACAAATTTCTGCCGAATCGGTAGGGAGTGGGTCAGATATGCGCTACATGTACATGATCGGATGGGCATGTTTTTTTACAAAAATCATTTTTAGGTTCATAATATGCTATTCCATCAGAGATCCAATGAAAGTTTAGAGACGCTCAGCTCCGAGCTAAGAATCTTTATACCCGTCGTTCGACAAAGTTTGTCGATAGTTTAAAAGTCATAAAAAAATTCAAAAGCGATCAAAACAATGCGAAACCTTTGCGTGGTGTCATATTATGTGACATGGTTGCAAGGAAAAATATCAAACTTGTTATATTGAATATGTCTCAAAAAACCTTCACAAAATGACCTATCTCATTCGAGGTTTCCTGGCTTTCGGGTCAAATGACCAATATTATGGCTAGAATCAAGGCATAGTTTGTGATAATGTGCCCATATCGTGCATGCATGTGCATCATGGAATGGCGAATAATGTTGCTGGAGAAAGTTTTCCTTTTCCTCGCATCAAAAAGGCATTTTTTTATTTTCCGGGCAAAAAAACGAGGGGTTTTATGAAGCAACCACCAAATGGATAATTCAAAATGATACCACCCTATTTTTACAAGATTATATGGATATCATATTTGGATTCCTCACATTTTTGATCGATTTAGACATTTTATTTGTCGAATTCCGATATACGGATTTAAATATATGAATTATTCCATATTAAATAGAAAAAGGAAATAAAATAAAATCATTTTATTTTTTATTTGGATTCAAGATTATTACTACTTTTCATTATAGTTACTTAAATAATTGTTTGGAATCTAAAACTAAGATGTGTGACATCATGGCCCAAGAGTTAATAGTATTGATATTGAAGTATTAGCAACAAGGTATGATTTCTTTCTCGGAAGCTCATTCGGAAGTAACGAAGAAGTTAAGCGTGCTAGAGCTAGAGTAGTGTTAGGATGGGTGACCACAGGGGAAGTTTTATTATGAGTGCAATTTGACCTAATATTTAACATACAAAGGGTTAAAATATTCTATATGAGATTATCAAGTAAATAATATTCAAAAAAGTTTGAAACAATTTTTTTTAAAAGACAGTTTCTTTGCCGTGTACTTTTTCCACGAGACACACGGCAAAGGCAGCTTCTTTGCCGTGTACTTTTAGAGGACACACACGGCAAAGACAACTTCTTTGCTGTATACTTTTCGAGAAGACACACGGCAAAGAATAGACACCGTCATCTCCGCGGAAACCGTTATCTTACTTTACTATGCCGTGTCTACGCATGAAACACACGGCAAAGCCTTTGCCGTGTCTTATTTAGAAAACACACGGCAAAGGACCTTTGCCGTGACGAACGTTGTCGTGTGGCATTTGCCGTGTGTATACACACGGCAAAGCCTTTGCCGTGTTCCGAAAGGCCTTTGCCGTGTCTTTTGGCCACACGGCAAAGAGCCTGTGTTCCGTAGTGAGAGCATATGAAGAAAACAGATGCCAACTGAAGCCGCAAAAGGTACACAATATCTATCTATCTAATCCTAAACTGTAAATATGAAGCAGTTGTCACTCAATATGAAAAAATGCAAAAAACCTGCATCAGTGCTTATACGCAAAGTTCTTATTCCATCCACATAACTTTCTTACAACCCATATCATAATTCAAATACATTTTTCTTTCTTAACACTAATCACGCTACTATAAATAAGAACAAGCTATAGAACAATTAAGAGAAACATAGCAAAGAGAACCAATTTAGTATTAATGCCAAAAGTTCAGTGCATTACATGTCTCTTTGTAGAGACAGAACTACCTGCCAGAAACACAAAGACATAAGATATAATAAGCACCGAACAAAAAAGAGTATTGCTGCCCATGGATGAAGTATGACTACTTAAATAAGAAATAGATTAAACTATAAGTAACACAGGAAAAAAGGAGGGTCTCGATGGTCCATGATTTCCACAGTACCCTATAGATCTTGCATAGCACAAAATAAAAGACTAAATCTTCAACAGTAGATACAACAGGGATAGCCACAAATGTGGATGATAAAACAAGAACATGGGAGAAAACTAAAACCTGTCAGGGCGTGTGGTAGAGGCTAGGGTTCTACCGGAACGGGGGCGTAGGTTGTAGGGGTGGAAGTGTTGCGAGCGGGGGAGAGAAGGGCGGCTGCATGTGGCGCCTGAGGCCGAGGAGGCGGCGGCTAGGGTGGCGGCGGAGGAAGGAGAAGGCCGACTCCTCTGGGAGTCGGCAATAATATGATTGATTATTGCTTAAACGTAAAAGTCTAATTACAACTCTTTATATAATAAAATAACTGGGCTAAGCCCCTAATTTGGCCCACTATTGGGCCTCTTCCTGGCATAAGAGATGCTTACCATAACATCTCTCCCCGCCTTCTCAAACATATCGTCCTCGAGCTGAACATCAGGAAAGTGCTGCTGGAACTCCTCAAGCTTCTCCCATGTAGCATCCTCCGTGGGCAATCCAGCCCACTGCACCAGTACATGCCAAGCGCCCTGGCGTTGCTGCGCCTTCAACACCTTCTCAGGACCCGGGAGCACGCGACCACTATCATGAGGAGGAAGTGCCGGCGCGTTGGCCGGAGGATCTCCCTTGTGAGCCTTCAGCAAGCTCACATGGAAGATGTCGTGGATGCGGGAGCCCACCAGCAGATCCAAGCGGTAGGCGAGCGTGCCGACACGCTCCAGCACGCGAAAGGGACCGGCATAGCGAGGCCCCAACTTGCGCTTGGCGCGCGGATCCAGGGACTGCGCCGTCCTGTGAAGTAGGCGCAGCCAGACCCAATCGCCCACGGCAAACTCAGCGTTACGATGATGAGCGTCGTAATACTTCCGCGCCAGCTGTTGTTCCTAGAGAAGACGCTGGTGCGCCTCAGCCATAATCTCATCACGGGTCCGTAGCAAGTCGCCCGCGGTCTCAGAACGGGTCGAGACCGACTCATATGGCAGCATCCTCGGTGGCGGGCGCCCATAAACCACCTCAAAGGGAGTGGCATGCAGGGCGGAGTGATAGGAGGTGTTGTAGCAGTATTCCGCCCATGTTAACCAATCCACCCAAGCGCGCGAACGATCTCGTTTAACACAACGCAAATACATGGCAATAATCTTGTTAACCACCTCGGACTGGCCGTCTGTCTGCGGATGGAAGGCCGTGATCATGCGAAGCTTCACACCCGCCAGCCAAAAGAGATCGCGCCACACATGCCCCGTGAACACGGGATCCCGGTCGCGGACAATGGACGACGGGAACCCATGGAGGTGCACGATACCGTCGAAGAAAGCCAGTGCCACGGACGCGGCTGTGTACGGATGGCCGAGCAGAATGAAGTGGGCGTACTTGGAGAAGCGGCCGACCACCATGAGGATGACGGACTTACCACCCACCTTAGGAAGGCCCTCGATGAAGTCCATGGAGATATCTGCCCACACCTGCAAGGGAACGTCCAACGGCTGAAGCAGCCCCGCCGGCCGTAACGTCTCCGTCTTGTTGCGCTGGCACGTCACACACGACCCCACCAAGTCGCGGACCAGCGCACCATCACTAGGAATGTAGAAGTCATCACGAAGACGCTTGAGCGCCTTTTGCACACCCTCGTGGCCTGCCGAGTGCGCGATAAGCAGGGCCTGTTGACGAAGGTCGTCCTGATCGGGCACGAAGATGCGGCGCCCGTGGAGAATCAGCCCCTCGGCCAGGCGCCATGGCGTGGCTAGCTCCCCCGCGTCGAGGCGTTGGCGCAGCGCCTAGGCATCCGCGGCGCCCACCGTGGCCCGGTGGATGTCGTCGATGAAGGTGAAAGATGGTCCGGAGCGGATGCACATGATCACGCCGACGCCATCGAGGGAGTCCGCAAGCTCCTCCGTGTCGCGGCGAGAGAGCGCATCGGCGACCGTGTTGAGGCGGCCCGGACAGTACTTGACGGTGAAGTCGAACCCGAAGAGCTTGCTAATCCACTGGTGCTGCGGAACGGTGGAGAGGCGCTGATCGAGCAAGAACTTCAGCCTGTAATGATCCGTGCGAACACAGAAAGTTCGCTCCCACAGGTAGGGCCGCCAATGACGCATGGCCCGAACCAGCCCGATGAACTCGCGCTCGTACGCCGCGAGCTTAAGATGGCGAGTGGCGAACGGCCGGCTAAAGAAGGCCAGCGACCCCTCCTCTAGATGGAGGATGGCGCCGAACCCGATGCCGGAGGCGTCGCAGTCCACGACGAATGGCCGGTCGAAGTCCGGCATCTGGAGCACGGGCCCTGTCGTGAGCGCCCGCTGAAGCGCCTGGAAGGCCTCCGTTGCCTCCGCATCCCAGGCGAAGGCGTCGCGGCGAAGGAGACGGGTCAGAGGCGCGGCGATGAGGCCAAAGTCCCGGATGTACTTCCAATAGTAGCCCGCGAGCCCGAAGAGCCGCGAAGAGCCCGCGGTGACCGCGTCGATGGCCATGCAGCGACCGCTGCGACCTTGTCAGCATCCATCGCGATGCCCTCCGCCATGATCACGTGTCCCAAGTGCGCGGCGGAGGTTGTGTCGAACGAGCACTTCGAGCGCTTGAGGTGGAGACGATGCGCTCGAAGCTCGTTGAAGACGATGGTGACGTGTTGTAGATGCTCCGCCCATGATGCACTGTAGATGATAATTTCATCAAAGAAAAACAAGCACAAAACGGCGTAAATAGGGGCTGAGCACGTCATTCATCAAAGCCTGGAATGTTGCTGGCGCATTGGAGAGGCCGAACGGCATCACCAGGAACTCGAAGTGGCCGTGGTGGGTGCGGAACGACGTTTGCGCGATATCATCTGGATGCATCCGCACCTGGTGGTAGCCCGAGCGCAGGTCGAGCTTGGTGAAGAAACGCGCCCCGTGTAGCTCGTCCAAGATCTCGTCCACGACCGGGATGGGGAACTTGTCCTTGGAAGTCACTGCGTTGAGCGCGCGGTAGTCGATGCAGAAACTGAAGGGTTTCGCAGCATAGTAAATCAAAAAAATTCTACGGATGCGAACGGGAAAGCCAAGATCTAATCTAGGAGATGCAAACAACGAGGGGGATTAGATGAGATCTTCATACCCTTCAAGATTCGCGTAGCGGAACGTTCGTATCCTCCTTCCTCGGTCCAGAAAGTATGGTGGAGAGACGGATTGGATCTACAACGCGACGACACGGTGCAAGTGGTGGAGAGTTTCTGCAGCAGGGCTTCGCCTACGTGCAGTCGGGAGGGAGAGAGAGAGGAGGGCAGCAGGGCGGCTAGGTTTGTGGAGGAGGTGTGTGGGGAGGGTGAGCCCCATCCCTCTATATATATAGGGGTGGGCGTCAGCCCTAGCCCCTCCCCCAAGCCCTAGGCCGGCGGCCAAGGAGGGAGGAGTGGGGGGCAAGTTTCCCCCCTTCTAGAAGCTTTGCTAGGATTTTCCCTAGGTCTGGCCGGCTGGGCCCTATGGGGCCTTGTGCCCCTGGCCCAATGCGGCCAGGGCACTCCCTCATAGGCCCATGCCCCCTCCCGGCAGGTGGGGCCACGTTGGTCCCCATCCGGAAGGTTCTAGAAGCTTCCGGTACAATATCGATTAACCCGAAACAATTCCGAACTCCAAAAACTTCATTGCCTTATATGAATCTTATTCTCCGGACCATTCCGGAACCTCTTGTGATGTCCCGGATCCCATTCGAGACTCCGAAAATAAACTTATAAACCAATTATCCAATCTATCCTAGCGTCAAGACACGTTAAGTGTGTGACCCTTCGGGTTCGAGAACATGCAGACATGATCTTATATCAATAATCAACAGGGTCTGAAACCCATATTGACTCCACACATTCATCGATGATCATATCGGATGAACCACGATGCCATGATTCAATCAATCCCATATATATATTCCTTCGTCTCGCGATATTTTACTTGCCCGAGATTTGATCGTCGATGCATCATACCTAGTTCAATCTCGCTCACAAAGAAGTACTTTACTCGTTGTAATCCGATATCACTTTGTGATTAACTCCTTAACCACATGCTTGCAAGCGGTGTTGATATCGACACGAAAGGGTGGCAAGTATATCTCTCCGACTTGGGAGGGACAAATCCCATCTCGATACATACAACCCAACGGGTACTTTCCGATCACCTGAGAGACACCTTTATGATCACCCTCTCATAGGATGACGTTTGATGACCTCAAAGCTTTCTTCCGATACCAGGGAGTTGTATTATCTCATGGTCTAAGGAATACAATATTTGACATAAGAAAAGCTTCGCAAAGATGAACACGATGACACGATCTAATTGCTCCGCTTAGTTTGGGTCTGTCCATCATATCATTCTCCCAATGATATGATCTCATTATTAATCGACAACTCATGTCTATGGTCAGGAAACCTTAACCATCATTAAGCAATGAGCTAGTCCATAGAGGCATACTAGGGACATGGTGTTGTTCACAAACCACACAAGTATTAAAGTTTTCGCTTAATACAATTCTAGCATGGAATATAAACTTTATCATGAACAAGAATTATAATAATAACATCTTTATTATTGCCTCTAGGGCATAATTCCATCAATCTCCCACTTGCACTAGAGTCAATAATCTAGTTTACATTTGGCAACAATCTCACACCCATGGCACTAAGGTGCTGATCATGTTTTACACGTGGAAGAGGTTTAGTCAATGGATCTGCGACATTCAGATCTGTATGTACTTTGCTAATCTTCAGATCTCCATGTGCTATATAATATCGGATTATATGAAACTTGCGGTTGATATGCTTGGTCTTTGGATGATATCTTGGTTCCTTAGCGAGTGCTATGGCGCCAGTGTTGTCACACAATATCTACAGTGGTTCCAATGCACTTGGAACCACGCCAAGCTCAGTGATGAAGTTCCTGATCCAAACTCCTTCACTTGACGCTTCTGCAGCAGCCATGTATTCCGCTTCTACTGTAGATCCCGCGATCACGCTTTGCTTGCAGCTTCTCCAGCTCACAGCTCCTCCATTCAAAATATAAACATATCCTGTCTGAGACTTAGAATCATCCTTGTCGGTGTCGAAACTAGCGTCGACGTAACCCTTTACGACGAGCTGTTCATCACCTCCATAGACTAAGAACATTTCTTTAGTCCTATTTAGGTACTTTAGGATGTTCTTCACGGCTGTCCAGTTTTCCACTCCTGGATCACTTTGGTATCTGCTCGTCAAACTAAGATCATTGGACACATCCGGTCTAGTACACAGCATGGCATACATGATAGAACCTATGGCCGAGGCATAAGGCACTTTTCTCATAGCTTCTCTATCATTTACCGTAGCTGGACACTGATCCTTGCTCAATATCTTACATGACAACATAGGCACTGAACCTTTCTTTGCCTTATCCATTCTGAACCTTTTCAGAACTTTGTCTAGGTATGTACTTTGGCTTAAAGCTATCAGGCGTCTTTGTCTATCTCTATAGATTTTGATGCCCAATATATAAGCAGCTTCTCCTAGGTCTTTCATTGAAAAATACTTGTTCAAATAACTCTTCACATCGTTAAGCATGTTAATGTCATTTCCAATAATCAATATGTCATACACATATAGTACCAGAAATGTCACCGAGCTCCCACTCACTTTCTTGTAGATACAAGCTTCATAGCAATTTGGAACAAATCCAAAGCTCTTGATGACTTGATCAAAACGAAGGTTCCAACTCTGAGATGCTTGCTTCAGTCCATAAATGGAACGCTGAAGTTTGCATACTTTATCAGCATCCTTAGGATCGACAAACCTTCGGGTTGCATCATATACAACTCTTCATCAATGTTGCCATTGAGGAACGCAGTCTTGACATCCATCTGCCATATTTCATAATCATGAAACGCAACAATTGCTTATAAAATCCGAATGGACTTAAATATCGCTACGGGAGAAAAAGTCTCATCGTAGTCAACACCTTGAACTTGTCGAAAACCTTTTGTGACAAGTCGTGCTTTATAGACGGTAACATTACCATCCGCGTTCGTTTTATTCTTGAAGATCCATTTGCACTCAACGGCCTTTCGGTCGCTAGGAGGGTCCACCAAAGTCCATACTTGGTTTTCTCTCATGGATCCCAATTCGGATTTCATGGCCTCTAGCCATTTCTCAGAGTCTGGGCTCATCATTGCCTCCTCATAGTTTGTAGATTCACTATCTTCTATCAACAAGACAGTCAAGACAGGGTTGCCGTACCACTCAGGAGGGGCACGCGACCTTGTCGACCTGCGACGTTCAGTAGCAGCATCGTCCGAAGCATCATGATCCTTGTCATTAGCTTCCTCTATTGTTGGTGCAGGCGGCACTGGAACAATTTCAGGTGCTGCGCTACTCTCCAACTCAAGAGAAGGTTCAATAACCTCGTCTAGCTCTACTTTCCTCTCACTCACTTCTTTCGAGAGAAACTCCTTCTCGAGAAAGGAACCGTTCTTTGCGACAAACACTTTGCCTTCGGTTCTGTGATAGAAGGTATACCCAATAGTTTCCTTAGGGTATCCTATGAAGACGCATTTCTCCGCTTTGGGTTCGAGCTTGTCCGGCATCAACTTCTTGACGAAGCGCATACCCAAACTTTAAGAAACGACAACTTAGGTTTAGCACCAAACCACATCATACGGTGTCGCCTCAACGGATTTAGATGGTGCCCTATGTAAAGTGAATGCAGCTTTCTAATGCATAACCCCAAAATGATAACGACAAATCAAGAAGAGACATCATTGATCGGACCATATCTAATAGTGTTCGATTCCTGCTCGAGACATACCATTACTGGTGTTCCGGGTGGCGTGAGTTGTGAAACGATTCCACTTGCTTTAAGATGCGTGAGAAAATCATAACTCAAATATTCGCCCCCACGATCGGATCATAGAAACTTAATCTTTCTGTTACGATGGTTCTCCACTTCATTCTGAAATTCCTTGAACTTTTCAAATGTTTCTGATTTATGTTTCATTAAATAGATATACCCATATCTACTCAAGTCATCGGTAAAAGCGATAAAATAGCGATATCCACCGCGCGTAGAAACACTCATCGGTCCGCATACATCGGTATGTATGATTCCAACAAGTCCGTTGCTCGCTCCATCATACCGGAGAACGGGGTTTTGATCATCTTGCCCATGAGGCATGGTTCGCATGTGTCAAATGATTCAAAATCAAGAGACTCCAAAAGTCCATCAGAATGGAGTTTCTTCATGCGCTTTACACCAATATGACCTAGACGACAGTGCCACAAATAAGTAGTATTATCACTATCTACTTTGCATCTCTTAGCCTCAATGTTATGGATGTGTGTTTCATACCTTTCGAGATTTAAAAGAAATAAACCATTAACAACATGTGCATGACCATAAAAGATGTTACTCATATAAATAGAACAACCATTATTATCCGATTTAAATGAATAACCGTCTTGCAATAAACATGATCCAGAAATAATGTTCATGCTCAACGCAGGCACATAATAACACTTATTAAGGTTTAAAACTAATCCCGAAGGTAAAACTAAGGAGAGCGTGCCGACGGCCATCACATCAACTCTTGATCCGTTGCCAACGCGCATCGTCACCTCATCCCTCCCAAGTCGCCGTCTATTCTGTAGCTCCTGTTTCGAGTTACAAATATTAGCAACTGAACTATTATCAAATACCCAGGCACTACAACGAGGGCTAGTAAGGAAAACATCAATAACATGTATATCAAATATACCTTTGATGGTGCCAGCCTTCTTGTCCGCTAAGTACTTAAGACAGTTGTGCTTCCAGTGACCCTTGTCCTTGCAATAGAAGCACTCAGTGTCCGGCTTGGGTCCAGACTTGAGCTTATTCTCAGCAGGGGCAACGCGCTTGCCGCCTCCTTTCTTGAAGGGATTCTTTGCACCCTTACCTTTCTTGAAGGTGGGGGGCTTGTTGACCATCAACACATGATTATCCTTTTTGATGTCCACCTCCGCAGCCTTCAGCTTTGCGAAGAGCTCGGTGATCGTATCAGTGGAACCAATCTGATTATGAGTCACTACAAAACTTTTGTAGCTGGGAGGGAGTGATTGCAGAACCCTGTCAATCTTGAGCTCCTCTGGAATCTTGCAGTCCAGTTTCTCAAGGCGTTGAGTGTAGCCCGACATCTTTATGGCATGCTCACTAACGGAACTCCCTTCCTCCATCTTGCAGTTAAAGAATTTCTCAGAGATCTCATATCTCTCAGAACGGGCCTGAGTCTGAAACATAGTTTTCAGCTCCTCAAGAATCTCAAAGGGCCCGGGATAGTCTTCAAAACGATTTTGAAGGTCCGATTCCATAGCAAACAACATGGTTCTCTTAATCACACCATAATCATCTTTGCGCGACTGATAGACAGCTTTCTCATCAGCCGGCGCATCTACAGCAGGGGCGTCACCTAACGCATTCTCAAGGACATAGTCCTTTTGACCGCCAGAGAGAATGATTCTCAGATTGCGGAACCAGTTGGTGAAGTTAGACCCATTGTTTCTAAGCTTTTCCTTCTCAGCAAAAACGTTGAAGTTGAAGTTGGACTTAGCCATTTGATCTACAATGTTTGCAAGTACAAATTAGACTATGTTCATGATTACTAGTTCAACTTTAATCAAATTACTAGATGAACTCCCACTAAATTCATCATCCCTCAAGTTGTTTAGTGAACATGATCCAAATTCACCACACCTAATCCGATCTTCACGAGAAGAGATGTGGTTTCAATGGTGGACAATGAAGTGTCGATCATATCATTCATATGACTCATGCTTAACCTTTCGGTTCTTGTGTTCCGAGGCCATGTCTGTACATGCTAGGCTCGTCAAGTTAGACCCAAGTATTTCCGCGTGTGCAAAACTGGCTTGCACCCGTTATATGTGAACGTAGAGTCTATAGCACCCGATCATCACGTGATGCTTGGACACGATTTAACTTTCAAAGGATGCATACATGGGGAGAACACAGTTTTATCTTGATCTTTAAGTGAGGAATCATCTTATAATGCTACCGTCGCGATCTAAGCATAATAAGATACATAAAAGGATAAACATCACATGCATATAACTTTATGTGACATGGTATAGCCAATCATCAAGAATGATCTCCATCTTGTGCGTTACATGATCTCCATCACTCCACCATGATTGCCTCCACCACGAATAGAAACTACAACTATTGCTAACTACTTAGCGATAAAGTGAAACTATTACATGGTGTATAAGAAGTTGACACACAGGTCATACACAATTATAAAGACAACCATATGGCTCCTGCCGGTTGTGTACTCATCGACATGCAAGTCGTGAAACATTACAAAACATGATCATCGCATACAATATACACATCACATCTTGGGCCATACCATATCACGAAACACTCTCGCAAAAACAAGTTAGACGCCTCTACTTTGTTGTTGCATGTTTTACGTGGCTTATGGGAGTAGCAAGCTAAGAACGATTCTTATCTACGGAAAGCTACAACGGTGATATTATGGTTGCCAAACTCCGGTGTAAATCCCATGACAACTATAGTGAGAGAAACTGCCATCCACCAGCCGCATGTGTGGAACAAGCCACACGTCAAGTGCGGAGCCAGTCTCGCGAACGACGTCGCGTAAGGTTGGCCTGGACCGCTTCAATCTCACTATCCCGCATCATAATAAGAACACAAACAAGAGACTTGCAACAGAAAACATCAACACCCGCAACAACCATGTTGCGTTCTACTCGTGAAACACATCTACGCATAGATCTAGCTCTGATACCACTGAAGGGTTTCGCAGCATAGTAAATCAAAAAAATTCTACGGATGGGAACGGGAAAGCCAAGATCTAATCTAGGAGATGCAAACAACGAGGGGGATTATATGAGATCTTCATACCCTTGAAGATTCGCACAGCGGAATGTTCGTCGGAACGTGGGTGATGTAGTCGTACTCGCTTCTTCTCCTCGCGATCCGATCCAATCTAACACCGCAAGTGGCGATGCCTCCGAGAGATGCACACGTGCGGCACCTCGACGTCTCCTCCTTCCTCGGTCCAGCAAGTATGGTGGAGAGACGGATTGGATCTACAACGCGACGGCGCGGTGCAAGTGGTGGAGAGTTTCTGCAGCAGGGCTTCGCCTACGTGCAGTCGGGAGGGAGAGAGAGAGGAGGGCAGCAGGGCGGCTAGGGTTGTGGAGGAGGTGTGGGGGGAGGGTGCGCCCCAGCCCTCTATATATAGAGGGGTGGGCGCCAGCCCTATCCCCTCCCCCAATTCCTAGGCCGGCGGCCAAGGAGGGAGGAGTGGGGGGCAAGGAACCCCCTTCTAGAAGCTTTGCTAGGGTTTGCCCTAGGTCTGGCCGGATGGGCCCTATGGGGCCTTGTGCCCCTGGACCAATGCGGCCAGGGCACTCCCTCATAGGCCCATGCCCCCTCCCGGCAGGTGTGGCCACGTTGGTCCCCCTCCGGAAGGTTCTAGAAGCTTCGGCATAACATGATTAACCCAAAACAATTCAACTCCAAAACTGCATTGCCTTATATGAATCTTATTCTCGGACCATTCGAACCTCTCGTGATGTCCCGGATCCCATTCGAGACTCAAAAAAATCATAAACCAATTATCCAATCTATCCTAGCCAAGACACGTTAGTGTGTGACCTTCGGTTCGAGAACATGCGCATATGATCTTATATCAATAATCAACAGCGTCGGAAACCCATATTGACTCCCACACATTCATCGATGATCATATCGGATGAACCACGATGCCGGATTCAATCAATCCCATATATATATTCCCTTCGCCTCGCGATATTTTACTTGCCCGAGATTTGATCGTCGATGCATCATACCTAGTTCAATCTCGCTCACAGCAAGTACTTTACTCGTTCCGTAATCCGATATCACTTTGTGATTAACTCCTTAACCACATGCTTGCAAGCGTGTTGATATCGACACGAGTGGGCCCAAGTATATCTCTCCGACTTGAGGGACAAATCCCATCTCGATACATACAACCCAATGTACTTTCCGATCACCGAGAGACACCTTTATGATCACCCTCTCATAGGATGACGCTTTGATGACCTCAAAGCTTTCTTCCGATACCAGGGAGTTGTATTATCTCATGGTCTAAGGAATACAATATTTGACATAAGAAAAACTTCGCAAAGATGAACACGATGACACGATCTAATTGTTCGCTTAGTTTGTCTCCATCATATCATTCTCCCAATGATATGATCTCATTATTAATCGACAACTCATGTCTATGGTCAGGAAACCTTAACCATCATTAATCAATGAGCTAGTCCATAGAGGCATACTAGGGACACGGTGTTGTTCACGAACCACACAAGTATTAAAGTTTCCGCTTAATACAATTCTAGCATGGAATATAAACTTTATCATGAACAAGAATTATAATAATAACATCTTTATTATTGCCTCTAGGGCATAATTCCAACAGAAACGCCACGTGCCGTCGGGTTTGTGCACCAAGAGCACCGGCGCCGAGAAGGGTGATGTCGAAATTCAGATGATACCCTGGGAGAGCATGACCGCCACCTGGCGCTCGAACTCGTCCTTCTGCAACTGGGGGTAGCGGTACGGACGTACTGTGACAGTCGGCGTCCCCGGCAGCAGGTGGATACGGTGATCGCAGGCCCACGCCGGAGGTAGGCCCTGTGGCTCGGTGAAGATGTCGCTATGTTGCTGAAGAAGTTCATCCAGGAGCGGATGCGTCTCGTCGAGGGCGGCAGCCATCAGCGCGAGGTGGGACGCCGCTGGTCCGGAGCTACCAAGGCCCGTCCACTGGACACGGCGGCCGCCCGTGCGCCAGAAGATGAGGGACAGAGCGTCAAAGTCCCAGAGGATGGGCCCGAGGGTGGACAAGAAGTCGACGCCGAGGATGAAGTCGTAGCAGCCCAAGTTGATGCCGACGCATTCCACGAAGAAGTGCTCGTCGCCGATGGTGATGGGCACCTGCCGAGCCACGCCCTGGCAGTCTAGGCGGTCCCCATTGGCGACGGTGACGCTGAAGTGCTCGGCTCCCGACGGCTGCAGTGCGAGCCGTCGCATGGCGTCGCCGGACAAGAAGTTGTGCGTCGAGCCCGTGTCAACAAGCGCGGTGAGGCACTCCCCGCCGATTGTCACCGGCAGGAGCATGGTCTTCGCCGTCTTGATGCCTGCCAACGTGTGGAGGGAGACGACGAAAGCCGTCGCGTCGACCGGCCCATAGGTCGTGGCGCCTGCTCGAGCGCCCCGCGCCAAGCTCGGGGTGAGGGTCTCGCCGTCGCCATCGATCGCTCCAACAGAATAAAGCGAGCACGTGTGACCCGCGGCGTAAGGCTCGTCGAAGTTGTAGCATAGGCCCCGCGACGCCGATCGAGCCGGCCGTCGCCGCCAGCGACGGAAAGGCCGTAGGCGCTGCAGAGTCGCAGGCAGCGGCAGCGCCGGGCGCACCGTCGCTAGGCAGGTGTGGGAGGGCGGGCTCCTAGCCTGGAAGGACGCTGTATGGCGAGGGTGCGCTGCTGCACGCACGGCGTAGTACATGGCGGTCTGCAGGTCCTGCGCCTCGCGCAGCTCCACGTCGACCCGGATGTGGTCGGGAAGGCCGCCCACGAAGAGCTCGGCGCGCTGACGAGCCGTGACGCCGGGTGCATGGCACGCCAAAGATTGGAAGCGATCGGCGAATTCCTGCACGACGAGGTGAATCGCAGCGCGCTACCGGCTAGGAGGCTCCCAGACGCGAGTCCGAACCAGAGGAGGCACAGGTCGCGGAAGCGCTCCCACGGCGGCATCCTGCCCTCGTCCTGCTCGAGAGCGTAGTACCACGTCTGGGCGGCTCCTCAGAGGTGGTAGGAAGCGATCCATGTGCGGTGGGACGCCAGTGTCCGCTGCCCCCGCAAAAATTGCTCGCACTGGTTGAGCCAATTGAGGGGGTCGGTGGCACCATCATAGGTGGTGAACTCCAACTTGGTGTAGCGGGGCGGCTGCTGGACGGGCGGCGACGAAGGTCCGACTGCGCGCGTGGGGGCGAGTAGGCAGCGCTTCCCCCCGCATAAGGATCGCCGTAGCCGCTGAAGCCACCGAAGGCGGAGGCCGCGGTGTATGCAGACGGTGTGGGCACGGTCGGCTGGACAGGGGCCGGTGTGAAGACCGGCGCGTCTACCCATGAGGGCCGCTGGGACGGCGACGCCGGCCACTTGATGTTCGTTATGGGGACGCCCTGGGTGGAGGCCGGGGCCGGTGGAGGCGGCGCGTGTGGCGCGGGCGGGGGCGGCGGTGGTGGAGCGGTCACGGTGGCCGGCAGCCCGTGCGTCCCTTGCAGGAACGTCAGGAGATTGGCGATCGCCAGGGTGAGATCGTTGACAGCCGCCGTGAGCTGCGCTGGGGAGAGGACGACGCCCGGGTCGGGGGCTGGAGCCAGGGCGACGGGGCCAGCCGGCCCGGAGGTGGTCGGCGCAGCCGTGGTGGTGGCGGCGACGGTGGTGGTGGGGTGGCCCGAAGACATGATCGAACCAAAGCTATCTGATACCAAATTGGTAGAGGCTAGGGTTCTACCGGAACGGGGGCGTAGGTTGTAGGGGTGGAAGTGTTGCGAGCGGGGGAGAGAAGGGCGGCGCCGACGGCAGGGCGCCGTCGCGGAGGCTGAGGAGGGCGGCGGCGGAGGCAGGAGAAGGCCGACTCCTCGGGGAGTCGGCAATAATATGATTGATTATTGCTTAAACGTAAAAGTCTGATCACAACTGAGCTAAGCCCCTAATTTGACCCACTATTGAGCCTCTTCCGGGCATAAGAGATGCCGACCATAACAGCGTGTTTATTCTTCTTGTCAAGGAAGCCAGAGGCGACACCAAAACACAAAAGTCTGAATTTGTCATCTTCAAATTTGACTCAGATGGCAAGGCCCTGTAGCCTTAGATGCAGACGCGGTGTCGAGGGCAGTGATAGGGTCATGGGGCAGTGCTTGAGTTAATTAAGCCAAGTTGGATGGTGTCGATCAGTCTATAATCTAAAATAAACAAACCATGCAATTTTAATTAATAGAGGAAGAGGCGCATCTTACATTCGTACTTATAGGAAGGTAAGTGATCGCTTTCTCTACTCATGTTTTTATACATTTTGGATCATATACAAAGAAAAAGGAACCTTGCATGTCTGGTTTTTTTCTTCTAAAAAAATACTTAACATTATTAAAATAAAAGAGTTGATCTATTCGGTTATGCATACTATACAGATTCCCATTCAAAGAAAAATCTCAGTATTTATTTGCTATCTGCAGCCTCTTAAACACCACACAAGAAATTGATTAAGAGATCAATCTATTTTAGTCTCCTATATATGTTCCCCACGAAACATGATAACTATGTTAAGGCTGCTATAACATCTGACAGGAACATCTGACAGGAACACCCAAGGTACAAAGAACTACTTCTACTGTACCTACTTTAGTTTCTTCTTCAACAACACACTCTCAATATGCCTGCCCTTGGATAGCTTATTTTAGAAATGAAAATTGGTAGGACTTTGTAATTCATGATGTAATCTATTGTTGATCTATAATACAAGTTTTGGTGCCCCTGGCACCTTCAAAAAAAAGATTCAGTTCGGTTTTGACCATTCCTTGTCAGACATCCAAACAAACCAACTAATGCATATGAGTCAAAGAAGTGCAAAAATTTGGAAGATCAAGCTCGTATGATGGAAGTATTCAAAGAAGCGCACGTCGCTATAGGTTTGCCTATAGAAAATGTCGAAGAGCAAGCACATAAATTCGCGCATAAATGCATTTTCATAGTGATAGAGGCAAAAAAAAAACAAAAGGATGCTAACGACACTCAACCAGACCCTACATATAAAACCAATGCAGAAGAAATGGCCACAACTAATGACGACCGGAATTCAGATGACGAGGACCAGAACATCGGTAACCCTAATACAAAGGTTATCATATCTTCTTTTCACTGAATTTTAACCCCTATAAAGTACTACGGTTTTGTTACTAACTGTTATTAAAAAATAGGCTAATTATGGTACATCAACTACAACACAAAAGAAGTCTGCAACAACAACTATACCTCAATCTATAGTAACAACTAGATCAAGAGCACCTCATGTCACTGAAGCAACTGGAATTGTCACATGTCAGACCCCTACACGCCTAGAGGGTGAGAACACATAAGTTCAAATCTCACCAATGTTGAACCTAACATCTAGAGGAAGTAACTCACCTTAGGACAATCAAACTTGTCATTACAAAACAAAAAGGTATTAACAATTGCACTTAAATAATTGTACTAATGGTTAGTCCTATAATATATAAACTCTAATTTTAACTTTCTTTCTACCATGTTTCAGAGGCAACCTCTTCTGGTTCAAAGCGAAAGCGTGGGGAACGTCGAATTTCCATGGGCCATGGTTTGCATGAGTACACTAGAAGAAATGGTGGGAATAAAATAAAAATTGAATTCACCGAGGGGGTTAGAAGGCCCAAAAATCCACTTCAAGCAGCAAAACTAAGCTCTGAGGTCAAAATACAAATCCGAGAGAAAGTGCATCTGGCAACCAACTGACTCAATATAAAAAAGATGAGACCCTGAAAGATGTTATTCCAGGTATTATTCGCAAAGTAGCGGTGAGACCTAACTCTACAGTTTTACATCATAGCTATTTAACTTGTCTACCTATGTAACTACATAATATGCATCTCCATTTTACAAGGAAATTTTGAAATGGACAAAATGATGAAGTGACCAAGATAGTGTGCACTAATATTATACAGACTAGTATGTCCAACTACATTACAAGCTTAAGAAGGAGAATTGGGACAAGATTAAAGATATGAGCCCCCAAGAAGCATATAAGATGAATCTAGCAAATGTACTAGAGAGAAGTTGGAAATATCTTGTGGATAGATGGTTTGATGCCCATGATCAGCTACTAAAATTTACACTTACAAATACTCAGCACATAAATCTCTGCTGCATAAAAAACTCACAAGTTAATACTCAAATTTAGGAAATATGTGTGAAGAATCAAGTGAACAGAGAAGCTGTGAAGAATAGCCATACAAATGGATCAAGATGCTTCATTGCACACTACGAAGCTCTTGTAAGTTTTTAAGTTCATATATGAAACAATTGTTCTTCCAAGCTCAGTAGAAATTTTGCTAACTCATGTTCGTAATTCCAATTTTTGGTAGTACTCAGAGAACTTGAAGGAGGTGACATATCCAATTGAATTCTATAGACTTAGCCACACTAACAAGGAAGGCATCATGACTACGAAAGCCAAAAATGCTTATGTAAGAAATTTTTAATCCTGCTAACATTTTGTAATGAATAAGCTTTCTACTTCAATATTTCTTATGCTTTCATTTGAACTTATTTGCAGGATGTAATGATGACCATGAAAATAGACCACGCCTAAAAGATGATACTAAAAAACAGAAGTGCAGATTATTGAAGAAGTCTTGAAGGATAAGAGCACAACGAGCTCAAGCACATGCACGTTCCTCTCAAATTTAGGAGTTGGATTAATATCAAGGAAGAGCTCTGTGTCCACAGCACACATCCGAAGTAGAAAACAAACTTGCTGAACAGGAGGAACAATCACTCCTCACAGCTAAAAGGTACAAACAAGAGATGCAGGAAAGGATGGAAGCCCAGGATAAAAATTTGAAGAAATGAAAAAAGCAAGAAGATGATAAACTCTGATGAAGGCATAGGAATAGAAAAAAAAATCAACTGAGAAGAAGCAACAAGAATTAGAATCCATGCTTACTTTCATCTTAAGGACATCACAACAATAACGATAAGGCAACAATTCAACAACACCTCCATCTTGATGAAATTGTTTATCAGTATGATATACTTAGTTGTATCTTCATTTCAGTGTGCTTCTGTTCAGCAATGTATGTCATGTTAAAAATATTGCACAAAATTTTATCGCTGCAATTTTATATATTGGTTCCAAATTTTATTTGTCAGTATCATAATTTTTTCATTTTCTGCATAATTATTAATGTGACGAAATTACTGACACTGTCATCAACATGTGGACCCACTTGTCAAAACCATCTCGGTCCCACCTGTCCAAACCCTTTTTGTCCCACCTGTCCAAACCCTCTTGGTCCCACCAGTCTGAATCCTATGGGTCCCACATGTCCAAACCCTCCGGGTCCCACCTGTCTGAACCCTCTTGGTCCCACCTATCTAAACACTCTTGGTCCCACCTGTCCAAACCCTGCGGGGCCCACCTTTCCGAACCCTATGTGTCCCACCTGTGAGGACCCAATGGGTACCACCTGTCAGACCCTCTTGGTCTCACCTGTCCGAACTGTCTGGGACCCGCCGTGGGTCCACATGTAAGAACCACTAGGTCCCACTGGTTATAATGCCACATCAGTAAATTACATGTAATTAACAAAATTCCATGTCTATAATGATGAGTAATGATGACCTGTCCTACACTCCCTTCTATTTTACAATGACAAACTTTTCATATATAGCATGACAAATATTTTAGTCACCTATTGCACACCATTGTTGATAAAACTAACATTGTCAACTAATATAAGTTAAACAATGACAAAAAAAATACAAACCATGGTTATGGATTTTTATGAAGCTGCTTGTATGACAAAATTAGTGACAACCCATTTTTGTCAACAACATATATTTATTGATAAAATATGGATATTAAGTGACAAAAGGGGTCCGTAAATAAATACCATTTATGTTGTAGTGATTGTCCCCAATCCGTAGCATGTGGAGGAAGGAGAAGAGGCTATGTACGCGTCTTACAGAAGTCGAGAAAAATCATACCATGATTTATGACTCACCGTTTGAGAAATGGGACAAAAAGAAACAATGAAAACTTGACAAACTGTCGCAAATATGAGACGCAGGGTTTGAGGTAATGAGTCATGGGGGGTATTTTGTTACTAAGTAGACGGTTTAGCCTGACATAGTTGTGTTCATTGTATTTGTTATGGCCACAGAAAATATTTTGTGTGCGACATACCCGCGAAAGAGCCTGCTTGGGCCGTGTTTCATGGTGTTAGCGATCTTCCGCACCATGCGCGATGGGAGACCTTAATAGGCCCAATCTGTACTAGTGTACAATAATATTTGTACCATCTAGCAGGGACTGGTTGTCCACTCAATAAGTCCAGCTAGCATCAAATAAATATTTCCTAATATATATTTATACTATATAACTTAATGTCAATATAGAAATATTTGTAGAATGCATTAATATTTTGCATGAATATTTATTAAATTCTTGACGGCATTAACTAAATATTTTCACTAATATTTATTAAATGCTTGCCGTCATTAAATACCCCATTTATGAAAATATCTCACACCCCTTGTATATAAGGCACACATATATAAATATTTTGCATATATATATATTAAATGTTTTTTTGTAATTGAAAGCCCATTAAATAAAAATATTTCTACAACCTAGCAAGACTGATGGTCCACTCTTTTAGTCCAGCTGGCATCAAATAAATATTTCCTAATATGATTTTATATAGTATGATTTATTGTCAATATAGAAATATTTGTAGAATGTATTAAGTAAATATTTTGTGCAAATATTTATTAAATATTTTCCGTAATTAAATGCCCCTTTATGAAAATATTTGACCCCCTATATAAGACACACATGGTCTAGACGTAGTTCTCACTTCTCGGTGGTGCATATATATATATATATATATATATATATATATATATATATATATATATATATATATATATATATAGATGGACACACAAGGAGTTTTGTCTATATATATATATAGATGGACACACAAGGAGTTTTGTCTCTCTCTCTCTCTATATATAGGAGTTTTGTCTATATATATATATATCACTTCTCGGTGGTATACCCGTATCCTGAGAAGGAAGCATCTCGTGCCGTCCGTGGCTTGGAGATCCGTGTTCGCCGAGAGTTTTGCTCTTTATCAACCACAACTGTTATATCCTGAAGAGGAATTTCCGCCGAGTGCTTTTCCGTCTGCCGCTTCTACGCCGCTGCTCGCCACCGTCGAGGACCAACCTGCCTATCCCGCCATCGCCGCTGAAATCATCCGAAACAATCGCTGCCGGAGCAGGTGACCGTTGTTGATCCCAAATAAGTAGCACCAGCACCAGATTCACCGTCCCAGATCTCACCTGCAGCCACCCCTCTCCCGAACCCACCCCAGATTCGTCCAACACCCGACTCCCCTCCCGATCCCCACCATGATTCGAATCCCACATCCGGCAACCAATCTGGGCGCCGGCCACCTCAGGCGGCTCCCAACCGCTCCCCAGCGGCCAACGTGGACCTCCTCCACGCCGTCGAGGGGAACATCCTCCATGCAAAAGAGATCCCTTATCCTTTCTTTAGCAAAGAAAGAAGTCCACATCACCCCTATAAGTCTCTGGTTGCGGCCGATAGCCCCCCTTAAGTAATAACTGGGTCAATTAACACCCACAACTAATGAAAACCGGACAAATTACCCCCCAGCTGGTTTTGGAGACTGTTTTGACACGATGAACTCTGGTTTAGTACACGCAAGCCTCGTAATCAATTATTCCGGTCAAATAACCCCAGTGAAAATTCCAGGTTCTCTTCTCCGATGAACTTTGTCCCGCGGCTAAATGCATATGTGGCAGAGACAAAACTAATATTTGTAGTTCTGTACCACGGTTCATGACTACTCTATGTTTTGAGCTGACAATAGATCTTCCCAGGCCAGGCAATATTGAGGCCGACGTCTTTGCTGATGAACAATATCTGCAATAAAAAAAGCTTCAGGCTGAGTTTGGGAGCAAAAACGCTGCACCCCTATTTCTTCTTCTTCTTGGCTGTTTACGTACTAGCAGGGAGCAGGCCTGAGTGTTATTGATAGACTATTGTGGCACGCCGGCTGGCCGCCGGAATTGGTCCTCGCCGAGGCGGACTCACCTTCGCTGCGGTACCTTCGCCAAATCCAACAGCCGCTGCCACCGACATTCCTTCGCTGCGGCTGCAGATACCACCTATGCTCAATCTCCATGGCCGAGACTCTTAATCGATCATGGGTGCTGTGGGAGGAGGAAATGGCCTGATTTTGTGCCGGGGGCAAGGGGATGCGGCCGGATTTTGGAGAGAATGGCGACGGGGAAGGAAACACATGCGAAAGAGGAAAAATGAAAGAATGGAGATGGAGATTATTTGACTAGGTTAATTGATTAGAAGGCTTACGTGTACTAAACCAGAGTCCACGGTGTCAAAACAGTCTTCAAAATCGTCTAAGGGGTTAATTTGCCTGGTTTTTATTAGTTACGGGTGTTATTTGATCCAGTTATTACTTAAGGGGGGCTATTGGCTAAAACCAGAAACTTGTGGGGGTGATGTGGACTTCTTTCCTTTAGCAAATGATGAATATGAAGTCTGGGAGGCTGCGGGTACTATGGATCCTCTGACTCCCAATCGGGTTACCTTCCCGGGTCTCGTCGGTGTTGTCTGTAGGTCGTGATGTGCCTCGAGATGGCTGCCTCCCCCTCGTGGGGAATCCGCTCCGGCCGCCTGCGTCTGGCCCGTCCTCTAGGCACCTTTGGAGGGCGGGGAGTGTGACAACGTACACGCTTCCCTTTACTCCATAGGGCCTTTTCCTCAGTTGCAGGGTTTGGTGGCCCAAAATTGACTTGGCTTCGCCAAAAGGCCTCATCTCCAAAGCCCGGCTTGCGAGGCGTCCCTCTCGCTGTAGGGCGGAGCCCCCTCGCCTCGCTCTTGTGACATGCTATGTTTCCCTTCTTCCATTCTCAAGTCAAGGGTGAGTCCCATGTGTCAATTTGTGGATCGCGGTCTCACGCACTAATCCCTATAGGTGCCCATAGTAGGCCGTCCGCCCTACCTAAACCAATCATCATATCGGTCCCTAGGCCCCATTGCTGGAAAGGCTCGGCTTCAAAACCGTACGTGGAGCTTCCGCCTCATACGGCTCCTCTAGGGATGGGGGTAGGCCCAGCCCAGGCTTGTGCGGTTAAGGTTGTTGTACACGACCTCAGTTGAGCATTCAGTTAGAGACGGCGATCGCAGGTTCGCTGGAGGAGAGGGTGTTGCGAGCAAGATTGCACAAACAAAGCCCTCCTGCCCGCAGCCCTATTCTAGAAATTAGGCTGGCTACGTTACTTATAACCGCAGAACGAGCAATGAATCCCCAACGACAAACGAACAAGGGGCGGGGCATTTTCGGGGAGTAGCCCCCTTCAGAAGAAACTTCCTGGCACATACATTAAGGGAGCCATCGAAAGGTGACTGAAACACCTGAAACGGGGACTACCCGAGCTAATGATAGAGGCAAGAACACTTTCCGGCCAAGTCCCATTAATTGATCATAACGATATCGTGGAAATGCTGCACGGACCCATATATATAGAAACAGAAAAAGAAGAACCTTGATACTAAACCAGATCGAACAAGGGATCTTCTTGGAAATGGGAAGATCTAGGATAGGCGGCCAACCTCCTGGAAAGAGCGATGTGCATAGACCGGGTGAGTAGGGATGCAGCTCCGTGGACCGCTCGTCGCCAACGTGGACCTCCTCCATGCCAGCGAGGGGAACATCCTCCACGCCGCGGACCCAGTTCTATGCGTCGCCGATGACGGAGCCTCCATCAGTTCCTTCCCGGACCTCCATGTCCACGCCGGCGGCCCAAGGCTCTCCCATCGCCGGGGCAATCCCTGGTTTGCTGCCCAACCTCCTGCGCACTCGAGAGATGCGACCACCTTCGGCGCGCGCAACCTTGCTCCAGCGAACACACGCCTCGTTCTCGCCGTCCACCGGCACTATTTCTGCGTACGACCTTGCTGAGGCAGCACCGTATGTCAACAATGGCTCGCCGGAACCCCGCCCTGCTGTATTCGTAGCATCCCCGCATCTCCAGGCAACGCTGCCGCTGGCATGCGACATCATTCGCTGCTGCGCGCCTAGCTCCGTTTGCGTTGCACGTGTCTTCTTTCTTTTTACAGCAATATGTGCGCCCTTGTGTGCACCGAACTGTACATGCTAGTACTGAATCGCTCGCCTCAGAAAATATGGTCGTGGTACCGAGCTTGCTAACCCTAATACCAAGACGACCGTCCCGGTACCGAGCGTTTTGGGACCGAGGCACCAAACTATACATGTTAGGGGGATGGGTCGAGACGGCGGTCGCATAGCTAACGTCTCCAAGAAGAGATGGGGCGAGGTCGCCAAACGGCGAACCTGGTACCGAATCGCTTGCCTTAGGAAACACAATGGGGATGTATGCATGGCGCCGAACCACTAGGGTCGGAGCCACGTGACAATACCCAATAGGACGACGACCAATTGTATCTTCCGTCTCGGGGTACCGAACCGTTTTCTCATTGTACCGAATCAGTTGCCTTAGAAACTACGGTCAGGGGCGAAGCTACATTGTAAACTTGGGGTCAATTGACCCCATCGACTTAAACCTACACTCGTTTGCATACAGCCCAGTACATCAAAGCGATCCAGTGAAAAATGAGTTTGACCCCTGCTAATCAGACTACATTAATCTAGTCACTTGTATCAACCAGTGCAAGCCCAATGCAGGCAACTTTGGCCGCACATAGGAGTATATGGATTTTAAGTTCGCTGGGCATGGCATTCTATTCGGCCGGTACCTTTCTCCTCCTGTAGATCCCCGCCTCACATGCAATCTCTTGACTTGCCGCTCCCCTCCTCCGAAAAAGCAACGATTTTAGTAAACTTAGTCTATGCATCTAACTGAAACTTGATCCGAAGGATTCTGGTTACCAATTGTCGAATTATCTTAGAGTTTCTTCATGTGTTATCTTTTAATGGCTTGAAGGTCTGTTATGAGAGACTTCTTTCTCAAATCCGGAAGCCTCGGTACCGAATGCAGGTAGTTGTCAGCCCAGTGGATCCACGCTTTGGTACTTGCCATTTGAATTTTGAATGCAGGCAGGCTGACCAGACGAACAGAGCCTGGCTTGGCAGCATAGACATTTCCCAAAATTGCATGGATTTCAAAATGGATTTAAACTAAGGCTGCCAAAACAACTCTTTTGGAACTGCAAAACTGCTCCAAGTTTTCTCTTTTGCTTGCCTCTGTCATGTGGGTGGTGAGAGAAAATGATTTCATAAATAGATGGTGCAAAAGGGAAAAGATAAGGGAAAGTCTATTGGTACCAATCTCAAAGAAAGCTTGTGGTAGGAGATGCTTCCTCCCGGGTACTAGGGCATACCATTTTCGCTTTATATATATATATATATATATATATATATATATATATTGATCTTCACTTTTAGTAGAAAAATGTTTACAATAAATCCATTTCGACGAGTGATTGTTCTATGTTTCTTTCTTTGTGCACTTGAAACAGGAGGCGTTCGGTTGTACCCTACTGTTGAAGAGGTAATTCTATCATGTATTGTAATACAATTTATTCATGCATATACTATGTGTTTTGTATTGAATTCAGGACTAGTATTTTCTGTAGAGGCATAAGAGGGTTACAATGGAACCAATGAGATGGTTGGAGTTGTCAATAGGCAAGGTATTTCGGGCGGGGTGGATTGGTTTATAAAGAATTTCTATCTTGTAGGGTTGTTAGCTAAACAAAGATACTATTATTTTCTATCGTGGTAAAGATCGAAGGTGGTGTATGTAGATCTGATGTCACAAAAATAATTTTATATTCCTTTGGATCTTTCAGTTGTCCAATGTATTCACCACTTCTATACAGTGGACCATGGACATCGGATCTAGCTGTACAACAATATTAGTGATACTTTTTGCAAAAAATATATATTAATGATACTACATATCGGACATATGTCCCTTGCTATCCCATCGCTTACTTTAATCTCTACCAAATATTGCACATTAATATGGGTCAATTGTAATAAGCTGTTACCCTTATTTTTGTGATCATTTTCCATTTGTCTATCTTTATTTATTTTCACTTCAACCACATGGTGGTTCGTAATATCCATTATACAATCATGGAGAAGTAAGTAAAAGAATATCGAATAATTGTTGGACCACTAAAACACATACCGATGATGGAAGTATAGTTCATGCACACTCCTATTATATTTGGATTCAACCAAATCACGACACTGAAACAAATTAATACAATATATAGAGTCCAATATCAAAGTGGTTAGCATCTTTATTTACTAGTTCTGTGATCACAACTTTGAGAAAATCAATATTGGATCGAAGTTCCTGATTCTAGAGCGGATGCATAATATGTGGCATTCCCCTTGTAACATACATTTACCATTTTACTTGAAGGTAAATGATTCGCTGGCACAAGATTTTATCCGTGGTCTAGCTAAACAAATTCCGACGGACTTGAAGTCAAACTTTATTGAAGAAATAACTTTTGGAGAAGGTTCTAGTTCATGGGATCAAGCATACGTGAGTTACATTTTCTTATCTTCACTTTTCTTAACTATTGTATATATGATTATACAACGAAGTAATGTGCCGAAGCTTGGAAAGTTTTCTGGTTTAAGCACTATGCATATGTAGAACTCACCACTTCTCTAGGTGTTGTGTTGTCTTCTTAATTCCTTTATCTTTTAGTTTGCAGAACACTGAACAACATCCAATGGTCGTGACGATAACTACTATGGATTACATGCCACCATGGATGTGTATGGCCATGAACTAAAACCTGGCCAGTGGATTTCGACTACATTTTGGGTTTCTCATGTTGGAGATGGTAATATATCGAGCTATAATGCGATTCAAGTTGGATGGCATGTAAGCACCATTTTTATCTTCGTTCACACACATCCTATCAATTCAAATAGTAAATTGGGTATGTTGAATTGCTACAAGTATGATACTAAACTAATCACATACCAACAAGTAACATGTCTAAGACATCTTTAGTCTCAAATCAAATGTACGTATCCAAATAAAAGGTTAATTTATCTATTTATTTTTGTACTAAAACACACCCTTTAGTGGTGTGCAATTTGTGAAACTTTTCTTCCGATCTAAGTGTTATAGAACACTAACAAACTAACTTGGAGCATTAACCAAAACATGCGCAAAACTAGTAGAAAGTAACCGTCAAAAATTTCAAAGATATGCTGGTCACATCTATATATGTACATATGGGATTTTTTTTGAGATTTATGAACACATCAAGCGGTATTTTATAATTATAAACATTGTTAGCTTGTTGGAGTCTAGGAGTGAAACGTTAGATCTTGTAAAATATTGCTTAATTAGATTTAAATGGTGAAATCAGTTGATTTATTTTATATGTATATTGGTTTTTCTCACATCTTCCACATTTGTAACATTTGCATGTGAGCCGATGTTTATCTTATGTGTACCCTTTGTGTAACAGATTCGTCCATATCGCTATGGCGACTCACATCCTCACTTCTATACTGGTTGGACGGTAATATGCTAATGAAGGATGCTATGAATTTTGCTTTAACAAATTATGTTCATGTTTCTTGAAAAAATCTTACTCGCAAAAGACACACACACACACACACACTGTGTGTATGTATATAATGTTCTTACCCACACACAAAAATGTATGCAACAGAGAGATGGATATGATTCAACTGGATGTTACAACATGGACTGCCCTGGTTTCATACGAGCGGATGGCGCTACTATAGCTCCCGGTGATGCTATACATCCAGTTTCAAATATTCCGAATGGACCTATACAAAATATAACTCTCAGGGTGAATAAGGTAAGAGTTCTATTTTTTCTTTAATTCACTATCAAGTTATTTGTTTCCCTTGTGAAAATCCCCCTACAGGGCTGATAAAGGTGTAGAATTTGTTTATAAGATTGTAGTTGTCCTTACTTATAGTTAAAGATATAGTTGAAATGTGAAGGGTCTAAATATGAATCCTAATCAACTGCAGGACAAAAAAACTAGAGACTGGTGGGTGTATTACGGCTTCAACAACATCCCCACAGGGGTGGGATACTTTCCAAAGTCTTTATTCAGCTACTTAGCACAAAAGGCGACCGGAGTGGCTTTTGGTGCATTTGTCAGATCTGTCGTGGTGGTGGCACGGCAGATGCCATGGGTAGGCTAAAGTTTGGGACCAATGGATGCTAGAGGGATCTGGTGAGGGAAGATGCAGTTGATTCTACACAGAAGACTAAGGCAAAGATCTTTATTTCTCCTTCCTTGGGCTACAAGTGCTCCTTGAGATGTATACAGGGAGAAAAGAAGAACTTTACCAGCCTAACGGTACTAAATGAGCCGATCCCTTCCTCAGGGTCCAAGCCTCCCCTTATAAAGGAGAGCCTTGGGTGCCTTTAGGGCTGACGGGGCAAGCATATTCGAGGAATATGCTTTTCCCAAAGTAGTAGTTCGGCGGCCTCCTTTCCCTGTCGCCCTTCTAATGACGGCAAGGCTCCAGAGGGCCCCTCCTGCGTGCCTCGGGCTTCTGGACTGTCACCTCCGTGACCTCCTTCTCGCCCTCACACTCGGCCTTTGTCCCTTATGCTTGGCTCCGGCCAGATTCTCCCTAGCATGCGGCTAGAGTTTGACTTTAGGCTTCTCCTTCTTGCAAGCCAGATCATTCGCCCCGCCTGTGAACTCGGCTTGTCCTTCACCTGCATTAAGATTACCCGGGCTAACCCGGCCGACTTATTCAATATCTCGGCCGGATAACGCCTTGCCATTATTATGAGGGTCCTGCACTTCCCTATCTCGGCCGAACTCTACAGGATTCAGCCGATTCATCTTTCCCCGTATTTACCCTACCCGAGGTCATCTCCCCAACATTAGTCCCCGAAGCTGGTATGGCCCTGCCAATAACTTCGGTCGGGCTGTATCAGTTTCAAGAGATTTCTTTTGCCTTGTTTCCGAGTTAATTTGCTCGCGGTATCATCCTATCTTCTCGCGTACGCCTCGTCCTACGTGTCTTACTCATCATTGCATATCTAGTTTTTTGTTCCTCTACAGTATTTATTGTCATTCTACAGCTACTGCGCTACCGTCTGTCGGCTCGCGACGCCGCGTCCGCTTCCATCGGGATCGTGGCTTTCTTTCCCATCAGGTGGCGGTTCCTCACCATCGCGGCGTTGGTGCTACATACACGATCTATGCTATCAATCGCCTCACGACGATCCCACTACCTCGCAGGTTACGGTTAAAAGAGGCGCGCGCTGGGATTTACTTTCTTTCGCCTCTCCCTTCTTCTTCTTCTCGCGCCTCCGCCACGCTCACGCCAGGCGCCGCCTAAGTTCTCCACGCATAGGTTCCGCTGCATCGCCTCGCCGCCTTCACCGCTTGCTTGTTCCGCCACCGCCGGTGAGTTCTTCCGTCGCCGGCCGCTTTTCCTCTAGAGATATCAACTCTCCTTCTGTTGTCGCGCGGCAGTTCTTTCTCCGCTCAGCCGCCGTTTTTTAGATAGAATCACGACGGGGCCTTGCGGTTCTAGATTTTCCTCCGCCGCTAGTTCTTCTTCCGTGATTTCTCCATGAGCCCATGTCTAGCTCCGCCGGTGCCCTGATAGAGGATGACGACGCTGGCTCTGGGCCCGAGCGAGGCTCGTGGCAGGGTTCCTCTGTCACTCGCCGCGAGATCGAGTGGCTTATTCGGACTCGTCGGATTCCCGCCGAGGTATCTTGTCGCTTACCCGGCAGCGAGTCCTCTCCAGACCTTAGGGAGGGAGAGTATGTAGTTTTCATGTCGCATTTCGCACGCGGATTTGGTCTTCCTCTTAGCGACTTTGCTAGGGAGTTTCTTGATTACTTCGGCCTTCAGCCGCATCATCTCCCTACCAATGCCATTGCCTCTCTCTCGGCCTTCATCTCTGCCTCGGAAGGATACTTCGGCCTGTGGCCGTCCGTGCATGTCTGGTCGAAGTTTTTCCAGATCCGTTCTAACGTTGTCCCAGACAAGTCTCTGCACCCTTCCGAGAAGTTGCTTACCCAATGTGGAGCAGCGTCCATTACACCTCGGAGGAAGTCCGTATTTCCTCGTGTCATGGGGATAGAGTCGTGCAAGAAGTGGCACAAGTCCTTCTTCTATGTCAAGAAAAGGGGAATGGAGGACAAGATTCGGCTCCCTGCCTTCTCCATTGGCACACCTTCCAAGGAGAACTGGACTTATAATCCGAGGAAGAGTCACGCTTTGGCCGAGGCTTTTGAGATTCGGCTTAAGGAACTGATCCGGGCCGGGTTACGCGGCGAGGATCTGATGGCTACCTTCGCCAGTAGCCGAATCTGCCCATTCCAGAAATGCACGCACAAACTCTGCTATATGAGCGGTCCTCTTGACCCCAACCGAGTCTCGACCATGGAGCTGGACAACAATCTCATCTTTAAGCGTGTCCGAGCTATCTTTAAGACGGAGATGCTTGAGGATTGGGCTTGGGGATTGAAGCCGTTCACCCGCGAGCATCCCCCTCCTGAAGTAAGCTTAATCACTAATGCGTTGCTTTCCAATTGCTTTCGTAACCATCTTTGCTAATCTTCCTCTTTCTCGTCTTACAGAGGTTTGCGGAGCAGAAGGATGAGGACGCCGAGGTTTTATCACTCCCGTGGCCTGCGGATCGGAATACCCCGGACAGTGGGGAGCCGGACTCGGAAGAGTTCATCCCCAAGTCGGATCCCGCTCCGTCCCATGATCATGGCAAGACCTCGGCCCACGAGGAGGAAGGTGATTCAGACGAGGTCCAAGTTTTAGAGGTAGTTGCCGCAATGCCAATTTCTTATGCATTTCCGGCTTCTACTTTCCTAGCTAATCCGGCCGGTCAGGTTCACGACGCCGAGCCTATTGCTTCCCGGCCCCCTGTTACCTCGGGGAAACGTAGGGCTCCCGCTGGTGCCTCAGAGGCGGCCCCCAAGAAACGAGTGAAGAAATCCGCTCTGAATCCTCCCAGGCGCAAGACCATGCCTGGAGTCGCAGGGTAAGTTCCTTTTTCTCGTATTTCTTGTTTCTCTCTTTCTGCTTTTTAACCTGACCTTCTTTATTTTCGCAGTGCTCCACTTTCTATTAAGCCCGGCGGTCCTAGAATGACGAGTCGTATGATTCGGCAGCCGTTTCCTCCGCCTACTGAAGATACCAGGATTCCAAGTCCTGCTCGCGCTGCATCTCCTCTAGCTCCAAATCGGACGCCACCTCGCCATGATGCCCCCGAGATTCCTCCCGTTGATGTTGATTTCACTCGGCCCACAGATATTTCTACCGACCCTGCTGCCCTCTCTGTGAACCCTAATGTCTCTACTGAGCCTCTTTCGCCTCGTGGTTTCTACAAAGGACTCCTTCCCCGCCGAGGATGTCCATATCTCTGCGCTTTCATGTGACTCCGGCCCTAAAGACGCCGTTCATTGCCGAGGTATCGCCCCACCGATGCCTCTAAACAAGAAAGGCCGTCGTCACCAAAGCTTCCTCCTCCCAGAAAGGTCTTGCCGGCTCTTCTCAGCCAAGTATCGCCGATGTGCTGCGTAAAGGAACTGCCTCCGCCAAAGCCTCCGTTACCCCGGCCGCCAGTACCCAGCTCGCTCTTCATAAAAGCCCTGCGGCAGCGGTGGTTACACATCACGTCCGAGGTAAAGTCCTAACTCGCACGGCGAGTGGGAACAGCCTCGGCTCGCTGGTTGAATACGCCAATAACTGGAACGATGCCGACCAGTTCGAGGGTAATCCAGCCAGTCAGCCGTTTTAGCTTTCCGACATCAGCAGCCGCCTGCATCAAGCCGCCAAGATCGTTCTTGATAGTAACAAGATGAATGAGGTAATTGATTTTTGTTGGAGATATGCCCTAGAGGCAATAATAAATGTAGTTATTATTATATCTTTGTGTTTATGATAAATGTTTACATTCATGCTATAATAGTATTAACAAGGAAACATTGATACTTGTGTGTTTTGTAAACTTAATTTGAAGTCCCTAGTATAGCCTCTATACTTCACTAGCTTGTTGGTTGATTAATGATTGTGGTTTCCCTATCATGAACATTGAGATGTTATCAACAACAAGATCATATCGTTAGGAGAATGATATGGTGGACATACTCCTATAGATAAGCGTAGCATAAAGATCAAGTCATTTCATTAGTTCAATTGCTATATGCTTTCTGATACATAGTAACCTAATTCCTTCGACCATGAGATCATGCATATCACCTTTACCGGATGGATGCTTTGATGACATCAAACACCACACCGTAACAGGTGGTTATAAAAGTGGCATTGAGTGTTCGGAAAGTATTGGTTGAGACACATGGATCAAGAGTGGATTTGTCCATCCACATGACGGATAGATATACTGGGCCCTCTCGGTGGAATGTCATCCAATTAGCTTGCAAGCATGTGACTTGGTCACAAGGGATCACATATCACGGAACGAGAAAAGAGTACTTATCAAGAATAAGGTTGAACTAGGTATGCAGAGATACCGACGATCATAACCTTGGGTAAGTAACATATCGTGAGACAAAGGGAAATTGGTATCGTATGTAAGTGGTTCATTCGATCGCAAAGTAATCGAGAAATATGTGGAGCCATATGAATTTCCAGATTCCTCTATTGGTTATTGTTCGAGAAGTGTCTCGATCATGTCTCGCATAATTCACGAACCGTAGGGAGACACACTTAAGGATTCGACGTTGTTTGAGTAGTTATGGTATTATGAGAAAGAGACCGAATGTTGTTCGAGTCTCGATGGGATCCGGATATCACGAGGTGATCCGGAATGGTCCGGAGAATAAGATTCATATAAGGAAAGTCCTGCTTCGAGTTCGGGAATGATTCCGTGTTTTCATCGAATGTTCTAGAAGGTTCCGGATTGTCCCAAGACCGGGGAAGGGTACATGAATGTGTCATTGATCATTGAATGATTGCATCATGTACTAAGTGTTATTGTCCCAAATAAAGGATTAAATTGAATCCTAAAACAGAAAGTCAAATGTCCAGCTTTGAAAGTCAAACCGCCAAAACAAGAAACTGTGGGAAACAAGCAAGAGGAGTTGGAACCAACTCGGAGGAGGAGTAGGACTCTCCAGCCGGGCGCCCAGCCCAAGGCCGACTTGGGGAGGGACTCCTCCTCGGGCTGGCCAGTGGACCTCCCTCCCATAAAAGGAGGGCAGGGCCTCCCATAGACGCTTTACTTTCTACTCTAGATCTCCGGTTTAGAGCTGTTTTGGTTTAGAGCTTCTAATTGCTTTAGCCAACAGCTTAGAGAGCCTTCTAATTGGTTTAGAGCCTCTAATTGGTGTGTCTAATTACTAGGCCACTAATCCTCTCTCTCATAAGCTCCACCATACTGCACCGGCTTAAGGCGAAGCCTGCGGATCTCCCTCTACTTAGGTACCACGTTGTCAGGAATCGCAGGAGAGTGCTACAACCTCCATTTTCTGGAACAAGGAGAGGAAGGTCTTCGTCGAAAATCGAACGTGTGACCGATCGCGAAGCGCTGCCGAACGTGGCTACCGAAGCATCGTCTACACGATCTTGAGATCGGGAAGAGTACGACTACATCACCCACGAGAATCCGCCTCGTTAACCACTTTGGAATCTTCGGTGAGTTCCTCCATCGACTCGTTGCTACAATCTAGTAGATAGATCTTGGCTTGTTTGTTTGTATGCGATAGAAAATTTTGTTTTCCATGCTACGAACCCCTACAAAGGGTATCGAGCCGTGTCTATATGTAGATCTGTTGCAGAGTAGAACACAATGGTCATTGTGGGCGTTGATGCTTTTATTGTAGATTGCTTTTGTACTTTGCATCTTGCGGTATGTTGGGATGAAGCGGCGGGCTAACCTTACATGACATCGTTCATGAGACTTGCTCCACGCTTGACATGTAACTTGTATTGCATAAGTGGCTTTGCGGGTGCATGTTTCTCCTAGCATAGTTAAGATCCAATTTACAACGGGTGATCAACAATGCTAGTATCAATGTTGTGGTTCTTGTTCGTAAGTTAGAACGACACTTATTGAAAGCCCCAAACCACGTAAAATATGCAAAGAAAGTAGAAGCGCCTAACTTTGTTTTGCGGGGTGTCGATGATGTGATATGGCCATGATTGTGATTATATTCGATGTATGCAATGTTCCTTATTGTAAGTCGACAACCGGCAGGAGCCATATGGTTGTCTTTAATTTATGTTAAGACCTGCGTGTCTATTCAAAGTAGTTGTAATAGTTGAAGCCGGTGGACGACAACCATGGAGAAGCGCCATTGACCTTGATGCAATGCGGTGATGATGGAGATCATGTTCGTGCTTGAAGATGGAGATCGAAGGCACGAAGAAGAAAGGCCATATCATATCACATATATATTGAATTGCATGTGATGTTAATCCTTTATGCATCTTGTATTGCTTAGTAGACGACGGTAGCATTATAAGATGATCCTCATGCACATCAATTTCAAATCATAAAGTGTTCACCCTTAGTTAGCACCGTTGCTAAAGCTTGTTGTTTCAAGCACCACGTGATGATCGGGTGTTCTAGATTACGCAAGTGTATACAACGTGAGCAAGCCAGATTTGCTCATGCGAAACTAAGGTTTGATCTTGACGAGCCTAGCATGTATGCACATGGTCTCGGAACACGGATTACCGAAAGGTAAAGCATGAATCGATAGTAGATATGATGAACATGATGATTGTTCGCCATTGAAACTATATCAACTCGTGATGATCGGTGTTGATATAGTGGATTTGGTTCGTGTTATCACTAAAACAATGTGAGGGATGTTGTTTTGAGTGGGAGTTCACCTAGTTTAATTTCATTAATTAATTTGAACTCAATTTGTCATAAACTTAGTCTAAACTATTGCAAATATGTTGTAGATCAATGGCAGCCCCTACCATCAATTTTAATGCGTTCCTAGAGAAAGAGAAGTTGAAAACAATGGAAGCAACTTGGATTGGTTCCAATTTGAGGATTGTCCTCACAAATGGTAATTTGACCTATGTGCTGGATGCAATTGGGTGACCCACTGCACCATCGCTTCGATGAAGTAAAGAATGTTTACCTCGCTCGGAAGAATCAGTACTCCATAGTTCAGTGTGCTATCTTGTATGGTTTAGAATCGGAGCTTCAGAAAAGGTTTGAAGAGTCAGACCCACATGATATTGTCGAGGATCTCAAATTAATTTTTGAGACTCATGCGGCAATTGAAAGCTATGAGGCTTCTGAAAAGTTCTTTAACTGCAAGATGGAAGAGGGCAGCTCCGTCAGTGAGCATGTGCTTAAGATGTCTGGGCATGCAAACAAACTTCAAAGCTTGGGTATTGTGATTCCTAATGCTTTGGGGATTTACCGTGTCCTCCAATCACTACCACCAAGTTACAAGAACTTTGTGATGAACTACAACATGCAGAACATGAACAAGACGCTGCGTAACTCTTTGCCATGTTGAAATCTGCGAAGTGGAGATCAAGAAAGAGCACCAAGTGTTGTTGGTCAATAAGACCACCAAATTCAAGAAAGGCAAGTCTAAGCAAAGGGACACTTCAAGAAGGGTGGTAAGAAAGCTACCACGCCGTGAAAGACCAAGGCTGGACCCAAGCCAAACCGAGTGCTTTTTGCAAGGGAGAAGGTCATCGAAGCGGAATTGCCCAAAGTACTTGGCGGATCTCAAGAACGGCAACATCAAGAAGAAAGGTATATCGATATACATGTTATTGATGTGTATCTCACTAGTACTAGTAGTGCTCGGTATTTGATCTTGGTTCGGTTGCTCATATTTGTAACTCAAACAGTCGCAGAATAAACGGAAGCTAGCGAAGAACGAGGTGACGATGCGGCGTGGGAAACGGATCAAAGGTTGATGTGATCGCGGTCGGCACGCTACCCTTCATCTACCATCGGGATTAGTTTTATACTTAAATAATTGTTATTTAGTGCCTCGTTGAGCATGAACATTATCTCGTGATCTTGTTTATTGCAAGACGGTTACTTGTTTAAGTCGAGAATAATGGTTGTTCGATTTATATGAGTAATATGTTTTACGACATGCACCTTTGATAGATGGTCTATTCTTATTGAATCTCGATAGTGGAAATACACATATCAACAACATTGAGGCTAAACGCTTGAAATCAGCGATAATTCGACCTATATGTAATTGTCGTCTTGGTCACATCGAGTGAAACGATGAAGAAACTCCATTCCGATGGACTTCTTGAATCACTTGATTTTGAATCACTTGAAAGATGCGAAGCATGTCCGATGGGAAAAATGACTAAGACTCCATTTTACGGTATGATGGAGCGAGCTACGGACTTATTGGAAATCATACATACCGATGTGTGTGGTCCAATGAGTGTAGCATCGCCAGTGGTTATCGTTATGTTCTTACCTTCACGGATGACTTGAGTAGATATGGGTATATCTATTTCATGAAACATAAGTCCAAACTTTCGAGAAGTTTAAGGAGTTTCAAAGTGAGGTAGAGAATCAACGTAACAAGAAGATTAAATTTCTACGCTCGATCGTGGAGGTGAATATCTAAGTTACGAGTTTGGCGAGCATTTAAAGAAGTGCGGAATACTTTCACAATTGACACCGCCGAACACCACAGTAATGGTGTATCCGAACGTCGTAATCGAACTCTCTTAGATATGGTTCGTTCTATGATGTCACTTACAGATTTACGCTATCATTTTGGGGTTATGCATTAGAAACAGCCGCATTCACTTTAAATAGGGCACCGCCTAAATCCGCTGAAACGACACCGTATGAATTATGGTTTGGGAAGAAACCTAAATTGTCGCTCCTTAAAGTTTGGGGATCTGAAGCCTATGTAAAGAAGTTACTGTTGGACAAGCTTGAACCCAAAGCGGAAAAATGCGTCTTCATAGGATACGAAGGAAACTATTGGGTATACCTTCTATCATAGATCCGAAGGCAAAACATTCGTTGCTAAGAATGGATCCTTTCTAGAGAAGGAATTTCTCTCGAAAGAAGTGGAAGGAAAGTAGAACTTGACGAGGTTGTTGAACCTTCTCTCGAAATTGCGAGTAGCGCAGACCGGAAGAAGTTCTGTGGTGCCCGCACCAATAAGGGAGGAAGCTAATGATGATGATCATGAAACTTGGTTGAAGTTACTACAGAGCCTCGGAGGTCAACGAGAACTACCACTCCATTGGTATGATTCCGTTATGAATGTCATGGTGGTGGACAACACCGATGACCCCGAGACATATGAGGAAGCGATGATGAGCCCAGATTCCAATAAATGGCAAGAAGCCATGAAATCCGAGATTGGATCCATGTACGAAAACCAAGTATGGACTTTGGTGGACTTAGGATGGCGGAAGGTCATCGAGAACAAATGGATTTTCAAGAAGAAAACAGATGTCGATGGTAATGTTATCGTCTATAAAGCTCGACTTGTCGCAAAAGGGTTTCGACAAATTCAAGGAGTTGACTACGATGAGACTTTCTCACCAAGCGAAGCTAAAAGTCTGTGAGGATTATGTTAGCAATCTGCATATTATGATTATGAGATATGGCGGATGGATGTCAAACAGCATTCCTCAATGGAGACATTGATGAAGAGTTGTATATGATGCAACCCAAAGGTTTTGTCGATCCTATAGATGCTAACAAGGTATGCAAACTTCAACGGTCCATCTATGGATTGAAAGCATCCGGTTGGAATCAACGCTTTGATAAGGTAATCAAAGTTTTGGTTTTATACAAACTTATGGAGAAGCTTGTATTTACAAGAAAGTGAGTGGGAGCTCAGTAGCATTCTTAATAATATGTGGATGACATATTGTTGATTGGGAATGATGTAGACCTTCTTAATAGTGTCAAGGAATATTTGAATAATAGTTTTTCAATGAAGGATCTTGGCGAAGCAGCTTACATATTAGGCATAAAGATTTATAGAGATAGATCAAAACGCCAAATATCATTGTCACAAAGTACATATTTGGACAAAGTTCTAAAGAGATTTGGAATGGAGGAAAGCAAGAAAGGGTTCTTGCCCATGTTGCCCAATACGACCTTGAGTAAAACTCAAAGTCCGACATCGGCAGAAGATAGAGAAAGGATGAGTAAGACTCCCTATGCCTCAGCCATAGGATCTCTAATGTATGCCATGCTATGTACTAGACCCGACATTGCATATCTTTAGTTTAACTAGCAGATATCAAAGTGATCGAGTGGATCATTGACAATGATCAAAACATCCTTAAGTACTTGAGAAGAACTAAGGATATGTTTCTTTCTTATGGAGGTGATGAACAGCATTTCGTTGTTAATGGTTACACCGATGCTAGTTGGAACACCGATCCGTATGATTCTAAATCACAATCCGGATACGTATTTATTTTGAATGGTGCAGATTAGCTGGAGGAGTGCAAAGCAAAGCGTTGTGGCGAGATCTTCAACCGAATCGGAATACATGGCTGCTTCGAGGCTTCACAAGAAGCGATATGGATGAAAGAGTTCATTACAGAGTGGGTGTGGTTCCAAGTGCTGGACCCAATGTCTATCTCATGTGATAACATGGGCGCCATAGCCAATGCGCAAGAACCAAGGTCACACAAGAAGCTAAAGCATATCAAGCTGCGTTTTCACGCTATTCGAGAACATATCCAGGATGGGGATATAAAGATTTGCAAAGTACACACAGATCTGAATGTGGCGGATCCATTGACTAAACCTCTCCCGAGGGCAAAACATGACCAACACCAAACTGCCATGGGTGTTCGGTATATTACCATGTAATCTAGATTAGATGACTCTAGTGCAAGTGGGAGACTGTTGGAGATATGCCCTAGAGGCAATAATAAATGTAGTTATTATTATATCTTTGTGTTTATGATAAATGTTTACATTCATGCTATAATAGTATTAACAAGGAAACATTGATACTTGTGTGTTTTGTAAACTTAATTTGAAGTCCCTAGTATAGCCTCTATACTTCACTAGCTTGTTGGTTGATTAATGATTGTGGTTTCCTATCATGAACATTGAGATGTTATCAACAACAAGATCATATCGTTAGGAGAATGATATGGTGGACATACTCCTATAGATAAGCGTAGCATAAAGATCAAGTCATTTCATTAGTTCAATTGCTATATGCTTTCTGATACATAGTAACCTAATTCCTTCCGACCATGAGATCATGCATATCACCTTTACGGATGGATGCTTTGATGACATCAAACACCACACCGTAACAGGTGGTTATAAAAGTGGCATTGAGTGTTCGGAAAGTATTGGTTGAGACACATGGATCAAGAGTGGGATTTGTCCATCCACATGACGGATAGATATACTCGGGCCCTCTCGGTGGAATGTCATCCAATTAGCTTGCAAGCATGTGACTTGGTCACAAGGGATCACATATCACGGAACGAGAAAAGAGTACTTATCAAGAACAAGGTTGAACTAGGTATGCGAGATACCGACGATCATAACCTTGGGTAAGTAACATATCGTGAGACAAAGGGAAATTGGTATCGTATGTAAGTGGTTCATTCGATCGCAAAGTAATCGAGAAATATGTGGGAGCCATATGAATTTCCAGATTCCTCTATTGGTTATTGTTCGGAGAAGTGTCTCGATCATGTCTGCATAATTCACGAACCGTAGGGAGACACACTTAAGGATTCGACGTTGTTTGAGTAGTTATGGTATTATGAGAAAGAGACCGAATGTTGTTCGGAGTCTCGGATGGGATCCGGGATATCACGAGGTGATCCGGAATGGTCCGGAGAATAAGATTCATATAAGGAAAGTCCGTTTGAGTTCGGGAATGATTCCGTGTTTTCATCGGGAATGTTCTAGAAGGTTCGGATTGTCCCAAGACTCGGGGAAGGGTACATGAATGTGTCATTGATCATTGAATGATTGCATCATGTACGAAGTGTTATTGCTGTCCCAAATAAAGGATTAAATTGAATCCTAAAACAGAAAAGTCAAATGTCCAGTTTGAAAGTCAAATCGCCAAAACAAGCGTGGGAAACAAGCAAGAGGAGTTGAACCAACCCGAGGAGGAGTAGGACTCCTCCGGGCGCCAGCCCAAGGCCGACTTGGGAGGACTCCCTCCCTCAAGGCCAGTGGACCTCCCTCCCATAAAAGGAGGCGGGGCTCCTCCCATAGACGCTTACTTTCTACTCTAGATCTCCGGTTTAGAGCTGTTTTGGTTTAGAGCTTCTAATTGCTTTAGCCAGTTTAGAGCCTTCTAATTGGTTTAGAGCCTCTAATTGGTGTGTCTAATTACTAGGCCACTAATCCTCTCTCTCATAAGCTCCACCATACTGCAAGCTTAAGGCGAAGCCTGGATCTCCCTCTACTTCGGTACCACGCCGTTGTCTTTGGAATCGCGAGGAGAGTGCTACAACCTCCGTGCCTGCTGGAACAAGGGAGAGGAAGGTCTTCGCCGAGTACCGACGTGTGTGACCGATCGGAAGCGCCGCCGAACGTGGCGCTGAAGCATCGCCTCACACGATCTTGAGATCGGGAAGAGTGACTACATCACCCACGAGAATCCGCTCTCGTTAACCACTTTGGAATCTTCGAGGGTGAGTTCCTCCATCGACTCGTTGCTACAATCTAGTAGATAGATCTTGGCTTGTTTGTTTGTATGCGATAGAAAATTTTGTTTTCCATGCTACGAACCCCTACAATTTTTACGGAGTTTTGATTAATTCTCCATATGCTATTATATATATTCTAGTCCCCGAAGCTTGCAAGCGAATAACTTGTTATTCGTTTGGAAGTTTTATGATGCTCTACTCAGTTGAATTTTATTTTAGAATTCGAACCTCCATCCAGCTAGATCTGCCTTAAATTTTGTTTGATTTGTGTTTATGTAAGCTTCGTTTATCCAGCCACCTAGGTCCGGGTTAAGTTTTGCTTGACTCGGATTTGTCGTAGCTTTGAGTATCCAGCCACCTAGATCCGGGTTAAGTTTCGCTTGACTCGGATTTGTCGTAGCTTTGAATATACAGCCACCAAGATCTGGGTTAAGTTTCGCTTGACTCGGATCTGTCGTAGCTTCGAATATCCAGCCACCTAGATCCGGGTTAAGTTTCGCTTGACTCGGATCTGTCGTAGCTTTGAATATCCAGCCACCTAGATCCATGTTAAGTTTTGCTTGACTCTGATCTGTTGTAGCTTTGAATATCCAGCCACCTAGATCCGGGTTAAGTTTCGCTTGACTCAGATCTTTTGTAGCTTTGAATATCCAGCCACCTAGATCCATGTTAAGTTTTGCTTGACTCGGATCTGTCGTAGCTTTGAATATCCATTTACCATTTGCCTTATTGCTTAGGTTGCGCATGATCGGCGAACTGCCGAGTTCCAAAGGTTTCTTTTCGCGCATAGAAAATTGGAAGAAAAGTACGAGAAGGTTATTCCTGTGGTGAAGAAAGCTGGTAAGTCGACAAACTCTTGCGTTATATCCGAAGCTCTCATTTTTGTATACGAGATGTTGGCTCACTTTGTTGGTAAACAGGGAACATCAATAATCTTAACATTCGTCTTGAGAAGAAAGTTAAGACCCTGGAAGGTTAGTTACTCTTTTGCTTTATATACTCCCCTTTGAAATGACACTAAGTTTCTTTTAACTTTTTTGGCTTTAGTAAAGCCGAGTTACAAACCTTTTCAGCATCTCACCAAGATTGCACGCCCATGCCTGATGTGATGCTGCATTTTTTAGAACAAAGCGCTACTCATTCGGCACAGCTAAAATAAAAATATGATGAGATAGCTCGCTTGCGCGCCGAGGTGGAGACCCTTAAGCTCTCTCAGAAGTCCGAATTAGAAAAGGTCGACCAGGAGTTCTCCGAGGAGAAAAATCGGCTAGCTTTGCAACTGCAGAAAAATAAAGAGCTCCTCGAGGCTGCCGAACTAAAGACTCGGGGAATGAGCGAGGAGATCGCTCGCTTTGAGAAGAGCAAGATTGACTGGGCTAAAGACCTTCAGATAATGCTGAGTTATATTCATCGTAAGCTTCTTAGCACGGCCGGATTATCTTTTTATTTTTTCCTACTGCCGACTGACGTAGTCGTGTTTTGCGCAGATCATTTTCTAGAAGCTAAGACCGTGAGCTCTAAAGCGGTTCTTAGTGCTCGTGTGCGCCGAGGTGTTCCTGTTGACGTGGACTCGGAGTACTCGATGGAAGATTTCCCGCTTGTCAACCGCAGTTGGTCCGATGAAGATTATGGGCAGGGATTTGGTGCAGGCAGCTATCCGAGCCTACCATGTTCTCTGGCCGAATACTTCTGGGACTCCTAATATCAATGAGGTAAAATTGCTGGTGGAAAGATTAATGGCATCCGAGAGGCAACTAAGTCTTTGGAGGGAATCAGCCGGACGAGCTGGCGCTGATATGGCTCTCACTGTTATCATGTCATGGTATGAAGATATTTCTCTTGATATCTTGAGAAATTTGCGCACTGGTTCCCGTTGGGTTGAGTACCCAACCCTTGTCGCTTCTTCGGCAAGCTCGTGCCTTCCAGCTCGTTGAGTATGCCGACGTGCATACCTGGAACGAAGGTCCGAGTTTCCTTCCTAACCCGAAAGACGAGGTCATAGTTGAGGATGCGTCGGATAACAACTGAGCTGAACAAGGAGAAGATGAGGATGACTCGGCTACTTCTGGTGATTCCAGTTCGAGCTCAGATGGCAATGACGACGCGCGATCCTCATCCAAAGGTATTGGGCATTCTATCAAGAAATCGACGCTCTCAAAGAGCCTCGGGCTTCCTCCAAGTCGCTCCGGTGCAGGAGGGCGAGGCAACCTCGGCCAAAGTTCCGCCTACCTCGGAGTATCCAGCCCCTGACCAAGTTATTGCCTCTCCAGCTAAAAACATCTAAGTCGTTTCTTATCCCTGGTATGCCGGGCGTATGATGTACGTGGAATATTTGTCCGTCTTATATATGGTATGAATTTCTTTTGCCGTGTGCTGCTGAGACATATATGGTTGTAATTGTTATCACTTTGTTTAAGTGGTCTTGTTCGTCCGAATCCTTGCTTTGGCGGCCTGCAATTTCTTGATTTTGGGATATATATTTGCCTTTGTACTCCCATGGTTTAGACTATTAATCTGGGTGTGGACTTCGAATATCATACGAGATTGAGCTGTTCTTACTTTGAGTGTCGAAGTTTGATACCTTCCTTGTATAAAAGGATAACCACTACTTCGAAACAATATATGGCAGTCCCCGAGTCACTGCCTATGGCGCCGAAGTCTAGTATGTAAACCAAATTTCAGAAATAATATAAGACGGTCGCCGAGTCGCTCCTGAAGGTGCCGAGGTTTAATATACCACCTAAATCTGGAAATAACATGAGACCGTCTCCGAGTCACTACTCACGGTGCCGAGGTTTAGTATGTGAATTAAGATTTAGAAATAAATCTGGGGCAGTCCCCGAGTCATTGCTCAGGGTGCCAGGTTTCAGTACATAACCCAATTTTAAAAGCAATCTAGTGCAATCCTCGGGCCATTGCTAGAGGTGCCGAGGTTTAATACATAACATAAAATTGAAATAACATACGGCAGTCCCCGAGTCACTGCTCTGGATGCCGAGGTTTAATACATAACATAAAATTGAAATAACATATGACAGTCCCTGAGTCACTGCTCTGGATGCCGAGGTTTAATACATAACATAAAATTGAAATAACATATGGCAGTCCCCGAGTCACTGCTCTGGATTCCGAGGTTTAATACATAACCTAAAATTGAAATAACATATGGAAGTTCCCGAGTCACTGCTCTGGATGCCGAGGTTCGAAACATAATTGGTGCTTGATCTCGAGATACTACTTTACAATGTGTCACTGATGACTGCTACGAGTAAAATGGACGAAGTAAAGCTACGTTCCACGACCTTTTCGTTTCTTCGCCGGCTTTGTCTGCCCTATTCTTTCCAGGGAATTGAGCATCGATCAGGTAATAGGTATCATTGTGCAATGCTTTGCTCACGACGAATGGTCCTTCCCATGGAGGCGACATCTTGTGCATGCCGGCCGTGCGTTTGTAGGGGTTCGTAGCATGGAAAACAAAAATTTTCTATCGCATACAAACAAACAAGCCAAGATCTATCTACTAGATTGTAGCAACGAGTCGATGGAATAACTTACCCTCGAAGATTCCAAAGTGGTTAACGAGAGCAGATTCTCGTGGGTGATGTAGTATTCTTCCGATCTCAAGATCGCGAGACGATCCTTCCGGCATGCGTTCGCAGCGCTCCATAATCGGTCACGTTCGGTACTCGTGAAGACCTTCCTCTCCCTTGTTCCAGCGGTGGAGGTTGTAGCACTCTCCTCGCGATTCCGGACAAGTGGCGTGGTACCGGAAGTAGAGGGAGATCCATGAGGCTTCGCCTTAAGCGGCAGTATGGTGGAGTATGAGAGAGAGCTATTAGTGGTCTAGGGTTTAGACACACCAATTATAAGGCTCTAAACCGAAGGCTAGAGCAATTAGAAGCTCTAAACCAAAACGGCTCTAAACCGGAGATTAGAGGATAGGAACTTGTGTGTCTAGAGGAGGCCTGCCCTCCTTTTATAGGTGAGGCGGCCAAGGGAGTCCCTCCCAAGTCGGCCTTGGGTGGCGCGCCGGCTTGGAGAGGAGGGACTCCTCCTCCAAGTTGGTTTCAACCTCCTCTTGCTTGTTTCTCACAGTTTCCTGTTTTAGCCGTTTGACTTTCAAACTGGCCATTTGACTTTTCAGTTTTAGGATTCAATTTAATCCTTTATTTGGAACAGCAAAACTTAGTACATGATGCAATCATTCCAATATGTAATGACACATTCATGTACCCTTCCCCGGAGTGCTGGACAATCCGAACCTTCTAGAACATTCGATGAAAACACCTAATCATTCCCGAACTCAAACGGGACTTTCCTTATATGAATCTTATTCTCGGACCATTCCGGATCACCTCGTGATATCCTCGATCCCATCCGAGACTCAACAACATTCGGTCTCTTTCTCATAATACCATAACTACTCAAACAACGTCGAATCCTTAAGTGTGTCTCCCTACGGTTCGTGAATTATGCGGACATGATCGAGACACTTCTCCGAACAATAACCAATAGAGGAATCTGGAAATTCATATGGCTCCCACATATTTCTACGATTACATTGCGATCGAATGAACCACTTACATACGATACCAATTTCCCTTTGTCTCACGATAGTTTACTTATCCGAGGTTATGATCGTCGGTATCTCTGCATACCTAGTTCAACCTCGTTACCGATAAGTACTCTTTTCTCGTTCCCGTGATATGTGATCCCTTGTGAGCCAGTCACATGCTTGCAAGCTAATTGGTTGACATTCCACCGAGAGGGTCCAGAGTATATCTATCCGTCATATGGATGGACAAATCCCACTCTTGATCCATGTGTTTTAACCAATACTTTCCGAACACTCAATGCCACCTTTATAGCCACCCAGTTACGGTGTGGTGTTCGATGTCATCAAACCATCCATCCAGTAAAGGTGATATGCATGATCTCATGGTCGAAGGAATTAGGTTACTATGTATCAGAAAGCATATAGCAATTGAACTATTGAAATGACTTGATCTTTATACTACGCTTATCTATAGGAGTATGTCCACCATATCATTCTCCTAACGATATGATCTTGTTGTTAATAACATCTCAATGTTCATGATCAGGAAACCATGATCATATATTAACCAACAAGCTAGTTTAACAAGAGGTTTTACTAGGGACTCTTATTTTAGTTTACAAATCACACAAGTATTAATGTTTCCGGTTAATACAATTATAGCATGGTATGTAAACATTTATCATAAGTGTGAAGATATGATAATAACCACTTTATTATTGCCTCTTGGGCATATCTCCAACAGTCTCCCACTTGCACTAGAGTCAATAATCTAGTTTCAAACCTTTGTGTATTCAACACCTATGGCTTTCCGGTCGTATGTACACGATTGCTAGTGGTCAATCGATCTCCGGATCCGACACTTCGTGTCCGTGTGTAATTGCATGTCTTTATGCCTCTACGCATCGGTCATTCTCTAATGAGATGGCTTTGTATAAATTTATGGTGTGACCTTTAGCTCTTTGGGGTTAAAACATATTGATAATATTGTCGCACAATATATCTTCATAGTATTATCCTCTGTGAACTACACCTAGTTTGATAACAAACTACTTGACACAAATGCCCTCTTTGTCGCTATAATAGCAGTCATATACTTAGCCTTTTGTTGTAGTATCTCACAATGTCTTAACTTTGGAACTCATCCAAATCCATTATGGAACTCACTTTCCATTATATTGTGCCACCCTTAGTTTAGATTGAGATAAACTTAATTTGTACTTTGTGACAAAACTAGTATCAATGTAGTACTTTACAATGAACTAACCATCTATTTGTCACTTCTACAAATAATATACTCTTAGTTCTTCCAAAAGATCATAAGAATATCCTTACTATTGTCCAATGATCATCTTACGAATCATTCGTATATGCTCACAACATTTAGAGCATAGGACATATCCGGATTTGTACATATCACAAGATGATTGATATAAATACTCTTTGTGATTTCATACATCAAGTATCAATCTATACTTGATTATTTGTTTCACTTTACCAAATGTCAATACACTTGAATATATCATCAACATTTGAACTCTTTCAATCCTTTACGTAGCATAAGAACCTTTCTTGTAGTTTCTATATTGAACTCATTCAATATCTCGTCTATGTACTGCACAACCATATTAGCGCCTATTGATGCCAAATATTTGGTTTTGCCTAAGTCTTTCATCGGGATGAAATTTTAATATGTGTTAATAAAAGATACATTATTTCCAATCAACAATATGTCTTCCACATAATGTATTAGAAAAATGTCTTAGCGATCCCACTTAATTTCTTGCAAATGCAAGATTCTCCATCGTCTCTGATGAACTTTTAAACTCCTTTAACAGTTTCATCAAAGTGAAGATTCCAACTCGATGCTCACTTTAACCATTGAAGTTTGCATATGCTTTTAGCATCCTTCTGACTTAACAACACCCTAACGACCGTGTTCTGCACCTGTCCTAGGTAACCATTCTATTAGAAGAACTTGTTTTGTTTATTCAACTACCATATAACAAATTATATGTAGTGGTTGCTACATTAATCCGTCTAGACTAAATATCACTATGAAAGATCAAATCTTGTCACAGCCAACCTTGAACATTTTGTGAACTCTTTCCCAACATGTCGACTATTTCATAGATGTAAAAACATCCATGTCTATTTCTTTATAGATCCGCATACAACCGTAAGGTCTTACACCTTTCTCGAGGGTCCTTCAAGTTCAAAACTTGATTTCTCGTGTATGGAACTATCACGGATTTTATGGCTTCAAGCCATTTTACGAGTCAGGCCCATCATCGCTTCTTTGCATGTAGTCGGTTCATTATTCTCAAATAATGATTCAACCCTCAAATCTTGGTATTTGATTGTTTACCCGATCTACTTGTTTCAATAGGAACTTAGATCTCCGTGACCACAACCTTTGAGGCACGTGAGCCATGAGCATTGTTGCGCTCCGAACACTTTTCGGTGTCTGCAACTTGCACATATAGCTAAGGTTCCTTTAACCTTATCAAAGATCTATTGTCCTCCCACTTTTATTTTCACGAAAAAGTCCTTCCCAAAGAAACTTGACGTTCTAAGCGACAAACACTTTTGTCTCTTGTGTTATGGAGGAATACTTAATAGTTATTCAAAATAACATACAAAGACAGGTTCATCCGACTTTGGTTGCAAACATCTTTCTTATGCAAAGCATACCAATGTTTAAGAAAGGACAACTTGGGTTTAATCCCAAACCATAACTTTATATGGTGTCATTTCAACGGATTATGATGAAGCTCTTTTCAGTGGAAAAACGGTAATCTCTAAAGCTTTTAATCTTTAAAATATAATGGCAGTTTTATGAATTATACCTTTGATCTTACCATGTCAAACAAGGTTTAATTACACATCTCTAACGCCCATACTCTTATGGTGTTTGGGATATGCAAATCCATGGAACGATTCCTTAATTCTTAGGTATTATGCTAAACTTGTAACTCAAATATCTTCCTTTATGATCCTATCATAAACTATTTATATTCTTGTTACAATGATTTTTCACTTCATCTTGAAAATCTTTGAACTTTTCAAATATTTCACACTTCATCCTTATTAAGTAAATATTCATATATTCACTCAAATTTTCGGAGAAAGCATATGAAGTTGAAATCCATCGCTCTTGACTACACATAATGGATTTCGTACAACAATATGTACAAGTTCCAATAAGCTAGTCATTCGTTCCCTTTTGGCCTATGAACGAAGTTTTAATTATCTCTAGGAAAGTTTCTCAAGCGTCATTTGATCAAAATCAAATAGACTCCAAAATTCCATCCATATGGAGTTTCTTCATGTTTTCTTTCTAATATAATTTAAACTGCGATGTCACTTCCTAAGTAATCTTTCAATCAATTTGTCTTTCGACATTTTTAGCACTAGTTTTATGGATGTGATTTATCCAACGAGATTTGTGAATCATCCATCTTTTATGGATTACGGCAATTATTTGAACAACCCTTTTGTTCTCATAATACCTGATAAAGCAAATCTTGAAGACAAGCTTCGATCAACACAATAACCCTTTATTTGTTCTCGATGAACATCATCACATATTCTTTTGCTAGTTACTTAGGCCATTGTAGTTCATGAATTGTGTTGTTTCGTATGACGATTCACACCAACAAATATCAAATACTTGAGAACCACATTGTTTAATAAGCAAAGAATATAGCCATAACATATCATCTATATAGAATCAATCTAGTCTTTTTCTTTGCTTGAAAGAACTATCAATATCAATAGTGTCATACATATGACACATAATCCAAAGCGTAATTAAATACCAATGTCTTTGGACTTGCACTTTGAAGTAGATCACCTATCATCAAATGTTTGGTGTTCTTTCAAATTCCTTTCTTTAGTAATGTTTAGTAAACATCTTACTACATCAAATATTCACCCTTATCATGGATTTATCCATGATCAAGCTACTTTAGCTTGTAACGGAATCGCAGTATAATGTTGAAACCTTTTTGGAGTATTAGGACAATTTTGCAAATTCTCATCAAATATGAGAACATGAATTTTGCCATATTATACTCTATCATGTTGTAACTAATACTTTGTTTCAGATATCACAATATCTTCCACATTATTATGGTTTCAAACAACTCTTTCAGATCCTAGATAACCTTGATATTAAGATAATCCTTTGAATATCAAGAATCATGAGACAAACATGATACTTATATACTAACACTTGGAATTATTACTCTTGATTTAATACTAATTATTAAACTTCATGGAGTAACCGAATCATGAAAGTTTGCAATAGGACTTTTAATCTTTAGATTAACACTTAAAACAATACGATACCAGTTCAGAAAGTATCTAAAATTCTATAGTTCTATCATCTCAATTATAACTAAGCGCAAGGTGGTAAGCGATGCCAATGACTACAACAACTATGCAAATTCACTTTGATTTAGTTTATGATAAATTGAGTTCTAATTAATAATTAAATTAATCTTGGTGAACTCCCACTCAAAACAATATCCCTCACATTGTTTTAGTGATCACACTGAACCAAATCCACCACATCAAAACCGATCATCACGAGAGTTGATATAGCTTCAATGGCTAACAATCAACATGTTCATCATATCTACTATATGACTCATGCTCTACCTTTCGGTAATCCGTGTCACGAGGCCATGTCTTTACATGCTAGGCTCGTCAAGATCAAACCTTAGTTTCCGATGAGCAAGCTCACGTTGTATACACTTGTAGAATCTAACACACCCGATCATCACGTGGTGCTTCAAACAACAAGCTTTTGCTAACTAAGGGGTGAACACTTTATGACTTGAAATTCATGTGCATGAGGGATCATCTTATAATGCTTACTAAGCAATACAAGATGCATAAAGGATTAACATCACATGCAATTCATAATATGATATGATGATAGCTTCTTCTTTGTGCTTCCGATCTCCATCTTCTAGCACTAACATGATCTCCATCATTACCCATTACATCAAGGTCAATGAGCTCCATGGTTGTCGTCCACCGCTTCAACTATTACAACTACTTTGAATAGACACGCGGGTCTTAAAATTAAAGACAACCATTACAATAAGGAACATTGCATACATCATATATAATCACAACCATATCACATCAACACCAAAACAAAGTTAGACGCCTCTACTTTCTTTGCATATTTTACGTGGGTTTGGGGCTTTCAATAAGTGTCGTTCTAACTTAACAAGAACCACAACATTGGTACTAGTATTGTCAATCACCCGTTGTAAATTGGATCTTAACTATGCTAGGAGAAATGCACCACTTATTCAATACAAGTTGCATGTCCAAGTCTCATGAACGATGTCATGTAAGGTTAGATCCCAACATACCAAGATGCAAAGTACACAATAAGCAATCGATAATAAAAGCATCAACGCCCATAATGAAACAAACAAGCCAAGATGGTGGAGTATGAGAGAGAGCTATTAGTGGTCTAGGGTTTAGACACACCACCAGAAGGATCTAAATCTATTAAGGTTAGAGCAATTAGAAGTTCTAACCAAAATGGCTCTAAACCGAGATTAGAGGATAGGAACTCTGTGTGTCTAGAGGAGGAGGCCCCGCCTCCTTTTTATAGGTGGGAGGGGCGACAGGGGAGGGAGTCCTCCCAAGTCGGGTTGGTGGCCACGGCTTGAGAGGAGGGACTCTCCCGTTGGTTTAGCCTCATAGCCTTGCTTCTGCTGCTGGATTAATCCTTTTGACTTGAATGCATTCATCTACTAGCTTTTAGCAATTTCCTGATGAAACATTTTAATCATTCCCGGATGGACTTTGATCCTATTCTATCAACATTCGTCAACATCTTCGATACCATGTTCATCAAATAACGCCGATCATTTTTTCTCTGATCGCTTCATACCTAGTTCAACGCTACCGATAAGTACTCTTTCTCGTCCGTGATATGTGATCCCTGTGAGCCAGTCACATGCTTGCAAGCTAATTGGGTGACATTCCCACCGAGAGGGCCAAAGTATATCTATCATATGGATGGACAAATCCCACTCTTGATCCATGTGTTTCAACCAATACTTTCCGAACACTCAATGCCACCTTTATAGCCACCCAGCCATTTGTGGTGTTTGATGTCATCAAAGCATCCATCCGTAAAGGTGATATGCATGATCTCATGGTCAATTAGGTTACTATGTATCGTAAAGCATATAACAATTGAACTATTGAAATGACTTGATCTTTATGCTACGCCATCTAAACATTTATCATAAGTGTGAAGATATGATAATAACCACTTTATTATTGCCTCTTGGGCATATCTCCAACAACGTTGCACCAGTCGGAGAACTAAATCTCCTTCTTTGAACACTCTTGGATTCACCTTCTTGCTGTGATATCGTCGCAAGTTCTGCTGATAAATAGCTGATCTTGATAGCGCCAGCTCTCTGGATTCTTCTAACAGATCAACAGTATCTTGCCGAGCTACTTCATTTACTTCTGAAGTTGTATATGTTGGAGATATGCCCAAGAGGCAATAATAAAGTGGTTATTATCATATCTTCACACTTATGATAAATGTTTACATACCATGCTATAATTGTATTAACCGGAAACATTAATACTTGTGTGATTTGTAAACTAAAATAAGAGTCCCTAGTAAAGCCTCTTGTTAAACTAGCTTGTTGGTTAATATATGATCATGGTTTCCTGATCATGAACATAGAGATGTTATTAACAACAGGATCATATCATTAGGAGAATGATGTGATGGACATACTCCTATAGATAAGCGTAGCATAAAGATCAAGTCATTTCAATAGTTCAATTGCTATATGCTTCGATACATAGTAACCTAATTCCTTCGACCATGAGATCATGCATATCACCTTTACCGATGGATGCTTTGATGACATCAAACACCACACCGTGAATCGGGTGGCTATAAAAGTGGCATTGAGTGTTCGGAAAGTATTGGTTGAAACACATGGATCAAGAGGGATTTGTCCATCCACATGACGATAGATATACTCTGGGCCCTCTCGTGGAATGTCATCCAATTAGCTTGCAAGCATGTGACTTGGTCACAAGGGATCACATATCACGAACGAGAAAAGAGTACTTATCGAACGAGGTTGAACTAGGTATGCAGAGATACCGACGATCATAACCTCGGATAAGTAACATATCGTGGAGACAAAGGGAAATTGGTATCGTATGTAAGTGGTTCATTCGATCGCAAAGTAATCGAGAAATATGTGGGAGCCATATGAATTTCCAGATTCCTCTATTGGTTATTGTTCGGAGAAGTGTCTCGATCATGTCCGCATAATTCACGAACCGTAGGGAGACACACTTAAGGATTCGACGTTGTTTTGAGTAGTTATGGTATTATGAGAAAGAGACCAATGTTGTTCGAGTCACGATGGGATCCGGATATCACGAGGTGATCCGGAATGGTCCGAGAATAAGATTCATATAAGGAAAGTCCTGCTTTGAGTTCGGGAATGATTTCGTGTTTTCATCGGGAATGTTCTAGAAGGTTCCGGATTGTCCCAAGACCGGGGAAGGGTACATGAATGTCATTGCTCATTGAATGATTGCATCATGTACTAAGTGTTCTTGCTGTCCCAAATGAAGGATTAAATTGAATCCTAAAACAGAAAAGTCAAATGTCCAGCTTGAAAGTCAAACCGCCAAAACAAGAAACCGTGGGAAACAAGCAAGAGGAGTTGGAACCAACCGGAGGAGGAGTTGACTCTCCAGCCGCCCCAAGCCCTAGGCCGAGTTGGGAGGGACTCCTCCCTCCTGGCCAAGGACCCCTCCCATATAAGGAGGGGTGGCTCCTCCCATAGACACATAACTTTCTACTCTAGATCTCCGGTTTAGAGCTGTTTTGGTTTAGAGCTTCTAATTGCTTTAGCCAACAGTTTAGAGCCTTCTAATTGGTTTAGAGCCTTCTAATTGGTGTGTCTAATTACTAGACCACTAATAGCCTCTCTCATAAGCTCCACCATACTGCACCGCTTAAGGCGGCTTCATGATCTCCCTCTACTTCCTACCACACCACAGTCACGGAATCGCGAGGAGAGTGCTACAACCTCCATTGCTTTGGAACAAGGGAGAGGAAGGTCTTCACGAAAATCGAACGTGTGACCGATGGAGCGCTGCCGAACGTGCGCCGGAAGGATCGTCACGCGATCTTGAGATCGGAAGTGTACGACTACATCACCCACGAGAATCGCTCTCGTTAACCGCTTTGGAATCTTCGAGGGTGAGTTCCTCTATCGACTCGTTGCTACAATCTAGTAGATAGATCTTGGCTTGTTTGTTTGTATGCGATAGAAAATTTTTGTTTTCCATGCTACGAACCCTACAAAGGGTATCGAGCCGTGTCTATATGTAGATCTCGTTGAGTAGAACACAATGGTCATTGGCGTTGATGCTTTTATTGTAGATTGCTTTTGTGTACTTTGCATCTTGCGGTATGTTGGGATGAAGGCTCGGCTAACCTTACATGACATCGCTCATGAGACTTGCTCCACGCTTGACATGCAACTTGTATTGCATAAGTGGCTTTATGGGCATGTTTCTCCTAGCATAGTTAAGATCCAATTTACAACGGGTAATCAACAATGCTAGTATCAATGTTGTGGTTCTTGTTCGTAAATTAGAACGACACTTATTAACAGCCCCAAACCACGTAAAACATGCAAAGAAAGTAGAGGCGTCTAACTTTGTTTTGCGGTGGTGCAAAGATGATGTGATATGGCCATGATTGTGATTATATTGGATGTATGCAATGTTCCTTATTGTAAGTCGGCAACCGACAGGAGCCATATGGTTGTCTTTAATTTCTGTTAAGACCCGCGTGTCTATTCAAAGTAGTTGTGATAGTTGAAGCCGTGGACTACAACCATGGAGAAGCGCCATTGACCTTGATGCGATGCCGGTGATGATGGAGATCATGTTCGTGCTTGAAGATGGAGATCGGAAGCACAAAGAAGAAAGGCCATATCATATCACATATTATGAATTGCATGTGATGTTAATCCTTTATGCATCTTGTATTGCTTAGTAGACGACGGTAGCATTATAAGATGATCCCTCATGCACATGAATTTCAAATCATAAAGTGTTCACCCTTAGTTAGCACCGTTGCTAAAGCTTGTTGTTTCAAAACACCACGTGATGATCGGGTGTGCTAGATTCTGCAAGTGTATACAACGTGAGCAAGCCAGATTTGCTCATGCAGAAACTAAGGTTTGATCTTGACGAGCCTAGCATGTACAGACATGGCCTCAGGAACACGGATTACCGAAAGGTAGAGCATGAGTCATATAGTAGATATGATGAACATGTCGATTGTTCGCCATTGAAGCTATATCAACTCTCGTGATGATCGGTTTTGATGTGGTGGATTTGGTTCGTGATCACTAAAACAATGTGAGGGATATTGTTTTGAGTGGAGTTCACCTAGATTAATTTAATTATTAATTAGAACTCAATTTATCATAAACTAAATCAAAGTGAATTTGCATAGTTGTTGTAGTCATTGGCATCCGCTACCACCTTGCGCTTAGTTATAATTGAGATGATAGAGCTATAGAATTCTGGTTAGTTACTTTTAACCGGTATCGTATTGTTTTGAAGTGTTAATCTAAAGTTTAAAAGTCCTATTGCAAACTTTCGGTGAGTTCCGGTTACTCCATGAAGTTTAATAATTGGTATTAAAACAAGAGTAACAATTCCAATGTTAGTATATAAGTATCATGTTTGTCTCACGATTCTTGATATTCAAAGGATTCTTAATATCAAGGTTATCTAGGATCCGAAAGAGTTGTTTTAAAACCATGATGTGTGGAAGATATTGTGATATCTCAAACAAAGTTTTGGTTGCAACATGATAGAGTATAATATGGCAAATGTCATGTTCTCATATTTGATGAGAATTTGCAAAAGGTTGGAGACACTAGTTGTCCTAATCCTCCAAAAGGTTTTGAGAGCAACATTATACTTATGATTCACCGTTACAAGCTAAAAGTAGCTTGATCATGGATAAATCCATAATAAGGTGAATATTTGATGTAGGTAAAATGTTTACTACACCAAGAAGATTACTAAATAAAGGAATTTGAAAGAACACCAAACTTTTGATGATGGTGATCTACTTCGAAGTGCAAGTCCAAAGACATTGGTATTTAACTATACACGCTTTGGACTATATGTCATATGTATGACTCCACTATTGATGTTGATAGATTCTTTCAAATGTAATAGGAAATACGAAAGAGAATCTCATAAATATATGGCGTAAAGGAAAAGACTAGAATAGTTCGGTTTAAGTATATATATGATATACATGTTATGGCTATATTCTTTGCTTATTAAACAATGTGGTTCTTAAGTATTTGATACTGAATTTGTTGGTATGAATCGCCATACAAAACAAATGTAATTCATGAACTACAGTGGCCTAAGTAACTAGCAGAAGAATATGTGATGATGTTCATCGAGAACAAAATAAAGGGTTATTGTGTTGCTCGTTAAACATCAAAGCTTGCCTTCAAAGATTTGTTTTATCAGGTATTATGAGAACAAAAGGGTTGTTCAAATAATTGCCGTAATCCATAAAAGATGGATGATTCGCAAATCTCGTTGGAGGAATCACATCCATAAAACTAGTGCTAAAAATGTCGAAATACAAATTGATTGAAAGATCACTTAGGAAGTGACATCGCCGTTTAAATTATATTGGAAAGAAAACATGAAGAAACTCCATATGGATGGAATTTTGGAGTCTTTTGATTTTGATCAAATGACGTTTGTGAAACTTTCCTAGAGATAATTAAAACTTCGTTCATAGGCCAAAAGGGAACGAAAGACTAGCTTATTGGAATTTGTACATATTGTTGTACGAAGTCCATTATGTGTAGTCAAGAGCGATGGATTTCAACTTCATATGCTTTCTCCGAAAATTTGAGTGAATATATGAATATTTACTTAATAAGGATGAAGTATGAAACATTTGAAAAGTTCAAAGACTTTCAAGATGAAGTACAAAATCATTGTAACAAGAATATAAACAGTTTATGATAAGATCATAAAGGAAGATATTTGAGTTACAAGTTTAGCATAATACCTAAGATTAAAGGAATTGTTCCGTGGATTTGCATTTTCCCGAAACACCATAAGAGTATGGAGCGTTCGAGATATGTAATTAAACCTTGTTTGACATGGTAAGATCAAAGGTATAATTTATAAAACTGCCATTATATTTTAAAGATTAAAAGCTTTAGAGATTACCGTTTTTCCACTGAAAAGAGCTTCATCATAATCCATTGAAATGACACCATATAAAGTTATGGTTTGGGATAAACCCAAGTTGTCCTTTCTTAAACATTGGTATGCTTTGCATAAGAAAGATGTTTGCAACCAAAGTCGGATAAACCTTTTGTATGTTATTTCAATAATCTAAGTATTCCTCCATAACACCAGAGACAAAAGTGTTTGTCACTTAAAACGTCAAGTTTCTTTGAGAAGGAATTTTTCGTGAAAAGTTAAGTGGGAGGACAATAGAACTTTGATAAGGTTGAAAGAACCTTAGCTATATGTGCAGAGTTGCGCAAGAAAAAGTGTTCCGAGGCAAGAACAATGCTCATGGCTCACGTGCCTCAAAGGTTGTGATCACGGAGATCTAAGTTCCTATTGAAACAAGTAGGTCGGGTAAACAATCAAATACCAAGATTTGAGGGTTGAATCATTATTTGAGAATAATGAACCGACTACATGCAAAGAAGCGATGATGGGCCCTGACTCCGTAAAATGGCTTGAAGCCATAAAATCCGTGATAGTTCCATACACGAGAAAATCAAGTTTAGAACTTGAAGGACCCTCGAGAAAGGTGTAAGACCTTATAGTTGTGTCTGGATCTATAAATAAATAGACATGGATGTTGCACATCTATGAAATAGTCGACATGTTGGGAAAGAGTTCACAACAATGTTCAAAGGTTGACTATGACAAGATCAGATCTTTCATAGTGATATTTAGTCTAGACGGATTAATGTAGCAACCACTACATATAATTTTGTTATATGGTAGTAGAATAAACAAAACAAGTTCTTCTAATAGAATCGTTACCTAGGACATGTGCATTACACGGTCCATAGGGTTTTGTTAATTCAAAGAATGCTAAAAGCATATGCAAACTTCAATGGTTGAAGTGAGCATCATGAGTTGGAATCTTCACTATGATGAAACCGTTAAAAGAGTTTAATTTCATCGAGACAATGAAGATGCTTGCGTTTGCAAGAAATTAAGTGGGAGCGCTAAGACATATTTCTAATACATTATGTGGAGGACATATTGTTGATTAGAAAAGATGTATCTTTATTAACACATATTAAGAATTTCATCCCGATGAAAGACTTAGGCAAAACCCAAATATTAGGCATCAATAGATGCTAATATGGTTGTGCTGTACATAGACTAGATATTGAATGAGTTCAATATAGAAACTACAAGAGAGGTTCTTGTCACGTAAAGGATTGAATAAGTTCAATGTTGATGATATATTCAAGTGTATTGACATTTGGTAAAGTGAAACAAATAATCAAGTATAGATTGATACTTGATGTATAAAATCACAAAGAGTATTTATATCATCATCGTGATATGTACAAATCCAGATATGTCCTATGCTCTAAATGTTGTGAGCATATACCGTAATGATTCGTAAGATGATCATTGGAAAATAGTAAGGATATTCTTATGATCTTTTGGAAGAACTAAGAGTATAATATTTGTAGAAGTGACAAATAGATGGTTAGTTCATTGTAAAAGTACTACATTGATACTAGCTTTGTCACAAAGTACAAATTAAGTTTATCTCAATCTAAACTAAGGGTGGCACAATATAATGGAAAGTGAGTTCCATAATGGATTTGGATGAGTTCCAAAGTTAAGACATTGTGACAGATACTACAACAAAAGGCCAAGTATATAATTGCTATTTTAGCAGCAAAAGAGGGCATTTGTGTCAAGTAGTTTGTTATCAAACTAGGTGTAGTTCATAGTGGATAATACTATGAAGATATATTGTGCGACAATATTATCAACATGTTTTAACCCCAAAGAACTAAAGGTCACACGAAAGACCAAATTTATACAAAGCCATCTCATTAGAGAATGAGTGATGCGAGACGCAAAGACATGCAATTACACACGGACCGGAAGTGTCGATCCGAGATCAGTTGACCACTAGCAATCGTGGTACATACAACACCGTAAAGCCATAGGTGTTGAATACACAAAGGTTTGAAACTAGATTATTGACTCTAGTGCAAGTGGGAGACTGTTGGAGATATGCCCAAGAGGCAATAATAAAGTGGTTATTATCATATCTTCACACTTATGATAAATGTTTACATACCATGCTATAATTGTATTAACCGGAAACATTAATACTTGTGTGATTTGTAAACTAAAATAAGAGTCCCTAGTAAAGCCTCTTGTTAAACTAGCTTGTTGGTTAATATATGATCATGGTTTCGATCATGAACATAGAGATGTTATTAACAATGGATCATATCATTAGGAGAATGATGTGATGGACATACTCCTATAGATAAGCGTAGCATAAAGATCAAGTCATTTCAATAGTTCAATTGCTATATGCTTTACGATACATAGTAACCTAATTCCTTCGACCATGAGATCATGCATATCACCTTTACCGGATGGATGCTTTGATGACATCAAACACCACACCGTGAATCGGGTGGCTATAAAAGTGGCATTGAGTGTTCGGAAAGTATTGGTTGAAACACATGGATCAAGAGGGATTTGTCCATCCACATGACGGATAGATATACTGGGCCCTCTCGGTGGAATGTCATCCAATTAGCTTGCAAGCATGTGACTTGGTCACAAGGGATCACATATCACGGAACGAGAAAAGAGTACTTATCGCAGAACGAGGTTGAACTAGGTATGCGAGATACCGACGATCATAACCTCGGATAAGTAACATATCGTGAGACAAAGGGAAATTGGTATCGTATGTAAGTGGTTCATTCGATCGCAAAGTAATCGAGAAATATGTGGGAGCCATATGAATTTCCAGATTCCTCTATTGGTTATTGTTCGAGAAGTGTCTCGATCATGTCCGCATAATTCACGAACCGTAGGGAGACACTTAAGGATTGACGTTGTTTTGAGTAGTTATGGTATTATGAGAAAGAGACCGAATGTTGTTCGAGTCACGGATGGGATCCGGATATCACGAGGTGATCCGGAATGGTCCGAGAATAAGATTCATATAAGGAAAGTCCCGCTTTGAGTTCGGGAATGATTTCGTGTTTTCATCGGAATGTTCTAGAAGGTTCGGATTGTCCCAAGACTGGGGAAGGGTACATGAATGTGTCATTGCTCATTGAATGATTGCATCATGTACTAAGTGTTCTTGCTGTCCCAAATGAAGGATTAAATTGAATCCTAAAACAGAAAAGTCAAATGTCCGCTTTGAAAGTCAAACCGCCAAAACAAGAAACTGTGGGAAACAAGCAAGAGGAGTTGGAACCAACCCGAGGAGGAGTTGGACTCCTCCCGGGCGCCCAAGCCCTAGGCCGAGTTGGGGAGGACTCCTCCCTCTGGCGCCAAGGACCCCTCCCATATAAGGAGGCAGGGCCTCCCATAGACACATAACTTTCTACTCTAGATCTCGGTTTAGAGCTGTTTTGGTTTAGAGCTTCTAATTGCTTTAGCCAACAGTTTAGAGCCTTCTAATTGGTTTAGAGCCTTCTAATTGGTGTGTCTAATTACTAGACCACTAATAGCCTCTCTCATAAGCTCCACCATACCGCACCGGCTTAAGGCGAAGCCTCATGGGATCTCCCTCTACTTCCTGACACACACCGCTGTCAGGAATCGCGAGGAGAGTGCTACAACCTCCGCTGCACTGGAACAAGGAGAGGAAGGTCTTCGTCCGAGCAACGTGTGACCGATCAAGGAGCGCCTTCGAACGTGGCGCGGAAGGATCGTCTACGCGATCTTGAGATCGGAAGTGTACGACTACATCACCCACGAGAATCGCTCTTAACCGCTTTGGAATCTTCGAGGGTGAGTTCCTCTATCGACTCGTTGCTACAATCTAGTAGATAGATCTTGGCTTGTTTGTTTGTATGCGATAGAAAATTTTTGTTTTCCATGCTACGAACCCCTACAGTATATTGAGTAACTCTTGGCGAGTCATGTATTATGTCGGCTGGAAGCACGACTTCTGCCCCGTATACCAGAAATAATGGTGTATAATCTGTTGATCTGTTTGGAGTAGTCCTGAGGCTCCATAATACTGCTGGTAGTTCCTCAATCCAACATCCTGCCGACCTTTGCAGCGGTTCGACGAGTTGTGGTTTTATTCCGGACAATACTAGTCCATTAGACCTTTCCACTTGCCCATTGGATGCTGGATGAGCCACATAGGCAACATCTAATCTTATGTGCTTTTCTTGGCAAAATCTAGCGAAAGCTCCTTCTGCAAAGTTTGTGCCGTTATCTGTAATAACACTGTGCGGGTATCCATATCTTAAGATAATATCTTTGAGGAATTTCACCTTTTGTGGGCCCATCGCATTTTTTATTGGTTTCACTTCAATCCATTTTGTGAACTTGTCCACCATAACCAATATGTGGGTCATCCCACCTCGACGGCTTAAATGGTCCTACCATATCTAAGCACCACACGTAAAACCAAGTAATGGGTATCGTTTTTAACTCGGACGATGGCATGTGTATCTTGGTTGCATATCTCTGACAACCATTGCATTTTTCAACCAGCTCTTTGGCTTCTTTCAACGTGGTTGGCCAATAAAACCCATGCCTGAATGCTTTGGCCACTAAGGCACGAGATGAGGCATGATGTCCACATTCTCCTTGATGTATATCTAGGAGGATCTCCTAGCCTTCTGCCAAACTCACACATCTTTGCAATACACTTGTGACGCTTCTTTTGTATAGCTCATTATTTATGATCGTATAAGCTTTAGCTCTCCTTGCTATCTGTCTTGCTAACACCTCATTATTCGGCAAAGTCGCATCTCTAAGGAAAGAGAATATGGGTTGCCCATACGGTGTGATTTTCTCCGGTGTGGTCTCACCTTTGTCTATTTCCATGTTTTCCGACATAACTACCTCGGCTTTCTCCATAGTTATGCTTACCTCATGTCTTTCTTGGGGAATTCGGTTATATTGTTGGTCAATTTCCATCGGCACACTATCTTCTGCTGAATTTGCCGGAATAAAGATGGATTCGGACTCTGGTGATGGTGTTATCGATGGTTTCCTTAGGTGCTCTAGGGTGATACCCCGGGGAATTGACTGCCTGGTTGATCCTAGCTTTGACAACATGTCTGCGGCATCATTTTCTGCCCGAGGTATATGGTGAAATTCACATCCTTCAAAGTATCCACTGATCTTTTGCACATGAAATCTATACAAAGCCATATTATCATCCAATGCGTCCCAATTGCCTGAGACTTGCTGTACTACTAGATCTGAGTCCCCATAGCATAAGATTCGGCGTATGCCAATCTCTTTTGCCACCTTCAATCCATGGACCAGTGCTTCATATTTGGCTACGTTGTTTGACGCGGAAAAATGTATTTGCAGCACATACTTCAGCTGATCTCTTTTGGGCGAGGTTAACACTATTCCTGCCCCCAAACCATTTCTTAGTTTGGAACCGTCAAAGTGCATCGTCCAATAATTCGGGTCTGGTAATGGTGGCTCATATTGCACCTCGGCCCAATCTACGAAGAAGTCGGCCATAGCCTGAGATTTGATTGCATCTCTCCTATCGAATTGCGGAGCATAAGGTGACAATTCAATTGCCAATTTTGCTATTCGGCCACTTGCATCTTTGTTACTCAATATGTCGGCTATGGGTGCTTCACAAATCACTTTGATGGGGTGCTCTTCGAAGTAATGTTTAAGTTTCCTTGCCGACATGTACACTCCATAAGCCATCTTCTGATAATGTGGGTAATTTTGCTTTGAAGCGGATAACACCTCGCTCAAATAATACACCGGCCTCTGTACTGAGTTATCATTTTCGACTCGTTCTACGACGATTACAGCACTCACTACTCTGTTGGTAGCCGCTATGTAGAGTAACATAGGCTCTTTTGATAATGGAGAAGCTAAAATGGGCGATGTGACCAACATCCTTTTCAATTCATGAAATGCACTGTCTACTTGTGGAGTCCAAATGAACTTATCTGATTTCTTCATCAGTTGATAGAGTGGTAATGCCTTCTCCCCCAGCCGACATACAAACCGGCTGAGCGAGGCTAAACAACCCGTGAACTTTTGTATGTCATTTAGACACCTTGGCAACTCCATCCTATCTACTGCCTTTATCTTGGTTGGGTTGGCCTCTATACCTCGGCTAGATACGAGAAAACCGAGTAATTTTCTGTCAGCACACCAAATGTGCATTTTTCCTGTTAAGTTCATTCGAACCTTCTCGTTCGCGAAGGTCCGCAGATATCACCCAAGATGTTTTTGCTTTCTTTGGTTTTGATAACCACATCATCCACATATACTTGTACATTTTTTCCTATCTGGTCAAGTAGACATTTTTTGCATGCATCTTTGATACGTTGCTCCTGCGTTGCGCAGGCCGAATGGCATTATGCGATAGCAATAATCCCCGTACGGGGTAATAAACGCAGTCTTTATTTGATCGGCCGGATTTAACGGTATCTGGTGAAAACCAGAATACGCGTCTACAAATGACAATAGTTCACAACCAGCGGTCGAATCAATGACCTGGTCTATTCTAGGTAAGGGAAAAGGATCTTTTGGACACGCCTTGTTCAGGTTCGTGTAATCGATACACATTCGCCATACAATGGCTACATTTGGATCATCCTTCTTATTTTCTACTAGCATCGGGTTTGACAACCAATCCGGATACAACACCTCCATGATGAACCCGGCCGCCAGGAGCCGAGCTATTTCATCCCCTATTATTTTTCTCTTGTCTTTGGCGAAGAGGCGGAGAGGTTGCTTCACCGGTCTTGCTCCTGGCCTTACATTCAGAGTGCTCCAACTCCTGAACACCTTGCAGATCCTGAGTTGACCATGCAAAGATATCCCGATTCTCACGGAGGAAGTTGGTGAGCTCGCTTTCCTATTTAGCATCTAGGACTGCACCAATAGTAATAGTACGCTCTGGGAATTGCTCATCTATCTGAACTTTCTTTGTTTCTTTAGTCGGCTGGAAGGAGACACTTCCATGGGGATTGGTTAATGCCGGCATATTCAAATTGTGACCGAGCGAGGCTGCTACCTCTGAATCCTTATTTTTCTTGCTATGACCAATGACTCGCCAATTTGACCCGTGAAGCACATTCCATTGACTTCCTGTAATCTCACATCGCGGATCGCTCCTTGTGGTCCGGGTAGCTTCATTTTCAGATAACTCACATGACAGCTGCCCATGAATTTGGCCAATGCTGGCCGTCCGAGTAAAGCATGATAACAACTCTGTAGATCCACCACCTCAAACTCTAAGTTTTCTTCTCTGCAGTTATCTCTTGTGCCTAATAACACATCCACTCGAACCTTACCAACGGGTTCGCACGAAGGCCCTGGTACTATCCCATGGAAAGTGGTCCTCGTGGATTGCAGCATGTTCTGCGATATTGCGAGTTTATGCATGGTATCTTTGTACATGATGTTGATACTCCTCCCATTGTCAATGAGAACCTTTGAAAATTTCACATTGATGCTTGGTCCAACAAATGTTGGATCCAACACGAGTGCATACGACCCCGGACTCGGCATTATCTTGGGGTGATCCTTTAAGCTCCAAGTTACTTCTTGATCTGACCAAGGCACATATCTTGCTACCGCCGGCATAACTGCATTTATTTCCATATCTTTGCTGTACACTGCTTGTCTTCTTGTTTGCCGTGAACATTGAACACGACTTTGATGATGTTCTCTGAAATCATTGCGTCCATTGTTTCCTGGATTTGTCCTTCCATCCTAGCCTTGGTTCATCACTTGATGTACCGCATCCCTCCGGTCCGAGTTATCATATCTCGGGGGAGGAGGCGGTAACATTAGTTGCTGTGCATTTGCTCCAGTCAACTGCGGCTGATGCTGCTGATGTACTTGGAGAGGTGCTGCCTGAATGCATGCGGGGTTTCCCATTGCATTTTTCATCCATGCACATTGGCGGGTCATATGGTTGGCCGGCCTGGCTGGGTTTGACGTATGAAATTTACACGGCTGATCTAACATAGATTCGAACGTGTACTTCGGCCTCTCCTGCCATTGATTCTTTTGTTCCGGGGTCCACTCTCTTTTTCCTTCATTCCTTGGTGTCCACTGCTGAGGACCATTCTTTTTCCGTTGAGTCGTTCCGTGACTCGGCTGATCTTGTGCTACCGCTGCCACTTGGGCCGAATTATATCTATAATCCGGCCTTTCTTCTCTTCTTCTTCCTCTAAAGTCATTGCGCCTGGATGACCCGGCCAAATCTCTTGCATACTGGTCTTGTTGCTCCCGATGATCCGACATTAATTCGGTTGCGTCGGATCTCCCAATGCATAGGAGTCCGCTATTCTCGATGGTTTCGCCAATGTGGTTGGCATATCTCTTGCGCCTCGCCATAACACACTGGCATAACGGCATCCTTGAGAGAACCAAGCTATTGCTTGCAACTCTATAACTCCTTCACACGAGTTTCTCAGGTTACACCACCGAGTTAAAAACTCTCTGTCTGTTTCATTCGGCCTTTGCTTGCACATGGCTAACTGTTGCGGCCTGTTTGGCCTCTTGTATGTACTGGTAAAGTTGCTAACGAACATTTCTTCAAAATCCAACCAACAGTAGATACTGCCTGCTGGTAGATTATTCATCCATACCCTAGCTGGTCCTTCCAACATTTGTAGGACATACCGTACTGCCCATCGTAAGTTCCTGCCTGCTATTTTCACAGCAGTGGCATAATCAATCAACCAGTCTTGTGGTTTGCTGCTCCCATTATATGTCTTTGTGCCTCTTGCCAGCTGAAAGTTCGGCACAGGTGGTTCGCTCATGATCTGTGGTCCGAAGCACGTCGGACCCGGTGGACCCTGTTCTTCCAGCAACTCGGATCGGTATAGCCGGTCTAGCTTTACTCTAGCATCATTTCATGGCAAATCTTTGTACAGAACTCTGTCTTGCATTCCATAGTGGTTATTTCCACCATGGAACGCATATTCCATCTCGGAATACCCATCATTGTACCTTTCATTTACTTGATTGTGGCGAGCTGGTCTTGCTTCTCTTTCCTGCCGAGGTTCATGTCTTGGCTGCGGGTTGAGCGGCGGTTCTCTCCTTACTTCAACCGGGATATTGTTCTCGTGATTGCCTCTTCCGAGTTCTCTTCTGCCGAGGTCTCCATTGCCTCGGCTTCCGCCGTCTTTCTCAATACGGCCGCGGTTCCTTTCACCACTGTTACCTCGGCTTCCATTGCCTCTGTTCTCGTTTTCTTTCCCGGCTATCGCCGGATCATACGGAACAATTTGCTTGTTTCTCTTTCCTGAAGTTACCGCTTTGTCCTTTCGTGCATTGTTTCCGGGTAAGGATGCTGCTGCCACGGACAAGGCAGGTGCTGCTCCAGCCGAGCGAACCATTCGCGAGGCCCCGCCGGTCTGCCGCCGAGCATTTCTTCGTTTTGCTTTGGTTCGCGATGGCGACCTCATTCACTTTTCTTTGTTTACCGGCCACGGTCAATCCTTCTAACTCTAATGCTGCGGCATTTGCCGCTCTCAGGTTCTTTGTCGGGGTACTGTATCTCGGCAATCCCAAATCAACTGATTCTGCCTTATGAGCATCATGCTCCGTGTTGATATCATCTATGAGGTTCTTCCCTCTTAATCTCAACTCGTCAACCTTTTCGGGAGCGACGTCAAGCTTATTAGCTTTGGCGTATTCTCGCAGGGTCCTGTTTAAGGACTCCCGCCAGGCCGACACCTTTTTTTCTTCTACCAGCACCTTTTGCCTGGTTTCTTCTAACTCTGCCTGAGCATTAGCCGGATCAAGTATCGGCGCTACAGGCGTAGTCAAGTTTTCTATGGTTGCCTGAAGAATGTTTTCTGGTCTTTCCAGAGGTGGCCCTCTTACTCTTGGTGCCTTTGGGGTGGTGTCCTGTACTTCGGCCTGGTTGGTCAATGGAGGGATTACCTCGGTGGGTGGTGGTGACGTCTCGGGCGACACTGCACGCCTGCGGGTGGTCTCTGGTTGATCCGGCACCCGCTACTCCCGCCTGCGCTCCGACTACAACCATCACCTCGACGCTGCTCACCGGATGCGCTCCGCGCGTACGGCTTGCAGCGCTAAGGGGTGGCTCTCCTGCAACAACAACCTAGTGAGGATAAATGCCGGAGACGTCGACGCCGACGTAGACCCTGTGCCCGCCCAAGATGATGAAGACACCGTTGCACGGGGGAGTTTTTCCCCTGAAGCTGCCTGCATTGTCTCTGACGTAGTCACAGAGATCAAATCTCCGGACCAAGCCAGAAACAACGCGCTCGCCAGTGTTGATGAAGTTTACCGTCCGGATCATGACTCCAGCTAGCACCGCTGGCCCTGATGGCGCCCAACCGCAGGTGGTGGCACGGCAGATGCCATGGGTAGGCTAAAGTTTGGGGCCAATGGATGCTAGAGGGATCTGGGAGGAAAGATGCAGTTGATTCTACACACAGAAGACTAAGGCAAAGATCTTTATTTCTCCTTCCTTGGGCTACAAGTGCTCCTTGAGCTGTATACAGGGAGAAAAGAAGAACTTTACCAGCCTAACGGTACTAAATGAGCCGATCCCTTCCTCAGGGTCCAAGCCTCCCCTTATAAAGGAGAGCCTTGGGTGCCTTTAGGGCTGACGGGGCAAGCATATTCGAGGAATATGCTTGTCCCAAAGTAGTAGTTCGGCGGCCTCCTTTCCCTGTCACCCTTCTAATGACGGCAAGGCTCCAGAGGGCCCCTCCTGCGTGCCTCGGGCTTCTGGACTGTCACCTCCGTGACCTCCTTCTGCCCCTCTGTCACTCAGCGCCTTTGTCCCTTATGCTTGGCTCCGCTCAGATTCTCCCTAGCCTGCGGCTAGAGTTTGACTTTAGGCTTCTCCTTCTCTTGCAAGCTTCGTATCATTCGGCCCTGCCTCGCGTAACTCGGCTTGTCCTTCACCTGCATTAAGATTACCCGGGCTAACCCGGCCGACTTATTCAATATCTCGGCCGGGTAACGCCTTGCCATTATTATGAGGGTCCTGCCCTTCCCTATCTCGGCCGAACTCTACAGGATTCGGCCGATTCATACTATAACTCGGAAACTAGACAGGCAATTTCCTTTCATCTTTCCCCGTCATTACCCTACCTGAGGTCATCTCCCCAACAAGATCTAAAAAGGCACTTCCAACTCCTCCAATGGGAAGTGGTGCCCTCCCATATGGTGTCATGGGTCGTGCCGCTTCTTTCACCGATCTTCGACTCATTGATCAAGAGGGGAATAGCAGCCCAATCATGGCAGACTTACCCAAGAAAGTTACCGATGAAAAATGTCACTCTATTACTCCTATTGATAATGCTGAATGATTTTATGGTGGGCCTGGTGGTTGCATTAGATAAGATGTTACAAAGCTTGTTGTCACCATAATGTTAATTGTCAAATAAGATGGCATGTATGGCAACAAGCTATTCAGTGGATATTCACTTGGTTACACTAAGATCACTTGCTTGCGATAAACATGCTTTTTTGGTACTTAAATCTACCTTTGAAATCTATGTATATTTTCATGTGAGGCGATGTGATCATTTTGTATCTCATGTCCTCACGTGTCACCAAGAAACACATAGCTGACACACATTTATAAAATAAAGATCATTTCTGCTTTGGTCCCCCACCCCTCCCCAAGCATTAACACACCAACAATTTATATCGCTATGTGCGCCTTCATAAGTAAGGGCAGGATGGTCGTTGACGGATTACCATGGCATACCTATAGCCCTAATAAAATCATATGACTATATGTACTCATATATATATGTGTACCCTACGAAGCTAGTCGCAATCCCCCAGCAAGCTGCCGCCGACATCGATAGTTCCCTAAACCCCTTCCTTGTGCTTCTTTTCGTCTCCATCTCATCATTCTCGGTGTTTCCACTAACATCCTCCATGCAAGGTGCACAACCTCTGCCACACAAGGACTGTGCAGCCGCGTGAGCCTTTACATGTCCCGCCCCCACCCTGGCTCCTCCGCCTAGTGCTTGCCCTGCCATGATTTAGGGCATATGTTTGATTTAGGAAATTAAGACAAGAAAGTGGAAATATAATTTCTTGAATGAACTTCAAAAGATCAACAACAGGTTTCACGAGCGTCGTGACAAGAGGTAGTCACGCCACAAGCCGGCGTGACTCTTTTGATCCTTGAAAATAGAGTGATCTCGTCCATAGTTTTGAAAATAGTTACGTAAGAGAATTGATCAACTTTTATAAATACCATACTGTTTCTAGCATCCCAAAATTTTCAAAAATAACGAGAGCGATAGACGGCCAAATAGAGTAGTGAAGCCCAGCAGGCACCGGGTAGTCCGAGTAAATGGCACCATGGATCATTGAACTTGTCATGCATGTGCACTTAAGTCACACATCTTAGAAATAGAACTAACCGGTCACACAACTTGCAATCATGTGCACCCATGGTCACAAACCGTTCTGCTAGCTGTTTTTTAACAAAAACCAGTCACGTGCCCAACACGTGAGGGTAAGAGAAGACAAACTTTTGCAAAAAGAGCTCTCTATATTTTCTTTATTGTCAATATGATTTACAATACACGTATACAGAAATCCCTGTGGAAATATTTTGTATTCTATCCTTGGTAAAAAAAGTGAAGATTTCAGATCTGAACGTATGTAAACCGTGTAATTTTAAATGGGCCTCCGTTTTTCCAAATTTTATGATATTTATCTTTTTTTCTGCACTTGAAATAGTATTTGCATACATGTATTTCGTATTAGTGGCTTCATGTAGGTATATTTTTTTGAAAATATGTGATAATTTTTGAAAATTCGAAAAGGGGCTCAAGTGAATTCTTGTAATTAGTGTTAAAAAGATAAATAGAATGAATCTATTTGTACGTGTAGGGTTGCGAAAAGAAAAAGAATTTTCACTAATATATTCATCTGTTATATACATATTCTCCTGGAGTAATATAAGAGCAAGGCTGTTTGGTGTAATGGCTAGGCTATGTTTGTCGCGCTTGCATATCAACAATTTGAATCCCACACGGTTTAATTATTTTAAATACTTCTTTTATCACTGACAAGACATAAATGTAGGGTGGTTTTTGCAAAAGTATGTCTGCTTTTACACTCACGTGTTGGACATATCACCGTTTTTGTCAAAAACCAGCCAGTAGGCATGTTTGTGACCACATGTGCACACGATTGCAAGTTGTGTGACCGGTTAGTTCGATTTTTAAGTTGTGTGACTTAAGTGTATATAGAGAACAAGTTAAGTGACTCATGTTGTCATTTACTCGGGTAGTCCTCTTCTTTGAATTTTGAATAATTACCAAGTTTAAGCTGTAGAGAATAAATCAACTAAAGTTAGTCGAATACTCCAAGTTAGTCGAATTAGGAGGTGAATAATTACCGGGTTTTCCTGTTTGTTCAGGCGAACACAAGGAGGAAGATGACCGCTCCATATGGGTCCGCGATCGACGGTTTTCGAGTCCAGGCGCCAAGGCCTGCCGACTCCAAGCGTTATGGGCTTTGAGCCTTACTTCCTAGTATGTTGTGTTTTTTGTTTTTTCTTTTTAGATGCTCCGTTGTGTTATCTCAAAAAAAAAAAATGCTCTATTTTGTTTTTTCTAAGCGGAACCTATCAGCATCTTGTTACTCGGCTGCCTGCTGCCAGGCAAGCTTAAAGGACAGCTCGAAATTTGGAGCCATGTGCCGCAGCACGGGACGCAATCCCGAGGGCCTAGCCCAGAGTAAGTATTTTGGCTTTTGCTTCAGTGTCCAAATGAAAACATAAGCGCTTAGGACTGATGGATACCTCTTCGTCTTCTAAGAGCTCTAAGCTCCCTAGAAACAAAGAGTTGTGAGGGCTTTCTAGATTTGTAGAGTAATCCGGTTGCAAAGCGTTGTGAACGCTCCCTAGATTTATAGAGTAATCCGGTGAGCGCTCCTTTTTCTCGATAATGCACGGTTAGGCTGTTCTTTTTTTCTTCAACATAAGGCCACTAGTGCAGAGCCCCCCTTTTAACTCCGGTTGGGAGGGCCCTCAGCGTTCTCAACCACCGTTGAGGGGTTCGAGAGGTTCTTTAACACCGGTCTTATACGAACCGGTTAAGGCGACGCGATGCAGGCTCAGCTTCTTTAACACCGGTGGCTGGAACCGATGTTAAAGGTTCTTCTGCGGAGAGAGAGTTTGCCGTCTGCGAACTCGCCAGGCAGAAAACGGCCTAAATCTCGCCACGGTAGACTTACGCCTGCGCTCAGGCGTATTGCGGGAGGAAGCGAGGGGGAATCGATCGGGAACGGTATACACATAAATAGTCATCGGTACATACGAGTACATGAATAATTAAGCAACTATTATTATACACAAACATCGTCATTGGCACATGCATCGTCATCGTTCATTTTGGTGGATATCTAAATAGTTCTCCGCCAGGCGTGACGACCTCATCAAGTATGAACCCCGCCAAATCCTCTTGAATGGCTCGTATGCGTTCAAATGGTAGGAGTTGGTCCCGCATCCGTTCGATCTGAATATATATGAAGAATGGGCCGTCAATATATATAAGAATAAAACTCAACACAATTGATGGTAATAAAATAATGTTGTGGACTTTGTTTACTTATTCTAAGTTGTTCTAGTGCGGCTTGGCCCGTTGCACATATCGTGTTGCGAATGAACTCGCAAACATAGTACCCACATAAGTTATTGCCGTGTCCCTGATGCGCGCACTTTACGAGAATAGAGAGTTCAATCAAAATAATAATCAATAAAGCATGATATAATGGAATCGGAAGCTAGCTAGTATTACTTACATTTTGGTCTACAAATTTTAGTTCTTCTGATCATTCACCCACGGCCCTGCCCGTGAACCTTTTCCAAACCCTGTCCGGCAAAGAAAATTGATAAAGGAGTAATTAATTACTTGTTGTCACGAAAGTTGTCGATCTAGTGCGATAATATGATTGAAATTACCTCTGAAGCATCTCTCTAAAGTCTGTCCATATCTCTTTTTCTTTTCGTAACGAGTCCATGACAAGGAATTTTCCTGAGTCGGGTTGAATGACTAGCAGAATAAAGTGGAACCTACGCACGCATAACTCATCATCAGTTACACTTAACATCGAGTAAGCTGAAATAAAATGTGTACAAGAGAGAGGGTAAGAGTACTCACGAGAAGTTGTAAGGCAATAGTATTTCCCTTTTGGTTTGTTGTCTCAGTAAAGACGTTAGCAAGTAATCTTCTGTTTGCCCGGGTTTGTTTTTTACCACTTCTTCATGAACTCTATTTGGATCAACGAACCCAATATCAAAGGGGCCTCCTTTCATGCATTCCATAACCTTTTTCCTGCATAATAGTATATACATATATGGTGAGCATATATATATACATGCAATTAATGAAGTGAATGAGATGAGATATAAATTACAGAAATAGTACTTACACACAATAAAGGCTGATGGCAGCTTTGTCGAGTTCCTTCTGATTGAATAGAAAATGCAAGTCTTAAATGTTGAAGTCAATCGCGTCGTCTCCGCACAAGAAAATCTCATCTCTTATATGCGCCGTGATCCATTCTACCTTTCTCGTCTTGCAGAAATCAAGGTACCACTTGTGCAATTTTCGCATCTTTGATGGTAGATTCTTGAGCTCCTCTTTCTTGACGAGATTCTTCCCATACTTCCATGGCTGTATGGGGTTGGCATCGCATTTGGGCAAGTTGTCTCCCATGACGTTCAAGTATGCAATGTAAGTCATCCCCATCCCATTGGCCTTTCTTTGTAGCTCTGCCTCGTAATCATTTACGGGAGGAGCGTCCCGTGTCGAACATTTGGAGCGGGCGCATGATTGGTTTTCCTGCTCCGAGCATGGGAACTGTTTACAGGGTGCCTCACGATCGCTACTTTCAGCCTCCCACGGCGCCTTGCATCCGCCTTCAAAATCGCGTAGAGTCCGCACAAGTGGGGTTCGTGTTTCAAAAGATATTTGTAAAACTTCTCCACCACCGCCGGATCTATTTTCTCCTTTGGCTCGCCCGTCTAGGTGCAAAGAATTTCTTGACCTGTTCTTCCGAGATCCTATTGGTCTCCTCGTCGCGATTCCACGGTAAAACCGGCAATGGCTTGGCGGAAGGCCGGGACGTAGTTTTTGAACTCTTTGGCGACGGTTTCCTGTGGATTTCTTTGTGGGCATCGATGCTGTTCGTGGCGGTGCTCTTCCACTTACGCCGAGGAGAGAGATGGCTGAAGCACGGAGATGGCCGACGGGCGGAGATGGCTGCCACAGAGATGGCTGAAGCCGAGATGGTCGCCACAGAGATGGCCGCCACGCAGAGATAGCTGAAGCGGCTCAGGGCACGCTGCGGAGGCGGCGGGTGCTAGTGACCTCAATTTGGAAGCACAATGTGTCCTTCTTCCAAAGAATGGTTGTTTTCACGCAAATTTGAGTTGAGTTTCCCTTCACTGTAGCATGGTCAAGTTGTGCTTCCTCATATTCCTTCACAACCTCATCCACCCGACAATAGCATAGCCATCGAATCGGTCGGCGGTGGTAAGTTCCACCAGCTACAGGAGGTAAGGCATAGCCGATACCACCTTAATGGATAAGCCCATTAATCTCACATGCAGCTCAGCGTGTTCGCTCTCCGTGATCTCATCCACGGGTATCGAGGACCCGCCATTTCAAGCGTGGGCTGCGTTCTCCGTGGAAGCCACCGCTTTTCGCGTGAGTCCGGGCGCGGCGACTTCCAATGCAGGCTCTTCGTGCGGCTGAGATGGGCCGGTAGCTTGATGGCTCTTTGTGCATTCACTTGCGCTGCGGCCGCAAGTGCATGTTCTCTGTCATCCGCCTATACGCTCTTTTCTTTTCGTCGTGCCATCGTAAGAGTCGCTCGATCGGAAACCCATCCTTCCACGTCATACCCCCGTGCCTCGTGCATGTCCAGGTGTTCTTTTTACCGATGGCGTGTGAGTTGGTCATTCTCTGCCATCGGGATGGAAGGTCTGGCGGATGTTTCCTCGTATGCCGTGATGAGTTCGGTGGGTTTGGCAAGGAGGTTGGGAAGATACACAATCCTTTTGGGTCCAACCTTGCCCCGATTCCAGTAGAACCAAGTCTTTGCACGTAGGTCCCACCCATCCGTCTGGGTGTGATCCCTCTAGCGCAGGCCTTCTCAGCTTCCTCCCACTTAGGCCTCGAGATATGTAGCCACGACCCGTCCTCGGTGATATTCCTTCTTGAGGGCATTAAGCGTATTGGTTTCGACCTCTTTTAGCTATAGCACTTTTTTTCTATGTCTCAAATTCGGGCCAGTGAGGTCTTATCTTCGCATAATATGCGTCTTCAAAATTTGGAGTCTCGCCAGATTTGACAAATTTATTCAATTTTGTCTTCCAGTTGCAGAAAGTGTCAACCATCTTCTTTAGAGTCCACTCTTTGACCTTTTCCTTTATAACCGGTTGTTTTCATCCTCCTCGCGGAAGGGTGAAATTTACCAACAAATTCCAAAGCGTTTCTTTGGATCTGTCATCGACAAAGGTACCGCGCCTTCTTTGGCTTATTCAATTTTCAATTGTGATTGGGATTTGGTCCCTAACAAGAACTCGACTGACGTACAAATTTGTCTGCGGCCTTCTTGGGCTCCATCGGCCGCCATCAATCTGATCGCTTGATCGTGAACTTTGCACGATCTTTCAACCCCGGCTCGCTCGCTTGCTCTTTTCGTAGAAGAAGATGGTTCTTGGCTGGTCGATCCGAGGGCTAAAAGAAGAAAGAAGCGTTAATTAATACATATAGAAGAAGATTGTTGGTGGAAGTCAGCAGAGGCTTAATCAATGCATATACCTCGCTGGACTTTGTAACCACTAAATTGCGTTCACCTGAGTCTTCATCTTCTCCATGACTAGTACTTGAGCTGTCGTCATCATGTCCCTCCAAGTTCAGATATTGTGAGGTGTCCTCATCAATAATGTTCTCCATTATTTCTTCTTCTTCAAGGTTTCTACTAAGTGGATCCATAGTTTCTAAAACAATAATATTATCTAGAGTAAGAGTGTAAACATTCAAGTGGACTTGGATTCATACACAAATATACATATTATTCATACAAAAATACACAAATAAATACACAAATGAAATTAAAACCCTAAGGATGCTTGATCATTTTAAACGAGTTCCGAGGGGTCGAAACCCTAATCAGGATGAGTCAGAGGTCCAATTTGTATACAAGTTTTAATCTATGCATGTAGTACAATTTATCGAGCAAACAAGTTTTAATCAGGATGAGTCAGCAATCACACACGTTGCACTCCTCGCAATCTATCGAGCAAACAATTTCATACAACATAAACAATAGCACATAGAGATCAAACAAATGCAACAAATGCATGCATGGCAATTTAATAAGTCACAATGGTTGTTACTTTAGTTCTCTAAACAATACTGAAGTATATGATGCATGCAAGAGGCCAATTAATGCAATGGAGTATTTGTTATGGATAGAGGACATTAATACGAACCATGGCGTTGGATTCACCCTAATCGAGTTACAAATCTTTTCTTATGATTTAAATAGTGTTTAATGGGTTTTAAATCATTTAAATAGTTTCTGTTGTCTAAAAATCAAACTAAAATCAGATATATAATCCCCACGGTTGTGATTCGAGGACATATTATTTGTAATTTTCTGAACATTATTTATTTTCTTATGAATTTATTACTCTAAATAAGCCATTATACCATTTATTTAATTGCTGAAAAACCTTATATTATTTGGCTTAACCATTTGCATATTGATGATCTACACACAATTTTGAATCCATAGGTATATTATTTGTGATTTTTGGACCAGTAGATATTTTACTACGAATTTATTAACCTAAAAGACCATTAAAACTAATTAAATTATTACAGTAAACACGTACTGTAAAAGTTAAATCCAACTTGATATTAATAATCTACTCAATTTTCTGAATTCATTGATATATAATTTTCTATTTTTGGATCTACGTATCTTTTTATATGATTTTTGCAAGATTATACAATTTTCTGCAATTTTTATCTTTTCTTCTATTTTTCACGAGAGTCAACGTTGACTGGCGTTGTGTCATCGCTGACGTGGCAGACAGGTGGCGCATTCTGTTTGCTGGTACCCTTTCGACCTAGGGACAGATGGTGGCCGTCGGATCTTGATCGGACGGTGCAGGGCGTCCGAGGCGAGACTCACCGGTGGGGTGACGTGGAGGCGGCGGGCTCGTCGGGCGGCGGTGCTAGTGGCGGATGCAGCGGTCTCCGGTGATGTTGAGGTGGCCTACGAGAGGCGGGGTACTATGGCGAGAAGGTTGGTGGCCTCGGCGCGGTGGATTGCTTCCTCGGGCGAGGTGAGCAGGGAGGCAGGCGGCGTCGGCGGTGCTCCGGCGAGGAATTTGTCGGGGTCAGCTGCTCCTACACGGGGAAGAGGTGGTCAGGGCGATGCGGTCAAGTGATAGGGAGAGGTCGGGGGCGGGGCGACTGCCTCGTCGAGTACCTCGAGCTCCGAAGCTCGACAATGGAGGCGTGGCCAGATTCGTGGCGGCGAGTGAGGTGGCAGGCCGACGATTGAGGCACTCACTCCGGTGGCGGCCGGCGGTTCTCTTCGCTCCGATGGGCGGTGGCGGTGGCGCTTCTCTGCTCGATGGCGCAGTGGCGGTTCGATCCGGCTCTGGGGAAGAAAGGAAGGGAAGCAAATTTAATACCCCTTTAACACCGGTTCGTGGCCGGAACGGTGTTAAAGGGATCTGTTCACAAGCGCATTTATTACCCCCTTTAACACGGTTCGAGAACCGGTGTTAAAAGGGCGGAGGGCGGAAGCGAAATAATGCGCCTTTAACACCGGTTCGTCTGAACCCGGTGTTAAAGAAACATTATTTCATGCATTAAAGGGGCATTTTAATTCAAAAATATGATATGAATTTAGAAAATTCATATCTTTTCATTCAACTCAGAAAATATGAATAATATATCATAATTTTCAGAAAAATAATATCTATCCATTCATTTAAATCATTTTATATTTACTTTACATGAAAATTTTCAAAATAATTAAAACACTTACATATAAATTTTGATTATTCAATTCAAACAAAAATAAATTGTTAAATCCTAAAACTTTGAACATAAGAAATATTAAGCATCTAAAAATAAATCTAACCCTATTTTATTAGATCAAATCATATTTTAATGCCGCATCTTTTGTATTAACATTTTTGAATTGATTGGATATTTAAATGTCGCATCTTTTGTATACACTTGAATCTGACCAAGCCTCGCTCAACTTGCATTGTTTTTTTGATAAAATAGCATATTGTGAACCTAAAAATGTTTTTATAAAAAATCATGAGCATCGTATCATGTACCTGTAGTTCATATCTGACCCACTTCCTACCGATTCGGCAGGAATTTGTCTTCACCGGTGGACGGAAGGTTTGAGATCCCCTGTTGGTACATTGTGCATATAAGGTGGTCTAGTATTTTTGTAAAATGTGTTGGTGGTTTTTGAATTAGCCATTTGGTGGTTGCTTCACAAAACCGTCTGTTTTCTTTCCGGAAAATGGAAAATGCCTTTTTGGTGCGATAAAAAGGAAAACTTCCTCTTGCAACATTGTTTGCCATGCCATGATGCACATGTATGCACAATATGGCCATATTATCACAAACTATGCCTTGATTCTAGCCATAACATTGGTCATTTGACCCGAAAGCCAAGAAACCTCGAATGAGATAGGTCATTTTGTGAAGGTTTTTTCGAGACATAATCAATATACCAAGTTTGAGATTTTTCCTTCTAACTATGTCACATAATATAACACCACGCGAAGGTTTCGCACTGTTTCGATCTTTTTTTATTTTTTTATCCCCATTTTAAACTATCGACAAACTTTGTCGAACAACGGGCATGATGATTCTTAACTCGGGGCTCGCTCAACTTGCATTGTTTTTTTTTGATAAAATAGCATATTGTCAACCTCGAATGAGAATGCAACTAATAGTAAGTTACATAAAGCCGAACTGGAACTGAAAATTAAGGTACATAAAAGAACTGAAAATTAAGATACATGGCCAGATTAAGTAACAATCGGCCGAACTTGTTTCGGAATGTTGGAGTGATTCAGTCATGCTCCTGCCTACACCTGTAATACTCGCCACTGTAGTCGTCATTCGCCATCATCGCCGCTGCCGTCGTCGGTCGCCATAATTGAACCTCTGGAAATGCTGGGCTGGACTTGAGGGTAACGCGGGCTGGACTTGAGGGTAGCGCAGACGGGGTTAGAGTCGTGGCGTGTCATAGCCATGATGCTGGAGAGTCCGAGCGCCACCATAGCCGACGGTCGGCCTCGTTGAAGTTCGGAGGAGGTGGGCCGTCCTCCTCGTGCTGGCGGCGCCCTCTCACGCCGATCCACGAAGGCTTCCCAAGTAGGGAAATAGTCGGGATGCCATCTGGGTTCCTCCGCTGCGGCGTGAGCTCAGTAGTAGTGGTTCGTGATGTCCATCCGGCGCCACACCTACGAGGGACGGAGGAACGGCATGCCTCACGCTCGGCATCCAGCGGCGGGGACACGATGGCCCGGCGGGGATAGTTCGAGGCGCAAAGCGCCTCTGCCTCCCTGGGGGTTAGTGCTACGGTGGAAGCCATGGGAAAGAGTGATGAGGTTGCAGATATGAGTCTAGAGATGTGCAATGACAATGGAGGCCAACCCTATATATATATATAGTGAACTAGCGGGAAGAACTAGAGGGAAGAACTGGCGGGAAGAAAAATGGCGGGAAGAAGAACTGGCGGGAAGAAAAATGGCGGGAAAAATGGCGGGATGAACATTTAGTCGGTTGGAGACACCAACCGGACAAAACACAGTCGGCACTAATAATAGGGGTGAGTGTCGACATTATGTCGTCGGCGTGTACCTTGTCCCGGATGGTGTCACCAACCGGGACTAAAGATGAACCTTTAGTCGGTTGGAGACACCAACCGACTAAAGATGAATTTAGTCGGTTGGACACCAACCGGGACAAAACACGAGCCAACACTAATAATAGGGGTGAGTGTCGACATTATGTCGTGCGGCGTGTACCTTGTCCCGGATGGTGTCACCAACCGGGACTAAAGATGAACCTTTAGTCCCGGTTGGAGACACCAACCGGTTGGAGACACCAACCGGGACAAAACACGAGTCAGCACTAATAATAGAGGTGAGTGTCGAATTTCGTAAGTGTCGACACTATGTCAAGCTGCTTGTACTATAAATAGGCATCCTTGTGAGTCCATTCCTCCAGCCAGTTTGAGGCTATGCCTTACCTCCTTCGAGCGAGGACACCACGGCCGGTTCATGGAGATCTTGAGCCGATCCTCGGCATCTCCGAGAAACTGGTCATAGAGGCACTCTAATATGTGAAATTAGTTAGCTCCGGTGTATTGATCTAGTTAGAGAAGTTACAAAGCTGCAAGATGGTTTTCGAGCGAGGACACCACTACGGCCAGTTTCAGGGAGATGCCGACGGAGCCTAGTCCTCCGGCATCTCCAAGAAACTGGTCATAGAGGCACTCCCTAATATGTGACCGCGCGCGTTTGGAGATCAGATCTTAATGGTAAGTACGAATAGGGACAACTTCTTCTCATAGTCCCGGTCCATCCACAAAACATAGCTAACACTCAAGACATGTATTAATATTAAAAACATGAACTAGAGTTACATAATATGAGCATGAACTTCTTGGCATATGTCCTTCCTTATGGTCGCTTCAGACGTAACCATGGAGCATCTTCATTACTTAACGGAATGCTTGGGTTAGTTTTCACTGTGAAGGGCGGAATTTCATCAAACTTATTATAATCTTCTGACATGTCTGTCTTGTCCTCGATTCCCACGATGTTTCTTTTCCCTGAAAGAACTATGTGACGCTTTGGCTCATCATATGATGTATTCGTTTGCATATTTTTCTTTTTTTTGGTCTGGAGGACATGTCCTTCACATAGAAAACCTGAGCCACATCATTGGCTAGGACGAATGGTTCGTCTAAGTTCTTGTCTACCTTCATAAGATTGTTGAGATCCACCGTTGTCATTCCGTACTTCTTGTCTACCTCAACCCCTCCTCCTGTTAGCTTGACCCATTTGCATCGAAACAAGGGGACCTTAAAATTAGGTCCATAGTCAAGTTCCCATATCTCCTCTATGAACCCATAATACGTGGTCTTTTGCCCATTGTCTTCTGCATCGAAGCGGACACCACTGTTTTGGTTGGTGCTCTTTTTTATCTTTTCCTATCGTGTAAAATGTATTCCCATTTATCTCGTACCCTTGGAAAGTACATACGATCGAAGATGGTGTCTGGCCAACAAGTACAGTGATCCCCAACATGGTGTTATTCGTGAGAAGTCTTTACCACCGCAAAACTTGTCATGTGTTCACTTATAATCCATTCATCGACCCCGGTGTTTGAGTATTAAATTCTTGTTTTCATTGATATACGGGCAACCAAGATAGATCTTTGTAAAACCGTGTAGTGTGCTTGATTGAGAGAATGCCCGTCCCTACATATCATTGCTTTACATCCTAGGGTGCCTTTTCCACGCAGTCTCCCTCATGTCGTGATTACGGAACACCAATCGCCTTAAGGTCAGGAATAAAATCAACACGAACTCGGTGACCTCCTCATTACATAGCCCTTGGAGATGCTTCCTTCGGCCTAGCACGGTTATGAACATATTTCTTTAAGACTCCCATGTACCTCTCAAAGGGAACATATTGTCTATATCTGGACGAGAATGGCAATCTCTTCTACTAGGTGAACCAGGAGATGCGTCATAATATTGAAGAAGGATGGTGGGAACACCAACTCAAAGTCGACAAGACATTGGGCCACATCTGTTTGTAACCTGGTAGGCTTTCGGATCGATTACCTTCGAGATATTGCATTGAGGAATGCACATAGCTTCACAATGGGTACTCGAACATTTTCGGTAGAAGCCCCTCAATGCAATTGGAAGCAATTGTGTCATAATCACGTGGATCATGAGACTTCAGGTTTTGGATTTTTTTCTCTGCCATATTTATTATTCCCTTTATATTCGACGAGAAGCCAGACGGGACCTTGATACTGCTAAGAAATTCAAACACGATTTCCTTCTCTGCTTTGGTAATGGCGTAGCTGGCTGGAGGTAAGTGGCATCGTTTACCCTTCTTGTTCTCGGGATGCATAGGCTCTTGAGGGCCTTGACGTTCTTGGTCTGCTTGTGCCGGTGTATCTTTTGTCTTCCCATACACTCCTAGAAATCCTAGCAGGTTCACGCAAACATTCTTCGTCACGTGCATCACGTCGATTGAAGAGCGGACCTCTAAGACTTTCCAATAGGGTAGGTCCCAAAATATAGATTGCTTCTTCCACATGGGCGTGTGTCCGGCATCGTCATTCGAAACAGATAGACTGCGGGACCTTTTCCAAAGATTACTTCTAGGTCCGTGACCATACCAAATACCTCCTCACCGATGCGGAGGACAGGCTTCCTCCGGTTACGCAAACGTTTGAAATGGTTTCCTTTCTTTCTTCTTGGATGCGAGTTCGGAAGAAATCGGCGATACCCTAGGTACACAACCTTCTTACATTTATCCAAATATACACTTTCGTATCATCTAAACAGTGTGTTCATGCATTGTATCCCTTGTTTGTCTTCCTGAAATGTTACTAAGCGAGCCAATCATTGATGGTTACGAAAAGCAATGCTCATAGGTCAAATGGCACCCCTTTGTGCTCATCCCACATACGTACACCTGGTTTGGCCCCCAGCTGTAAAAGTTCTTCAACTAATGGCCTTAGGTACACATCAATGTCGTTGCCGGGTTGCCTCGGGCCTTGGATGAGCACTGGCATCATAATGAACTTCCTCTTCATACACAACCAAGGAGGAAGGTTATAGATACATAGGGTCATAGGACAGTCTTTGTGGCTCTGATCACCAAAAGGATTCATGCCGTCTGTACTTAGACCAAACCTTAAGTTCCTTGCGTCACGTGCGAAGTCCGGGTACTCTCGCTCGACTTTTCTCCATTGTGACCCATCAGCGGGGTGTCTCAACATCGCGTCTTTCTTACGGTCTTCCATGTGCCATCGCAACAACTTGGCATGCTCTTTATTTCTGAAAAGGCGTTTTAACCGTGGTATTATAGGAGCATACCACATAACCTTGGGAACCTTCTTCCTAGGGGCCTCGCCCTCAACATCGCCAGATCGTCTCGTCGATCTTATACCATGATGCGGTGCATACCGGGCATGCATCCAAATTCTCGTACTTCTCACGCGGTAGAGGATGCGATCATTAATGCATGTATCTTACGCGTCTAATCCTAGAGGCGACAACCTTCTTTGCTTGGTATGTCTTTGTCAACTCATTATTTCTTGGAAGAAGATTCTTCATTTTTACCAACAACTTTGAAAATCTTGTCGGTCACACCATTCTCTGCCTTCCATTGCAGCAAATCGATGTGGCACCTAGCTTTTGTGGCCATCTTCGCAAGTTGGATACAACAATGTTTTGTGATCCTTTAACATCTGCTCCAGCTTCTCCTTCTCCTTTTCAGTTTCACATTCTTCCTTTGCATCGAATGGCCCGACCAAGATCGTCATCGGGCCCATCTTCCCTCTTGATCTTCATTATCTACCCCGTTGCATTATCATCATATTCAGGATACATATTATGATAGTTGTCATCATCCTCTTCTTCTTCGTTGTCTTCCATCATAACCCCTTTTTCTCCGTGCTTGATCCAACAATTATAGCTGGGCATGAAACCGGATCGAAGCAGGTGGGCGTGAATGGTTACGGTATTTGAGTAGTCTTTCTTGTTCGACGGTGAACACACGGACACATAAAACCATTGTGACCACGGTTTGCATTAGCCACAACGATGAAATTTTGGAGGCCGTAATGTACTTTCGGAAGTGCGGCGGTCACCGTACATCCATTGCCGTTCATCTGCATTAATATGTAGTATATATCAAAAATAATAGGGAGATGACCATTTATATATATAGTACATCAATGACACATGAAAGGATAGTTGCCGACCTCGTAGAGACGGAAAGAGCAATAAGAAAACTTATTTTGAGCTCTCGGGCATTTCACCGAACACCTCTTGTGCATATGAAAAAAAAACTAGCACTCTTCACACCCTCTTGCTAGGCTCCAAAATGTGAAAGAATGGAAGAGTGGGGTGTGTGTGGGCTGGGGTGGTGTCTTATATAGCCCCCCCTTTAACACCGGTTCGTAGAAGAACCGGTGTTAAAGCCCTTTTTCGGGATCAACAAAAGACCTCGTTTCCACTAGTGGGCGAAGCCGCGTGTCGGTTCCGCTTAGCCGCGGGTCAGTCGGTCAACTCATCTTCCTATCGATCTCCAAATCCACCGACTTCATCCTGAATTCCCCACCGTGGCGGCTCTTTGACTGGGACAAGCTGCAGCTCATTCCTTCTCGGCCTCCTCGCCTCTACTTCCTCTGGCTGCATCCCATCAAGGCGCAAGGCTGGACTCCGATCAAGCTTTCGTCGGCATCTTGTTCTTGACGATGATGACAGAGGTAAATTCCCAATTAGTTAGAAGATAGGGCTAATGACTTCCATAGACAGGAGAGATGAGAGGATGGCGATTTTGAATTCGCCGGCCGGGGCACTGCCCACCTCGCTGCCCCGGCGCGTGACCGTGCTCCCCCCCGTCCTGCCCCCGCGCTCCTCCTGCCCATCGCCCCATGCCCTGGCCGCGGAGGGACCGGGCGCCGCCGCTCCGGTGGCAGGCGTTGGCAACCTCGATCTTCCCCGGCTGTCGTCAGGAGGCTGAGCTGGCCTTCCTCCTCCTCCAGGTCATGGCTCGGAGCCTGGTGCTCCTCAACGGTGCCGAGGTGGTCATCGACGCCAGGCCGCTGGCGCGGGGGGAGTTCGTCATCCCCGGCTTAATCGTCCTCCTTCCGGCGCATCGCGTCTCCGTCGCGGCTCAGGTGCGCCCCCTCTACCCTCCCTCTCGTTCGCCCTCCTGCAGGTTCCCCCCCCCCCCGCCGTGCGCCGGCGGCCAAAGCTGCTGCTTTGGAGGCGCTCCCGCCGATAGAAATTTGCGTGGCCGGTGACCTCCAAGGACGCCGTTGGGAGGACGTGGTCGACGAGCCCGAGTCAGAGGTGCCGGACCTAGTGGTGCCATCGTCTCCCCCTCCGGCGGAGTGGTCCCGTGACGTGCCGGAGCGGGGTGTGGCGACCCCCCGCTGCCTCTTCGCCCTCCGCCCGCCTCAGCCGGGGGATTTTCTTCCCTCGGTGCGGCCGGCGTGGGATGGTAGGCGGCAGGGGCGTCCCCGCCCCCTTGGCGCGCGGATGTCCTCACCGGCGTTGCCCAGGTGGGAGGCGGCGTGGCGCAAGCCTGTGGCGGAGGGTCGGCCAGCTCGTGGCTGGCAGGCTAGAGGAGGGATGAGGCCTGCTAGGGCCCCGTGGGCGGATGATGGGCCTTGGCCCGTCAACAACCACCGCGGGCCTCTAGCGGGATTAGGGTTGGACCCTAGGGCCCGACCGGCCCCGTCCTCTCACTTCTCCTCCCTTCCGCCTCGTCCTTCCCCACGCCAGCCGCCGCCAGCTCCCACTAGTGCGCTCGCGCCAGGGCCCCTCGCCCCTGCCGGCCTCCTACAAGGAGGTCCTGATGGCGCCCAAGCATCCCCGCAGTCCTCCGGCACCGCGGGAGACATCTCCCCTGAGCCGGCTGGCGTCCCCCCGTCGTTGGGTCTCCCCGCCTTCTTGCCGGCCCTCCCCGCCGCCCCGTAGGCCCTCCCCGCCTCGCCGGCTCTCTCCGGTGCGGGCCCACAGGGGGTACAGGCACCCTCCCCGCGGCATCAGGACCCCCTAGGGGCCAGCGGGAGGCGCCCCCGCCTCTGCCTGCCCGCTCGCCGCCCAGGGCCAGGGGCTTCGCGGCACGTCGGCTCTCCCGGTCCCCTCCTCGGCAGCACCGGCGGACCCAGGCCCCGACGCCTGTCCAGGAGCGTCCTGCCAGGGCTCCCTCGCCGGAGGCTGCACGGTAGGAGGCGCAACTGCGGCAGCAGGCCCTGTCCTCTCGCGGTGCTGCTCAGGGATCGCAGGGCGAGTCGGGTCACGCGGATGCGGCCAACTGGCACGATCCGCCTGTCCCTCGCCTAGGCCATCCCTCCCCGCCTTGGGCCGTGCGCCGTCGCTGGCCCGGCTGGGGCCCCGGCAAAGAAGAAGAAAAAGAATCCCAAGAAGAAGCCGTCCTCGTCCTCTGCTCCGACGATCGTTGTGTCCGCGGGTGTGAGTCAGGCCCTCGCGCCCCGTCCTGGTTGTCAGTGCCTCGAGTACTACGGCCACGGGGTCAATGGAGGCTTCTACTACATCAATCTGGGGGTGTTTAGATGTCAGTTCCTAAGACCCTCGTGACGGTGACACTCCTGGAGCAGGACCCCCTAGTGCAGGTCGAGTTGTCGGAGGAGCTGATCCACCGGGAGTTCTGCGAGGTCCTCCCTGGCCATGATTGGCCGGTGAGGAAGATCTCTGACACTGACTTCGGAGTGTCGTTCCCCTCCGTGGCGACCCTGCGGATGTGTGCCATTGGCGCGTCCTTCACCCTGCCGGTGCACCAGCTGCAGGTTCTAATCAGACCGTCATCGGCAGACCAGGGGGTTTCGGCCTCGCTATCCGAGGTCTGGCTTCGGCTGTCTGGCGTCCCCCGGAGGCTAGACGGGCCGAGGTGGTCTCCCTCATTTCCCAGACTATGGGCAAGTGCTTGGAGGTGGATATGAGTTCCCTGTCTCGCTTCGGGGCGATCCGTCTACGAGTCCTGTGTCCTGACCCGGTCGTGTTCCCGGTGACTATTAAGCGTTTCTTCTTCGATCGCGCTAGGCTGGACCTGCTGATGGAGTTGGACGGCTCCCCCTCCCCAGCTGGGGAGGGCTCCCCCTCTCCGTCCCCACCCCAGGATGACGACCTTGGGGCGGTACTGGGGGTGGAGGGTCTGATGAGGACTCGCTGGGAGAGGACTCCCCGGAGGCGGACAGGTCACCGGGCCCTGAGGCCCAGGCCCCTCCCCCTCCCCCTCAGCACCCTTCTGCAGGCGGGGACGCGAGTGGCCGCTCGGCTGCTGGCGTGGGCCCCTTCTTCCCGGACCATCTGCCGCTCTCCAGGAGTTCCACGGCCAAGCTTGGTCGGGTCGCCCTTCCTCGCTGTGCCCGTCCTATCCTGCAGGATCCTCTCGCCTTCGACATCGCCCAGTATGGCTCCAACATCGACAACCCCCAGCTGTTCTCGGGGGGGGGGGTGTAGGGGTTCGTAGCATGGAAAACAAAAATTTTCTATCGCATACAAACAAACAAGCCAAGATCTATCTACTAGATTGTAGCAAGGAGTCGATGGAATAACTCACCCTCGAAGATTCCAAAGCGGTTAACGAGAGCAGATTCTCGTGGGTGATGTAGTCGTACTCTTTCCGATCTCAAGATCGCGTAGACGATCCTTCTGGCGCCACGTTCCGGCAGCGCTCCCGCAGTCGGTCACACGTTCGACTGACGAAGACCTTCCTCTCCTTGTTCCAAAGACGGAGGTTGTAGCACTCTCCTCGCGATTCCAAGACAACGGCGTGGTACCGAGTAGAGGGAGATCCCGAGGCTTCGCCTTAAGCCGAGCGAGTATGGTGGATTATGAGAGAGGGCTATTAGTGGTCTAGAGATTAGACACACCAATTAGAAGGCTCTAAACCGCAGGCTAAAGCAATTAGAAGCTCTAAACCAAACGGCTCTAAACCGGAGATTAGAGGTAGAAACTTGTGTGTCTCAAGGAGGAGGCCCTGCCCTCCTTTTATAGGTGGAGGGCTAGGCGCGCCAGGAGGAGGGAGGAGTCCCTCCCCAACTCGGCCTAGGGCTGGGCGCCGGCTTGGAGGAGAGGAACTCCTCCTCCAAGTTGGTTTCAAACTCCTCTTGCTTGTTTCCCACAGTTTCCTGTTTCCCACAGTTTCCTGTTTTCCACAGTTTCCTGTTTTAGCCATTTGACTTTCAAACTGGCAGTTTGACTTTCAAGTTTTGGAACAGCAAGAACACTTAGTACATGATGCAATCATTCAATGACACATTCATGTACCCTTACCCCCCGGAGTGCCGGACAATCCGGACCCTTCTAGAACATTCCCGATGAAAACACCGGAATCATTCCCGAACTCTGAAACGGGACTTTCCTTATATGAATCTTATTCTCCGGACCATTCTGGATCACCTCGCGATATCCCGGATCCCATCCGAGACTCCAAACAACATTCGGTCTCTTTCTCATAATACCATAACTACTCAAACAACGTCGAATCCTTAAGTGTGTCTCCCTACGGTTCGTGAATTATGCGGACATGATCGAGACACTTCTCCGAACAATAACCAATAGAGGAATTTGGAAATTCATATGGCTCCCACATATTTCTACGATTACTTTGCGATCTAATGAACCACTTACATATGATACCAATTTCCCTTTGTCTCACGATAGTTTACTTATCCGAGGTTATGATCGTCGGTATCTCTGCATACCTAGTTCAACCTCGTTACCGATAAGTACTCTTTTCTCGTTCCCGTGATATGTGATCCCTTGTGACCCAGTCACATGCTTGCAAGCTAATTGGATGACATTCCACCGAGAGGGCCCAGAGTATATCTATCCGTCATATGGATGGACAAATCCCACTCTTGATCCATGTGTCTCAACCAATACTTTCCGAACACTCAATGCCACCTTTATAGCCACCCAGTTACGGTGTGGTGTTTGATGTCATCAAAGCATCCATACGGAAAAGGTGATATGCATGATCTCATGGTCGAAGGAATTAGGTTACTATGTATCAGAAAGCATATAGCAATTGAACTATTGAAATGACTTGATCTTTATGCTACGCTTATCTATAGGAGTATGTCCATCACATCATTCTCCTAATGATATGATCTTGTTGTTAATAACATCTCTATGTTCATGATCAGGAAACCATGATCATTTATTAACCAACAAGCTAGTTTAACAAGAGGCTTTACTAGGGACTCTTTTATGTTTACAAATCACACAAGTATTAATGTTTCCGGTTAATACAATTATAGCATGGTATGTAAACATTTATCATAAGTGTGAAGATATGATAATAACAACTTTATTATTGCCTCTTGGGCATATCTCCAACAGTCTCCCACTTGCACTAGAGTCAATAATCTAGTTTCAAACCTTTGTGTATGCAACACCTATGGCTTTCCGGTGTTGTATGTACTCTATTGCTAGTGGTCAACTGATCTCCGGATCTGACACTTCCAGGTCCGTGTGTAATTGCATGTCTTTGCCTCACGCATCACTCATTCTCTAATGAGATGGCTTTGTATAAATTTGGTCTTTCGGTGTGACCTTTAGCTCTTTGGGGTTAAAACATGTTGATAATATTGTCGCACAATATATCTTCATAGTATTATACCACTGTGAACTACACCTAGTTTGATAACAAACTACTTGACACAAATGCCCTCTTTTGCTGCTAAAATAGCAGTCATATACTTAGCCTTTTGTTGTAGTATCTGTCACAATGTCTTTAACTTTGGAACTCATCCAAATCCATTATGGAACTCACTTTCCATTATATTGTGCCACCTTTAGTTTAGATTGAGATAAACTTAATTTGTACTTTGTGACAAAGCTAGTATCAATGTAGTACTTTTACAATGAACTAACCATCTATTTATCACTTCTACAAATATTATACTCTTAGTTCTTCCAAAAGATCATAAGAATATCCTTACTATTGTCCAATGATCATCTTACGAATCATTACGTATATGCTCACAACATTTAGAGCATAGGACATATCTGGATTTGTACATATCACAGATGATTGATATAAATACTCTTTGTGATTTCATACATCAAGTATCAATCTATACTTGATTATTTGTTTCACTTTACCAAATGTCAATACACTTGAATATATCATCAACATTGAACTCATTCAATCCTTTACGTGCGACAAGAACCTCTCTTGTAGTTTCTATATTGAACTCATTCAATATCTTGTCTATGTACTGCACAACCATATTAGCGTCTATTGATGCCAAATATTTGGTTTTGCCTAAGTCTTTCATCGGGATGAAATTCTTAATATGTGTTAATAAAAGATACATTATTTCCAATCAACAATATGTCTTCCACATAATGTATTAGAAACATGTCTTAGCGCCCACTTAATTTCTTGCAAATGCAAGCATCTTCATCGTCTCTAATGAACTTTTAAACTCCTTTAACAGTTTCATCACGTTGAAGATTCCAACTCATGATGCTCATTTTAACCATTGAAGTTTGCATACGCTTTTAGCATCCTTTGAATTAACAAAACCCTATGGACCGTGTTTTGCACATGTCCTAGGTAACGATTCTATTAGAAGAACTTGTTTTGTTTATTCAACTACCATATAACAAATTATATGTAGTGGTTGCTACATTAATCCGTCTAGAATAAAAATCGCTATGAAAGATCAAATCTTGTCATATACAACCTTTGAACATTGTTGTGAACTCTTTCCCAACATGTCGACTATTTCATAGATGTGAAACATCCATGTCTATTTCTTTATAGATCCAAATACGACTGTAAGGTCTTGTACCTTCCCAGAGGGTCTTTCAAGTTCAAATCTTGATCTCTCGTATATGGAACTATCACGGATTTTATGGCTTCAAGCCATTTTACGGAGTCAGGGCCCATCATCGCTTCTTTGCATGTAGTACGTTCATTATTCTCAAATAATGATTCAACCCTCAAATCTTGGTATTTGATTTTTTACTCGACCTACTTGGTTCAGCAGAAACTTTGACCTTCATAACCACAACCTTTGAGGCACGTGAACCATGAGCATTGTTGCTGCCTCCGGAACACTTTTCTGGTGCTGCGCAACTCTGCACATATAGCTAAGGTTCTTTTAACCTTATCAAAGTTCTATTGTCCTCCCACTTAACTTTTCACGAAAATTCCTTCTAAAAGAAACTTGACGTTCTAAGTGACAAACACTTTTGTCTCCGGTGTTATGGAGGAATACTTAACAAAGACAGGTTCATCCGACTTTGGTTGCAAACATCTTTCTTATGCATAGCATACCAATGTTTAAGAAAGGACAACTTGGGTTTTATCCCAAACCATAACATATGGTGTCATTTCAACGGATTATGATGGAGCTCTTTTCAGTGGAAAAACGGTAATCTCTAAAGCTTTTAATCTTTAAAATATAATGGCAGTTTTATGAATTATACCTTTGATCTTACCATGTTGAACAAGGTTTAATTACATATCTCGAACGCTCCATACTCTTATGGTGTTTCGGGAAATGCAAATCCACGGAACAATTCCATAAATCTTAGGTATTATGCTAAACTTGTAACTCAAATATCTTCCTTTATGATCCTATCATAAACTATTTATATTCTTGTTACAATGATTTTTCACTTCATCTTGAAAATCTTTGAACTTTTCAAATATTTCACACTTCATCCTTATTAAGTAAATATTCATATATTCACTCAAATTTTCAGAGAAAGTATATGAATTTGAAATCCATCGCTCTTGACTACACATAATGGATTTCGTACAACAATATGTACAAGTTCCAATAAGCTAGTCATTCGTTCCCTTTTGGCCTATGAACGAAGTTTTAATTATCTCTAGGAAAGTTTCTCAAGCGTCATTTGATCAAAATCAAATAGACTCCAAAATTCCATCCATATGGATTTTTTTCATGTTTTCTTTCCAATATAATTTAAACGGCGATGTCACTTCCTAAGTGATGTTTTAATCAATTTGTCTTTCGACATTTTTAGCACTAGTTTTATGGATGTGATTTCTCCAACGAGATTTATGAATCATCCATCTTTTATGGATTACGGAAATTATTTGAACAACCCTTTTGTTCTCATAATACCTGATAAAACAAATCCTGAAGGCAAGCTTTGATGTTTAACGAGCAACACAATAACCCTTTATTTGTTCTCGATAAACATCATCACATATTCTTTGCCGATTACTTAGGCCATTGTAGTTCATGAATTGTGTTGTTTCGTATGACGATTCATACCAACAAATTCAGTATCAAATACTTAGAAACCACATTGTTTAATAAGCAAAGAATATAGCCATAACCCGTATATCATCTATATACTCAAGTGAACAATTCTAGTCTTTTCTTTTCTGCCATATATTTATGAGATTCTCTTTCAGTATTTCCTTTTCTATTTGAAAGAATCTATCAACATCAATAGTGGAGTCATACATATGACACATAGTCCAAAGCATGTATAATCAAATACCAATGTCTTTGAACTTGCACTTTGAAGTAGATCACCATCATCAAATGTTTGGTGTTCTTTCAAATTCCTTTCTTTAGTAATCTCTTGGTGTAGTAAACATTTTACCTACATCAAATATTCACCCTCATCATGAATTTATCCACGATCAAGCTACTTTTAGCTTGTAACGGTGAATCACAAGTATAATGTTGCTCTCCAAAACCTCTTGGAGGATTAGGACAACTAGTGTCTCCAACCTTTTGCAAATTCTCATCAAATATGAGAACATGACTTTTGCAATATTATACTCTATCATGTTGCAACCAAAACTTCATTTCAGATATCACAATATCTTCCACACATCATGGTTTCTGAAACAACTCTTTCAGATCCTAGATAACCTTTATATTAAGAGAATCCTTTGAATATCAAGAATCATGGAGACAAACATGATACTTATATACTAACACTTGGAATTGTTACTCTTGATTTAATACTAATTATTAAACTTCATGGAGTAACCGGAACTTACTGAAAGTTTGCAATAGGACTTTTAAACTTTAGATTAACACTTCAAACAATACGATACCAGTTCGTAAAGTATCTAACCAGAATTCTATAGTTCTATCATCTCAATTATAACTAAGCGCAAGGTGGTAGCGGATGCCAATGACTACAACAACTATGCAAATTCACTTTGATTTAGTTTATGATAAATTGAGTTCTAATTAATAATTAAATTAATCTTGGTGAACTCCACTCAAAACAATATCCCTCACATTGTTTTAGTGATCACCTGAACCAAATCCACCACATCAAAACCGATCATCACGAGTTGATATAGCTTCAATGGCGAACAATCAACATGTTCATCATATCTACTATATGACTCATGCTCTACATTTCGGTAATACGTGTTCCTGAGGCTATGTCTATACATGCTAGGCTCGTCAAGATAAAACCTTAGTTTATGCATGAGAAAATCTGGCTTGATCACGTTGTATACACTTGTAGAATCTAACAAACCCGATCATCACGTGGTGCTTCAAAACAACAAGCTTTATAGCGGTGCTAACTAAGGGTGAACACTTTATGACTTGAAATTCATGTGCATGATGGATCATCTTATAATTCTACCGTCGTCTACTAAGCAATAAAAGATGCATAAAGGATTAACATCACATGCAATTCATAATATGTGATATGATATGGCCTTTCTTATTTGTGCTTCGATCTCCATCTTCTAGTATGAACATGATCTCCATCATCACCGACATTGCATCAAGGTCAATGATGCTTCTCCATGGTTGTCGTCCACGGCTTCAACTATTACAACTACTTTGAATAGACACGCGGGTCTTAATGTAAATTAAAGACAACCATATGGCTCCTGCGGTTGCCGACTTACAATAAGGAACATTGCATACATCATATATAATCACAATCATGGCCATATCACATCCTTTGCACACCACAAAACAAAGTTAGACGCCTCTACTTTCTTTGCATGTTTTACGTGGTTTGGGGCTGTTAATAAGTGTCGTTCTAACTTACGAACAAGAACCACAACATTGATACTAGTATTGTTAATCACCGTTGTAAATTGGATCTTAACTATGCTAGGAGAAACAGCACCATAAAGCCACTTATGCAATACAAGTTGCATGTCAAGCGTGGAGCAAGTCTCATGAACGATGTCATGTAAGGTTAGCCGGGCACTTCATCCCAACATACCGCAAGATGCAAAGTACACAAAAAGCAATCGACAATAAAAGCATCAACGCCCACAATGACCATTGTGTTCTACTCGTGCAACAGATCTACATATAGACACGGCTCTGATACCACTGTAGGGGTTCGTAGCATGGAAAACAAAAATTTTCTATCGCATACAAACAAACAAGCCAAGATCTATCTACTAGATTGTAGCAACGAGTCGATGGAATAACTCACCCTCGAAGATTCCAAAGCGGTTAACGAGAGCAGATTCTCGTGGGTGATGTAGTCGTACTCTTTCCGATCTCAAGATCGCGTGAGCGATCCTTCGGCCACGTTCGGCAGCGCTCCCTGATCGGTCACATGTTCGGTACTCGACGAAGACCTTCCTCTCCCTTGTTCCAAGGCGGAGAGGTTGTAGCACTCTCCTCGCGATTCCCAAAGACAACTGGCGTGGTACGGAAGTAGAGGGAGATCCATGAGCTTCGCCTTAAGCCGGAGTATGGTGGATTATGAGAGAGGCTATTAGTGGTCTAGAGATTAGACACACCAATTAGAAGGCTCTAAACCGCAGGCTAAAGCAATTAGAAGCTCTAAACCAAACGGCTCTAAACAGGAGATTAGAGGTAGAAACTTGTGTGTCTCAAGGAGGCCCCGCCTCCTTTTATAGGTGGAGGGCTAGGCGCGCCAGGGGAGGGAGTCCCTCCCAACTCGGCCTAGGGCTGGCGGCCGGCTTGGAGAGGAACTCCTCCTCCAAGTTGGTTTCAAACTCCTCTTGCTTGTTTCCCACAGTTTCTGTTTCCCAGGTTCCTGTTTTCCACAGTTTCTGTTTTAGCCGTTTGACTTTCAATGGCGATCGACTTTCAAGTTTTGGAACAGCAAGAACACTTAGTACATGATGCAATCATTCAATGACACATTCATGTACCCTTCCCCCAGTCTTGGGACAATCAGGACCCTTCTAGAACATTCCGATGAAAACACGGAATCATTCCCGAACTCCGAAGCGGGACTTTCCTTATATGAATCTTATTCTCCGGACCATTCGAATCACCTCGTGATATACGGATCCCATCCGAGACTCGAACAACATTGGTCTCTTTCTCATAATACCATAACTACTCAAACAACGTCGAATCCTTAAGTGTGTCTCCCTACGGTTCGTGAATTATGCGGACATGATCGAGACACTTATCCAAACAATAACCAATAGAGGAATCTGGAAATTCATATGGCTCCCACATATTTCTACGATTACTTTGCGATCGAATGAACCACTTACATATGATACCAATTTCCCTTTGTCTCACGATAGTTTACTTATCCGAGGTTATGATCGTCGGTATCTCTGCATACCTAGTTCAACCTCGTTACCGATAAGTACTCTTTTCTCGTTCCCGTGATATGTGATCCCTTGTGACCCATTCACATGCTTGCAAGCTAATTGGATGACATTCCACCGAGAGGGCCCAGAGTATATCTATCCGTCATATGGATGGACAAATCCCACTCTTGATCCATGTGTCTCAACCAATACTTTCCGAACACTCAATGCCACCTTTATAGCCACCCAGTTACGGTGTGGTGTTTGATGTCATAAAAGCATCCATCCGGAAAAGGTGATATGCATGATCTCATGGTCGAAGGAATTAGGTTACTATGTATCAGAAAGCATATAGCAATTGAACTATTGAAATGACTTGATCTTTATGCTACGCTTATCTATAGGAGTATGTCCATCACATCATTCTCCTAATGATATGATCTTGTTGTTAATAACATATCTATGTTCATGATCAGGAAACCATGATCATTTATTAACCAACAAGCTAGTTTAACAAGAGGCTTTTCTAGGGACTCTTTTATGTTTACAAATCACACAAGTATTAATGTTTCCGGTTAATACAATTATAGCATGGTATGTAAACATTTATCATAAGTGTGAAGATATGATAATAACCACTTTATTATTGCCTCTTGGGCATATCTCCAACAGGGGGGGCTCCTCGGGGCGGACAAAGGGGGCTCCCTTCCATCCTCTATGCCCACCTTGCCGGCAGAGTTTTCCTCGAGGAGTGTAGGACTTGAGGTGTTCCCCCAGTCCTCCCCGCGGATGGTGTGCTACTCTCTCGCCCCGGACACCCCGGACGTCGACGCTGGCGGCTAGTCCTCAGCCGCCCTCGCCTCCCCCGCTCCGGCGTCCACGGGGCGTCGTGGCAGGGGCCCCCGCCAGCCGCCCCCTCCCCCTTCACGCCACAGCGAGCGTATTGCGGGGGCTAGGCGCGGGGGTCCAGGCCCGCAGCCGACGATCACGGAGCGGGTGACCATGAGGGTGACAGCCTGTGTTGAGCTCCCAGGTACCTCCCGTCCTCCGCCTCCCCCCTCGTCTAGTCCCTTCCCCCGCTCGGGGTCTAGATTCTCTATGCTGGAAGAGGTTCCCGTGGACCATTTGGGTATGGTGGCTGATGACTGTGGCATTGTGTTTCGTGGAGATAAGGCCCCCGTCTTGAGCAGTTTGAGGCCATCAAGGCTCGAGAGGTGTACGAGGTCTAGATCGCCGCTGCCCAGGCACGCGATGCTCGGGAGCGGGAACGGGCCCTCTTGCTGACTGACCCTGGCCCATTGGAGGTCGGGGCCGGCTCGGCTCCACCCCTTGATCCAGATGGAGGTCAACCCCCTTTGAGGACCCCCTGCTCTGGGAGACCTCGAGGGCGGCCGCCTAAGGCCCCGTCCTGCTTCTCTTCTGCTAGTTTCCCCCTCTCGCCCCCAGTAAGGGGGCCCCCTGGAGTGATTGTTTAGATGAACATCCTCAGGGCCTTCCGGGTGTTCATTTGGAACATCCGGGGGTTTAGGAAAGATGGGCGGCGTCGCCTGATCAAGGAGTACTTGCACCAAGAAGATGTGGACATTGTAGGCTTCCAGGAGACGATTCGTTAGGACTTCTCGATTTCGGCATGGCTACCGGCTTCCGGTCACTTGGGGGCATCCTCCTTGGGGTCAAGGAGGATATCTTCGAGGTAGAGGATATGGACCGTGGGGACTTCTTTGTGAGCATGGCTCTCATCCATAGACAATCACGCCTTAGATGGGAAGTCATGATTGTCTATGGCCCCGCGGATCATAGGAGGTCCCAGGAGTTCTTGCTCGAGCTCAAGACCAAGGTGGAGAGGACGGAGACCCCGTTCATGGTGGCAGGGGACTTCAACCTCATCTGATCCGCCGCGGACAAGAGCTCAGCAAATGTGGACCCCAATAGGATTCGGTTGTTCAATGATTGCATTGCTGACCTCGCTCTCAGGGAGATTGCTAGGGTGGGTGCGAGGTTTACTTGGACCAACAATCGCCTTGATCCGGTCCGTAGCGTCCGGGATCGAGTCTTTGTTTCAGTCTACTGGGAACTGGCCTTCCCTCTATGCTCTCTCCGGGCGGTTACTAGGGTGGGCTCGGACCATACCCCCCTCCTTCTCTCGTCGGGAGAGGGGCAGCGGCCTAGGTTGAACCGCTTCCACTTTGAGAACTTCTGGCTCCACCAGCAGGGCTTCGTGGAAGCGGTTCGAGCTAGGTGGGCTGAGGCAGCCACCTCGCCACCCCGTGTGTTCTGCGTGATTGATATCTGGCACCATTGTGCCTTTCTGTCACGTCAACTCATGCGGGGTTGGGGCGCCAACTTGGGCGCCACGCTTAGAGGCCAGAAAGCGAGTGTTCTGCTTGAGATTCAGGCATTAGACCATGAGGCGGACCAGGTGGGCCTCTCGGCGGACGACTGGTCCCATAGGTACTCCCTTGAGACCTCCATTATGGAGATCTATAAGGGGAAGGAGTCATTCTGGAGGCAGCGAAGCCGACAGAACTGGACTATCCAGGGGGAATCAAATACAGCCTACTTCCACGCCATTGCAAATGGCCGACGTAGGAAGTGCTCGATTCCCTGCCTCTGGGCCGAGGAATCTCTTCTGGAAGACCATAGAGAGATCTCAGACCATATTTATGCCTTCTACCGGGAGCTGTTCTCGGCTTCCCCGAGATCGGGCCTGGCGTTGGGAGTGGACTTCTGGCGTGAGGCTGCCAGGGTGACCATGGAGGAGAATAGGGAGCTGACCCTCCCTTTTCTCCAGTCTGAGGTCGCCGAGGAAATCAAAGCAATGAAGTCCAACTCGGCACCGGGACCGGACGGGCTCCCGGTGGTGTTCTTCCATACCTTCTGGGAGCAGCTGTGCCCTGTGATCATGCGCATGTTTTAGGAGTTATACATTCGGACCCTGGTCATGTCGAGGCTGAATTTTGGCGTGATTACCGTGATCCCCAAGGTAGTGGGGGCCACAGATATCCGCCAATTTCGACCTATCACGGTGATCAATGTCATCCAACGGATTTTTGCTAAGGTCTGCACCGTCCGCCTGGCCCCTATTATGGAACGCTTGACCCACCCGCTTCAGTTTTCCTTTTTGAAGGGACGCCTGATTCACGATGGCATACTAGCGCTTCATGAAATCCTTCATGAGGTGAAGGTAAGCCATCAGAAAGGGGTGTTCCTCAAGCTATACTTCTAGAAGGCATACGATAAGCTGGATTGGGCCTTCTTGAGGCAAGTTCTCGAGCGTCGCGGATTCGAGGACCGGGTGATTGCGTGGATCATGCAATTCGTTATGAGTGGCAGCACGACGATCAATATTAATGGGGAGGTGGGTCCTTATTTTAGACCCTCCTGTGGAGTTAGGCAAGGAGATCCGATCTCACCCTTGCTCTTTAACTCCGCGGTGGATGCCCTAGCAGAAATCTTGGACAATGCCAAGGTTGCTGGCCACCTTTCCGGGGTGGTAGGGCATCTTATCCCCAGGGGTGGCATCACCCACCTCCAATATGCCGATGACACGATGATCATGGTCCAGGGGTCAGAACTAGATATTATTAACCTCAAGTTCCTGTTGTTGTGTTTTGAGTCCATGTCTAGACTCAAGATTAACTTTGACAAGAGCGAGGTCATGATCATGGGCTTCCCTGAGGACGAGCGGCAGTTCATCGCCGATAGGCTCAACTGCCGCCTAGCAGATTTCCCCATTACCTACTTGGGGATGCCTATGCGGGACTCGCGGGTGTTGATCAGGGACCTGACCCCCATGGTCACGAAGGTCCGATCGCGAGTTGAGCCATGGTGGGATTGCCTTACGACCAAGGGGTCCAAAACGGTACTGATCAATTCCTGCCTGTCTAGCCTCACCATGTACCAGATGGGTCTGTACCTGCTGCCTGAAGGTGTCCATGCAGACTTTGCGAAAGAGCTGTCTAGATTCTTTTGGGTGGCTGGGGATGGACACCAGAAATATCACATGGTGAAATGGGCAGATATCTGTACCCCCAAAATCCTTGGGGGTCTAGGGGTTCTCGATTCTCGCCGCTTCAATGTGGCCTTGCTGCTGAAGTGGGTGTGGCGGATCCTGCGGGACGAGGGGGGTTTGTGGCTCCATCTCATCAAGGCCAAATACCTCTGGGGCCGCCCCTTGCTGGCTTGCGAGCGCCGGGAGGGGTCCCAGTTCTGGCGGGCTATCCGGGACATTAAGCACCTCATCCACCGTGGATCTAGTTTTGGGGTAGGGAACGGGCAGGGAGTTCTGTTTTGGATGAACCCCTGGTTGCAGGGGTCCCTCTCAGACTGGAATTCCCGGCGTTGTTCGCTATCTGCGCAGTCCCCACGATGTTAGTTGCCGAGGCTATGCAGGAGGCCCATTGGAACATCCCGTTTCGGAGGACCTTCAACGATGCCGAGGCGGCGGACTTTGTGAGATTGCGAGGTTCCTTGCCTCTATCACTCTCAGTTGAGAGAGATGAGATTTCTTGGAGCCAGTCTCCTTCGGGATCCTTCTCGGTGGGCTCGGCATATCGGACCCTCTTCCAGGGTCCTGAGCTCCCGTGGGCGTCGCATCTTTGGAAGGCCCCCCTTCCTCTGAGCGTCAGTATCTTTGTGTGACAGCTGCTCCGGGATCGCCTCCCCTCCGGGGTGGAGGTCTCTAAACAGAATGGTCCTGGCGATGGGTTGTGTCCATTATGTGGGATCCCAGAGTCTTGCACCCACATAATGTTCACCTGTCCTGCCGCTCAGTTTCTGTGGAACTTTATCCGGGAGGCCCTGGTCCTGCGTGGCAGGCCCAAGATCTCGGGAAGTTCCTGGAAACTGAGGCAAACCGTCCTGGAAGAGGGCGCCACCTCTTCTTGTTGGAATTATGCCCTATAGGCAATAATAAAGCTGTTATTATTATAATTCTTGTTCATGATAATGTTTATATTCCATGCTAGAATTGTATTAAGCGGAAACTTTAATACTTGTGTGGTTTGTGAACAACACCGTGTCCCTAGTATGCCTCTATGGACTAGCTCATTGATCAATGATGGTTAAGGTTTCCTAACCATAGACATGAGTTGTCAATTGATAATGAGATCATATCATTGGGAGAATGATATGGTGGACAGACCCAAACTAAGCGAAGCAATTAGATCGTGGCATCGTGTTCGTCTTTGCGAAGCTTTTCCTATGTCAAATATTGTATTCCTTAGACCATGAGATAATACAACTCCCTGGTATCGGAAGAAAGCTTTGAGGTCATCAAACGTCATCCTATGAGAGGGTGATCATAAAGGTGTCTCTCAGGTTATCGGAAAGTATCTGTTGGGTTATATGTATCGAGATGGGATTTGTCCCTCCCAAGTCGGAGAGATATACTTCGGCCCTTTCGTGTCGATATCAACACCGCTTGCAAGCATGTGGTTAAGGAGTTAATCACAAAGTGATATCGGATTACGGAACGAGTAAAGTACTTGCTGTGAACGAGATTGAACTAGGTATGACGGTACCGACGATCAAATCTCGGGCAAGTAAAAATATCGCGAGATGAAGGGAATATATATATGGGATTTATTGAATCCTGGCATCGTGGTTCATCCGATATGATCATCGATGAATGTGTGGGACTCAATATGGGTTTCCAGACCCCACTGTTGATTATTGATAGAAGATCATGTCTGCATATTCTCGAACCCGCAGGGTCACACACTTAACGTGTCTCGACGCTAGGATAGATTGGATAATTGGTTTATGAGTTTTTGTTCGGAGTCTCGGATGGGATCCGGGACATCACAAGAGGTTCCGGAGTGGTCCGGAGAATAAGATTCATATAAGGCAGTGCAGTTTTTGGAGTTCGGAATTGTTCCGGGTTAATCGGTATTGTACCGGAAGCTTCTAGAACCTTCGGAAGGGACCAACGTGTCCCCACCTCCGGGAGGGCATGGGCCTATGAGGGAGTGCCCTGGCGCATTGGGCCAGGGGCACAAGGACCCATAGGGCCCAGACCAAGAGAGGTTTAAACTCGAGATAGACCTTCTAGAAGGGTTTCCTTGCCCCCACTCCTTATCCTTTGGGCCGCGGTTTGGGCTTGGGAGGGGCTGGGCTGCGCCTCCTCTATATAAAGAGGTGGGGCACCAACCCCACACCTTCCCTCCAACCCTAGCCGCCTGCTGCCTCTCTCTCCTCCCGACTTCTTGTGGCGAAGCCTGCTGCAAAATTCTCCACCAATTGCACCGCGCCCGCGTTGTAGATCAACCCATCTCTCCACCATACTTGCTGGGCCAAGGAAGGAGGAGGCGTCGAGTGCCGCGTGTGTATCTCACGGAGGCATCGCCACTTGTGGTGCTAGATCGGATCGGATCGCGAGGAGGAGAAGCGAGTACGACTACATCACCCACGTTCGAGCGTTCCATGTCGAATCTTCAAGGGTATGAAGATCTAATCCAATCTCTCGTTTTTTGCATCTCCTAGATTAGATCTTGGCTTCCCTCTGTTCGCATCCGTAATTTTTTGATTTACTATGCCGAAACCCTTGATGGTATCGAGCTAGATCTATGCGTAGATGTGTTTCACGAATAGAGCATAACATGGTTGTTGCAGGCGTTGATGTTTTCTGTTGCAAGCCTCTTGTTTGTGTTCTTCTTATGACGCGGGATAGTGAGATTGAAGCGGTCGGGCCAACCTTACGCGGCGTCGTTAGCGAGACCGGCTCCGCACTTGACGTGTGGCTTGTTCCACACATGCGGTGGTGGATGTCGGTTTCTCTCACTATAGTTGTCATGGGATTAACACGGAGTTTGGCAACCATAATATCACCGTTGTGGCTTTCCGTAAGAATCATTCTTAGCATCTACTCCCATAAGCCACGTAAAACATGCAACAACAAAGTAGAGGCGTCTAACTTGTTTTTGCAGAGTGTTTTGTGATATGGTATGGCCCAAGATGTGATGTGTATATTGTATGCGATGATCATGTTTTGTAATGTTTCACGACTTGCATGTCGATGAGTACACAACCGGCAGGAGCCATATGGTTGTCTTTATAATTGTGTATGACCTGCGAGTCAACTTCTTATACGCCATGTAATAGCTTTACTTTATCGCTAAGTAGTTATCAATAGTTGTAGTTGCTATTCGTGGTGGAGGAAATCATGGTGGAGTGATGGAGATCATGCCGGAACGCACAAGATGGAGATCATTCTTGCCAAGATTGGCTATACCATGTCACATAAAGTTATATGCATGTGATGTTTATCCTTTTATGTATCTTATTATGCTTAGATCGCGACGGTAGCATTATAAGATGCTTCCTCACTTAAAGATCAAGATTAAAACTGTGTTCTACCCAAGTATGCACCGTTGCGAAAGTTAACGTGTCCAAGCATCACGTGATGATCGGGTGCTATAGACTCTCGCTCACATACAACGGGTGCAAGCCAGTTTTACTGCGAAATACTTGGGTCTAACTTGACGAGCCTAGCATGTACAGACATGGCCTCGTAACACAAGAACCGAAAGGTTAAGCATGAGTCATATGAATGATATGATCGACGCCGTTGTCCACCATTGAAACCACATCTCTTCTCGTGATGATCGGATTAGGTGTGGTGAATTTGGATCGTGTTCACTAAACAACTTGAGGGATGTTGAATTTAGTGGGACTTCATCTAGTAATTTGATTAAGTTGAACTATTTATCATGAACATAGTCTAAATTGTACTTGCAAATCGTAGATCACATGGCCAAGTCCAACTTCAACTTCAACGTTTTTTTGAGATAGAAAATCTTAGAAACAATGGGTCTAACTTCACCAAATGGTTACGCATTTCGAGAATCATTCATTTGGCGACAAAAGGACTATGTCCTTGAGAAAGCGCTAGGTGACGCCTAGCTATAGATGCTACTGGTGATGAAAAGCTGTTTATCAGTCGCGCAAGGATGATTATGATTTGATTAAGATCGCCATGTTGTATGCTATGGAATCGGATCTTCAAAATCGTTTTGAGGAGTTCGCCGGGCCCTTTGAGATTCTCGAGGAGCTGAAAAACATGTTTCAGACTCAAGCCCGTTCTGAGAGATATGAGATCTCTAAGAAATTCTTTAACTACAAGATGGAGGAAGGGAGTTCCGTTAGTGAGAACGCCATTGAGATGACGGGCTACACTCAACGCCTTGAGCAACTGGGCTGCAAGATTCCAGAGGAGCTCAAGATTGACACTCCTAGCTACAAAAGTTTTGTAATTGATCACAATCAGATTGGTTCCACTGATATGATCACTGAGCTCTTTGCTAAGATGAAAGTAGCGGAGGTGAACATCAAAAAGAATAATCATGTGTTGATGGTCAACAAGCCCCCCACCTTCAAGAAAGGTAAGGGTGCAAGGAAGCCCTTCAAGAAAGGCGTGACAAGCGCGTTGCCCTGCTGAGAAGAAGCTCAAGTCGGTCCTAAACCGGACCTTTGAGTGCTTCTATTGCAAGGACAAGGGTCCTTTGGGCAATCTGTCCGAAGTACTTAGCGGACAAGAAGGCTGGCACCATCAAAGGTATATTTGATATACATGTTATTGATGTTTTCCTTACTAGCCCTTGTTGTAGTGCACGGTATTTGATACGGTTGATTGCTAATATTTGTAACTCGAAGCAGGAGCTACGGAATGAGCGGCGGCTTGCGAGGGATGAGGTGACGATCTTGGCGTTAGCGAATCAAGAGTTGATGTGATGGCCGTCGACGCGCTCTCCTTAGTTTTACCTTCGGGATTAGTTTTAAACCTTAATAAGTGTTATTATGTGCTGTGTTGAGCATGAACATTATTTACGGATCTTGTTTATTGCAAGACGGTTATTCATTTAAATCGGAGAATAATGGTTGTTCTATTTATATGAGTAACATCTTTTATGGTCATGCACCTATTGTGAATGGTTTATTTCTTCTAAATCTCGAAAGGGATGAAACACACATCCATAACATTGAGGCTAAGAGATGCAAAGTAGATAGTGATAATACTACTTATTTGTGGCATTGTCGTCTAGGTCATATTGGTGTAAAGCGCATGAAGAAACTCCATTCTGATGGACTTTTGGAGTCTCTTGATTTTGAATCATTTGACACATGCGAACCATGCCTCATGGGAAAGATGATCAAAACCCCGTTCTCCGGTATGATGGAGCGAGCAACGGACTTGTTGGAAATCATACATAACGATGTATGCGGACCGATGAGTGTTTCGACGCGCGGTGGATATCGCTATTTTATCACTTTTACCGATGACTTAAGTAGATATGGGTATATCTATTTAATGAAACATAAATCTGAAACGTTTGAAAAGTTCAAAGAATTTCAGAATGAAATGGAGAACCATCGTAACAGAAATATTAAGTTTCTACGATCCGATCGTGGAGCTGAATATTTGAGTTATGATTTTCTCATGCATCTTAAAGCAAGTGGAATCGTTTCACAACTCACGCCACCCGGAACACCACAGCGCAATGGTGTGTCTGAACGCCGGAATCGAACCCTATTAGATATGGTCCGATCAATGATGTCTCTTACTGATTTGCCGTTATCATTTTGGGGTTATGCATTAGAAACCGCTGCATTCACTTTAAATAAGGCTCCATCTAAATCCGTTGAGACGACACCGTATGAACTGTGGTTTGGTGCTAAACCTAAGTTATCGTTTCTTAAAGTTTGGGGATCTGAAGCTTCGTCAAGAAGTTGATGCGGACAAGCTCGAACCCAAAGCGGAGAAATGCGTCTTCATAGGATACCCTAAGGAAACTATTGGGTATACCTTCTATCCAGAACCGAAGGCAAAATGTTTGTCATGAAGCGGTTCCTTTCTTGAGAAGGAGTTTATCTCGAAAGAAGTGAGTGGGAGGAAAGTAGAGCTAGACGAGGTTCTTGAACCTTCTCTTGAATTGGAGAGTAGCGCAACACCTGAAATTGTTCCAGTGCTTTGCACCAACAATAGAGGAAGCTAATGACAAGGATCATGAAGCTTGGGATGATCTTGCTCTTTGAGCGTCGCGGTCGACAAGGTCATGTGCCCCTCCCGAGTGGTGCAGCAACCTGTCTTGTTGTCTTGTTAGTAGAAGACGGTGAACCTACGAACTATGAGGAAGCGATGATGAGCCGGACTCGAGAAATGGCTAGAAGCCATGAAATCCAAATTGGGATCCATGAGCGAAAACCAAGTATGGACTTTGGTGGACCCTCCTAGCGACCGAAAGGCCGTTGAGTGCAAATGGATCTTCAAGAAGAAAACGGACGCGGATGGTAATGTTACCGTCTATAAAGCATGGCTTGTCGCGAAAGTTTTTCGACAAGTTCAAGGTGTTGACTACGATGAGACTTTCTCTCCTGTAGCGATGTTTAAGTCCATTCGGATTTTATTAGCAATTGTTGCGTTTCATGATTATGAAATATGGCAGATGGATGTCAAGAATGCGTTCCTCAATGGCAACATTGATGAAGAGTTGTATATGATGCAACCCGAAGGTTTTTTCGATCCTAAGGATGTTGATAAAGTATGCAAACTTCAGCGTTCCATTTATGGACTGAAGCAAGCATCTCGGAGTTGGAACCTTCGTTTTGATCAAGTGATCAAGAGCTTTGGATTTGTTCCAAATTGCTACGAAGCTTGCATCTACAAGAAAGTGAGTGGGAGCTCGGTGACATTTCTGGTACTATATGTGGATGACATATTGATTATTGGAAATTACATCAACATGCTTAACGATGTGAAGAGTTATTTGAACAAGTGTTTTTCAATCAAAGACCTAGGTGAAGCTGCTTATATATTGGGCATCAAAATCTATAGAGATAGACAAAGACGCCTGATAGCTTTAAGCCAAAGTACATACCTAGACAAAGTTACGAAAAGGTTCGAATGGATAAGGCAAAGAAAGGTTCGATGCCTATGTTGTCAGGTAAGATATTGAGCAAGGCTCAGTGTCCAGCTACGGTAAATGATAGGGAAGCTATGAGCAAAGTGCCTTATGCCTCGGCCATAGGTTAGATCATGTATGCCATGTTGTGTACTAGACCGGATGTGTCCAATGCTCTTAGTTTGTGGTATCAAAGTGATCCAGAGTGGAACCTTTGGACAGCCGTGAAGAACATCCTAAAGTACCTAAATAGAACTAAGGAAATGTTCTTAGCCTATGGGGGTGATGAACAGCTCGTCGTAAAAGGTTACGTCGACGCTAGTTTCGACACCGACAAGGATGATTCTAAATCTCAGACAAGATACGTGTATATTTTGAATGGAGGAGATGTGAGCTGGAGAAGCTGCAAGCAAAGCGTGATCGCGGGATCTCTGATGAAAGCGGAATACATGGCTGCTGCGAGCGTCAAGTGAAGGAGTTTGGATCGAAACTTCATCATCGAGCTTGGCGTGGTTCCAAGTGCATTGGACAACCTGGAGATATTGTGTCCCAACAATGGCGCCATAGCACTCGCTAAGGAACCAAGATATCATCCAAAGACCAAGCATATCAACCGCAAGTTTCATATAATCCGAGATTATATAGCAGATGGAGATCTGAAGATTAGCAAAGTACATACAGATCTGAATGTCGCAGATCCATTGACTAAACCTCTTCCACGTGTAAAACATGATCAGCACCTCAGTGCCATGGGTGTGAGATTGTTGCCAGATGTAAACTAGATTATTGACTCTAGTGCAAGTGGGAGACTGTTGTAATTATGCCCTAGAGGCAATAATAAAGTTGTTATTATTATAATTCTTGTTCATGATAATGTTTATATTCCATGCTAGAATTGTATTAAGCGGAAACTTTAATACTTGTGTGGTTTGTGAACAACACCGTGTCCCTAGTATGCCTCTATGGACTAGATCATTGATCAATGATGGTTAAGGTTTCCTAACCATAGACATGAGTTGTCAATTGATAATGAGATCATATCATTGGGAGAATGATATGGTGGACAGACCCAAACTAAGCGAAGCAATTAGATCGTGTCATCGTGTTCGTCTTTGCGAAGCTTTTCTTATGTCAAATATTTTATTCCTTAGACCATGAGATAATACAACTCCCTGGTATCGGAAGAAAGCTTTGAGGTCATCAAATGTCATCCTATGAGAGGGTGATCATAAAGGTGTCTCTCAGGTGATCGGAAAGTATCTGTTGGGTTGTATGTATCGAGATGGGATTATCCCTCCCAAGTCGGAGATATACTTGGGCCCACTCGTGTAATCGATATCAACACCGCTTGCAAGAATGTGGTTAAGGAGTTAATCACAAAGTGATATCGGATTACGGCGAGTAAAGTACTTCGTGAGAACGAGATTGAACTAGGTATGGATGTACCGACGATCAAATCTTGGGCAAGTAAAAATATCGCGAGCGAAGGAATATATATATGGGATTGATTGAATCCTGGCATCGTGGTTCATCCGATATGATCATCGATGAATGTGTAAGTCAATATGGGTTTCAGACCTTGTTGATTATTGATAGAAGATCATGTGCATATTCTCGAATCCGCGGTCACACACTTAACGTGTCTCGACGCTAGGATAGATTGGATAATTGGTTTATGAGTTTTTGTTGAGTCTCGGATGGGATCCGGGACATCACGAGAGGTTCCGGAGTGGTCGAAGAATAAGATTCATATAAGGCGGTGCAGTTTTGGAGTTGAATTGTTCCGGGTTAATCGGTATTGTACCAGAAGCTTCTAGAACCTTCTGGAAGGGGACCAACGTGGTCCCACCTTCGGGAGGGGGCATGGGCCTATGAGGGAGTGCCCTGGCCGCATTGGGCCAGGGGCACAAGGCCCCATAGGGCCCAGCCGCCAAGAGGTTTAAACTCGAGATAGACCTTCTAGAAGGGGTTCCTTGCCCCCACTCCTTATCCTTTGGGGCCGCGGTTTGGGCTTGGGAGGGGCTAGGCTGCGCCCCTCTATATAAAGAGGGGTGGGGGCGCACCAACCCCCCCACACCTTCCCCTCCAACCCTAGCCGCCCTGCTGCCCTCCTCTCTCCCTCCCGACTGCTTGTAGGCGAAGCCCTGCTGCAGAAATTCTCCACCAATTGCACCGCATCATCGCGTTGTAGATCCAACCCATCTCTCCACCATACTTGCTGGACCAAGGAAGGAGGAGACGTCGAGGTGCCGCACGTGTGCATCTCACGGAGGCATCGCCACTTGTGGTGCTAGATCGGATCGGATCGCGAGAAGGAGAAGCGAGTACGACTACATCACCCATGTTCCGACGAATGTTCCGCTGTGCGAATCTTCAAGGGTATGAAGATCTAATCCAATCTCTCTCGTTGTTTGCATCTCCTAGATTAGATCTTGGCTTCCCTCTGTTCGTATCCGTAGAAAATTTTGATTTACTATGCCGCAAAACCCTTCACTTATGGCTGGTGTTTGTAGTCATCTCGTGGTCTCTTTGGAAAATTAGGAATAAGATGGTGATTGAGCGGATTTTTCCTAGCAGGGCCTCTGACTTTGTGTTTTCTTTGCTTGCCCACCTACAGAAGTGGTCCCCCCTCTCCAGGCAACGTGACCGATAGCGCGTGGACGGCATCTTGCAGGCTATCAGGGCGTCGGCGCAACGCTTTGTGGTGCCTGCTAGTGCCCCCATTAGGGGAGCTCTCTTCTGTATTTGGTCGTCTTGTCTCTTTTCCTTTTTTTTGGGCTTGTTGTGCTGTTGCCCCAGCGGACTATGATTATTTTTATTTTTCTTGTGACGCCTGGACGTCGTTGACTTTGTGCTACTTGTTGGTCGTTGCTTTATTTATAAAGCTGGGTGTAAAGCCTGTTTTGAGTTAGAAGATCGATTTGCTGGAAACTCGCAGTCAGATTTACTGGTTTAACTCACAATGACACTATCCATGGCGCATGGAAGGGGATGGTGGAGCTGGAGGGGTCGATGTGGCGGATGGTCTCGAGGTGACCCGTGACCGAGGAGCAGAGCTAGCCCGTGTGGCTGCCGTTCCGGATGGTGCGCCCACGACCGATGGGAGAGACGAGGGAGGTGAGTTACGGATCCCACCAGAACACCAGCTCCCTCAATATCTTTTGTCAGTACGAGGTCGACATACTGGAGATGCAGGCCAGGGACTGCCGCTGGATCCTCATCCGACCATCGCCGGCATGGATGGCAAGTAGCAACGCCCTCAGACTCAGAGTGTGAAACTACGATTTGACTACTCGGCATCCATCTTTGTGCATGTCTTCTTCCTCGCGTTGATTTTCTCCTCGTGTCACAGGCGTTGTCGAACGACCGTGTGCACGCGGCGTTCCACCAGATAGGCATGGGCGGGGACGCGAGAGGTACTCCGCCATCCTTGTCCGGCAAAGCGGACCATGATCTGGAACCTGATGAATTCATTATTATTTTGGTAAATAAGATCTAACCAGGTTTCCTTCCTCTCACCATTGACGTTTATTCCATCTGCAGGTGCTCCTTTCCTCCCCATCCTATAGATATTTGTTGAAATTTGTACTGTACTTTCATAAATATCTGTGAGCTTTAGTGACACTTTGATGTAAGGTAATTACATATTTACATTGACTTACCAATGTTTGCTTAACAGAAATTTCAGGACTTCCATCAGGAGGTGAAACAATCTTGTTAGTTCTATCAGTTTCAGTGTGGCGAACAGTTTATTACAGTTTTACTTGAATATGCGCCTTCAACTGAAAGGTTCATCCCTTCAAGCCTTATAGTGGTGTCATGGACAGATTAAATTGATTTTGTTATGCACATGTGAAGCCTATAATGGGTAGATAATTTTGATACAAATCAAATTACTAACCAGGTTTGTGGGGAAACAGTTCAAAAGAATTACTCCATTAAAGATCAGCGGATGCACTACTGCCAATTACACAGAACTGTCATTTGATTCCTCGCTGTGGTGTGGAAGGTAGGAATGTTGTGCTGTGAAGTTTTGTTTGGCAACTCTTTCATAACCATTTACTTATTTAATTACTCTCGGATATTTTGATCAAATTGTTTGGTATGAGCTTACTAGAAAATGCTAATTAATTGTTAATTATTATTATGACCTTAGTCAAATTCACATCGTTCAAGAATCAGCATCCAACATGGAAATTTTAGTTTGGCAGTTGATAAATTATTCAAGGTGTTTTATTTTTCGCAATTGGAGGTATTTCAGAAGCAGCTGATCATGAAATCACTTAGTGAAGAAGTAGCTGCTCCAACCCGCGAATTGGTTGCCATTGATGCCCTCTAAGCCAATTCGATTTTTATCAATATATTTATGTATTTCTTAAGCTGTAGTTTTTGTTATTTTGTTCAATTAGAGGCCAAAACTGTGTGCAAGATGATGTATGTATGTACTTGAGATGCTGAAATGACCAACACAATAAAGTTCTCTCATAAAAGCTAAAACTTTAGTAATCTTGGACTGGATTTAGCATTGCGGTTGGTGTTAAAGCTGTGATTACGTCTGCATGTAATAGTCTTGGATTGGAATTTCGTGCTGACTAAAACCATGGCTTGTGTGAGGAATGCGGCACCATGGCATAGCTTCGTGGTTGGTCTTAGGGGACACATATGGACTTGCAAGTTGGAATGGGGATAATAGGTTCATGGATACTTTTTTTCATGGCTATTGTAGTAAACAAAACGTGTTATCTGAATGCTAGATTAGTGACTGGACCTATTTTTCATGGCTATTGTAACACTAAAGGTTATTTTATAATGAAGATACTGCTGAAGTATATGCTTTTTGTACCTGCTTAACGCATGCCATTTGTGTTTTTTTATTTTTGGTTAGCAAGGCTATGATATCGTAAAGTGCTTCAAATGGTGTGTGTATATCGTAAGTCATAGCCGTATGAGTTCAGTAATGTACATTCTCTGGCTTCTTATTTCAAATGTAAAGTTTGTACCCAAACTCTAATAAGATGTCATCTGCAGTTACAACCCAACCAAAGACGTATAGATCGCATGAAAAAAATTAAGCGACAACAACAAAAAGGGGCGCAGCAAAGCGTGTCCTTCTAGTTCCCTCTAATCCGAATGGGTATGGACCAATCTTGAACTCTTTATGTTTTCAGTTACGTTAGTATGAGAAGGTTCCCAAGTTCTGCGAGGTACGCGGGCTTCTAGGTCTATACAAAATGCGGTAATGGTTTCCATAGGCCGGAGGACATGGTGTCTTGTGAATGGATGATAGCAGTAGCAGGCATGAGCCGATGACTCCGGGGTCGTTGACGTGGGGGGCTATGCACCACGAGGTGGCAGAGGAGCTAGTGCTGGGCGGAACTATGGTTGTGCTCGTGGTGCTCACGCTGATTGGAGGGAAATGAAGCCTTTGATGACATGGACTCAGACTTGGAGAAATCAACCATCACAAACGTACGTCCTCATCTTGTAGGATCGGCAATGTTGGCGATAATCTTTTCTTAGTTGTGTCGTTTTGGAAGTCGCCAAATTTCGTGGTCGGTTTGGCTTGCATGCCAGGTAGGTGAGTAGTACTAGTTCGGTTAGGACTTTGTTACAATGTCGGTTTAAACTAGTTTTTTTTTTTGTGCACGTAGGTTTAGTATTAGTCTTCAGGTCGGCTTGTAAGTTGCAGGTCTAGCTTGCATATATAAGTAAGGTAAACATGAGTTTTGTAACACCGGAGAAGAGAAGAAATAAATAAAAATTCAAGGATACACTACATACCTGTGGCCACAAGTTTTCTTGTGCTCATCTAGTTTGATGTGATTGATCCTGTGGACAAATTCTAAGGGTGCTAGGAAGAAATATGAAACTCTAGTGACAGTGGTGAAGGACAGGAAGATGGCAATGGGCTCTAATGGTAATCTGCCGGAGTCCCTGCTGAAAGCTCGGGACAAGTAAAGACCCAAGAGATGGATCGGCAACCTCTCTAGGGGGGGACCACCGGGACCGATAATATGTTGATGGAACTGCTGGGCGGCAAATTTGTCACCGGCAGTTCGTTCACTCTTGGACCTCTGAGAGTAGCCGAGACCAGATATTCTCTCTTTTTCCAAGTATCATCTTAACAATAAAAGCGCCGAGGTTTTACGTTGTAAGTTAGGTTTTGAGCATAAGTGATAGCAGAGCTAGAGGTTTGGTCTTGTTCTAGAATGTTACTAATAAAATGATTTTGATTTACACTTCTCCCAATTTTACGGGGTTCTATGGTGAGTCAAAGTGGGAAGATATGCATCTTTCTTTGGATTGCCTTCATAATCTTAACAATCGTCAGGGGTTGCTGTGGATTGTTATAGGTGATTCAACGAGATTATGTATTCTCATGAGATGGAGGGGACAACTCCAGACCAACCCGCCGTATGGTGCAGGAGTTCCGAGATTTTCTGAACGACTGTAATCTTCATGACATGGGATTTTTAGGGGACATATCCACATGGCGAAGAGCATAAGTCTGCAAGCTGAATGGAAAATCCTTTTCCCGATGGCAGCAACTACTAACGAACAACACAACCGGTCTGATCATAGACGGATAGTGGTCAACACGGAACACTGTGATGCGTTGGCAATTACTTGGAGGGGAGGAGGAAGAAAATTCGAGGGTCATTGTCATTGGCCGGCTGAAGAATCGATGCTGGAGATTGTTAAAACTGCATGGGAGAAGGCCAAGTTGCTGGGGATCGATCACGTAGACGGACAAAACGGTTCGTCCCCGTCGTCCCCAGCAGGCGGCAGCGACTCCCAGCCTCTCCGGCGCCTCTTCCTACCCTTCCCCGCCGCTGGAGCGTCCGAGCAAAGCCCGCAGTTTCGGCGGGCGGACCTTCCTCTTCCGCATGCGGCGAGGGTCCCTCGTCTTGGCGGTGCTTCCCGGCTGCGAGGTCCGGCGGTTGGGCTATGGCGTCGGGCGGCGGGTGCTGCGGGCGGCGAGGCAGCGGCGGCGGAGGTTGGGCGCCGGCCCATTCGGCCCAGATCTGGGCCTTTGGGCCCAATCCGGATCAGAACCGGGTCTGTTCAAATCTGGATGCTCGTACATGGTGGTGAGATGGTTTGTTACGGGTTGCAGGCGCCGGCTGTTGCGTGGCTGCGGGCTGGGCTCGATCGAGCCTGGCGGACCCTATTGGGATTGGTTTGCCTGGCTTTACGGGCCTGCTAGGCCCGGCCGGATCCAAATGGGACTGGTGTGCCAGCGGCCACGTCCGGTCGACTACCGCCTAGCGGTGGAGGTAGTTCCCTCCCGCAGGCCGTGGCACTGCTGGCCTCATTTCAAGTTCGTTTCGCCTCTATCGTGCAGACCTCGTGACGCTATCCGCGGTGAGACGATGATGGCGACTTCGTAATCGTAGTGGCGCATGCTCGTGGGCGGCAAGTTGGGTGGTATCGAGGCCTCGTCCTCGTGGGGCTTCTAGGCATCGGATCGACCGAGGTTGTGGATAGGGTTTTTGGGAGAAATCCTTGTCGGCTCGCTCGACACCTTGACAGTGCCGCTCTCGGTGGCACCTTTCCTTCTGAAGGCGTCGTGGCTACCCTTCATCCACCTCCTCTAGGTGGGAAACCCTAGGACCAGTCTCTGGTCCGCAACTTGATCTATCGCCGTCCTTCTTGAAGGTGTTGCTTGGTGCGTGGTGATTACGTGTTAGCAGCCGTGGTGGTACTTATCCGGGCGCCGGTTGTGGGTCACTGTCGTTTAGTTGATCCGCCTCTGTATCCATTTTCTTTCTTCTTTTCTTTCTTTTGTTTGGGTGTGTGTTTGCTGCTGCCCCAGCAATATCTTGTACTATCGGTTTGATTGCTATATAATCTATAGCGGGGCGAAAGCCTATTTCGAGGAGTTGCTGGGGATCGCCCTGTCACTAGCTACTCGCACCAAATCGGTTCATAGTGACTTACATGATTGGGATCAGACCGCGTTTAAAGGGCCGAAGAAACGCATTGCCAAGCTCCAGAAGGAGTTCGAAGGATTCATACGAGGTCCAGTTTCCTTGGAATCAATCGGTAGGAAAAAAGATATTCAGGTGCTGATTGAGAATCTACTAGAGGAAGAAGAGATTCGCTGGGTGCAATGAGGTCGAGCTAATTGATTCGAAGAAGGTCGGAACACATTGTTCTTCCCTAATGTAGATACCTCCTACAAGGAAAGGAACCTAATTCATCGCTTGTTGGACGATACTGTTGAACCTAGTCTAGTCTCGGTAGAACCTATACTGGATGGATCTAGTAGATCAGAGGGAGAGATAGAGATAGAGTACTACCTGCGCCCTGGCTCGAGAAGCACGAGCCAGAGGGGATGCCGGAGCTAGTCCCGGAGCTAGATCCGCCGTTGTTAGCCATGGGAAAGGGTCGACAGCATGGGTGTGCGGTGCTGGCGGAGCTTCCCGTCGGCCTAGCGCAAAACCATAATCGGTGGGTGTGTCGGTGGGGGGGCTGCGGCGCACAGTGAACCTCGTACCGTGTGCGTCCGGCCCCCCACCTATTTATATGCCGCTGGCGACAGGGGGCCATCAACCATGATAAGGTTGGGCGCTCCCGATTAGGGCGTGTTAAGGGACTCCGTTCGGGCCGTTGGGCCCAAACGTGGGAGAGATCTATCTAACATTCTCCCCCTAGATCTCGACTTTACTTTTAACTTTGTACTTTATTCGTTTCATCACGGATTGGTACATAGAGCATGTTTCATCGTCTCAGCTCAATTGCCGATAGAATCAGACAGCCACTACATACTTTTCTATTTTGAAACAAATTATGTTACTTTTGGGCCTCTGTAGTCCAGGAGTCATAAGCTTTCCATTAAACACATGCCGGCTATGTGTTCCTTGAACACATTGGGTGGTAAGCCTTTCGTTAGCGGATCCGCAAGCATATCCTTTGTCCTTATATGCTCGAGTCTTATAGTTTGATTCTGGACTTTGTCCTTCACAACATAGTACTTTATATCTATAGACTTTGTAGCATTACTCGACTTGTTGTTGTGAGCATAGAATATTGCGGGCTCGTTGTCACAGTACATCTTTAGTGGCCTGCTGATGTAGTCAACCACTTTCAAGTCGGATAGAAATTTCTTTAACCATAACGCCTGTCCCATGGCCTCATAACATGCTATAAATGCTGCATACATCGTAGATGATGCAACTATCGACTGTTTGACGCTTCTCCATAAAATAGCACCTCCTGCGAGAGTAAAGACATATCCTGTCGTGGACTTTCTGTCGTCTTTATCTCCCGCAAAATCCGCATCTGAATACCCTTTTATCTCTAGGGAATCAGATCTTTTATATGTTAGTATGAGGCCTTTTGTGCCTTGCACATAACGCAAAGCTTTCTTTACCATCTTCCGATTTCTATGCGGATTCTCTTGATATCTACCGAGTACCCGGTGATAAAAGCTAAGTCAGGGCGAGTGCACACTTGTGCATACTGTAAGCTTCCAACAGCCGAAGCATATGGTACTGACTTCATTTGATCGATCTCATATTGGTTCTTTGGACATTGGGATTTCCCAAAACTATCGCCCTTGACTATGAGAGCAGGTGTTGCATTACTCGCATGCATATTGTATTTCTTTAGAATCTTTTCACAATACGCTTTCTGTGACAGTCCTAACACTCTATTCTTTCTATCTCGGTGAATTTCTATGCCCAAAATGTAAGAAGCTTCACCAAGGTCTTTCATGTCAAAATTTGAAGACAAGAACTTCTTTGTTTCTAGTAGTAGACTGACATCACTGCTAGCAAGCAAGATGTACTCATCCACATACAGAATTAGGAAAATATATTTCCCACTTTTGAACTTTGCATAAATGCAGTTGTCCTCAACATTGTCTTTGAATCCAAATCTTTTAATTGTATCATTAAACTTTAAATACCACTGCCTAGAGGCTTGCTTTAACCCATAAATGGATTTCTTTAGGCGGCATCCCATATGTTCCTTCCCCTCCATGAAAAAATCCTTGGGTTGTTTCATGTAAACATTTTCTTCTAAATCTCCATTTAGAAATGCCGTCTTAACATCCATTTGATGTAACTCTAAATCAAAATGTGCAACTAGTGCCATTATGATTCTAAAGGAGTCCTTACATGAGACCGGAGAAAAAGTCTCATTGTAATCTACGCCTTCTCTTTGCGTAAAGCCTTTTGCCACAAGTCTAGCTTTGTACTTTTCTACATTCCCATTGGAGTCATACTTTGTTTTGTAGACCCATTTGCATCGTACTGTTTTGGCTCCTTTAGGAATTTCCTCTAAGTCCCAAACATTGTTGGAACTCATTGATTTCATTTCATCTTCCATTGCCTCCACCCACTTGGCTGAGTGAGGGCTACTCATGGCTTCTTCATATGAGGTAGGATCGCCCTCCATATGAACTATGTTGTAGACTTTGTAAATTTCTTTGTAAATGGCTGGTCTTCATTCTCTTTTAGACCTTCTGAGTTCATCAGACTCTTGCTCATTTCTTGCCTCGGGTTCAGGCACATTTTCATTATGTGGCTGTTCTGGCTCCCTTTCATGCTCAACAGTGAGTTCGGGTGGCTCCTGATGGACAGGTTCCGAACCTTATCCCATTGTTGTCACGTGTGGAGTCACAACAGGTGCCGGCACCACAACCTCAGGGGTTGTAGATGTTGGCACAACAGGTAGTGAGAAAAATGGCTCCTGAGTCATCGGATTAGGTGCATGCACCCTCTTCTCCTCAAGATCAATTTTGTAACATCCCAAAAATACTAAACTTGGATCATTAGACTCTAATCATCAAAATTAGGGTTAACAAAAACTTTTCCAATTAAAAATATGACAGCATTCATATGTGTATGTATTAGAATTTGGATTATTTTGAATTGCCATGGTTCTGTGTTTATTTGCTTGTAAAATGATTCTTAGGTGAAATAAACATCATCTAAACAATCCCCAAACTTTTCCCAAAGACAAACAAGTCAAAATAAACAAATTAAGTGAATGGTCACTTTGGCCAAATTAACTCCCATGCCTACTTTGGCTATCCCTAACTTTCAGAACTTAACAGAAACATGTATGGATCTTTGCACCCCTTGATATTACTCATAACAAGGTACCAAGGCCCACTTTGTGATCATCCAAACACATTTAAATGCTTAGTTTAAATGACAATTTAAAATTGAATCTGTTTCATATGGGAAGATCCCACTATTTCAAAAACCACTCAAACAAGCTCAATTTTCAAAACCCAAGCATCCACAGAATCCTCAACACATGCCTAGCACACCCACCAAAAATCTTTTCAAAATTCAAAACTTAAGTTCATGCGGCCATTTCATCAAACGGGTTGCAGATTCAAATCAACCAAATCAAATTCACTATTTTTAATAGTGTTTTGGACCAAACTTGTTCCCTCTCTGGTTACAACTAGTCCTTAGTAGATCATCTAGCTCTTTTAACTATCCTTAGCACCACTATAAGCAAGCCTAGCCATCAATGGTGAGCAGGCCGAGAGCACACTTGCCACCCCGTTGTCGCCGGCGAGCTAGAGGCCACACTAGCCTTGCCAACCTTGTCTGGGAGCTAGCCAGCACCCCACCGCCACTCCCTGTCCCAGCCTCGAGCAATGCCAGCTACTGGACCACACGCCCAAGCCATGCCAAGACTCTCTTCGAGCATGCTGAGAGCACGCCCGTGCGCCACCCTCGACACACGCCCACAGACCGCGCGCCGCCCTTGCCGCGTGCACGCATGATCACCATGACCCCAGCAACCCCGCAGACACGCCCGTTCGCCGCCGCGCGGACCATGCGCGCTATGCGCCATCAAAACCTCCGTCGGACACGCTTAGAGCGCCGAAGCGTTCTGACCGATCAGCACCGCCCCACGCCTCGCCACCACGCCATTGAGCTTCGCCAGGGAGCACAACACCGCCCCCTACCATCGCCCACGCTGATAGCCCTCTGTGCCGTCAACCACGACGAGCTCAGCCCGCGCCCGTCGGTCCCCTCTCGCCACTATAAATAGAGGCCTCCCCCGCTCGATTTCTTCACACCATTCCACTCTCCTCTCACCCAGAACCACCCCACCTCACTCCCGGAGCAAGGCGAGCAGCGCATCGCCAGAATTTCACCGGAGCCCACCGCTGCCGGAGAAGAAGGAAGCCATCGATTGGAGCCGCCCCAGGAGGAGCTTCCAGTGCTAGGAGAATCACTGTCGTCGACTTTGTCGTTTTCCCCCATCGTCGACCCTCGCCCGAGCCCCGGTGAGCCTCCCACGACCCCCACCTGCCGCGTTAGGGTTCTGTCTCGCTGTGGCTGCCCGACGTGGACGATGAGCCGTAGCCGTTCGATTAGACTTAGATCGTTAGGCCGAGATCGTCCCGTACCGCTTCGCGTGTTATGAGCCACTGACTGGTGGAACCCCTTGGTGAGCTGAGCCCATTGGCGGTGACCTGGGCGGCCCATTAACCTTTCATGCTTGACCCACTCGTTTGAATTTAGCTTTTTCTATTTATATTCAAACTCAGTTATGTACCTAGTTTCAAAAATCAACCCAGCTCGATTCAGTGAACCAAATTGAATGAAACCAATTTTGTTAGAAAGGTATTTAAATGATTAATCCAAGCCCGTTGGATTCAAATCATTTGGATCTATAGATCAACCTTGGTAAAAATAACAAGGCAGAAGCTTTTCTACATTCAAACATTTTTCAAATTTCAACCATAATAGCTTTTGAATTGATTCCAACTCTCAAAAATCATATTTGACCATACCTTTCAGAATATATAAAAACATATGGGTTTACTTTTAGAAATAATGTTCAAGTAATAAAAGAATGCCACATAGGAATTTCTAGTCACTTATTTTATTTAAATAAAAGGTTAAATCTTATTAAATTGTGACACCACTTTAAATCAAATTCTCATGTACTGAAATATGTGGTGATGACATGCGTCAACATGATCCCATGTTTGGTTTGGAGAATATTAAATCCTAAGTAGTTTTTCAATGAGTAGAAATTACTTTTCTAAAATAAATAAATAAGACCAAAGCTTTAATCTTGTAATGTTAGTGATGTTACTAGATCATCTATAGTGCACCTTTGTGTGATGATTGAAAATAGTTAAGTATTTCTTGGTGATTGTGTACCTCGTATTTATTCATATACGCTAGTACCGACCAAGGATACGAGGAGGAAGGAGGATACTATGAAGAAGAAGCCGAGAAGAACTTCAACCACTGCTCTGCACAAGGCAAGCCTAATACTACTAGTTGATTGAGCAAGCTAACACTTGCAAGCTACTCTACTTTATCAAGCCTATACTAATACTGATGCAAGCTAATACTTGCTTGTTACCATGACCACTAGATGCCTTAAGCATATGTGATCATACTCACTTGATACCCCCTCCTAGTTTTACTTGCAAGCTTTCTACTTTATTCCTTTATCAAAGATATTACTTAGAGTCTACTTAAGTGACTTGTAGATTCTAGGGTTGCATAAAGAGCATTAAATTTGGCCTAAGCTAGATAATCTTGATGTCACCCTAAGGCATGAGATTGAACTTAGTTAAACTCCACTTGTTTACCACCCCTCATTAGTGCTCACCCCCACTTGTAGATGCTAGTGCTAAGCATAAAACTTGATCAACTTTAGATGGGAATACTTGGTGGAAAATGGTTATGAAAACCTTAGAATGATGAGTCATTCTACTGAGATGTTTTGACATGTGTTTTCGAAAACCAGATGATTTGGATAATGACAACGTTAAGGCATGAGCCTTAGCCCTTTATAAAACTGATGGTTGTCTGGATGCGATACCATTTCAATTTTACCGTACAACCACAATACCCGAAAATTGGGTAGGGCTTGACTGGAAACTTATATACCTTAGTATGGGTTCCCTCACAGCCAAGGTCAGTGAGGCTACCTTGTGAAGATTGCCCACATGCGGTACCCAAGATGACAGTTGGTCATGGTTGGGAGGCCAAACTCAGGAGAGGTGCCTATACTAGGGCTTGTAATTGAAAGGTTAGGATTGATTATCCGCATCTTGAGTATGGTAAATTCAGGATTTGTTCACGGCGGATGTATCGAATGTTGTGGTGAAAGTGTACAATCTTTGCAGTGTCAAACTATTCGAATAGCTGCGTCATGATTATGGACGATTAGTAGCCATCTTGTTCCCCGTCAGATGTTTTCAAAATGACTTGTGAAATGAATTGAGAATTTGACTTGACCACAACAGAGTTGTGATATGAAATTCAAGTTCCCACTTAGGTGTTATAAAATTTCAACTAGCTTTTCTTGCTTCTGAACTTAGTAGAAGTAAATCTAGCTTTTTTCAAAACAACCCTAGAGCTTAGTGTCCTATTACAAAAAACCCCTTCACTTGTTAGTATTAGTTTGCGAGTACTTAAAGAGTACTCATGGCTTTATCCCTGGCTATTCCCGTGGCCAGACTATGAAGAGGAGTACCAGGATGATGGACCCCAGGACGTCTACGACAACTAGTATCATCTCCCATCGTCAGCATTGCCTGTGACCCCGAAGATGGAGCCTCGCCTACGCTACCTTTATTATTACGTATTTCCGCTGCTTGAGTTGTATTAAGAACTGGATCATGAGATCCTTATTTGTGTAAGACCTTATGTATGTTTTATAATGGATGATATACTGTGGTATCCAAATCTATTATTTCTCGCAAAAATGGTAATCCTGGGATTGCGATGTATGGCATAACAGGCATCTGGGATTAAAAATCCAGGTGTTGACAAATTTCCCAAACTACCGTGCTCCCCCTCATCAATTCGTCCTCCAAGAAGACTGCATGTATCATTTCTACAAACTTTGTATATCTGTTAGGACAGTAGAAATGATAGCCTTTTGATTTATATGGATATCCAATGAAGTGGCAAGATACTGTTTTGGGGTCTAACTTTGCAATGTTTGGATTAAAAACTTTTGCCTCAGCTGGGATCCCCCAGACCCTCAAGTGGTGCGGAGAGGGGACTCTGCCTGTCCACAATTCATACGGTGTTTTGGGCACCGACTTACTTGGTACTCTGTTGAGAATGTGGATGGCGGTTTTAAGAGCCTCCATCCACAATCCCAATGGGAGAGTGGAATAGCTCATCATGATGTGCACCATATCCATAAGGATACGGTTACGCCTTTCAGCTGATCCGTTTTGCTGAGGTTCTCCCGGCATATAATACTGGGCGACTATTCCATTTTCCTGTAGGAACCTTGCAAAAGGTCCTGGTACTTGACCATATGGAGTATGCCGACCGTAGTACTCCCCCCATGCACTAGAGGAAAAAGGGCCATCCGTTCGCCACCCCTGGGAGCATTAGTCCCGGTTGCGCCAACAACCGGGACTAATCTTGCTGCCGTCAGTTGGGCAGACGCAGGGCGAGGCATGGGTCCCGGTTGGTAAGGGGCATGCGTCCGGTTGGAGCCACCAAGGACTAAAGGTTTGCCACCCACGTGGCTGTACGCCTGCTAGTCGTTCTTGGCTCCAACCGACTAAACCCCGCCCTCTATAAATGCATGACCCCTCTCTGCCTCCACTCTGTTTTTGAATGGTGTAAGCTGTGAGGTGTGTGCTAGTTTTCTCATGCATGCATTGAAGGTGTTTGTTGAAATGTTTGAGTGAAAAATCCGTTGAATTTCTCATAGAACAAAAATATAGAAGGTGTCCGAGACGCTTGAGCTTATTTCCCTCGATCGAGGTTAGCAATCTTATCTTTTCTAGGTCATTGATACAATTCATGTGTCGGTGTGAATTGGTTATTTCACTATTTATGATGTCCTGTTTTTGATAAACTTACTTATATGATGCGAGATGAGCGGTCGGGAATGGATGTACGGTGACGGCGGGTGGCAGGTATATCAAAGGCGTGGATAAATTTATCGATGTGGCTCGGCAAACAAAGAGAATGGATTTATCGTTGTCCATGTGTTCAATGTCGGAACAACAAGGAGTACTCTTCCTCGAAAATCATTCGCGGCCACTGATTATGAAAGGTTTCATGCCCAACTATAATTGCTGGACCAAGCACGGGAAAGAGGGGTTATGATGGAAGATGGTGAAGAAGAAGATGATGATAACAACTATCATCATATGTTTCTGAATCTGGTGATCTTGCAATGGAAGACAATGGAGAGGAAAAAGGTGAAGAACGGGCATCGGATGAGCGGTGATGAACTTGGTAGGGTCATTTCGATGCAAAGCGAGATCGTGAAGCAGAAAATGAGAAGTTGAAGTTAGAGGGCATGTTAGAAGATCACAAGAAATTGTTGTACCCAAATTGTGAAGATGGCAGCACAAAGCTCGATGCGACCTTTGGAATTGTTGCGATGGAAGGCAGTGTGGTCTAAGCGACTCCTCATTTGAAAAGATCTTTGAAAATAATGAAGCGAAGTTTCCAAAACATAACGAACTTCCGATAGTACCTCTGAAGCAAAGAAGACTCTCATCCTCTGGGTTAGATGTGCAAAAGATACATGCATGCATTAATGTGCATCCTCTCTGCGTAAGGAGTATGAGAATTTAGATAAATGCCGGTATGCAGCGTTGCGGTATAAGATCGCACGAGATGACCTGGTGATGTTGAGGAGAGCCCCTCGGAAGAGGGTTCTGCTAAGGTTATGTGGTATGCTCCTATAATACCAAGGTTGAAGCATGTTAGAAACAAAGAGCATGCCGGGTTGTTGCGATGGCACAAAGAAGACCGTAAGAAAGGCGGGAGTTGAGACACCCTGGCGATGGGTCACAGTGGAGAAAAATCGAGAGAGACTTCCCGGACTTTGCGGTGGCGCAAGGAACTTATGGTTTGGTCTAAATACGGATGGCATGAATCCTTTTGGGGAGCAGAGCTGCGATCCTGACACAGCCCGTGACTCTATGTATCTACAACCTGCCTCCTTGGTTGTGCATGAGCGTAAGTTCATTATGATGCGTGCTCATCCAAGGCCCGAAAACAGAACGCGACATTGATGTGTACCTTAGGCCATTAGTTGAAGAACTCTTACGGTTGTGGGGCAAACCAGGTGTCGTGCGTGGGATGAGAACAAGCAGAGCCATTTAATCTCTGAGGGTTGTTATTCGTAACCATCAATGATTGGCTGCTCTTAGTAACCTTCAGACAGACAAACAAAGGATATAAGGCATGCACCTTGTTTAGATAAGACCGAAGGTACATATTTGCATAAATGCAAGAAGGTTGTGTACCTAGCGAATCGATTTCTTCGACCAATCATCCGTAAGAAAGAAAGGCAAGCATTTCAAAGGTGAGGCAGATCACGGAAGAAGCTGAACTCCCGGTGGTGATGATGTATTTGGTATGGTCAAGGACATAGAAGTAATCTTTGGAAAGGGTCGGCGGTCAATCAGTTCGAACGGCGTCGCTCTGGACACGCACCCATGTGGAAGAAGAAATCTATATTTTGGGAGCTGCCATATTGGAAAGTCCTGCGTGTCCGCTCTTCAATCGATGTGATGCGTGTGAAGAATCTCTGCGTGAACCTGCTAGGATTCCTAGGCGTGTATGGGAAGACAAAAGATACACACGAAGCAGGGAGGACCAACAAATTATGAAAGACCCAAAGAACATGCATACAGATAACAAGGCGGATAAAGGCGTCACTTAAGTCGTGCGCCTATGCTCTTACCAAAGCAGAGAAGGAAATCTTTTTGAAGTCCTTTAAAGATCAAGGTGCCGGGCTTCTCATCTAATATAAAGGGATAATAAATATGGCAGAGAAAAGTTCCAAAACCTGAAGTCTCATGGCATCACGTGATTATGACGCAGTTGCTTCCGATTGCATTGAGGGGCTTCTACCGAAAATGTTCGAGTACCCATTGTGAAGCTGTGCATTCCTCAATGCAATATCTCGAAGGTAATCAATCGGATATTCTCGCCAAGGTTCTGAGAAGGATGTGGTACAATGTCTTGTTAGTTTTGAATTGGTGTTCCCACCATCCTTCTTCAATATTATGACGCATCTCCTGGTTCATCTAGTGGAAGAGATTGCCATTCTCGGTCCGGTATTTCGCACAATATGTTCCCCTTTGAGAGGTTCATGGGAGTCTTAAAGAAATATGTTCATAACTGCTAGACCGAAGGAAGCATCTCCAAGGGATATGGAGCAGAGGAGGTCATTGAGTTTTGTGTTGACTTTATTCACGACCTTAAGCCGATTGGTGTTTCGACTCATGGCATGAGGGAAGACTAAGTGAAAAGGCACTATTTGGAAAGAAAGCAGCGATATGTAGGACGGGGATTCTTTCACTAAAGCACACTACACATTCTACATAATTCCACCTTGGCAGCTCCGTATATGGAGGAACACAAGAATATTGTACGCTCCAAAAACCGGGAAGCTGAATCATGGATTACAGATGAACACATGAAGTCATCGGTGGTTGGATGCGGACACATCTCTTGAATGACACCACTGTTGGAGATCAGCTATACTTGTTGGCGCGTCACCATCTTCTCTGTATTGAATTTCCAAGGCATGAAATAAATGGGAATACATTCTACACGATCGCCCAAGATAAAAGAGCACCAACCAAAATAGTGGTGTCGCTTTGATGCAATAGACGAGAATGGACAAAAGGACACATATTATGGTTACATAGAGGAGATATGGGAACTAGACTATGGAGTCTCTTTTAAGGTCCCTTTGTTTCACGCAAATGGGTCAACTTGAATGGGGAAGGGGTAAAGATAGACCAGTTATGGAATGACAACAGTGGATCTCAACAATCTTGGTTATAGAGATGAACCATTCGTCCTAGCCAATGATGTGTCTCAGGTTTTCTATGTGAAGGACATGTCCTCATCGAAAAAAAGAAAAATATGCAAACGAATACATCATATGATGATCCAAAGCGTCACATAGTTCTTTCGGGAAAAGAAACATCGTGGGAATCGAGGGCAAGACATATGTCGGAAGATTATAATAAGTTTGATGAAATTCCGCCTTCACGGGAAAACTGACCCAAGCATTCCGTTAAGTAAAGAAGATGCTCCATGGTTACGTCTGAAGCGGTCATAAGGAATAACATATGCCAAGAAGTTCATGCTCATATTATGTAACTCTAGTTCATGTCTTTCGCGGTTTGTGGCCTTTAGTCCCGGTTTTGTAGTCTCAGTTTTTAATATTAATAAATGTCTTGAGTGTTAGTCCCATTTTGTGGCTGGACCGGGAGTGCCTCTATGACCAGTTTCTCGGAGATGCCGGAGGACTGGGCTCCGTCGGCATCTCCCTGAAACTGGCCGCAGTGGTGTCCCTGCTCTCGAAAACCATCTTGCAGCTTGTAACTTCACTAACTAGATCAATACGCCTCAGAGCTAACTAATTTCACATATTAGGGAGTGCCTCTATGACCAGTTGCTCGGATATGCCGGAGGACGGGCTCCGGCATCTCCACAAACTGGCCGCAGTGGTGTCCTGCTCGAACACCATCTTGCAGCTTTGTAACCACTCTAACCAGTTCAATACACCCGGGAGCTAACTAATTTCACATATTAGGGAGTGCCTCTATGACCAGTTTCTCGGAGATGCCGGAGGACTGGGCTCCGTCGGCATCTCCCTGAAACTGGCCGCAGTGGTGTCCCTGCTCTCGAAAACCATCTTGCAGCTTGTAACTTCACTAACTAGATCAATACTCGGAGCTAACTAATTTCACATATTAGGAGTGCCTCTATGACCAGTTTCTCGGAGATGGAGGACTGGCCCGCTCGGCATCTCCCCGACTGGCCGTAGTGGTGTCCTCGCTCTAAAACCATCTTGGAGATGCCTCAAACTGGCTGGAGGACTGGACTCACAAGGATGCATATTTATAGTACAAGCAGCTCGGCATAATGTCGACACTCACGACATAATGTCGACACTCACCTATTATTAGTGACTCATCTTTAGTCCCGGTTGGTGTCTCCAACCGGGACTAAAGGTTCATCTTTAGTCCCGGTTGGTGACACCATCCGGGACAATGTACAAGCCGCACGACATAATGTCGACACTCACCCCTATTATTAGTGTTGTCGCCCACTGCCAAGAATCCCTTTAGTCCCGGTTTGTGACTACATCCGGGACTAAATGTGTCGAACAATGATCATGTGTGTGTGGACATTGGTATGTAGAACAATGTTGCGGAGGAAGTTTTCCTTTTGTCGCGGAAAATCCCTTTTCCATTTTCCGGCGCAAAAACGGTCGTTTTTGTGAAGTAACCACCAAAATGCCGTTTCAGAATGCTACCGTCTATTTTCCTAAAATACTAGACCACCTTACATGGACTATATCCCAACCGGTACAAATCGGGACTAAATATGAACCCTCTCTTTATATAGGCATTTCCCTATTTATTAGGTAACACTTAAGACATTTATTAATATTAAAACCGACAAATCGGGACTAGCTAACACTCGGGCCTAAAGCCGCCCCTTTAGTCATAATCATGCCTAGTCCTATAGTACGCAGCTTGAGTCTTCATCGTCGTCATCATCATCGCCATCGCCGCCACTCCGGGATCCTCGGCCCATCCATGGCATATACCAGGCCATTCCAGCCTTGGATTCACGGCGGGTGGGAGGGTCTCTGAAGACGATGCCGCTACCGCCGGGACGGTGTGGAACTGTGGCGGGTGGACTCGTGGGCACCGTGGCGAGATGGTCTCCCGGCGATGTAGCGCATCACCGATGATAGTACGGTTCTCCCACCACGATGACGGCCGACTTCGTTGTTGTTCACGGTGGCGGGCCATCACCCTCGTACTGGCGAGCTCCCTTCCGCCTATTAGCGAAGAAGGCATTCAGGTGTCATAGTTGCCGGGATCCCACTGGGATCCATCCGCTTTCGGCGTGAGCTCGTGGTAGAAGTGGTTTGTGATGGCACGCTGGCGTGTGGAACCTTGAGGGACAGGAGGACAGGAACCCTCCGGCCTCGACATCCGGGCGGCGGCGGTACCAGTGGACAAGGGTAGTTGGGCGCACGCCTCGGTCTCCTCGAGGGTCGAATGGCCCGATGGCGTTGTCCATTGTTCTAAGAGAGGAAGGTGTGGATGTGTGGATAGCCATGACACGATCACCCTAAATATAGAGGGAAAGGGCGGGAAAACTTGGCATGAAGCTTTGGGAAATGGCGGGAAATATCTTTAGTCCCGGTTAGTGACTACATCCGGGACTAAAAGCTCTATTAGAAAGGAAAGGGCGGGAAAACTTGGCGGGAAGAGGTGGGAAATGGCGGAAAATATTTTTAGTCCCGGTTTGTGACTACATCCGGGACTAAATGTGTGCCGAACAATGATCATGTTTCGAAAAAACCTTCACAAAATGACCTATCATGTTCGAGGTTTCATGGCTTTCGGTCCAAATGACCGATGTTATGTGCTGAATCACGGCATAGTTTGTGATGTTGTGCCCATATTATGCATGTGTGTGGACATTGGTATGGAGAACAATGTTGCAGGAGGAAGTTTTCCTTTTTATGCATGGAAAACCCTTTTCCATTTTCGGTAAAGCAAAAACGGGTCGTTTTGTGAAGTAACCACCAAAATGCCGTTTCAGAATGCTACCGTCCTATTTTCCTAAAATACTAGACCACCTTACATGGACTATATCCCAACCGGTACATCTCAAACCTTTTCGTCCATCCCTGGTAAAAAGGACAAATGTCTGCCGAATCGGTAGGAAGTGGGTCCGGTTTGTACTCCAGTACATGATCTATCGCCCGTGATTTTTTGAAAAATCGTTTTAGACTACAATATGTGGTTTCTTCAGAGATCCAATGCAAGTTCTAACGATGCCCGTCCCTATCTTCATGCACACCGGTTCGACCATAGTTAGAAATTCAAATAATTCAAAACGGGCATAATAAATTCAAAAAAATCCGAACAATAAAAATCCTTCGTGGTGTCATATTATGTTACATAGTTGAAAGGAAAAATACCAGACTTGGTATATTGATCATGTTTCGAAAAAACCTTCACAAAATGACCTATCGTGTTCGAGGTTTCATGGCTTTCGGTCCAAATGACCGATGTTATGTGCTGAATCACGGCATAGTTTGTGATGTTGTGCCCATATTATGCATGTGTGTGGACATTGGTATGGAGAACAATGTTGCAGGAGGAAGTTTTCCTTTTTATGACACGGAAAAACCCTTTTCCATTTTCCGAGCGCAAAAAACGGGTCGTTTTGTGAAGTAACCACCAAAATGCCGTTTCAGAATGCTACCGTCCCATTTTCCTAAAATACTAGACCACCTTACATGGACTATGTCCCAACCGGTACATCTCAAACCTTTTCGTCCATCTCGGGTAAAAAGGACAAATGTCTGCCGAATCGGTAGGAAGTGGTCAGTTTGTACTACAATTACATGATCTATCGCCCGTGATTTTTTGAAAAATCGTTTTAGACTCGCAATATGTGGTTTCTTCAGAGATCCAATGCAAGTTCTAACGATGCCCGTCCCCTATCTTCATGCACACGGTTCGACCATAGTTAGAAATTCAAATAATTCAAAGCGGACATAATAAATTCAAAAAAATCCGAACAATGAAAATCCTTGGCGTGGTGTCATATTATGTTACATAGTTGAAAGGAAAAATACCAGACTTGGTATATTGATCATGTTTGAAAAACCTTCACAAAATGACCTATCATGTTCGAGGTTTCATGGCTTTGGTCCAAATGACCGATGTTATGTCTTGAATCACGGCATAGTTTGTGATGTTGTGCCCATATTATGCATGTGTGGACATTGGTATGGAGAACAATGTTGCAGGAGGAAGTTTTCCTTTTTGTCGGAAAAGCCCTTTTCCATTTTCCTCGCAAAAAAGCAGGTCGTTTTGAAGTAACCACCAAAATGCCGTTTAATGCTACCGTCCTATTTTCCTAAAATACTAGACCACCTTACAAGGACTATATCCCAACGGTACATCTCAAACCTTTTCGTCCATCCCTGGTAAAAAGGACAAATGTTTTTGAATTATTTATTTAAATCCAAACACTTTTTATGTTTAAAATTTTTCTAAATTCCAAATTAATATTCAAAATATAAGTTAATTCATTTTAAAAGGTTATATTAATTATTTTTTAAAAATAGAATATGTTTTTGAATTATTTATTCAAATCCATACACTTCTTATGTTTAAAGTTTTTCTAAATTCCAAATTGATATCAAAAAAATATAAGTTAATTCATTTTTAATTGTAAATGGTTCATATTTTAAATGGTTACATTAATTGTTTTTTAAAACAGAAAATGGTTTTGAATTGTTTATTCAAATCCAAACACTTTTTATGTTTAAAGTTTTTCTAAATTCCAAATTAATATTCAAAAATATAAGTTAATTAATTTTAAATGGTTACATTAATTATTTTTTAAAAATAGAAATTGGTTTTGGATTATTTATTCAAATCCATACACTTCTTATGTTTAAAGTTTTCTAAATTCCAAATTAATATTTAAAAATATAAGTTATTTCATTATTAATTTTAAATGGTTCGTTGTTTAAATGGTTACATTAATTATTTTTCAAAACAGAAAATGGTTTCGAATTAGTTATTCAAATCCAAACACTTTTTATGTTTAAAGTTTTTCTAAATTCCAAAGTAATTATCATTTAAAAAACATTACAAATTTAAACCCAAAATAAAAATAAAGGAAAGAGAGAAAATAAGCGAAAAATTTGAAAACAGGGGAATACGTCCCGGTTGGAGCCACCAACCGGGACGAAAGAGCCCCCTGCGCGCGCGCCCCTTCAACTGCCGAAAATTTGGACTATAGGTCCCGGTTGGTGGATCCACCCGGGACGTATGCCCTTTAGTCGGTTGGAGCCACGAACCGGGACTAAAGGCCCTTTAGTTATAAGGGCGTGTGCCTCCTCTTCTTCTTCCCTTCCCCACTCTGCCTCTGCCCCCGCCATCGCCGACGACGACGCCGCCAGGCTGCCCCCGCCACCGTCGCGCGTCTCCTTCCTCCGCCTCCGCCGCTTCGCTTCTCTCCCGTCGATGGCGCCCCTGACCAGCGTACGGCGCCGCCTCCCCTCTCGTCCTCCACAGTGTGGTGGTGCTTTGGCCTTCTGCTGGCGCCTTTGGTGCTTGGCGCCTTGCTGCCGTTCCTCCATCGCCGCCTTGTATACAGCATGCTTTGGCACTATTCTTTGGTCTTGGTAGCATCTTTTGGCGCCACGCTGGTAATTGGTCTTTGGCGCATGTGTACTAACAGTGGTGGTCTTCGGCGTATTACACGGTGGTACGCTGGCGTATTACGGTGGTACGGCGTGGCCCACGGTGGCTTGCTGACGTGGCCCACAGTAATTCAATTTTAAATGATTTAATAATTGCAGAAATTGATATAAACTTGTAAATTCAATATCTTTTTATTTATAAGTCAGAAAATTACAAATAATATATCAAATTGTTCAGAAAAATGAAACCTATCTATTTAACCTATAATCATGCATTGTTCAACAATTTAAATGACAAGTATAATTATAAGAACAAATGCACCCCTCTCATATGTTCCGGAGTTTCCCCGAGTTAGGGAACCCCGATTAAATCGTCGAGCATGTCTTAGGGTTACATTCCAATGCAAATTAACTTGTCATATCATCATACTTGCTTGAGCATTGCATCGATGCCATGTGTTGATTGTTTCCCTTTCTTTTCGGTGTTTCGATTATTAGGTTTATTATTAGTTAGGTATTATTAATTAGTTTGGTATTATTGGTCTTATTTGCTGTCGGTCAATGTGGGTAGCCCTGGACCGATTCACATTGCCATCACTTTGGTTAGATAAGGAATCATTAATACCCCTTAGGTGCATGTGGGTTCCCTCTCATATGCATCGGAGGTTTCTCGAACTAGGTTACACCCTCGAACTCGGAATATTGATAACCGTTGATTTTAGCTAGAGTTACCTATCTACTACGGTTTCCTTTTTGTAGCTAGGTTTAGGGTTTCTCTTCATTTTATTATTGTGTATGTATATATTAGGGTTTCTCCTTAACTTTCTCCTTTAGCCGCTTTGACTTATTCGTTTTCCACCTATGCGAAAATATGGATCCACGTCGAGGCGAAGAAAGGAAGAGTTGATCCAAGGTGTGATCCGTGGGGAAGATAATTTAGGCGTATCAACGTTTACGAACAACTCGGTGAGGGTGATCCTCTTTTACGGAGTAGACAACTTGTTTGAGGTTGAAGGTGTTGCCTTCATGAGAGAAAGCGATGCCTTGTGTGTCGAGAAGACGAGCTCGGCAAGGTGCATGTAATATAAATCAAATCATTAGTTAATCATCCGCTATCTATATAGAAATAGTAACGGCGATCTTTCTTCTTTTGGCCCTTCGGATCGAAGGAATCTCTTTGAAAAGAGCGAGCGAGGCCCAACCAAAAAGTTGGAAGACCATGAGAGGTTCAGGATCGAAGATGTCATGACGGCAATGACCAGCGGCTCCAGTTGTCGCAACCAAATTTGTGGCACAATGCGAATGTCGTTAGGGACTTAATCCGATCACCATTAGAAATTGGAATAGGCCTGCTAATGCGGATGAAGAGGAACATGTTTATTTGTCCCTAACCACGCCAAAGATTTCTTGTGGAAGAGGCTCATGGTTAATTTCAAACTACGAAGATAGAGCTGGATCCAAATGGAGGATCGATTGAGGACGCTTACAACATGGGAGAGCCATGGAGGCTAAGGTCGAGTGGGCTTTGAAGAAGATGGCCCATGTTTCACCAAGCTGGAAGAAAAGATTGCACCTTGACTATGTCGAAAAAGAAGACTCGATTTCAAGAATATTCGGTTTGAGAAGATAAAACCATTCAGGATGAGTTTGTGGAATACAAGAAATCGAAAAAGCTAAGAAAATGTAAAACGAATAAATGAATCTGCTAACAAGAAGTATCACCATACTATGGGGCAAGGTGGCTCTGGGCTGGCATTCCTAAGTGGGAGAAACTTGAGCAGGAACTGCGTGCTAAAAAGATCACCCCAGAGACAGACGATTGGGTAGAACGTGCAAGGAATTGGTTTTACGGGCATGGGGGCACGTTGGACTCGGAAGGGAGGTGTATATATAACATACGACATAAAAAAGACCCCTTGCCAATCGAGAGGATGAGAAAAGCAGTAAAGGCTGTTAAAGATGGGGACTTCATTCCCGATAGAGAGAATGATGAGCTCACACTCGCCCTTGGAAATAAGGAACATGATGACGAACACGAGGCACAAGAGGCTCCCAACCATGGAGGACTGGGTTTCCCGAAGAGAGGAAGAAATATCATGATAGAAGCCGTCAGAGGAGAAAGGCAGGCGGCGTTGAAGTAAAGTCGAGAAAGAGCGAATGCGTTTAATTGAAGAACGATTAAAGCAACAACAAGATGAAATTAACTCACTTAAAGAGCAAAGTACTACGGCCCCATCTCAAAGACACCGCATTCGATGCTACCGGCCTATCGAATAATCGAAGCGATGTGGCTTCCACCGAGGTCGGTGATGACAATGGCGATCGATGATGCACCGACGATGGCTCTGTTGGCTACTCGATGGATGATATCACGGAGATGACACACGAGCTACATGTCAAAGTTGTGAACATATCAATGAAGGTGGCGGTCGGCTATGCCTTACCAATTGGACCCACACCAACTTACCACGGTCGTCCGGTTCGAGGGCTACGCTGTTGTCGGCGTGGATGAAATCATGCCCACCTTTGAGGTTTTGGATCTTCACTACCCTTTGGTGAAGGGATGTGACTGTCTTGGGTGACGCAAAAGCGTCACCATTCTATGGACGAAGGATTGTATCGTGCCGAAATCACACGCCAAGGCCATCTTCGCCGTCTCACCCGTCTCCAGTAATTAAATCGCCGTTGCGGCAACCGTCTTCGTCGCCTCACCGCTCCGTCGCCTCACCCGTCTCGGTGCAGCCATCGCCCGCGGGAGCCATCGCGGCGCCTCGGGATAAAAGCGTAAGCGCACCGCTCTTGTCGTCGTGGCGATCGCGAAAGCGTAAACAAGAGCCTCTTCCAAAAGTACCAACGGTTCCTCCCAAGAGAGCTTATGGTATCTTGAAAGAGGAGATGGCGATCGTTGATCTTGAAGCAGCGTTTTAAGCTAAGTGGCGGCGAAAGAGCCAGAGTTCAAAGACCAAAGAAGAAAAAGCCAAAGTGTTGAAAATGCTAAAGACTCTTCATCAACCCGAGCCAAAGCTGTCATCGGACTATGAGCGTTCTATTCTCAAGTCACATCGGCACAACAAGCCTCGAAGAGCAAGATCTTGATGCAAGCGGAAATCTGTTGCCCTGGGAGAACAAGCAAAACAGTCTTGCGCCCTCTCAAGGTGATTTCTCAAACCAATGTGGGGTCGAGCAAATATGGGGCGAAGAGCGGTATGATCGAGGTAGTTGCACTGTCTGAAGCTGCATTGCTCAAGGTATGAGTATTGCCAAGTACTTATCCCATTAGAGTTCTTCCCGTGAGTGAAGTAGCATACAAATAAAGACGGCAAACCTCTCAAACCTGAGGAGGTAAATAATCTTTCAACAAAAATGCGAAGATTGCATAACTGGTACATGCACGCCACAAGTGCGGGGCTAAGCTGGATAGTGTTGAGGGTTACAAAAAGCATCATGGGAAAGAAAGTGATGACATGATATCCATTGAATTTGTTGAGCTATTTCAATTATTCAATCAAGGCCTTGGACAAATCGCTCATCGATTGCCTATTATGCGTAAGTACTAATTCTGTAATTAACTTAGTCTCCGGCTATCTCACTTTGTTTATTGCATGTATATAATCATCTGTAATATGCGGAATGAAGATTCTCGAATGCGGAGAGGACAAATCTATGATATTGGCTTCATTGACCCATATTGGGTTCATGAAGCTAATCTCAAAATAAGCCCCGGGATACGGAGGATAATATAGTACAGCGTTAAGGTTTCAAGAAACCAAAGGAAATACTTTTTCCTTACAACTTCGAGTGAGTGTTATTGTCTTGTATACACTTTCTATTTCGCTTACTCGATGTTAAGTATATAATTGATTAGTTATGCATTCGCTTCCACTATATTACATTAATCATTCAACTTGACAAAGGCGTGTACTAGTCATGGACTCGAAACATAAACCCTTGAGACGTGGAAGGACATGCAGATACTTCTCCGGTAATTCTAATCATTACGACACTATATCGGCAGCGTTCGTGAATTTTATGATATCAAGTACTTAATAACTTCTTTTATTCGTTTTCTTGGCAGCGGTGGAAGCAGTTCACCAAGAAGGCTAGGGGTGTTTGGAAGAGCTTACATTTCAACCACTAGATGTAAGCACCACTAGCTATATCCGCGCATCTCTTTGATTCTAGTTTTGATCTGATTATTATCATGCTTGATTATTATTTTGATTGAACTATGTTACGGTGAAGTGCACGCGAGGACGGTAACAATCTATGTGGATACTATGTATGCGAGTTCATCCGTGGGGCGTGCGATGAGAAGGGCAGAAATTTAGAGCAACTCCGTATGTAAACAATTTATATAGTTTTATTTTCAAACAAATTGTGTTTAGTTTCATTCATATAGGTGACTCCTTTTTAAATCAGATCGAGCGTCTACGGGACGGTCTTACGCCAAAGGATCGTACGAGCAATTCAGGAGGAATTGGCGGGATTCTTGGATGCAGAAGTCCTAGACCCGAAAGGGGAATACTATTCTGCTGTGTATAGACAATAGGGATTGTAAAAATAGCAACTCGATCCGTGTATAGACAAGGGGAATACTTTTGTATGTAGTGCATGAACTCGATCCGTGTATTGTCATGATGATCTTGTGTAATATAAGGTTCCTTCATTGATAAGTGCAAAACACTAAATAAACAATAAAACAACCTAAATGAATTCTCTGCCGCGGCACAAAAAGTGGCGAAAATGCTGCCGCGGCAACAAAATGTGCAAAAATGAATTCTACGGCGAAGAGAAAACCAAATCTCTGCCATGGCGAAGGTTATTAGTCGGTTCGTATGCGAACCGGGACTAACCCCTCCTCGCGGTGCAGCTGCCACGTGTATGATCTTTGTCGGTTGGTGGGGCAACCGGGACTAAAGGTTCGGGCTTTAGTCCCGATTGCCCCGTCCCGGTTGGGCAACCGGGACTAATGCCGCTTACCAACCGGGACACATGGGGTTGTTTCCACCAGTGATGGTCAGACCGGACTATCTTAATTCTTTTATCATGCTGATTTTCTACTTCAGCTTTGAAAATTTTAAATTTATCCAATGCTTCAGATCTTTCTTTAAATGGATAAATGTAACCATACCGGGAGTAATAATCCGTGAATGTTATGAATGAATCATAACCATCCACACTTTTCACAGGAAACGGTCTACAAATATCAGTGTGGATTATTTCAAGTGTAGCTATACTTCGGTTTGCACCCTTTTTAATTTGTTTTACATACTTTCCTTGTCGTGGGAATGACCACGGAATCTGCTGTCAATCGGCAGTAGTAGAAACGAGGGCAAGGCGGCTGCCATCTGCGGTGCGAGATGAGGGCAACACGAGGTTTTACCTGTTCGGCCCCGGAGGTAAAGACCTACTCTGCTAGATTGTATTATGAAGTGTTTACAAGGCGAACTCGGCGACTAGGCGGCGAGTTGCTTGGGTGTATGAGGGAACGTGTCTCTACTCATCCCATAGGGAGGTTTATATAGGCTCACCTCCCCTAGGGTTTACATATCTCAACCGATTCGGTTACAACTTCGGTAATCATTTAACCTAGACCGACTGGGCCTATCTGCTCGCCTGGGCCTTCAACTTCCAGTCGCCTGATACCTTGCTGGGCTTTGGTCCACTCGCCGTTCTGCAGGCCCACTCGCCAGCCCTTGGACCAGTCGGAAACGTCCCGCTGGGTACACCCCAATAGGCGTATCCCCATCAGTAGTCCCCGAGGCCGTCGTTGATTAGGCGTGAGTGGCTGCTGGCAGTCGGAGTATACGGCTTCAAGTTGGCATCCAGTCGAATCGTCGGCGGGCTCCTGTATAAAGGAAAAAATCTGGTGAGTCGAGTCGCGTATTGGCGAGTCGAGCCAACGGGACGCGGCCTCGGCGAGTGACTCAACGAGCCAAGTGGCTAGAGTTGGACCGTCAGGCGTGGTCAAACTAGCCGTTAAGGTAACCCAACGGTAACCACGGCGTAATCATCACGCGTGACTGCCTGATTTGGCGGGCAACTCCCGCTATATAAGAGGAATGGTAGGCTATCGCAAAGCCAACCGCCCACCATTTCCTCCGAGTACGCACATCTTCCTTCCTTTGGTTCCGCGATCCAATCGACCCGCAATCCTCCGACCTCCAAACAGATCCTCAGCCATGGCCCTCTCCACCGAACCTTGGGGTAGATCCAAATGCACCAGCGGCAATGGCCTCCTTGAGGAGGCGGAATCCTGGGCAGCTGGCGTATCCTCGCGGTAGAAGCGACCCCAAACCCGCGAGAGAGAGTTAAATGCCTTCACCAGCCACCTCGAGCGGGGGTTAGGGTTTCCCACATCTTTGTTCTTCCGGCGTTTCTGCGCCTACTACGGGATCCAGCCCTCAGATCTGGGTCCCCACAGCATCGAGCAGCTCGCCATCTTCGTGGCGTTCTGCGAGTGCTATTTGGGCTGCCGGCCCTACTTTCCTCTGTGGCAAGATCTGTTCCACGGACGGATCAGCCGCGAAATGCGGCAATGCTAGCCGGGCGGCTTAACCTTCAACTTAAGTCCAAAGCCTCCTTCTTGACCTAATCTTGCCAGCAAAGGCGGCGGCTGGAAGAAGTCATGGTTCTATGTGACCGAGGCGACCCGGAAGGCAGCGGCGATCCCGGTACTCGGCTAATCGCCCGAGCCACGCCATCTCGGTCGGCAAGCTCCCCGGCGACCAGCGGATGGTCGTCGACGAGATGCTCCGACCATCCGAGTGCGAAAAGAAGGGCTCAAGCGGTAAACTTGTACAACTGTTGGCTTGGCGGCTCGTTCCTCGCCGCCAACGCGACCATTACATGTACCATTACGGGCGAGACTCGGAAAGCCTCCTCGCCGAGTGGAAGCGGAGGACTACCTCTCAGGCTGAAGAAGATCACCCAAGCGACATACGTGGATGCGCGGCCGGATACCTCCCTACACCGAAGCGTCGGCTCCGACGGTAATCCTTTTATTGTTCGCGATGCAGCGTGTGCGATCGCGGTAACTCTAACTTTCTGTTTAAATTAGCAATTGTTCCAAGTGGTGGAAGGTGGTTACCACCGACGACGAGCCCCGGCCATCCGCCCAGGATACAAGCGAATCGCCACCGCCAAGAGTAACGAGGGCGAGCGAGGACGAGTCCGAAGAGGATATCGCCCCTGGTCGAAAGACCCGCAACGCGTCGGTAGCGAGATCGAGGCGAGCAAGAGCCTCGGCGTCATGGCGGCGACGACGAACTCCGAGACCACCTCGCCGTCGCCACTCCCGCAAAGAAGAAGAAGAAGGAGAAGGAGGCGAGGCCCCGAGAAGGAAGACGAAGCCGCCAAGGTGGCTTCACCACACTCAACAGCAGCTCCGATGCCCACAGTTCGGTGGTGGCGGCGGCAACGGCAGCGCTAGATGCGCCGTCTCTGAAGCTCTGGCCTCAATGCCTCCGCCATTCGCGTTGGTTTCTGGGCTAGGGAAGGCTCTGGTTGTGGCGACTTCGCCTCTCAAGGAGGTCCCGAGCGCGGCGACCTCGCCCCGCAAGGATGTTCCAGCCGCGGCAGCCCCAACTCACGAGGAGGCCTCCGCCGAAGGCGCCCCGGAGGCGCCAACCGCTACGTCAACGTCAAAGAAGCCGTCCGTATCCTGGGCCCCCGACGTCCTGGAATTGGGGCTTAGTCGCCGATTAGGCCCTGAGCTGGAAAAACCGGCTGGCCTTCGTACAGGGCTGCGTTTCATTCCAGTCGCCAAGTGAGTGCATTCGGCCTTCCCTGCTTTCCTTTAGTACTTTGATTGTCTTTTATTGATTTGATTCAATGTGCAGGACCGGAGTGAAAAAGATGGGTCACCCGACCGTGGCCAAGGTACCCTCCGCCGCTGGCGAGGAAGACCCTTCCCGCAAGAGGAAAAGTGATGAGGTCGCCGCCTCAACGGAGGGCAGCAAGAAGGCCAAGGGCGACGACATCGTCACCGTCTCTGACAATGTGGCGCCCGGCGCGGTGGACCCAGATGGGCGACCGCGTCTACGAAGGAGGGCGTTTCCTTGCCTAGACCGGAGGAAGCAACTTCCTTTGGGGCGGGCGCCTCGATTGCAACCTTCCCCCGTTTCACGACCAAGGCGGCCGCGGCGAGTGGGGCTGCAACCCCGAGCCCCGCTCCAGGGACCATCAACGTTGAGATCGACCAACGTCGCGGGCACACGCCGGCGCTGCTTGCATCTGTGGACGCGGTGCAACTTCACGGCATGCTTGGTGCGGCCATCCAGGTACCTCGGTCCCGAGGATCGGTGCTCGGCTGCTTGATCCTTATTATTACTTGTTTTGTTCTTTGAATCCAGTCCCGAGTGCGTATCGCTAAATTTTAGCGGATATGCGAGGAATTCGTGCCGCCAGTCCCCGAGTGCGTACCCGCTAAATTTTAGCGGGTGGGCACTGAGAAATTTTCGTGGCCGCCAGTCCCCGAGTGCGTACCCGCTAAATTTTAGCGGGTGGGCACTGAGGAATTTTTGTATATGCTGACTTTGGAGGTGTGCAGGGTCTGCAGCTGGAGTCGGCAGAGCGATTAGCTGCTAAGCAGCGTGCAGAGAAGGAGCTGGCCGCTCTCCAAGAAGCAAACAAGGAGCTTCAGGTTGTTGCTGCGCAGGCGGAGGTGGCTCGCCAGGAGCTTGTCCCTGCTGGAGAGCTGGAAGCGGTGCGGTCTGCGTTAGGCACCGCCGAGCAGAAGATCGCCGACCTCGGCCGAACTGCGGGAGGCAAAGAAGAAACAAGCGCGTGACGGCGGCGAAGGCCGCCATTGCGACTGGAAGAAGACCGAAGCGTCGGAAGCCATTATTGTTGGGCTTCAGGACGATCATACATCGCTTCAAAGTTTCATCACGGGACTCGCCCGGCCATTGCTTGGTGAGTGCGTCTTCCTTGTCTTTTGGTTGTATTGTTTGTGGTTTCCATGGTACTCATACTTGTCTCCTTCTCGCAGGTCGTGTTATTGGCTGCCAAGAAGAAGCGAACTCTCTCGGCGAGAATGCGTAAGCATGCTCGTCGACTCGGCATTGTCGGCGGCGTGCATCCGCCTACCTTCAAGAGATGTCGCCCACGAGGTTATTCCCAGTGACCTCGTTGAGGTGTGGGAGTACTTGGAGAAGCGCCCGTGGTCGTAGAGTTCATGGCGGTCGGCGTTTCGTGAGCGTCGACAGCCTTGAGTTTGGACTCGCCCACTTCCCGAGGACTTGATCTCGACGACGTGGCAGTGGGTACCCTTCATCGACCGCGGTGGACCTGTCCGAGGTTCTCAAGCTGCAAGAACGTGCCGCCAGCGTACTCGGGCGTGCAGGCGATGGGACCTCCTTCCCTACCGAAGCGGTCGTCGCTCAAGCGACCCGAAGCCTCATCGCGACTTCAAGGTTGAGCAACCTTTCCGCTCGGCGATGGCGGGTGAGCTGACGACATATCCGTCAAACCCGTACACCGCGTTCATCCGTAGGCGCCAGGATGCTGGCGCCTCGTCGTCGAAGCCTGCAGAATAGTGTAGTTTGCCGAGATGTGTTAGCAGCAGTTCTGCCGAGTAGGCATATTTTGTAATGTAAGACAATGCGATTTGCGACTGAATGAAACGTTGTGTTCATTTTGCAATTTGTTTGTGTGTTTTGGATTGACTTTGGGTGAGTCCCCGAGCGTGTCCGCCCTTTTGTGGGGTTCACCTCATATATGATGTTTTATTGTTTATCATGTGTGTTGTTAGTTTAGTCGACTACTTGAGCTCGGAGAGCCGATCATGGCGACTCCCTTGAGTGCTCTGCTTTACCGTTTTCCGTCTGTGACGGGGCCGGCTGGCCGAGTCCCCGAGCGTGGTACTTGGTATTTCAAGGCGCGACTCGAGGGTGGTTGAGGACTGAGCGCGTTGGTGTGAGCGCGTCACTCCTGCCTGGCCCGTTGGGTCAGTCGCGTGGCGAGTCCTAGGCGTGCTCTCTTACTTGGCGTTTTCCCTGTCCGATCGCGACGAACTGGTATTCAGTCCCCGAGCGTGGTACTTAGCCGTTCGAGTCGCTACGCCGAGGATGCGGAGGACCAGGGTCGCTGTGAGAAGCGAGGACAGTTGTCTTGGTTCGTAAAACCAGTCGAGCTAGGCGACTCCGATGGGGCTCGGATTGGCGTTTTAAGTGGGCGATGCAAGAACTGAAATGACTCGGTGCTCTCACATCGCTTTTCTTAGCCGTGCGGTCGCTGTACCAAGGTTGACTTCGTATTTTAGCATGGCTGTTAATTACAGTCGAGTGGCACAAGGCATGGAGAGTAGGCAATTTTGCGGTAACCGTTTCTTTTATTCATAGCTGGAGAGTACATATGTGGGGTTCTAGGAATAGAACTTCCGGAGGAGATTTACATTCCATGGCCGCTTGTCGAGTTCGCCGTCCCTTGACGTCGGCGAGTAGTAAGCGTCGTTGCAATCTGGCGCCCAATGGCGAACGGGCCTTCCACGGAGGGAGCTTGTGCATGCCCTTCTTGTCTGGATGAGGCGTAACACCAGTCGCCTTCACGGAAGGTGCGGGTTTTCACCGTCGGCTGTGGTAGCCGGAGTCCTGGCGATAAATGGTGGTGCGCGATCGGGCGGTCGGCGTGCCGTCGAGTTGGTCGAGCCCGTCTTGACGGGCCAGCTCGTTCGGCCTCCGTATAGTGAGCGACCCGCGGCGAGTCGTGTTCGAGGTCGGTGGGCATGTTGCTTGGCCGTAGACCATGAAGAAGGAGTGAATCCGTCGACCTGTTGACCGAGGTGCGGATTCCCGGATGACGGAGGGAGCTCGTCGACCCGGCATCAGCCAGTGCTCGAGTGGTACTTGGAGTCGCGGCAGGCCATGGAGGATGCTTTGGTTGGCCCGTTCCGCTGGCCATTGGATTCGGATGTGCGGCGATCAGGTCGAGCGGATGTGGTGTTCTTCGCAAAATTCGGCCATTGCTCCCTTGGCGAAGTTTGTGCCGTTGTCCGTGATGATGTTGTTGGGGAACCGTGGCGGTATATGAGCTCGTAGGAACTTAGTGGCGGTCTTCCGTCGCATTTCGGACTGGCTTGGCCTCTACCCGCCGTGAATTTGTCGTGGCGACCAGCAGGTGGGTGTAACGAGGGGCCTTCTTGAAGGGCCGACCATGTCCATGCCCCACCGAATGGCCAGGTGATGGGGATTGTTTTGGCGCCGAGCTCGATGCGTGCGTCGATTGGCGTGCCGGCATCCGGCGCATCGCTGGGCGATGTCGACAGCGTCGGCGTGTGCGATGGGCGATGAAAGCCGTGTCGCATGGCCTTGGCGACCAGGGGGCGGCGGCGTGATGACCGCGATCGCTGAGTGGATGTCGTGGAGGATTTTGCGTCCTTCCGGTGGTTGGGCGCAGCGTTGAACTACTCGGTGACGCTGCGCTTGTAGCTTCGCCGTCGATGATGGTATAAGACTTGCATCGGCGGCGATCATTCGAGCATTTGTTTCGTCTGCTGGCGGTGCGATTTCGGTGGCGATGTAGGGCTTGGTCAATCGTCGGCTCGGTTATGAGTGCGACCAAGGCTGCCTCTGGTTGGGCGGGACTCCGATGTCGATCTCCTTCGGGGGAGAGACTGATGGCGTGAAGATTGTGTCGAGGAACACGCCGGCGGGTTGCGAGTCGAGCCGATCCGATGCGAGAGAGGGCGTCGGCCTCCTCGTTTCTCCTCCTGTCGATCCACTCGTGAGTAGCCGTGAAGTGGCCGCCCACCTTGTCCACCTCTTGGCGATGCGCCGCCATGGTAGGGAGACGGCGTCGCGGTGCGGCGACTTGACCCTGCGAGGTCGGAGTCTCCGTAGCATCGAAGGCGATTGACGCTCATCTCCTTTGCGGCTCGCATGCCGTGGAGTAGGGCCTCGTATTCAGCCATGTTGTTGGTGCGGGCGTGAATTGAGGCGGAGGATGTAGCGGAGCTTGTCGCCTTTGGTGAGGTCAGTACTATCCTGCTCCTCACGCCGTCGCGTTCTTGGACCCGTCGAAGTGCAGGCTCGATAATGGAGGTACGGCGGCTTCTCGCTCTTTGGGCCTCTTCGGTCTGCGAGGAAATGCGGTGCCTGCGACTTAATCGCCCTTCGTGGCTCGTATTTAATGTTGTGGGCCGATCTCGGCCCACTTGGCGACTCCTTGATCGCCTCGCGATTGCGGATGATATCTTGTAGTGGTGCTGAGGAGACGACCGTGATCGGGTGCTCTTGGAAGTAGTGCGGCAGGCGCCGCTGAGCCCTAAAGACCGCGTATACCAGTTTTTGGTACTGTGGGTATCGCTGGCGCGACTCGGTGAGAACCTCGCTGATGTAGTACACCGGCCGCTGGACCGGGCGCTCCTTTCCTTCCTCTGGTCGTTCGACGACCATTACGGCACTGACGACGCGCTCGGACGCCGCGACGTAAACCAGCATGGGCTCTTTGTCAGCTGGTGCGGCGAGTAGTGGTGCGGCGAGTAGCACCTTTTTGAGGTCGCGGAGCGCGTCGTCCGCCTCCTTGTCCCACTGGAAGGTGGGGTTCTTGCGCATCAGGCGGTATAGGGGCATCGCCTTTTCGCCCAGGCGGGGGATGAAACGACTGAGAGCCGCTACTCGCCCGGCCAGCTTCTGGACGTCGCGCAGGCACTCGGGTTTGCCGAGCCGGGCGATCGTGTCGATCTTTGTTGGGTTTGCCTCGATCCCTCGTTTGGAGCAGCGTATCCCGATGGTTGCCGGCGGTACGCTCAAGGTGCACTTGCTTGGATTGAGCTTTATTTTGTACCTTCGCAGATTGGCGAAGGTCTCTGCTAGGTCGGCGAGTAGGTCGCCTTGGCGAGCGGATTTCACAACCACGTCGTCGATGTAGACGTGGATGTTGCGGCCAATTTGGCTCGCGAGGCATTCTTGCATGCACCGCTGGTAGGTTGCTCTGGCGTTCTTGAGGCCGAAGGTCATGGCGGTGTAGCGAAGGCTCGAATGGCGTGATGAACGCCGTCTTCTCCTCGTCCTCGACAGCCATTTTGATCTGGTTATACCCAGGTAGGCGTCGAGGAAACAGCGACTCGAACCAGCGGTGGAATCGATTATCGATTGATCCGGCGGGAGGACGAACTGCTCCTTTGGGCGCGCTGTTCAGGTTTGTGTAGTCGATACACATTCTCCGGTCCCGTTCTTCTTCTCGACCAAGACTGGGTTTGCCGCCACTTGGAGTATTTAATTGGCGGATGAAGCCGGCAGCGGTAAACGCTGCACTTCCTCGGCGATTGCCCGGCGTTCTTCGTTGAAGGGCGTGGCGCTGATCGGGTCGCACTTTGGGGTCGGCGTTTAATTTGTGCTCGAGCTCCCTAGGGACACCAGGCATGTCGGAGGGTTTCCATGCGAAGATGTCCTGTTCTCACGGAGGAACTTCGATGAGCGGCGCCTTCCTATCTGGGCTCATGCCTGTCGATCGTCACCGTCTGGAGTCGCTGGGACCAGCTCAGCGGTGCAGTGTCGTCGTAGCCTCAAAGGTTGAGGTGTTTGCGCCCTCGAGTTTGGCTTCTTGAGTATCGTGGGGTCGTCGTTGTTAACCCGCTCGCGTATTGGCGAGCTCGTCGGCGTGATTAGTTTCTGCCGCGATGGCGGCGTCGGCGAGTTCGGCTCCTTTGGCCTCGCATTCGCGGCCATGTCGTCGCCGTTGATGGTGATGACGCCGCGGCGGGCAGCTTCATCGCGTTATGCAGCGTAATGGCGCCGCCATGAATTTGGCGAACGCTGGCGCCCTAGGGCGATGGTAAGGGCTGTCGAATGGCACCTCGAAGGCGATCCGCTCGGTGCGGAAGTTCGCTGGAGTACGAAGGTGACGGTAGCGTGACCTTGCCGATCGGTCGCCTTCCGACCGGGGGCGATGCCGTGGGCGTGGTGTGGGTGTTCTCGATCATCATTGCGGGGCAGCCACTGAAGGTGTCGAGGTAGAGGATGTTGATGGAGCTGCCGCCGTCCGGTGTCTTGGGGAGCGATGGTCGCCAACCTTGGGCTTGACCACCAAGGCGACTCGTCACGGGTACTCGATGCGTGGCGAGTGGTCTTGCCGACTCGGTGATGGGCTGTTCCGACCAGTTGAGGCGGGAACGTCTGTTTGGGCCACCGCGTTGGACGGCGGCGGGCGATGACCTTCTTCGCGCCGTGTTGAAGCTGTGAAGGTATGGGCGAGCGGCTACTTTGCGAATTTTCCGCCATTTGGCGGGTCGTTGTCGTTGTCTTCCAGCGTGCGTGCCTTCTCGATCTCCACGAGGGTGTGGCGGTCGGCGGTGGTGTGCGTGGCGGGCTTTCCTTCCCTCTTGTGAGCGCACATGGTTGGTTAAGGAGGGCGCGGGATCGAACCTTGGCTTGTTCTTGTAGTTCCCGCCATCGGCGTCGTTGCCCTCCGTTACTGGCGGTAGCTCTTGGGTCGCTGTGTGTGCCCGGCGTTGGCGGCAATCGACTTCGCCCGTCATTCGGCGCTTGCTGTGGCGAGTGCGGCTGTAGCGTAGGTCGGTTCGGCCACCGTCGTCGTTGCGCCGTCTTGGCGTTGCCCTCCGGACTCGTCGTCGGCGTCTTGGTTGGGATCCTCCTCGGCGTCGTTTGGCGATCTCGAGGAGGTCGGGGATGTTGTCGAGTGTGCGGGCGTCGCTTGAGTTTGGCGACTAGAGGCTCGTGGCACGAGGTCTTGAAGCAATGGATCGCGGTGTCGGGTGGATGCCGACGCGTTATGCGAGCTCTTGCCACCGTTGGACCCAGTTGCGGGTCGACTCGCGGGGTCCCTGGACGCATCGCTCCAGGTCCTCGATGGTGGTGGCGCGAGTGTAAGAGCACTCGAAGTGCCTAACGAAGGCATCTCGAATTTCCTCCCAGGAGTCGATACTGTCCTGGGGGGGCGTGTTGATCCATTGCCTGCACGTCCCCTCCATCATCGGGGAGGTAACGGCGTAGTAGGTCGGTGTGACCCGCGATCCCCATTGCCATGAGGTATGTGTCGAGCGGACGCGGGGTCGTCGAGGAGTCGTATTTTCGATCTCCTTTGGCGCCTTCAAGTTTGGTGGGTACTTTCGCCTCGGATCATTGGTCCGAAGCACTTAGGCCCTAGTCGTGGCGACCCCATGGGCTCGCCATCGCGGCCAGTAGTTAGGGTGTGCCGCAAGTCGTCGGCTGGCGCTTGCCATTTTGGTTGTTGATGATGTGAGTGCGAGCGTCGATTGGTTCTCCGTTAGCGGCGAAGTTGGTCGCCTGGGATCGTTGGTGGAGAGTGCCGCATTTGCGGTCGGCGTTGAGCTGCGGTGGCTCTGGTGGCGGGCAATTGAGGTGTTTGCCGCCGCTGGGCGGCCGCTTGAGGCTGCCACTTCCGAGAGCGCGAGTATACCGCCCTGCAGTCGGCCTTTGCTTCTGCTGTTCCACGGCCTTTGCGGTAGGGGCCTGACGTCTTTGGATTTGTAAGGCGCCGTCGCGGTGGCCGTGATGCTATCGGCTGCTTTCGGCTGCCACGAGGTTGTCCATCGGGGTGGAGAGCGGTGGGAGGCCGTTAGCGTCTCGCTCCGTGAGGAGACGACTATCCGCGGCTGGTCCACAGGGAGTGCGGTTGGGTGGTGGTGGGGCACCCATCGCCCGTCGATCTGGCGGGGCGGTTGCTTCCTCCTGTGGCGTTCTCGCAAATCGCGGCTTCGGCTATCTTGCCGGGTCGTTTTCGTCGAAGTTCGTGGCGCCCTGAACGGTGGGGTTCAGCGTGACCTGATCCGGCTGGTGGTAGCGTGGCAGTTCTGCTGCACACCTTTCGAGGAGAAATTTTCGCTCGGCCTGCTCTTTCGTCTTGCCTCCGCCAACTTGGTGAGTTCCTCGACCTCCGTCGCCGTGGCGTTAGGAGGATCGGGTGGAAAGGGTCCTCCGGCGGATCGGTGCGGTGGCCATGTAGGTCGGCATGGCGGCCCGGCTCCGTCGTGGAGTCTGCGGAATTTTCCGACCGGTCGGTCGAAGATCCAGGATGGAGGGTCCTCGAAATCTCCAGCGTTGGAGACACGGGCGATGGAGCCAGCGGATGAGGCGTGGTGATGGATCCGGCGAGTGGCGCCGAAGTCGGCGTCGTCGGTGAGGGCGTCTTCTGCGGCAGCCGAGTTCTCGGCCCGCGTTCGTGGGCGAGTTGTACTTTCGGGCGGTGGATCGTGCGGATCTGGCTCTCGGAGAGCCGATCGCGTGGTGGCGACTTCGCGGATGCGAGCGAGTCCTCCGCGATGGCGTCGGTGAGGCGGGCCGAAGAGCTGTCGTGCCGTGGCGGGATCACGCGTTGTGTGGTCGCGCGGCCGGGGCGTAGCTGCTCGGCAAGATCTGGAGCATCTCGCCGATCGCTATCATGCGGCCGATGGCGACCGTCGTTGATGGGCAGATTGGATCTCGCCGAGAACACGGCCAGACGGCGGGCCCCATGGGCGCCAGCGTGGGAATGACCACGGCGAATCTTTAATCGGCGTGAGTAGTAGAAACGAGGGCAAGGCGGCTGCCATCTGCGGTGCGAGATGAGGGCAAAGACACAGGTTTTACCAGGTTCGGCCCCGGAGATAAAGACCTACTCTGCTAGATTGTATTATGAAGGTGTTTACAAGGGCAAACTCGGCTAGGCGGCGAGTTGCTTGGTGTATGAGGAACGTGTCTCTACTCATCCCATAGGGGGTTTATATAGGCTCACCTCCTAGGGTTTACATATCTCAACCGATTGATTTACAACTTGTAATCATTTAACCTAGACCATTGGGCCTATCTGCCGCTTTGGGCCTTCAACTTCGATCGCTTTGATTCCTTCTTTGGGCTTTGGTCCACTCGCCGTTCTGCAGGCCCACTCGCCAGCCCTTGGACCAGTCGGAAACGTCCCGCTGGGTATACCCCAATAGGCGTATCCCCATCATTCCTTTAATGCAATCTATGCATTGCTCGATGTCTGAGAACTCTAACAGAGGAAGAATGTCATTTTTTAACGAGGCTTTCTATTCTTCCCCTCTAAATATGGCCTAATCTGTAGTGCCATAACTTCGATGAGTCAAGAGTTCACTTTCTTTTCTTTTGTTCTTTGTTCGACAAGGGAACTTGTTAATTCACATCACACACAGAAAATACTTTCTCATGCAAAGATAATAAATAAATCTTGTCATGTAGTGAAGCAACACCCACACAAGTATCTTTCAACCAAATGGCACATTTGCCATGTCCAAAATAACACTCATGCACGTCTTTGTCCAAGCATGACACACTTATTATATTTCTATGGATGGAAGGAACAAATAAAACATCCTTCAGCAAAAGAGTAAAGCCATCAGCCAGATCCATAGGAATGTCGCCAACAGCCTCCACTTCTGCTTGAATCCCATTCACCACTTCAATGAGTCTTTCTATTTTTGAAAAAATCCTTGTCGAATGGGACCCCTGTAAAGAGTTGGCAACATGAACAGTTGCACCAGAGTCAATCCACCAAGTAGATTTAGAAAACTTTTCATACAAGGATTCATTTACAAAAGATACTATGTCTTTACCGTTTTTCGCCATTGTGGAATTTAGCCATATTGGGCAATCCTTTTTGTAGTGGCCAACCTTTTTGCAATGGTGGCACTGGTCTTTGTCCCCAGGGGTAGACTGCTGATACTGATGTTGGTGCTGTAGGGGGCCCTTGCCATGTGGCTTGGAAGGTGAGCCACCATGGTTATTGTTGGTGAAGTTCCTCTTCCTATTGTCCTTCACGTAGTTCAAGGAACCACCATGAATGGACTTAAGCCTTTCTTCCTCTTGAGAACACATCCCTATGGTCTTTTCAATGTCCCACTTTTCAGGGGACATGTTATAGTTGATGACGAAGTTCTCGAACTGTTGGGGAAGAGAGGCATGACAAGATGCACCAGAAGAGCAGGCTTGAGCTCAAGGTCCGCATCCATGGGATTTAACTTAGCCGCCATGTTGGACAGCCTCAAGATGTGCTCTCTAATGCCATGTGGCCCTCCCGTATACTTTTATGTCACCAGCTGTTTTAGCAGCTGGGTTGCATACATCTTTAAATAGCCAGTAAACTGGCTCTTTATCTTTGCAAGGTACTCACCAACAGAGGCACACTCTTCGATTGAGACCACTATTGTGTTCTCAATTGTGTTCTTGACAAAAGCCAAGCACTTCTTGTTTGCATTGACCCACTTTTGGTTATCTATTGAGTAGGCTAGCTCCAAAGGAGCATGCTCTCTCTTTCTCTTTTCAAATGCAACACTTTCTTCAGCATCACCCCTCACTGGGTCCTCAGGCTTGAATGGCTGTTTAGTATCAACAACCTAGTCCACCTCAGCGGAGACAAAGGCCAGGTCAACCTTTTTCCTCTATTCTGAATAGTTATCCCCTCTGAGCAGTGGAATATCCTTCAGGCAGCTCATGAGGTTGATGAAGGGTTCGCAACATAGAAAACAAAAATTTTCCTACGATGTGAACTATATACCAAGATCTATTTATACTAGATACAAACAACGGGCGGATGTATATCCGTAGAGAACATACCCTTGAAGACCGACAAAGCTTAACGAGTCCAAACTCGTGGTTGATGTAGACGATCTCTTGCCGATCTCAAGATCGAGGAAGTCCTAGCGCCAATCAATCAGCGCATCCGTGCTCGCACACACGTTCGAGGCACCGAGCAACCTCCGCCTCCTCGCTCGGCGATGCGGAAGCACAACTCTTTCTTGCCGAATAGCCACGGAACATGTATCTCGCTAGTCCGAGACCATGGGGATAAATTCTAGAGGGAGAGAGATCCTTCACGAGGAGGTGTGAGTGAGAAGTGAGAGGAGGGCTCCTTTTATAGGAGGAGGGGAACCCCAAGGGGTGGCAGGCATGGGGGCTGCCCCTTGCTCTCCCCTCTTCATGTGGGTGGACACTCCACTCACAAAACTCCTCCAAATTCCCTCCACTCAAAGTCCACTCAAAATCCCATTAAATTTCCACCAAATTTAATGCAATCTCTCATTAAATAAAACTCTTTTATTTTATTCAGAATTTTGTCAATTACTTTAATGACAAACATTCACAAATAACCTTGCTAGAATTCTATTTCACATGCATAACCACTTTATGCAATTTCACCCGAAAACTTTGTTTGGTATCTAGTGAAATAAATTCCTGCGCTTGTTTATTCTTTTCGGCATGAAACTTTTGCTCCAATTGGATGTCGGTGTCTCTTAAGTGTGTCACCCTACGGTTCGTGAATAATGCGGACATGATCGAGACCCTCTCGGATCAATAATCGAGCGGGATCGGAGACCCATCGACTCCCACACATTCAACGATGACTTTCTTGTGATCGTCGGAACCTTTTACGCTAGTATCTTAATCCCTTTGTCTCGATATATATTACATGTCCGAGATTCGATCATCGGTATCTCCATACCTAGTTTGATCTCGTTCGACATGCACTCTTTTCTCGTTCTGTGATATAACATTCTAGTGATCAAATCACTTGCTTGCAAGCTAATCAATGTGATATCACCGAGAGGGCCAGTATATCTATCCGTCATCGGGATGAACAAATTCCACTCTCGATCCATGAGCCTCAACATAACACTTTATTAGTTACGAACCCATCTTTATAATCACCCCGTTACGGTGTGACGTTTGATGTTATCAAGAAACTCTTAGGTGTTAGTGATTGACATGATCTCATGGTCTAAGGATTAGGATCACTTCGTAAGTTGTTATAGCAATATAAACTCAATGACTTTGATCGTAATGCTATACTTGGATGAATGTTCATCACATCATTACACTAATGTTGTGATCCCGTTATTAACAACATCCAATGTCCATGATCGAAACCTTGATCATCTTGTTAATCAACGAGCTAGTTTATGAGAGAGGCTTAACTAGGAACTTTCTGTTTGTTTATTAAACACACATGTATTAACGTTTCAGTATTAATACAATTATAGCATGCAAAATAAACATCTATCATATACTTGGAATACACATAATAAACAATTTATTATTGCCTCTCAGGCATATTCCTTGATCTCCACTTGCACTAGAGACAATAATCTAGTTACATAGTGATATATCTAACACCCATTGAGTTACGGTGTTGATCATGTTTTGCTCTAGGGAGAGTTTTAGTCAACGGATCTGCTACATTGAGATCCGTATGTACTTTACAAATCTTTATATCTCCATCCTTGACATGCTCACGGATGGAGTGAAACCGGCGCTTAATATGCTTGGAATGCTTGTGAGACCTTGGCTCTTTGGCATTGGCAATGGCACCATTGTTGTCACAATAGATCACCGTTGGGTCCAACGCGTTTGCCACTACTCCTAGTTCGGATATGAACTCCTTCATCCAAAGCGCTTCTGGCGCTTCGGCGACAACATATTCGCCTCCGTTGTTGATCCGCTACCACAGGTTGTTTGGAGCTCCTCCAACTAATCGCTCCGCCATTCATGAGAAATCGTATCCGGATTGAGACTTAGAGTCATCCGGATCGGTGTCAAACTAAGCGTCGACATAACACTTAGCGACGAGCTCTTCTTCACCTCCGTATACAAGAAACATATCCTTAGTTCTTCTTAAGTACTTAAGGATATCCTTGACCGCTATCGGTGTTAGAACACGGATCCGATTGGTACCTACTAGTCAAACTAATAGCGTGTGCCACATCCGGTCTTGTACATAGCATGGCGTACATTATAGAGCCTATGGCTGAAGCATAGGGGACTTTGTCCATTATCTCTCTTTCTTCCGCCGAAGTCGGACTTTGAGTCTTACTCAATGTCTTGCCTTGCAACATAGGTAAGAACCCCTTCTTACTTCCGTCCATTTTAAACTTCTTTAAAATCTTATCAAGGTATGTACTTTGCGATAGCCCTATTAGGCGCCTAGATCTATCTCTATAGATATTTATGCCTAATATGTATGACGTTTCACCTAGGTCCTTCATTGAAAATTTGTCGTTTAGATAACTTTTAACCTGTTTAAAAGTTCTATATCATTAGATCAATAATATGTCATCCACATATAATATCGAAATGCCACATTGCTCCTACTCACTTTCTTGTAAATACAAGCTTCTCCATAAGTTTGGACAAATCCAAACTCTTTTATCACCTCATCAAAGCGGAGATTCCAACTTCGTGATGCTTGCTTCAATCCATAGATGGATCGCTGAAGCTTGCACACCTTGTTAGCATCCTTAGGATCGACAAAACCCTTTGGTTGTATCATACAACTCTTCTTCAATATTACCATTGAGAAGCGCGGTTTTGACATCCATCGCCATATTTCATAATCGAAATATGCAGATTGCTAACATAATCCTAATCGACTTTAGCATCGCTACGGAGAGAAAGTCTCATCGTAGTCAACTCCTTGAATTTGTCGAAACCCCTTTGCGACAAGTCGAGCTTTATAGATGGTCACATTACCATCGATCAGTTTTCCTTTTGAAAATCCATTTGTTCTCCACGGCCTTTCGGTCGTGAGGTAATTCCACCAAGTTCCAAACTTGATTTTCATACATGGATTCCATATCGGTTCATGGCTTCTAACCATTTGTTGGAATCGGGCTCATCATCGCTTCTTCATCGTCGCAGGTCATTATTTTCATCAACCATGAAATTTGTGACAGTTCCGTCTGTTCGGGGCTGACACGTCTGTTTGACTGCGAGGTTCGTAGTACTCTCTTTCGAGTTTCATGATCATTATCATTAGTTCCCTCTTCAGCAGGTGGAGCCAACTCGGAACAACTTCCGTGACTGCGCTACTCGCCATACTTTGAAGAGAAGGTTCCACAACCTCTTGAGTTCTACCTTCCGACTACTCACACCTTTCGCGAAACTCTTTCTCTAGAAAGGATCCATTCTTGCAACAAAAACCTTGCCCTCGGATCTGTGATAGAAGGAATACCCAATAGTTTCTTTAGGGTATCCTATGAAGGCATTTTTCCGCTTTGGGTTCGAGTTTATCCGGTTGAAGTTTCTTCACATAAACATCGCAACCCCAAACTTTAGAAATGACACTTAGGTTTGTTTCAAACCATAATTCATCGGTGTCTTTTCAACGGATTTAGATGGTGCCCGATTTAAAGTGAATGCAGCGGTTTCTAGTGCATAACCCCAAAATGACAACGGCAAGTCCGTCGGAGACATCATAGATCGAACCATATCTAATAAAGTACGATTCTGACGTTCGACACACCATTTCATTTGTGGTGTTCCGAGTGTGAGTTGTGAAACAATTCCACAATCTTTCATGTGAGTGCTAAACTCGTAACTTAGATACTCACCTCCACGGTCGGACGTAGAAATTTGATCTTTCTATTACGATGATTTTCCACTTCATTACGAAATTCCTTGAACTTTTCAAAGGTTTCATACTTGTGTTTCATCAAGTAGATATAACCGTATATACTCAAATCATCCATGAAAGTAACAAAATAACGATATCCACCTCGCGCTGATACACTCATTGGACCACATACATCAGAATGTATGATTTCCAATAAATCATGCCCGTTCCATTGAACCGAAACGGCGTTCTAGTCATCTTTCCCATAAGGCATGGCTCACATGTATCAAATGATTCATAATCAAGTGATTCCAAAGTCCATCCGAATGGAGCTTCTTCATCGTTTAATGCCAATATGACCTAGACGGATTACATATATGCGGATATATCATCATTAAGTTTAATCCTTTTAGCATCAACATTATGAATATGTGTAACATTATCATCGAGATCTAACAAAATAAACCATTCATCATCGGTGCATGACCATAAAGATTTCATTCATATAAATGGAACAACCATTGTTCTCGGATTTAAATGAATAACCACTTTGCATCAAACATGATCCGGATACAATGTTCATGCTCGGTCGAGCACCGGATAACATTTATTTAAGTTTATGACTAATCCCGACGGTAAGTGGAGGCAGCGTTCGACGGCGATCACATCAACGTTTGATCCATTGCCGACACGCATCTTGACCTCACCCTTGCTAGCGATGCTGTTCATGACCCACGATTCGAGTTACAAATATTAGCACTGAACGGTATCAAATACCCGGTGCTCTGCGAGCACTAGTCAAGTACACATCAATAACATGTATATCATATATACCTTTGTTTGCCTTGCCGCCTTCTTATGCGCCAGATACTTGGGCGATTCGCTTCGATGGCGATCCCTTACAATAGTAGCACTTTATCGGACTTAGGTCCAACTCGGGGTTTCTTTTGGTAGCAACAGGCTTGCCGCCCTTACTTCCTTCCGTTTTCCTTCTTGTCTTTCTTGAAACCAGTGTTCCTATTGATTATCAACACTTGATGTTCCTTTTGATCTCCACTTGCGGTTTTAAGCATTGTGAAGCTCGGGAGACTTCTTCATGCTTGCATATTATAGTTCATCAAGCTCTTATAGCTAGGTGGTAGAGGCTGAGAACACGATGGATGCCTAAGTCAATGGGAATCGTTATTCCCAAGGACACAAGCTTATCGGCGTAACCCGACATCTTGAGTACATGCTCACTAACGGCTGTTCTCTTCCATCATGCACTAAAGAACTTTTACGAAGCATTGTAGCTCTCTACAGCATGTGTGAAAATCATTTTCAACTCACCCATTGTATCAAATGCGTTGCCGTTTTCGAAACGCTTTCGAAGTTCCGGCTCTAGCCCATACAATATGCCGCAATGAACTAAGTTGTGGTCCTCCTGACGAGTCTAATAGACATTCTTCTCCTCGTCAGGGGCATCATCAAAAGGTGGGGGCTATGGCTTCTAGCACATATTGCTTTTGTGCGTGAGAGGAGAATCCTCAAATTCATGGCCCATTCAAGAAAGTTGCTACCGTTCGTTGCTAGTTTCTCTTTCTCCATGAACGCATTGAAATTAAGCGGTGGTGCCATCTACAGAATTTGTAAAGTTTAGACTAAGTGTATGATAGATTGAGTTCAACTAATCTATATTACGAATGAACTCCCACTCAAAAGCGACATCCCTCGTGTCCTTTTGGTGATTACATGAACCAAATCCACTACACCAAGTCCGATCATCACGTGAGTCGGTATAGCTTCAAAGGCGAGCATCAAATGGGCATCATATCAACTATATGACTCATGCTTAACCTTTCGGTCTGTGTTCCGAGGCCATGTATGTACATGCTAGGCTCGCCAAGTTAGAACCTTAGTATTTGCGTGTGTAACTGTTTTACACCCGAAGTATGGTCGAGGATCCAAGAACACCCGATCATCACGTGATGTCTTGGAGCGACGAAAACATAATCGGTGCATACTAAAGGAAGAACACATTCTTATCTTGATATTTAAATGAGGGATCATCTTATTATGCTTAACAAAGCGCTAAACAAGCAATATAAGATGTAATCAAACATCATATGTTTATTAGTGAAATTATATGGTTCCATGAGATGATCTCTATCATGTGCATCGTGGTATGATCACTATCATACCTATATGTGTAAATCCACGTCTATGGATTTTACACGCTATGTGTGTTAAGAGTATCATCTCATACTTCTACTTACAACACTACCATATCATAACACTAGCCCCAACAATCTAAACTAGGCGCCTCTAATTTATCCATTGCAAGTTTTACGTGGCTTAGGGCTTTCGAGATAGAACCGTTCTTACCTACGAACATGAACCACAACGAGGATAATCAAATTGTTGACAACTCGCTTGCAAAATAGATATTGACTATAGTAGGAGAGACAGACACCCGCTAGCCACTTATGCAAACTAGTTGCATGTCAAGCGTGGAACAGGTCTCATGTGCGAGGACATGAAAAGTTTGTCCGGGCCGCTTCATCCCACTATGCCACCAATATCCAAAATCACAAGAAAGGAGCAACAACATGATCATCATCGCCCACATACTCATATGTGTACTACCCGTGTAAAGTATCTATGCATAGATCCGGCTCTGATACCACTGAAGGGTTCGCAACATAGAAAACAAAAATTTTCCTACGATGTGAACTATATACCAAGATCTATTTATACTAGATACAAACAACAGGCGGATGTATATCCGTAGAGAACATACCTTTGAAGACCGACAAAACTTGAGTCCAAACTCGTGGTTGATGTAGACGATCTCTTGCCGATCTCAAGATCGAGAGGAAGTCCTAAGCGCCAAATCAGCATGCATCCGTGCTCGCACACGCATCTGAGGAACCGAGCAACCTCCGCCTCCTCACTCCAGCGATGCAGTGGAAGCACAACTCTTTCTTGCCGAATAGCCACTGGGAACATGTATCTCTAGTCCGAGACCATGGGGATAAATTCTAGAGGGGAGAGAGATCCTTCACGAGGAGGTGTGAGTGAGAAGTGAGAGGAGGGCTCCTTTTATAGGAGGAGGGAACCCCAAGGGGGTGGCGGCGCATGGGGCTGCCCTTGCTCTCCCCCCTTCATGTGGGTGGACACTCCACTCACAAAACTCCTCCAAATTCCCTCCACTCAAAAGTCCACTCAAAAATCCCATTAAATTTCCACCAAATTTAATGCAATCTCTCATTAAATAAAACTCTTTTATTTTATTCAGAATTTTGTAAATTACTTTAATGACAAACATTCACAAATAACCCCTTGCTAGAATTCTATTTCACATGCATAACCACTTTATGCAATTTCACCCGAAAACTTTGTTTGGTATCTAGTGAAATAAATTCCTGCGCTTATTTATTCTTTTCGGCATGAAACTTTTGCTCCAATTGGATGTCGGTGTCTCTTAAGTGTGTCACCCTACGGTTCGTGAATAATGCGGACATGATCGAGACCCCTCGGATCAATAATCGAAGCGGGATCGGAGACCCATCTTGACTCCACACATTCAACGATGACTTTCTTGTGATCGTCGGAACCTTTTACGCTAGTATCTTAATCCCTTTGTCTCACGATATATTACATGTCCGAGATTCGATCATCGGTATCTCCATACCTAGTTTGATCTCGATTCGACATGCACTCTTTTGTCGTTCTGTGATATAACATTCTAGTGATCAAATCACTTGCTTGCAAGCTAATCAATGTGATATCACCGAGAGGGCCAGTATATCTATCCGTCATCGGGATGAACAAATTCCACTCTCGATCCATGAGCCTCAACATAACACTTTATTAGTTACGAACCCATCTTTATAATCACCTGATTACGGTGTGACGTTTGATGTTATCAAGAAACTCTTAGGTGTTAGTGATTGACATGATCTCATGGTCTAAGGATTAGGATCACTTCGTAAGTTGTTATAGCAATATAAACTCAATGACTTTGATCGTAATGCTATACTTCGGATGAATGTTCATCACATCATTACACTAATGTTGTGATCCGTTATTAACAACATCCAATGTCCATGATCGAAACCTTGATCATCTTGTTAATCAACGAGCTAGTTTATGAGAGAGGCTTAACTAGGAACTTTCTGTTTGTTTATTAAACACACATGTATTAACGTTTCCGTATTAATACAATTATAGCATGCAAAATAAACATCTATCATATACTTGGAATACACATAATAAACAATTTATTATTGCCTCTCAGGGCATATTCCCTTCAGTTGAGACCTCCTGAAAACCACAAAAGATGTGAGACAACCAGAAACAACTGTATGCATTAATCCAACGTTGGTATAAATTAAGCATGCAATTGTTTGTGCCATTTAAAATTACATCACCGTTGGGTAAAGATAAAATTAAATGCACCTTTAATACATAATGAAAGGGATCCTGATCATGTTTATTAATAGCGTTGGTCAATTAATAACATGGAGCATAATCAACTTCAAATTGCCTTATCACATCTTTTAGAACAAAATTTAATATACTTTTATTGCATATTAGCAATTTAAAACAACTATTTGCATCGGAAACAATTATTACAACTTTCATAAAACTTTGAACTTTACAGAAAAATTCTCTCTATTGCATTCTCTAGACAAATATTCAGTGAAATAAAATGACTAGAGAAATTTGTGTTAAAATTTGCTTAAAAACTAAGCAAAACAATAGAAAACAGCTAATATAGCCTCTGAAAAAAGAAAACAAAAAAAACTGCTTTATTATGCCCTACTGGGCCTTTTCCCTGGGCGGCAAGCAGCGGCCCAGGGGCCTTTTCGCGCGCTGTCGCTAACTACCGCACACGCGCTAGCTTCTGGGCCGCTAGCAGCCCGCCTAGCATGGCCCGCCCAGCGCTCTCCCCGGTTATCTGCCGCCCTCGCGGCCTCTGCTTAGTCGTGGACCAGCAGCGACGACCCGTCTGGCCGCTCGCTCGCTTTCTTTTGTTGCCGCATGCGCCTTCTGGCCTTTGCTCCTTCGCTCGCGAGCCCACAATGACCGTGGCCCAATGAAAGCCAGCGCAGCCGGCCCTTGCGCCTTGCTCGTTCCCGCCGCTTCGATCCACGCCGTCGAATACTAGGGTTTGAGATCGAACGGTCGCACGCGTCTATAGCTAGAACAAAAATGCCCTCCCGCACCCCCCTGAAACCCTACATTCATTTCCCTACTCCTTGAGCTCCTGTCTCTGGCGGCTGCGTCAGGTCGCGGCGGCCTTGACCGCACCGGTGGTCCCTCCTCTCCCGGTAGCAAGCTCCTCCCTCCCATTTCCTCCCCTGTTCTCCACCTTCCCCACACCCTCCAATGACGACGAGCGAGAGAGGTAGAAGGCCCTGCGTCCTCCTGCTGCCTTTGGCAGCGGTGTGTCCACCCTAGGGTGGGCACACCACCGTCAAACGGCGCAGTGGATACGCCCTCTGCCGGCGCACGGCGGCGACCCTTTTGTGGTTTTCTTTTGGGGATTTTGGGGCTGTTCTTTTGGATCTGGGGAGGATTTTAACTTGGGGCTTTTCTTTGTGGCTTTTGCATGCGGGATCTGGGAAAAAATAGGATTAGGGTTCGACTCTTTGTTTTGGTTCGGGATCTGGGGTTGGATCTAGGGTTCCTTTTGGGGTTTCTTTTCTTTCTTTCTCTTTGCCCCAGAGGGGTGTGTTCTTCGTCTAGATGCCTCGCAGTGATGCTCATCTAGATCGAGAGGAACGGCGCAGCCGTAGGGCAGGCGCACTTTATAGATCTAGGGTTTTCTTTATCATTTGCTTTGGTTTCTGTTTCTACCGAAAGGATCTAGGAACAGACGCTCTGATACCATTGTTGAACCTAGTCTAGTCTCGGTAGAACCTATACTGGATGGATCTAGTAGATCAGAGGGAGAGAGAGATAGAGTACTACCTGCGCCCTGGCTCGACAAGCACGAGCCCGAGGGGATGCCGGAGCTAGTCCCGGAGCTAGATCCGCCGTCGTTAGCCATGGGAAAGGGTCGACGACGTGGGTGTGCGGTGGTGGCGGAGCTTCCCGTCGGCCTAGCGCAAAACCCTAATTGGTGGGTGTGTCGGTGGGGGGCTGCGGCGCACAGTGAACCTCGTATTGTGTGCGTCCAGCCCCCCACCTCTTTATTTGCCGCTGGCGACAGGGCCCCACCAACCATGATAAGGTTGGGCGCCCCCGATTAGGGCGCGTTGAGGGACTCCGTTCGGGCCGTTGGGCCCGAACGTGGGAGAGATCTATCTAACAGATACATGTGTACGGAAAGAAGGTACTCAACTGCAACAACATGTTATATTTCTCTAATTTGTCTACATCAGAGGATACGGATGATACTTGCATTTTGTATCATCATAATAGTTACATATAGGACAAGTTTATATTGTTATTAGCATTGTTATATCATTGTTTATGCAACTAGCATGGGAGCCCTCAGCAAATGTGAGAGCGTCGTCTATAGTTGATTTCCTTAGTGTCAAAAAATGATGAGAAATATTATTACCTTAGAATATAATAAATTATTAGCCGCAATCTATATATGCTATGTTAAAATGTAGGCAATATTTTAATTATATTAATCTAAAAATAAATTAAGAGCCAAACATGCACGTACATACTGATATTTGGTAATGAAACCATGTAGTACTAGATTAATCGTAGAATCGTCTATAGAAATTACTAGTACTACGCACACAGAAATAAGTAAGAGAGCGATTAGCGTATTGTACCCTTCGGTAGGCCAATTGGTCGTAGCAGCAGCGGAGGCAGCCGCCTCGTCGGCCGGCCTCTTCGAAGCGGCAGCAACCTGTTCGGCTTTGGTGGCCATGGTGATGACGATGACGTGGAGGTAGTGGATGCGATTGATCGAAAACGAGCAATCGTGTAGAAGACGCTCTCCAAAAACCTAATCGCCTCTCTCCAGTACAGGATCTCGAGAGGCGGGGTTTCAGAGGTCTGCTCTTCCGCCAGCCATGTACACGGTGGACGAAACGGGATCACTTGTGGCAGTAACAATAGAGGAAACAATAGTAGCAATCACTCATGGAGGCAGTGATTCTGTCCTATCATTGGAGATGAGAGAACTCTCCAATATATAAGCACAGACGAATACGAGAGGTTTCAACAAAAAGAAACGACCGTAATGGATGACTAGAAACGCCCATACTTAATAGCACTTAAGACAAAACGTTTGATCTCATATTCATTCTCATTAACGTTTCAGTTGCAACCGTTCGTATCTCATTTCTGAGTGACAAAAAGAACTGTCATATCCCAAAATTTTCCAAATTTTAAAATGTGAAAAATAAACAAACAAAAGAAATAAATGATATAATTTAGGGGGAAGAGAAACTTTTTGCTTCTAAATAGAAACATCAAAACCTTACTTGAACAAAAAAGATATTTTTGAATGAGAGAGTTACAAACAAGTTTTCAAGAAATTCAAATGCATGTTGTGCATCATCATCTTTAGCACTTGCATTTTACCTATAGAAAAAATGATAAACCTAAAACCTAAACCCTAATGAGAGAAATCATCATCAGGTTCAATACAAGACTATGGCTATGTTTCATATAAAAATTTAGCAACATCATTCCTAAACAATCAATAATGATAAACAACAATATTATAAAACCATGGGAATTGTTTTCACTCTATTTGGAGTCATGGATAAAAACTTATGATTTATATAAGATAAAAGAAAGTATTCTAAGGCTAATAAAGATCATAGCTAAAATCAATACTTAATTTCGAACAAATTAATCCTAAAGGATATATAAATATAAATAATTATTAAATAAAATTATACAAATTGGAATCGCCCTTTTTGTAGCTATAAATCAAAATATATGATTTACCTAAGATAGATAAAGAAATAAGAAATACTACAAAGTCAATTTAAGCCCATAGATAAAATCCATATTTATATGGAAAAAAATTACACTTAAATAATATATAATGATACGTTATTATTAAGTAAAACTGTAGAAATCGATTTGAACCTTTTTGGAGCTTTAAATCAAAAGATATGGAATAAACAAGAATTAATAAAATATACTGTATAGGCCTACGTGCCATGCTTAATTTCTAAATAAATTATATTTTATAAAAAATATATTACAAATAATCTAATTAGACAAAATAATCAGCTTATATTTTATATAAATTTACCTGAAAATATTTGATACAAATTTGAATCAATTTGGATAGACAAAAAAAAAGAAATTAGGAAAAAAAGAAAAAAAAACGAATTAAAAAAAGGGGGAACGATCAACCTAGGCCGACCCAACCTAGCCCATTTAGACCATCGATTGTCTTCAACCTCCTCCTCATGTACATATAAACGTAGAACACACACGAACTAGGCTAGGTTGGGTCGGCCCAGGTTTCTAAACTTTCTCGAGAGGAGCTCCGTAGAACACACATGAACTATGTCAAGATTAGCCTAAAAACGTAGTTCATCGTCACATCTTGTCGTCCTCGGTGAGTTCCTCGTCGATTCCTTCTACCAGAAGACTAATCTTGATGTTGCCTACCTCCTGGACATGATGGTGCATCTTTTTGTTATAGTTGGCCACGCCGCCGACGTCATGCGTTGCTCCAATGAAGGATTTTCCGCCTCTCTTGGATGCTACCGACGATGCCATGGTGTCCATCGTATTCGCCTCGTCATTCTCTACATCATCCATGCCTTCATCGACTCCGGTGACTTTCCTAGCAACGGGAACGTCAACGCTAAGCCCGTGCCCGTCGTTCCGGCGATATCTCTAGCGAGATATTCCGAAGAGCTCTTCTAATCGTTGATCTTCATCTAATGGTCGAAATCAGATCACTTAAACGAAGGGGTATAGGCCAATAGAAATCTGCCGCTTGTCTTATAGAGTTCTATTTTTGGATTTTTAGACATAAGAACATAGAAACTTGTAAAAATCATATCTTTAGTTCTGTTTGTCTAAATTTAGCAAATAATATGTCTATGGATTCACAAAAACGAGTAGAACACAGTGGAGCCATAATTAGGTATTTTTGAGTCGGTTAAAATCACGTTTTATACAGAACCATTTGTGTAGTATTTTGAGTATAAAAATTGTTGTGTAAATTATTTTTGAGTGAATCCTTTTGCAAATAGTTGTATATTGAACCCTCTGACCATAAACATCAATATAAGAAATTAAACAATATAATTTTACTATAGTTGCATTAATCCTATGAGTATAGCCTTTTTCTAGTAATAGAAATGGCTACTAAGTAATCTTTTTGCACAAAATGTTGGATTAGGCATCAAACCTATATAAAACGGCCAGTAGAATATTTTTAGTGTTCAGAACCTTGCTATAAAATTTCTCAAATAAAATCATCTTGTCGCATGCTTGCATGCATTTCATTGTATTCTTGTGATTGTTTTGTGTTGTAGTTTTGAGTGTGTGCTTTTTACTTGATTGTATTATAGTGGACTTTGAGGAGTGTGAAATTTTTCAAGATCAAGGAGAGTACCTAAATATTCTACTATCAAGGCAAGTGATACTTTGGTCATCAAAAGTCCTATCTTTTCTATATTGCATTAGTGATGTTTTTGTAGTGTGCATGATAGGACTATTATGTATATTACTATGCTATGCTACTCCTATAGTATCTACCTTAGTAGTATTTCCTAAAGATAGGAGACATCGTAAGATTAGAATGCTTAGACTTGCTATATAGATTCGTGGGTGAAAATCATGATATGATATATTATGGAAATATAAGTATTTTTGGACTAATGAAAACAACTGATGTTAATGAAACACCTGGGTGGAAATGGGACTTGTATGGATTATGTTGAGTGGTTACTCAGGGCCTATTTCTATGGTTTATCATGAGGTATCTCACTTGTGGATGGACACCCAGGAACAAAGATATTGGAGACATTCTTGTCGTGAAGCTTCTAGTGCAGCCACATGGCATATGGGCTCTGCCTTGACCGATTAAGTTGCGAGAACTCAGCCAGACGGACAGAGGGTGGTAGTGATGATAGGATGGAACGTGTCTGTGGTGGTCTGAGAGATTTCTTCTGAAAAGTCTCATCTCGATGCATGTCGAGTCTTGTGGGGAAAGTGCACCACCTCTCGAGAGGGTAAAACTAAGTACTTGGCCATGTCCCCGGTTATGGACAACTTTTGAGCATCAAGACAATAAAGCAGAATCAAGAATCTCATCATTCTAATTTCTCTAAGTTAAAACTTTGTGGGTGAACAAGGGAAGCACCTGGAGGGTATCCAGTGTGCCAAGTTTGATGAAGTGTTGTTGAAAAAGAGAAAAACTATTTTACAAAGGATATGGAAAACTTACTTTATGCAAAGGCCAGCCAAAACTCCACTCAGCCATATATTCATGTAGATGTTAGGTTCTCTATATCAATATGGTATCACTTGCCAATACAATTCAAATGTATTGACCCTTGTGGTTGTAACTTATCATGTTGCAGGATTACTTGATGATAGTGAAGTTTGGTGAGTAGGGATTACGAGTCTGCAACCAACATGTTTGCCTGTGGCACATGAAGATGAATGACTCCATGCTTTATAGTTATATCTGCTTCTTAGTAATAAGATAGCCATATGATCTATGTAATTTGTAATGAACTATTTTTATTCCTAGATATGCAATGTAATATGACATTTGGTTCTTGATATTACATCTTAACTATGGGTTATAGCTATTCGATCCAGGGACTAGCACTATAAACACAGGGATTCGAACCTTATCGGGTTTGGTCCGCTACAAGAACACATCGACTCGGCTAGATTCCCGTAACCCACGGCGCGCGCACGCACGCATCGTGACAAGGCGTGGCAAGGAGGGAGGAGCGCGCGTGTAGAACGCCTCTCCTCACTTCACACCAAGTCATACTAGTGGGAGGAGATCTCACCTTATATGTTGGTGGAAATCTCTCCCAACTAGCCACGTGGAACTAAATTCCCACAACTTCTCTTGCCATGAATGGGCTCGTAGGGATTTTCCTGAAATTGTTAGATGGGCCTAAAGCCCACCCTATATTTCAACAATCCCCCACTAGATCCCAAAGGCTCATGGTGTTTCCAACTTTGTTTTGATATACTGGTATTTTCAGTGGAGACCTATCAAGGTTGAACATCCACATAGAATAGATGGCTACACTCCTTTACAACTGAACAATGGACTAGGCCTTGAATTACCAGTTTGGCGTAAAGAGGTTTCACCAAATGTCTTACTAGTACTAGGCTGCCGAAAGATGACCCCTCAGGTGGAGCATATTAGTCACACTCCTGGCCTTTTTCATGAACTTACTAGAGATCACCCCAATCTCATAGACTATGACCAGCAGTTGGGCTCATATAGGTGTGTTCCTCCAAAGATTTCTCTGTAGGATAGCATATTGCTTATAAAAGCTTTGGAACACATTAAGACAAAAGTCAACCTGCCATACAGTTTCTGAGAGTACTGCATCTCTAGCGGAGTGGATTAGTAAACTACTCTCCTTTGTTAACAACTAACTTGTTTTCCCAGGTCCTACTTCACGGGATCTCTGATTACATAGGTTGGGTTACTACCATGACAACTCATGTGGGTATCATACACATCTCCCTCGATGTATTTTCTATCACAACACGGGATATGCCAGATTCTTAGTCGACAGGATATAATCCAACGCTATCACTCCAGAGTTTATTAACTGTCTGACAGCTTTTAATCTCATTCTTATGTGTTTGTTGGACCGCATGTTGTCCTTTGAACTCTTTACCTTGACAATTACAGTCTGATTGTCACAGTTCATAAGGATAGCCGGTACTGGCTTTTCACCACTGGCAAGTCCATCAAAATATCTCAAAGCCATCCTACTTCGACACCAAATGTGTCTAATGTTGTTAATTCTTCTTCCATTTTTTATCTCATTAGGATCATTTGCTTGCAAGACTTCCATGAAACAACACCACCTCCAAGGGTAAAAACATACCCCGTTGTGGCTTTCATCTCATCAGCATTAGAGATCCAATTTGCATCATGATGAGTGGAATTTATGTACACTTTTATAGAAGTATTTTATGCATATCAACCACCCATCTCATGCTTTATCTAGCTACAGTTATGCCAAATATGCATGCTTTCTGTTATTCATTCATTTTCATATGAGCATTGCACATTTAGTAGTTTAGGTAGAATTTTATCCCTCTTCTTTTTCTTTGACATGTGTGTAGGTGTTGATGATGATTATGGATAAAACAAAGGCAAAAGGAACAAAGAGAGCATAGTGTGGAGGAGCTGCAGGATCAGATTTAGCCATTTGAGGTGTTGGAAAAAGTGATTTTTTTCCAACTTCTCAAAATAAATATCCAAGACCACTGGGTTATATCCCTCATCGAGGCAAATCCAACGAGCCCAAGAACACCCAAAACAGAGTTCGTATGAAGAAATGGCGACCAAAACACTGCGGAACCCGAAGGTTCAATGACCAACTATACGGCCGGAGCGAAAAAATCCCGCCATATAGTTTATTCATATTGTTGGTAAAAAGGTCACAAACGACGAGATTTCGCCCCCGGAAGCTCCAGAACTTTTCCTAAGTCATATGACGGTATTGGGGGTACCCTAGGGCACCCCCAAGGCCTTTATAAAGAGGGGAGGAGCCAAGAGAGAGCCGCCAATCCATATTCTCCACCACGGCGGAGACCTGCCGCCGTGCCACCGCCATAGCCGCCTCCAATCAGATCTACACCATCACCATCACACAAGAGGAGAAGGGACTAGGATCTTGAAGGCCTCCACATCAATCTACATCGTCATCTTCATCAACAACGTCTCCATCACCGATCCCCTTTGGTTACTTGTTGTAATTCTAGATTGAATCTTGGATTTGCACTTGTCCTCTATTGTGTCATCATACTTCATCCATATTCTATCCATGATTGATGGGGGAATACCAATCGGGGTATACCCACGGTTGATTTGGGTGCCAAACATAGATGGTCGACTTCATGGGATCTTGACGGCGCGGTCTGAACGAGCATTGGCGCCGATTGAGGCCCAAGGCGCGACTCAATAGAAAGCCCACTAAAGCACTTGTAAACCCTAGCGGCTGCATATATAAAGCCACCAAGGCACCCAAAGTGCGTCATATTAGATCTAGTCTCCCCCACCGCCTCCGGCGACTCCATTGTAAACCAATCTATGATCATATACTGGATTGATAGCAGGACGTAGCGATCCTCCACCGAGGGGACGTGAACCTGGGTACACCGTGTGCCAATATCGCTCCCGGATTCTCCTACGTCGCCTTGCTCCCTCTACGTAAGCTACCCCCAGTAGCATCTGCCGTGCAATACCACGACAATGATGTTGATTGCCTTCATGTGTGAGTAGTTTCCTTTGTTCTTGGTGTTGGAGATATGCCCAAGAGGCAATAATAAAGTGGTTATTATCATATCTTCATGCTTATGATAAATGTTTACATACCATGCTATAATTTTATTAACCGGAAACATTAATACTTGTGTGATTGTAAACATAAAAGAGTCCCTAGTAAAGCCTCTTGTTAAACTAGCTTGTTGGTTAATATATGATCATGGTTTACTGATCATGAACATAGAGATGTTATTAACAACAGGGTCATATCATTAGAGAATGATGTGATGGACATACTCCTATAGTTAAGCATAGCATAAAGATCAAGTCATTTAATATAGTTCATTTGCTATAAGCTTTCTGATATATAGTAACCTAATTCCTTCGACCATGAGATCATGCCAATCACCATCACCAGAAGGATGCTTTGATGACATCAAACACCACACCGTAACTGGGTGGTTATAAAGGTGGAATTGAGTGTTCAGAAAGTATGTGTTGAGGCACATGGATCAAGAGTGGGATTTGTCCATCCATATGACGGATAGATATACTCTGGGCCCTCTCGGTGGAATGTCATCCAATTAGCTTGCAAGCATGTGACTGGCTCACAAGGGATCACATATCACGGGAACGAGAAAAGAGTACTTATCGGTAACTAGGTTGAACTATGTATGCAGAGATACTGATGATCAAACCTCGAATAAGTAAACTATCGCGAGATAAAGGGGAAATTGGTATCGTATGTAAGTGGTTCATTCGATCACAAAGTAATCGTAGAAATATGTGGGAGCCATATGAATTTCCAGATTCCTCTATCGGTTATTGACCGGAGAAGTGTCTCGATCATGTCCGCATAATTCACGAACCGTAGGGAGACACACTTAAGGATTCGATGTTGTTTAGTAGATATGGAATGTAAGTAGGGAAACCGAATGTTGTTCGGAGTATCGGATGGGATCCGGGATATCACGAGGAGATCCGGAATGGTCCAGAGAATAATATTCATATAAGGAAAGTCCAATTTCAGAGAATATGATTCCGGTGTTTTCACCGAAATGTTCTAGAAGGTACTAGAAGGTTCACCGATCCGGAAGGGGAAGGGTACATGGATGTGTCATGACAAAGTGTAATGGTTGCATCATGTCCTAGGTCACTTGGCTGGACACTTGGAAGAGAGAAATCAAACTCTAATTTGAAAGTCAAAAAGGCAGTTTGAAAAAGTCAGATCCCAACATGGTTTCCGAGTTAGGGAGAGTTTCCACCTGGGTTGGGAACACCCTTGGACGCCCCCCACCTATATAAGGAGGGGTGGGGGCGCACCCCAAGGTATACCCCTTGCCCTAGGCGCACAAGAAACCCTAGGTTGGCCGTCGCCCCCCTCTCTATTTGCGACCAATCTAGATCTCCTCTAAACCGCTACCGACTATCTAAAATCTAGTTGCTAGCTACCTCTAAAAGCTCGGCCCTCTAAACCCTAGATCGCCAGGGATCCCTCCACTCCACCATACTCGCTCCGGCTTAGGCGAAGCCCTGCGGGATCTCCCCTCTACTTCCGACACCACGCCGCCGTGCTCCCAGAATCATGAGGAGAGAGCTACAACCTCCGCTGCCTGCTGGAATACGGGAGAGGAAGGTCTTCATCGAGTAACGTACATGTGACCGACTGCGGAAGCGCTACAAGAACGCAGCGCAGGAAGGATCATCTACGCGATCTTGAGATCGGCAAGTGAACGACTACATCACCCAGGAGAATCTGCTCTCGTTAACTGCTTTGGATCTTCGAGGGTTAGTACTCTATCGACTCGTTGCTACAATCTAGTAGACAGATCTTGGCTTGTGTGTGTTCATGCGATAGAATTTTTTTGTTTTCCATGCTATGAACCCCTACACTTGGGTAGATGGAGAAACCCTAGTATGTGATTGAACTGAGATAAAGATTATTATGTGATATTGTTCATTATGTGTCTGTGTTAGATTTCTTTCACCTTGATGTTGGGTGAAGCGTGCCACTCAATATTTTCCTCAATGAGGACTAGATGGAGGGAACTACTTGTTGGTAGACGGAGGGGTGATAGCACTTACAGTGACTAAAAAGCTGTTAACACTCCCTTACGTATCAACTTGGGAACTAAGGAGAACTCACTAAACATTGTCCATGCCATGGGATACATCCTACAGGGTAAAGTCCCTTAATGGCATAGTAATTCGATTGATGTTGATTGTTTGTATGTTGTGGTTACGAGGATGATGTGAGAAGTGGTTGCTGCCTATTAGTCCATATATGGAGCTCCTCCCACACATATCATAAATGGTCTTATTCATTATAATAATTTTGATCACTCTTTCTAATTACTAGAGGTGGATCCACTACTTCGTGAGAACTCTTCTCATCATCTTGCAGACTTTCGTAATCATACTCGCATGCTCTTTTTTACTTATAGCTTTAGTTTATTTATTGTTCTCTTATTTGAAAACCCAAAAATATCTTTTACACAAAACTCACATTTTATCTTGTTACTTAGAACATTATTTAGCTTTACTATTTCAGTTTTTAGTTCAAGAGTTATTAGACTTCAGACTCCTTCTCCCTGTGGGATCGATATCTTTATTTTGAAACTAGCTACAAACAATCTGTGCACTTGCAGTCATCAAGATATTTTCTGGCATCGTTGCCGGGGAGCTAAGTGTTTTAGGTCTTTTAGATTTATTTATTTTATTTTAGTTTTGCTAGATTTTGTTTTAAGCTTTCTTTATTTGCTGCATTTGTCTTTTTTTCTTTTGTTTGCAAAACCAAAAACCCATACAAATATTTTTTACTAATCATGTCGTCCGAGATGACTACCTTTATACAGGAAAAGCTCGCAAGGGAGGAGGAGTATCTATTAAAGAAGCTAGAAATACCGAATCAATGGCTGATAGGGGTGAATGATTATTCATCCATACTGATACGTCGGAAACGTATCTATAATTTTTTATGTTCCATGCTTGTTTAGTATCTACTTTGCTTTGCTTTGTCTACACTTTGAGGTGTTTTTATATGTTTTCTGGTACTAACCTATTAATAAGTTGCCACGATGCGGTTACTGTTTCTTGCTTTTGGTTCCAGAAAGGCAGAAAATCAATATTCTCGGAATTGGACGGGACAAAATTCAAAGTTCATATTTTTCCTAAACGATACGTAAAATCGAAGACGAGACGGAGGAGGACACCAGGGTGGCCACACCCTAGGTGGGCGCGTTCCCACCTCTAGCCGTGCCCACAGGGGGTGTGGGCCCCCTGTGTAGGGGTTCGTAGCATGGAAAACAAAAAATTTCTATCGCATACAAACAAACAAGCCAAGATCTATCTACTAGATTGTAGCAACGAGTCGATGGAATAACTTACCCTCGAAGATTCCAAAGTGTTTAACGAGAGCGGATTCTCGTGGGTGATGTAGTCGTACTCTTTCCGATCTCAAGATCGTGTACGATCCTTCCAAGTGCGTTCGGCGCTTCATGATCGGTCACCGTTCGATTTTCGGCGAAGACCTTCCTCTCCCTTGTTCCAGCGGCGGAGGTTGTAGCACTCTCCTCGCGTTCGTAAGACTGGCGTGGTACAGGAAGTAGAGGGAGATCATGAGCTTCGCCTTAAGCGAGGCGAGTATGGTGGAGTATGAGAGAGGGCTATTAGTGGTCTAGAGATTAGACACACCAATTATAAGGCTCTAAACCTGAGGCTAAAGCAATTAGAAGCTCTAAACCAAAAGCGGCTCTAAAGGAGATTAGAGGATAGGAACTTGTGTCTAGAGGAGGAGGCCTGCCCTCCTTTTATAGGTGGAGGTGGCTGGCATGAGGAAGGGAGGAGTACCTCCCCAACTCGCCGAGGCTGGCCGCCGGCTTGGAGGAGGACTCTTCCTCCAAGTTGGTTTCAACCTCCTCTTGCTTGTTTCCCAGTTTCTGTTTCCACAGTTTCTGTTTTAGCGGTTTGACTTTCAAACTGGCAGTTTGACTTTTCAGTTTTGGAACAGCAAAAACACTTAGTACATGATGCAATCATTCAATGACACATTCATGTACCCTCCCTCCCCGGTCTTGGGACAATCGGAACCTTCTAGAACATTCCGATGAAAACAGGAATCATTCCCGAACTCAAACAGGACTTTCCTTATATGTATCTTATTCTCCGGACCATTCCGGATCACCTCGTGATATCCGGATCCTATCCGAGACTCGAACAACATTGTCGCTTTCTCATAATACCATAACTACTCAAAACAACGTCGAATCCTTAAGTGTGTCTCCCTACGGTTCGTGAATTATGCGGACATGATCGAGACACTTCTCGAACAATAACCAATAGAGGAATGGAAATTCATATGGATCCCACATATTTCTCGATTACTTTGCGATCGAATGAACCACTTACATACGATACCAATTTCCCTTTGTCTCACGATAGTTTACTTATCCGAGTTATGATCGTCGGTATCTCTGCATACCTAGTTCAACCTCGTTACCGATAAGTACTCTTTTCTCGTTCCGTGATATGTGATCCCTTGAGCAGGTCACATGCTTGCAAGCTAATTGGTTGACATTCCGAGAGGGCCCAGAGTATATCTATCCGTCATATGGATGGACAAATCCCACTCTTGATCCATGTGTTTCAACCAATACTTTCCGAACACTCAATGCCACCTTTATAGCCACCCAGTTACGGTGTGGTGTTTGATGTCATCAAACCATCCATCCAGTAAAGGTGATATGCATGATCTCATGGTCGAAGGAATTAGGTTACTATGTATCAGAAAGCATATAGCAATTGAACTATTGAAATGACTTGATCTTTATGCTACGCTTATCTATAGGAGTATGTCCACCATATAATTCTCCTAACGATATGATCTTGTTGTTAATAACATCTCAATGTTCATGATCAGGAAACCATGATCATATATTAACCAACAAGCTAGTTTAACAAGAGGTTTTACTAGGGACTCTTATTTTAGTTTACAAATCACACAAGTATTAATGTTTCCGGTTAATACAATTATAGCATGGTATGTAAACATTTATCATAAGTGTGAAGATATGATAATAACCACTTTATTATTGCCTCTTGGGCATATCTCCAACAGTCTCCCACTTGCACTAGAGTCAATAATCTAGTTTCAAACCTTTGTGTATTCAACACCTATGGCTTTCCGGTGTTGTATGTACCACGATTGCTAGTGGTCAAGCGATCTCCGGATCGACACTTCCAGTCCGTGTGTAATTGCATGTCTTTGCGTCTCTCGCATCACTCATTCTCTAATGAGATGGCTTTGTATAAATTTGGTCTTTCGTGTGACCTTTAGCTCTTTGGGGTTAAAACATGTTGATAATATTGTGCTTTAATATATCTTCATAGTATTATCCTCTATGAACTACACCTAGTTTGATAACAAACTACTTGACACAAATGCCCTCTTTTGCTATAATAGCAGTCATATACTTAGCCTTTTGTTGTAGTATCTGTCACAATGTCTTAACTTTGGAACTCATCCAAATCCATTATGGAACTCACTTTCCATTATATTGTGCCACCCTTAGTTTAGATTGAGATAAACTTAATTTGTACTTTGTGACAAAACTAGTATCAATGTAGTACGTTTACAATGAACTAACCATCTATTTGTCACTTCTACAAATAATATACTCTTAGTTCTTCCAAAAAATCATAAGAATATCCTTACTATTGTCCAATGATCATCTTACGAATCATTCTGGTATATGCTCACAACATTTAGAGCATAAGACATATCTGGATTTGTACATATCACAGCATGATTGATATAAATACTCTTTGTGATTTCATACATCAAGTATCAATCTATACTTGATTATTTGTTTCACTTTACCAAATGTCAATACACTTGAATATATCATCAACATTGAACTCTTTCAATTCTTTCTGTGCGACAAGAACCTTTCTTGTAGTTTCTATATTGAACTCATTCAATATCTTGTCTATGTATACGGTACAACCATATTAGCATCTATTGATGCCAAATATTGGGGTTTTGCCAAAGTCTTTCATCGCGATGAAATTCTTAATCCGTGTTAATAAAAGATACATTATTTCCAATCAACAACATGTTTTTCACATAATGTATTAGAAACATGTCTTAGCGCTCCCACTTAATTTCTTGCAAATGCAAGCATCTTCATTGTCTCTAATGAACTTTTAAACTCCTTTTGGTTTCATCATAGTGAAGATTCCAACTCATGATGCTCACTTTAACCATGGAAGTGTGCATATGCCTTTAGCATCCTTTGAATTAACAAAACCCTATGGACCGTGTTATGCACATGTCCTAGGTAACGATTCTATTAGAAGAACTTGTTTTGTTTATTCAACTACCATATAACAAATTATATGTAGTGGTTGCTACATTAATCCGTCTATACTAAAAATCGCTATGAAAGATCAAATCTTGTCATATACAACCTTTGAACATTGTTGTGAACTCTTTCCCAACATGTCGACTATTTCATAGATGTGAAACATCCATGTCTATTTCTTTATAGATCCAAATACGACTGTAAGGTCTTGTACCTTTCCAGAGGGTCTTTCAAGTTCAAATCTTGATCTCTCGTATATGGAACTATCACGGATTTTATGGCTTCAAGCCATTTTACGGAGTCAGGTCCCATCATCGCTTCTTTGCATGTAGTACGTTCATTATTCTCAAATAATGATTCAACCCTCCAATCTTGGTATTTGATTGTTTACTCGACCTACTTGGTTCAACAGAAACTTTGACCTTCATAACCACAACCTTTGAGGCACGTGAGCCATGAGCATTGTTGCTGCCTCCGGAACACTTTTCGGTGCTGCGCAACTCTGCACATATAGCTAAGGTTCTTTTAACCTTATCAAAGTTCTATTGTCCTCCCACTTAACTTTTCACGAAAAATTCCTTCTCAAAGAAACTTAACGTCTCTAAGCGACAAATACTTTTGTCTCTGGTGTTTATGGAGGAATACTTAACAGTTATACAAAGACAGGTTCATCCGACTTTGGTTGCACACATCTTTCTTATGCATAGCATACCAATGTTTAAGTAAAGGACTACTTGGGTTTTATCCGAAACCATAACTTTATATGGTGTCATTTCAACGGATTATGATGGATCTCTTTTCAGTGGAAAAACGGTAATCTCTAAAGCTTTTAATCTTTAAAATATAATGGCAGTTTTATGAATTATACCTTTGATCTTACCATGTCAAACAAGGTTTAATTACATACCTCGAACGCTCCATACCCTTATGGTGTTTCGGGAAATGCAAATCTACGGAACAATTCCTTAAATCTTAGGTATTATGCTAAACTCTGTAACTCAAATATCTTCCTTTATGATCTTTATCATAAACTGTTTATATTCTTATTACAATGATTTTGCACTTCATCTTGAAAGTCTTTAAACTTTTCAAATATTTCACACTTCATCCTTATTAAGTAAATATTCATATATTCACTCAAATTTTCGGAGAAAGCATATGAAGTTGAAATCCATCGCTCTTGACTACACATAATGGACTTTGTACAACAATATGCACAAGTTCCAATAAGCTAGTCTTTCGTTCCCTTTTGGCCTATGAACGAAGTTTTAATTATCTCTGGGAAAGTTTCACAAGCGTCATTTGATCAAAATCAAACAGACTCCAAAATTCCATCCACATGGAGTTTCTTCATGTTTTGTTTCCAATATAATTTAAACGGCGATGTCACTTTCTAAGTGATCTTTCAATCAATTCGTCTTTCGACATCTTTAGCACTAGTTTTATGGATGTGATTTATCCAACGAGATTTGTGAATCATCCATCTTTTATGGATTACGGCAATTATTTGAACAACCCTTTTGTTCTCATAATACCTGATAAAAACAAATCTTGAAGGCAAGCTTTGACGTTTAACGAGCAACACAATAACGCTTTATTTGTTCTCGATGAACATCATCACATATTCTTTGGCTAGTTACTTAGGCCATTGTAGTTCATAAATTGTGTTGTTTCGTATGACGATTCATACCAACAAATTCTGTATCAAATACTTGAGAACCACATTGTTTAATAAGCAAAGAATATAGCCATAACATGTATATCATCTATATACTTAAGCTGAACAATTCTAGTCTTTTCCTTTCTGCCATATACTTATGAGATTTTCTTTCAATATTTCCTTTTCTGTTTGAAAGAATCTATCAACATCAATAGTGGAGTCATACATATGACATATAGTACAAAGCGTGTATAGATGAATACCAATGTCTTTGGACTTGCACTTTGAAGTAGATCACCATCATCAAATGTTTGGTGTTCTTTCAAATTCCTTTCTTTAGTAATCTCTTGGTGTAGTAAACATTTTACCTACATCAAATATTCACCATTATCATGGAATCGTCCATGATCAAGCTACTTTTAGCTTATAATGATGAATTATGAGTATAATGTTGCTATCCAAAACCTTTTGGAGGATTAGGACAATAAGTGTCTCCAACCTTTTGCAAATTCTCATCAAAATATGAGAACATGAACTTTGCCATATTATACTCTATCATGTTGTAACCAAAACTTCGTTTCAGATATCACAATATCTTCCACACATCATGGTTTCTAAAACAACTCTTTCAGATCCTAGATAACCTTGATATTAAGAGAATCCTTTGAATATCAAGAATCATGGAGACAAACATGATACTTATATACTAACACTTGGAATTGTTACTCTTGATTTAATACTAATTATTAAACTCCATGGAGTAACCGGAACTTACTGAAAGTTTGCAATAGGACTTTAAACTTTAGATTAACACTTCAAAACAATACGATACCAGTTCGTAAAGTAAATTAACCAGAATTCTATAGTTCTATCATCTCAATTATAACTAAGCGCAAGGTGGTAAACGGATGCCAATGACTACAACAACTATGCAAATTCACTTTGATATAGTTTATGATAAATTGAGTTCTAATTAATAATTAAATTAATCTAGGTGAACTCCCACTCAAAACAATATCCCTCACATTGTTTTAGTGATCACACGAACCAAATCCACCACATCAAAACCGATCATCACGAGAGTTGATATAGCTTCAATGGCGAACAATCAACATGTTCATCATATCTACTATATGACTCATGCTCTACCTTTCGGTAATCCGTGTTCACGAGGCCATGTGCAGACATGCTAGGCTCGTCAAGGTCAAACCTTAGTTTCGCATGAGCAAATCTGGCTTGCTCACGTTGTATACATTTGTAGAATCTAACACACCCGATCATCACGTGGTGCTTGAAACAACAAGCTTTATAGCGGTGCTAACTAAGGGTGAACACTTTTGACTTGAAATTCATGTGCATGAGGATCATCTTATAATGTTGTAAATGCGTCTACTAAGCAATACAAGATGCATAAAGGATAAACATCACATGCAATTCATAATATGTGATATGATATGGCCTTTCTTCTTTGTGCTTCCGATCTCCATCTTCTAGCACGAACATGATCTCCATCATCACGGCATTGCATCAAGGTCAATGACTCTTCTCCATGGTTGTCGATCCGGCTTCAACTATTACAACTACTTTGAATAGACATGGTCTTAACATAAATTAAAGACAACCATATGGCTCCTGGTTGCCAACTTACAATAAGGAACATTGCATACATCAAATATAATCACAATCATGGCCATATCACATCACAAGACACCCTGCAAAACAAAGTTAGACGCCTCTACTTTCTTTGCATATTTTACGTGGTTTGGGGCTTTCAATAAGTGTCGTTCTAACTTACGAACAAGAACCACAACATTGATACTAGTATTGTTGATCACCCGTTGTAAATTGGATCTTAACTATGCTAGGAGAAAGCACCATAAAGCCACTTATGCAATACAAGTTGCATGTCAAGCGTGGAGCAAGTCTCATGAACGATGTCATGTAAGGTTAGCCCGGCCGCTTCATCCCAACATACCAAGATGCAAAGTACACAGAAGCAATCGACAATAAAAGCATCAACGCCCATAATGACCATTGTGTTCTACTGCAGCAGATCTACATATAGACACGGCTCGATACCCTGTAGGGGTTCGTAGCATGGAAAACAAAAATTTTCTCGCATACAAACAAACAAGCCAAGATCTATCTACTAGATTGTAGCAAGTCGATGGAATAACTTACCCTCGAAGATTCCAAAGTGTTTAACGAGCGCGGATTCTCGTGGGTGATGTAGTCGTATTCTTTCCGATCTCAAGATCGTGTAGGCGATCCTTCCGGCGCTGCGTTAACAACGCTTCCTTGATCGGTCACACGTTCGGTTTCGATGAAGACCTTCCTCTCCCTTGTTCCAGCGGAGGTTGTAGCACTCCTCGCGATTCCGGCTGACTGTGGCGTGGTAGGAAGTAGAGGGAGATCCTGAGGCTTCGCCTTAAGCGGAGTATGGTGGAGTATGAGAGAGGGCTATTAGTGGTCTAGAGATTAGACACACCAATTAGAAGGCTCCAAACCGCAGGCTAAAGCAATTAGAAGCTCTAAACCAAAACGGCTCTAAACCGGGAGATTAGAGGATAGGAACTTGTGTCTAGAGGAGGCCCTGCCCCTCCTTTTATAGGTGGAGGGCTGGCGCTTGAGGAAGGAGGAGTACCTCCCCAACTCGCAAGGCTGGCCGGCTTGGAGGAGAGGACTCCTCCTCCAAGTTGGTTTCAACCTCCTCTTGCTTGTTTCCCACGGTTTCTGTTTCCCAGTTTCTGTTTTCCACAGTTTCTGTTTTAGCATTTGACTTTCAATGGCGGTTTGACTTTTCAGTTTTGGAACAGCAAGAACACTTAGTACATGATGCAATCATTCAATGACACATTCATGTACCTCCCCCGGGTCTTGGGACAATCCGAACCTTCTAGAACATTCAGATGAAAACACGGAATCATTCCCGAACTCAAAGCGGGACTTTCCTTATATGAATCTTATTCTCGGACCATTCGGATCACCTCGTGATATCCGGATCCTATCCGAGACTCGAACAACATTCGGTCTCTTTCTCATAATACCATAACTACTCAAAACAACGTCGAATCCTTAAGTGTGTCTCCCTACGGTTCGTGAATTATGCGGACATGATCGAGACACTTCTCCGAACAATAACCAATAGGAATCTGGAAATTCATATGGATCCCACATATTTCTCGATTACTTTGCGATCGAATGAACCACTTACATACGATACCAATTTCCCTTTGTCTCACGATAGTTTACTTATCCGAGGTTATGATCGTCGGTATCTCTGCATACCTAGTTCAACCTCGTTACGATAAGTACTCTTTTCTCGTTCGTGATATGTGATCCCTTGTGAGCGGTCACATGCTTGCAAGCTAATTGGATGACATCCACCGAGAGGGCCCAGTATATCTATCCGTCATATGGATGGACAAATCCACTCTTGATCCATGTGTTTCAACCAATACTTTCCGAACACTCAATGCCACCTTTATAGCCACCCGATTCACGGTGTGGTGTTTGATGTCATCAAACCATCCATCCAGTAAAGGTGATATGCATGATCTCATGGTCGAAGGAATTAGGTTACTATGTATCAGAAAGCATATAGCAATTGAACTATTGAAATGACTTGATCTTTATGCTACGCTTATCTATAGGAGTATGTCCACCATATCATTCTCCTAACGATATGATCTTGTTGTTAATAACATCTCAATGTTCATGATCAGGAAATCATGATCATATATTAACCAACAAGCTAGTTTAACAAGAGGTTTTACTAGGGACTCTTATTTTAGTTTACAAATCACACAAGTAGTAATGTTTCCGGTTAATACAATTATAGCATGGTATGTAAACATTTATCATAAGTGTGAAGATATGATAATAACCACTTTATTATTGCCTCTTGGGCATATATCCAACACCCTGGCCCCCCACCGACCTTGCCTCCTTCGCCTATAAGAAGCCCCAGGGATAAAACCCTAAATAATCCATCATACTTCCAGAAAAACCTCCGTAGCACCGCTTACACCGAAGGGGAGATTCAGGGGACAGAAAGTCTCTATTCCGGCACCCTGCTGAGACAGGGAAGTGCCCCCGGAGCCATATCCATCGATCTCCATCGCCATCTTCATCACTATTGTTGATTCCCATGATGAGGAGGGAGTAGTTCTTCCTCGAGGCTAAGGGCTCTACCGGTAGCTATGTGTGCATCTCTCTCTATGCATTATCATGTTGTGGTCATGAGCTTTGTAATCAAGTAGATCTACCTTGCCACTCAAGTGCTTCAATAGATCTCTGCTCTCCCCATGTGTGTGAAAGTGTCAGCGTGCACGCCATGGTGGCACTTAGGTTTGAGTCTACATAAATACTCTTTGTGCTTTAATAGATCTATGTTTTCCCCACGTGTGTGAAAGTGACAGCGTGCATACCGTGTGTGGCACTTTGGCTAGATTGAATATTTGTTATGAGTTATATTTGGAGTTGGATGTCTCTATGAAATTGTGGTGTTTGTTGGAACCATCTAGCGCTCAAGGTGACAGTGTGGGGTTATCTAGATTGGGGAAGGCGGACTTTGAGTCTTTATATAGCCCTACCGATGATTAGAGTGTCCAACCGTAGAGTATTTAAGAGTAGTATCATGAAGAGAGGATATTTATATGAGAGAGTGTTCACTAGTGAAAGTATGATCCCTATGACTTGTTTCTAAACATTGAAACACCGTTTGCATATAGACCTGTTGCATGTTTGCTTGCTTTAGTATTTACCTCACTCACACACGTTACCCCACGTCAACAACAAGTCGAGCTATTTTACATGCAATTACGCTTGTATTTCACTATCTCTTCGCCGAACTAGTGCACCTATACACCTGACAAGTGTATTAGGTGTGTTGGGGACACAAGAGACTTCTTGTATCTTGATTGCAGGGTTGCTTGAGAGGGAATACCTTTGACCACTTCCTCCCTGAGTTCGATAAACCTTGGGTAATCCACTTAAGGGAAACTTGCTGCTGTTCTACAAACTTCTGTACTTGGAGGCCCAACAACTGTCTACAAGAATATAAGTGCGTAGACATCACATACTATGTGCCTCATACAAGTTTGTTTGTAGATTCTACAGATCCAAAGATCATATCGTCTACCAATTTAAGTATAACATTGATCCCGCATTAGAATCTTATAATAGAGATGAGTTTAAAAGCTTAATTGCTATGAATGTTCTAGAATTTGTGGTTTTTACTGGTTGTTTAGAGTTGCTTTCTTCTATGAAAAATATTTGAGAAAGATGCCAGGAGCTTGATGACATCTATGAAGACATTCATCTCATGTATTCATTTTGCTGTGAGAACTTTATGGATAATGATTTAATGATCACTGTTCATGAGAGGATTTCATCCCGCATGGAAAAACCTAGACTTTTGCAGGATCAAAAAGCTAAAGAAAAGGCAACATCATATGAAGAACCTCCATCGAAACTGCCTGAACATATTGCTAATAAAGAGGTTATGCTTGACGTTTCACCCTCTCAACTAGTGGAATGTAAGCCCGAAGGTAAGACCATCGCTGAGCTACTCGCTATTTACCTTAGCAATAATGAAAAGGAGAGATTTGATTAAACAATTGAATCAGCTACTTATGAAAATAAAATTCCACATACAAATAGTATTCTTGTTAATTATATCTCATTCTCTAGTAATGGTTTCTATAAGTCCCAAACTTATGATGATTGTTCTAAGGAGGGTTCGTGCCTAGACAGTGATTTTTGGGACTTTCGTGAGGAACTAGAAAATGAATCTTTCTATGAATATTGTGATGCTATTAACATGGTACGTGAATCCTCATTGGAAGAGGAGGATGAGTATTTTGAAGAACAAATGAGAAATATGACGGAAATCCCATTGGAGAAGGATGAAGTTCCTTCCCAAAGAGAGGATGAACACGAAGAAGAATGGCTAATCCTTAAGGATATGCAACTACTGGACATGTGAGAGCAGGTGGATTACTGTTCTTGTAATTTGTTAATTTTATTTTAAGGGATGAAGCAATATAATGGTAGGACTAACAAGCTTTATGATTATGAATGCATTCCTCTCTTTAAAGAATTTTTATCAACCAATACTCACATAAACGGTAATAATGTAAAACTCTTGGAATACATAGTTTATGAAGGGTCTAATGAGCTGCTTAGAAAAATAGGTATTATTATGAAAAGTGGCGATAATGAGGATTTAGCAAGGTATCATAATATGAAGGGAATATGCCCGAGAGGCAATAATAAAGTGATTATTATCGTATTCCTTATTTATGATAAATGTTTATTTTACATGCTATAATTGTATTAATACGGAAACGTTAATACATGTGTGTTTAATAAACAAAAAGGAAGTTCCTAGTTATGCCTCTCTTATAAACTAGCTCGTTGATTAACATGATGATCAAAGTTTCCTGATCATGGACATTGGATGTTGTTAATAACAAGGTCACAACATTAGTGTAATGATGTGATGAACATTCATCCGAAGTATAGCATTACGATCAAAGTCATTGAGTTTATATTGCTATAACAACTTACAGTGATCCTAATCCTTAGACCATGAGATCATGTCAATCACTAACAGAAAGAGTTTCTCGATGACATCAAACGTCACACCGTGGCGGGTGATTATAAAGATGGCTTGAACTACTAAAGTGTTATGTTGAGACCCATGGATCGAGTGGAATTTGTTCATCCCGATGACGGATAGATATGCTCTGGGCCCTCTCGGTGATATCACATTGATTAGCTTGCAAGCAAGTGATTTGATTACTAGAATGTTATATCAGGAGCGAAAAGAGTGCATGTCGATATGAGATCAAACTAGGTATGGAGATACCGATGATCGAATATCGGACATGTAATATATCGTGAAACAAAGGGATTAAGATACTAGCGTAAAGGTTCACAAGATCACGAAGTCATCGTTGAATGTGTGGGAGTCAGTATGGATCTCCAGGTCCCGCTACTGATTATTGATCGGAGAAGGGTCTCGATCATGTCCGCAGTATTCGTGAACCGTAGGGTGACACACTTAAGGGATGCCGACACCATTCTGAACAAATGATATGCCAGAAAAAGAAAAGGAAAGCGCGGGAATTTATTTCACTAGACAAGGAACTGCTTTGGTTGAAATTAAACTGGTTCTGCATGTGAAATTGAAATGTTGTAAGGGGTTTTATGTGAATGTTTGTTAATTAAAGTAATTAACAAAATTCTGAATAAATAAATAAAAGAGTTTTATTTAAATAAGAGCTTGCATTAAATTTGGTGGAAATTTAATGCATGTGAGTGGATTTTTTAGTGGAGGCTTTTTAATGGGAGTGGAGGCTTTTCATTTTGAGTGGGAGCTCCACCCACATGAATGTGGAATAGGTGGGGGAAGCCCCCATGGCTGGGCGCCATGCCCCTTGGGTGCCCCCATATCCCCTATAAAAGGCCCCCTCTCCTCCTCTCAAAGCACACCTCCTCGTGAAGGATCTCTCTCCCCCCTTTAGAATTTCCCCATGGTCTCGGATCAGCGAGATACATGTTCTGTGGCTTTTACGGAAGGATTTATTGCTTCCTTCAAGGCGGCGTGGGTTTGTCGGGGTACCCGTCGTGTGTCGATCACGGATGCACCACTGCTTTGAGTCTTGGACTTGATCGTCTTGGACCGGTGGACGGATGGACTTCATCACGATCTTGAGATCGGCAAGCGTTCGTCTACATCATCCACGAGTACAACCTCGTTAACGCTATTTGGTCTTCGAGGGTATTATTCTATGGATGTATATCCATCCGTTGCTTGTATCTAGTAGATAGATCTTGGTACATAGATGTTCCCATCGTAGGAATTTTTTTGTTTTCTATGTTGCGAACCCAACATAATATTATGGATTATATTGTCAATTATTGTCAAGAACATTTTAGTGGTAATGCACTTGTGATAAAGAGTAAGGAGCTATGTAAAACAATAGTTCCCGAAACTAACATTTTGCATGAACCACTAGATAATGAGGAGGATGATACGTCGTAAACGTATATATAATTTTTGATGTTCCATGCTTGTTTAGTATCAAATTTTCTATGATTTGTATATACTTTGAGGTATTTTTATACATTTTCTGGGACTAACCTATTAACAAGATGCCGCAGTGCCAGTTGCCTTTTTTCTGCTGTTTTTGGTTTCAGAAAAGCTAGTAAGGAAATATTCTCGGAATTAGACAGGACAAAAACCAAAGTCAATATTTCACCAAGGAGAACACGGAGTCTAGAGGAGAGACGGAGGGGAGCCACAGGGCGGCCACACCCCCTAGGCGCGGGCTCACCCTAGGCGCTGGGCGAGTGTGGGCCCTACCGCCTCTGCCTCGCCTCTTAGCCTATAAGCCCCTGGTGCCAAAACCCTAAGTACTCGGATCTCCACGAAGCAGGTTGCCGCTGCCACCATCGTCCCTAGATCGGGAAGATGAGCTCTTCTCGGCACCACTGGTAGAGAGATCATCCCGGAGGCCTTCTTCATCACCATGCCAGCCTCCGGTATGATGCGTGAGTAGTTCACCCTTGGACTATGGGTCCATACAGTACCTAGATGGTTATTTCTCCTCCTTTGTGCTATCATGTTTAGATCTTGTGAGCTTCGTTCATGATCAAGATCATCTATTTGTACTCATGCATGTTGTGTTTGCGGGGATCCGATGGATATTGAGATACTATGTCAGATTGATTATTGATTTTAGCATGTCTTATTGATTATTGATTCTATCATGTCTGTGTTGTTTGAGATCTTGCATGCTCTCCGTTTCTAGTAGCTATCTTGGCCAAGTAGATGCTAGTGACTCCAAGAGGGAGTATTTATGCTCGATAGTGGGTTCATGCCTCTATTGAATCTGGGGAAGTGACAGAAATTTCTAAGGTTGTAGATGTGTTGTTGCCACTAGGGAGAAGACAATAATCTTTTGTTCATGGAATAATTGTATTGTTTACTTTACACACATTGCTTAATGCACTTATCCGTCGCTTGCAACTTAATACTGGAGGGGGTTCAGATGATAAAATGAAGGTGGATTACTAGTCATAGATGCAGTTGGATGGCGGTCTATGTATATTGTTGTAATGCCCAATCAAATCTCATAGGAATCATGAATGTCTAGTATTTGCATTGTTATGCCTTGCTCAGTTCCTGTCAATTGCCACGCTGTAATTTATTTACCTAGTATGTTATGTTATTTATCTTAAGGAGAACACCTCTAGTGAACTATGGACCCCGGTCCAATCTTTACCATTGATACATCATCTAATGTTACTGTTTACTTTCTGCAAGCAATCATTACCTTCCACACTATACGTTTAATCATTTGTTTTCAGCAAACCAGTGAGATTGACAACTTCACTGTAAGTTGGGGCAAAGTCTTGAGTTTGTGTTGTGCAGGATTCCAAGTTGCTAGCAACACCTTGGAGTTGTTTCCTTGATCCTACTTGTTTCATAACTGAGGGAAAATTTGCTGATGTGCTCATCATACCTTCCTCTTGGGGTCTCCCAACGAAGCTCTACTATTGAGTCACGTCAGAGGAACACCAAAAAGGTGAGGTTGAAGAAAAACATCGTTCTACTAATAATAAGTTTGTTTATGATGCCCTAGTCTCTAGTAATGATTCTTGTTGTGTTGAAACTGAAGATAATTTATCTGCAGAGGCTTTATGCCTAGATACTCATTTGGAGAACACTAATAATGATGAACTCGAGATAAATCCTTGTAGTATTAATGAGCAAGTTTCGGGAGGGCACATATTTGATGAAATATTTGTTGATGATGCTTCTTTTGTGACTGGATTCATAACTCTAGAACTGATGAACTTGTTAGCAAGGGTGATAAACTAGAGAATAGAGACACTTTTGAATTTTTCCCTGCTGTTAAAGATGAGTATTATGAAGTGTTCCCTCATGATAGTGTAGATCAAGAAGAGTACTATAAAGTGTATCCCGATGATGCTATTAAAGGTAAAAGGTTTGAATTTATATGTAAATATCTAATCCTTTTGTTGAAGCTATCGAGGGAGGTATGTTCAGCACACATGGCGCATCAATCATCACTTGTGAGCAATAACACATTTATCTACATGACTCCGATGCACAACAAGAGGGTGAGACTTCGACCAGGCTATAATAGTAAGTGTTCCAAACCTCTTTTGGAGGTAAGAATAAATAATTCTCTGGCTCATATCTATTTAAATAATAATGGAGAAAAGCCTGACTACTTGGTTATAAGAAAGCGCTTCCCGGGAGGTAATCCAGAAGTCATTAGGTGTCTTTCTTAGTTTTGTGTCTTGAGTCTAGAAGCATTCATGTTGCATTGGCATTTTTATTCTCTACATGATTTGCTATTAGACTTATCTTGTTGTAGTTTTCAAAAGGTAGAATTTATTGTTACTATGTGTTGCATAACTCAGTTGTACTTAAATCCCATCCTATACACGTTAATGTTGGTCGAAAATTTAAGCTATCATTTTTCTGTCAAAACATTGTGCTTCATTAAGTTACAGGTTAAGAAATAATTCTTGAAGAAACAGAATTTTTTTGACGATTCCAGTATATTTAACGACCAACTATATGTCCAGAATAAAAATTTCAGCCATATAGTTCCGTCTGTATTGATATCTATGCCATCGTCAAATTTTATTTTCAAGGTATAGAAAGTTTAACAACCAACTATACGGCGGGACCGTTTTGGTTCGGCCGTATAGTTACAGCTGTATAGATATCGACACCTGCTTCGAATTCTTATTTTTGGTTACTGCACGTTCGACGACCAACTATACGGCGGGAAATATTTTTCCTGCCGTATAGTTTCGGTCGTATAGTTGGTGCGACCACAAAATCACTATGGAGAGGTAACTCAGGTATCAAAATCTCGATATACTTTCTCCCTAATTCCTCTAAAACCTCGAAACTTTCGAACTTCCTAGATTGTAATTCTCTATAGAAGTTCATGTTTTCTCTTTACTTTCTTTTTGTCGGTTGGGCGAACGAACTATGTTTGTATACCAAACCGATGCATTTTATTTTGTGTGTTATTTTCGCAGGAACTTAAACCTTGTGTGACGACGTGTACGGTAGTGCCAACCGTGCAAACACTCGTATGAGCCACTTGGTTGCTTTAATTCAAAATGCCTACCTAATAATGTCTGGTAAAACTTTCCAACTCAAACCTATTTTAATAAGCACATAGGGGCTGCACACTCGTGTTTCATATTTTGTCTCACTTGCACTTCATAAAAATCTGGGAGTATGCACAACTCTTGGACCTAGCTTGTTGACTTAAGTGTGGTGCTTAGGTTGATGAACCGACTCAGTGGGACTTGTATTTTTATCACTTGTGAGCTAATCCCCGTGCCTTCGAAAACACAAAATATTTTATTTTCCTCTTAGTTTCCAAGAAGGTTCTCAAGGAAGGCAGTCACCAGGATATATCAAGAAATATACGTTAAAGCAAAGGTTCTTTGTCCATCAAAAGAGAGGTTACTTGTACCTCAACGGTAAAGTGTGTCACCCTTGTTTTCAACTAAGCTTGGGGAGTTAAAGTGTGTCACCCTTGTTTTCAACTAAGCTTGGTGGTGGCACGGCAGATGCCATGGGTAGGCATAAGTTGGGAGCCAATGGATGCTAGTGGGATCCAGGGAGGGAAGATGTAGTAGTTTCTACACACAGAACACTAGAACTCGATCTTTATTCAACACCAAAGGATCTACACTTTCTCCTCGAGCTGTTTGAGCGAGAGGAAGAAGAAGCTACCAAACATGTAGTAAATATGCATGCATATGAATTTCAAGAACCAAAATGAGATACAATTTGAACAAAAACACCAAGTAAACCAAGACGGCACACACAAGAGCATGACACGACAAAAGGTGTCCAAATTGTATCAAAGAACCAAATCAACACATGAAAGATCATAAGTTCAACAAATGAACTAGAAATAATCCAAAGAGCAAAATATAGACAAGAACACAAATGCTCAAGGATTTATCTCATTCTAAAAGGTTAAAACAAGAAATAAGGGATGAGACAAAACCAACTCCCAAAAAGAGGAAGGTTCCAACAAAAAACCAAACTCTCCACACTTTTCATGATGGCACAGAGTACCAAAACAAAAAGATCAATCTTCCAAGCAAATAAAACATGATATGGATCAAAACAAGAAGCATAAAAAAAGAGTGTTCCTAATAATATAGGAGATCTCCCCCATGAATAGTGCATTATGTAGGGTTTTTATTTTGAATGAAAAATTCACACAATTGGTATCATCATTACTACCTAAATTAAATAAAACACAAGAGAATGCCAATAAAATCAAATGATCCAAAGTAAGCAAGGAAAACTTGGGAGCAAAACAAACCATTTTCTTGGCAAAAGATAGGACAAAATAAACAGAGGCCAAATTGAATATGATTAATAAATTCTAACAAAAATCGAGTACTAGTTGTCCAAGGATAATAAGTACTAGTACTAATCTTCCCGAGGAAGTTTGCAAAGATATACAAGATTTATTCACACAAACAAGCATATAACAAAAATATAAGAATTAAGCTTGATGCTACGAAAGAGATTTCTTGATAGCTCCAAATAGTCATACACTCACTAGTGATTAGAGTAACTTGAAGAAAATGGTTTCCATGAGGATATAGAGATCCAAATATGAGGAAACACATACCAAGAAACACTCTCACACAAGATCCAAAAGATGAGCAATAAAAACATCCAAGCAAATCAGAACTTGTATGATCTAATCTGCCATGTAGGAGCTAGATAATTTTCAATATCAATTCTAAGTGGCACTAACTCAAATTACCACATTTTTTAGGTTTCTAATATGCACAAAGCATATGACCTGCCATAATGTGATAAAACATGAAATCTCAACAAGATGAAAAAAGATCAAAATAGAGATAATTAATCGACATTATGGAACATGAATTTCTCACGAGAATGACACACCACATAGATAATCTTGCAGTATCAATACTAAGTGGTATTCCTCATGTACACACATTTCAGGATTGTGAAATTCCCAAGCATGACACTCCACCAAAATGGGATAGTCCATTAATCTCTCACACGAGCCACATAAGATACCAAATATATTCAAGAGAGGCTCCAACACAAAAAACACATGTATATGGTGTGCCACCCAATCATACACAAATATACTTGATAACTCAAAATAAGTAAGTGGTAAGCAGAACATTCACAAAAACATGCAAGGTACAAAACCAACACATGCACAGGGGGGTCAAGTAACTTTCAATGTAAAAAAGTTGAGTACAAGTTACCACAAGAAGGAACGTTGGATATAAGATATGATATGATTTTCCAAATGACTTGGCTTGAGTAAATATAATAGATTAAGATCCCTCAATTCTGATGTAGCCAAGTCTCCAATGCCCTCCACAAATATATATCGATAAAGTCTTGGCTTGTTGGTCCACAACCAAGTTGGGTCCTAAGAAGTTAGTCACAATAGACTTGGCAATCCAAATGGTTCTTTTATTGTCATCACATTAGGCACCAACATATTTTGCAAAAACATTGCCAACCTCATCCTTACGAATAGAATAAGCATCATCAATTATGATAGAGTTGGATGAGGAGATACCAAAGGTGAATGAGGAAGAAATGTGCCCCTTTTCATGGAAAATATATCAAGTTATCCTCTTGCTATATTTATTTTTAGGTGAAGCACCAAATTTAGGAAGAGCGTGAGTCTTCTTGGGAAGAGGATCATTTCTAACTAGAGGTAGAGCTTAAGTCCACTTCCCTTGTTGCTTCTCTCTAAGGGACTTTTTCTTCAATGGTGAAGATCCAAAATGATTCCCTTCTTCCTTGCACTTGAAGCAAACAATGTTGACCAGAGTCTTGACTTGATCTTGGCCATTCTTCTTTTTGCCCTTGAACTTATTATTGTTAGTAGACTTGTTATTTTTAGAGTTGAATCCAAGCCCACTCTTGTCATTGGGGGATTTTTGCACACTCAAGATGTTGTTGTTGAGTGTGGCCTTCCCTTTATGACCCTTTTTCAAGTCATTCTTCAAAGAAGTGATTGGAGCCTTAAGCTCTTTGATTTCCTATACATGGTTAGTGTTAACAACAATATTAGAGGAAGTATAAGCATCATTATTAGAGCAACAAGGCACAAAATGTAATTCATCACAAGATGTGGCAATGGCATGAGTAGATGAATTACAAGGACTAGCACATGGAAAAATGATATTTGGAGTTGATATAGTGCTAATGTCCACATGAAGATCAATAGATGTTACCTTTGACACAATAGCCTTATGAGCCAACTTTAGCCTATCATGGGATACTAGAAGATCCTCATGCAAGCTTGAAATCTTAACATGAATTCCTTCCAACTTCCCATAGTTGCTAGTTAGAAAATAAAGTTGAGCCTTTAGCTCAACATTCTCCTTCAAAATAGATGCTTCACAAGAAATAGAGTTAGTAGCACAAGCATCATCATTATTTGCATGACGTGAGGGCAACTTGGCGAGATCTTTAGAATATGAAGCTTTAAGTTGCTTATGTGACTCGGTGAGTTTGATAAGCTCACCCTTAACGACCTGAGAGCCATTTTCGAGGTGCTTAAAATCCTCAACAAGTTTAGCATGGGCAACTACAAGTTCATCATTTTTATTTTTGAAGACATTTGACACCACAAGTTCTCTATCGTGGTTTTCCTTTACTCTAGATAATTATAGAGTAAAAGTCTCCTCAAGAAATTCTGTAATACCTCAGGCTCTATGCTCTAAGCAACAAGCCAACATGAACCCAAAGTGGACAGGACGTACTACGAGGGGGTTGGATGACCACCCACACGCAGGCATAAAAGGGGATTGGCAGGACACGGTACCGGCCAACCATCCCGCCCACTTTTATGATTGGTATCAGGTGTGAGCGGCGTAGTCGATAAGCATACGAATAGACATACACAAGTGTGTATGTACAAAACATACAAGAGTACATCAATGACAGACCATCTAAAAGAAATAGAAATATTCAACACCATATGGCAAGATCCAAATATCCTAGATAATTCTAATAGTTTAGGATACATCCTCATACATCACACATAAGAGTATCAAGCGAAAACGGAAGACAAGATCCGATTGCGGATAAGAAGTAAATTGGCGTAAGACGTCCTGTAAATAAGCACATCCTGCCCACATGATCTCAAGATCTCCATGCCTCGGAAACTCTACGCCTGACATTCATTGCCACCATCATCGGTCTCCTCGACCCAATATCCTTCATGTGGATATACCTATCCATCTGAACAAAATATTTATCATGTGAGACCCTAGGGGGCTCAAAAGTATTTATGCATCTAAAGGGAACAACCTGGGGGTGACGCAATTGTAGGGAAAATAAAGCCTAGAAGTTCTATAGAGTCACGCTACAACATCTGCCTAACCAATGATAGATGGACGCTCGTTAATTAAACATCAGTGAATTACCCAACAAAAATATGTCAACATAAGTAAACATCGCTTGCCCACCTCCCCGCCGAGCGAGAAGGCGGAAGAACTTCCCATCCGTTGGAATTTTTATTAATCATTCCATGAATATGTTACTATTAATAGTCAAGTTTTAGTCAATTTAACATCGTTACTTTAGTTATACTTGTCTATGATTGAGAAACTGTGCTCCAAGTCGTCCATAACCGCGGACATGGCTTTCAGAAAGATTTACCCTGCAGGGGTGCACAATTAGCAACACACGCACGATCAACCTCGAAAAAACAAAATGAAAACCCAACGAGGCATCACGACAAAGCATTCACAAGATTCATAAAATATTTTAGGGGGCCACCCCACTAAGCTACCCGCTATGAAGTCGGCTGGGCTCCGCGAGGGACCAAGGGATTTGCGACGACAGCTTTAAACGACTAGGAACACGAAAGTGTGACTTGGTTTGTCGATACCACGAAAACATGGCGCGGGGTTCCAAAAAGGTACAGTAGTAAACGCTCCTCGAGCAACAGCTATAACGAAGCAGTAAAACATGGCATAAGTACATGATAGTAATAACGCCCCAAACTACTTTATGGCCCCAAAAAATAAGTTATGACTCAAGCTCTGACTAAGGGGATTCATGGTCCCACATGCGGATAGTGCGATAGTTAAGGAATAGGTATCAAGTACTCAGGGTCCTACGAGACACATGTGAGATTCTTTAGTTCTCCCATTACTACTCAATTCAGTTGTTTAGGTACCTCATTATTCAAAGACTCTCACAAACCCTACACATGCAATTCTACGACTCACATGGCTCAAACAACTCCTGTAGTAATGGCTCATAGGATTGAGGGAACAAGCTTCAGTGGGGTTTAAAAGTAAAGGCTATGCAATACTTGGGATTCAAATTAATTCGGATCGTGACTCATGATGCAATACTAGGATAGATGCAATATAATAGGTACTATATGTAGTGCAATCATGGGGAAATGCTTTCCTGGAAGTTCAGTTGTAGAATAAGATGGCTCCAGGTAAAACTCCTGAGGCTCCTAGTAACCTCCTTGCTCGGTGTCTATCTAGATAAAAACCAAACACACAAGGGACCAAAATAAATACATTGCACAATCATATAAATCATATGCAACAAGCAACCAAGTATTATATGATGCAATGATGCACAATTTACATGGCATAGCATAGCATGGCATGGGTGAGGTGTGGGGTACAAGATGAAAGCATTTGATTAAGTTTTTTAGTCATGTTTTGCTCCCATAAACATTGCTGGATGCTTAATATTTATATGATTCATGCTTCAATTCATATCAAGGAATGTATAGTTAGAATGGGCTCGTTGAGATAATCGATTTAGATATATCATTTGTGAAATTCGGAGTTACAAAATTAAAGTTATGCACTATTTAAGAAAAGTCATTTATTAACAATTAAATTATTTCAAAATTTTATATTGCTCAAATGATATTATAAATAGCTTAAATAGATTCCTCACATTTTTCTGATTCAAAATCATATATTATTCATATTATTTGCATTCATGAATTTAAATTATTATTAAAGTCAAAATTACTTAAAAGGGGTCAAGGTCAAAGGTTTGACTAGTTTGAAACATATTTGAAATGATTTGAATTTACAATTGGATTCAGATTCAAAAACTAAACACATTTTATTTTATAAGTTTTCTCAAATTCAAAACATTTTAAAAGATATGAATTATTTGATTTGATTTCATTTCTGGAATTTTATTTAAACTGAAAAAGACTGCAGGGTTTTTCCTACACATGGGAAACCTACCCACAGTAAAAAATAGGTGGGGTCAGATGGCATGGGTCCACACGCACGCGCAAGAAGTGGGACAGACGACATGGGGCCAGAATCCTGGACCGCGGGTTGAGGAGGTTAAACTTCTGGGTTGCTTTTTATAAAAAGCCAGGAAAAAGTGGACCGCGAGTTAAGGAAAGGAAAATGGCAGGGTCTTGGATGGAAAAAGTCGGACGGGCGGGTTGTTTGGCCTAGCGAATCTGAATCTCGAATTCGTAGAAACTGTCAACTGGAGACGAAGACCAGGCGAAGAAAACGATCAAATTAAGCAGAATCTGGAGATGGCGCAAACACGAGAAATGAAGAGGGCAGGTTGGTCTACAACTCCTGTATAGGAAGTATCTCCGGAGGAGGACCTCGGTGACGGGGATCTGGTGATGATCAACGGCCCAGATATAGATTTTTCCTGTCGAACTGAAAATGTTTTCGGAAGAAAACGGCCGCGACTTTGGACGATGATGGAGAGGTACCGAGCGTGTTTCGGGAGGAGATGCAAAAACATAAATTGAAGGTGGTGCCTAGCTCTATGATTTTGGAGAAGGAGGTTTATTCGGGGGTGCTACGGATCTACTGCTGCGGGGCCAAGAATAGACCTAGGAATGGACGTGGAAACTGCTGCTGCGCCGTTCGTATTACGGGCGCGGTGTGCAGCGCGCGCGTCGGCCTCTCGCGCTCGCGAAAAAGACGGGGTGGCAGCGAGAGCATGACGGGGTTGCTGGGGGCGCGCCTACCGGAACAAGCGATCCAGAGAGAGGAGGATCACCGAGAGGTGTGGGGCGGCTGACAGGCGATGACGAGGTGGACGGTGAGCAGCGATGGGCTGGCGTCTCCTCCTGGCTCCGTGTACTGCACGCGTCGACTCCGGTGACAGCAGGACGACGGTGGACGCGGGTGACACCTTCTAGGGTTCAGGTGGGGAAAACGACCATGGTGGCGGCGTAGGGAAGCTTTCATGGAAGAGAAGGAAGAGGCGGGGAGGCGACCTGGATAGGGATGGGTGGTGGTTGGGGTTGGCAGGTAAAAGAGCTGCCGCTACACGCTTTATGGAAAAGCAGAGCGAGGCATGAAGCAAGCGCGAGGCGGCGCCGAAGGCATGGGCACGGGCACGTGAGCAAGGCGGGGAAGAGGTACAAGGCGTGTCTCGAACTCCACTGGGTGTGATCAAGACATGCTAGAGAGGGGTCGGTGCAGCTAAGGCTTTGGGCGCGTGCACGCGGACAGAGGCATGCAGAATGTTCAAAGAACATGTGCACGCTGCCGATTCAGAGATAGAGGGTTGATTTCGGTTCAAAAAAGGGGTTGGGACAGGTTGCTCCATGTTGAGTCAGCTAGGTGTTGTGCATTAATGAGCGTAAGGCGTGTGTGTATGTTGCATGCCATGCATGGTGCCCACAGGTAGGAAGAAAGAGGGGTGTATGTGTGAGCCACATACAAGGTTAGGTGTAGGGTAGCTTAGCAGATTTAGGTTGGATTTAGCTTAGGGGAATTTGGATCAAAATCCAAGGTTTCAATTCAAAAGCAGTATTCAAAAAACAAAAGAACCAAGATGAGGCATTGTTAATACATGTGAGATGACATTGCACATACACATGAATGTGGTGGGTATTTTAATTGGAAAGTTATATATTCTGCAAGAATGTTAGGTTATCTATAAGGCTTTTTCACTTTTTCGATAGAAATATTAAGTCTTTGGTTTACAGAGTGAATTTCCTTTTGTAGATATTTCTCTAATTCTTCGATTACTCCTTTTTTTCTTTTTTTGTGAAAAATAATGTAGAAATTAAGTAGGTGAGATGTGGATGTCAAGACAAAACAAGATTGCAAAGGATAAGCACATGGCAATATTGTATAGGTTTGGATCAAACCCTTAGCGACCATGTGTAGATGGAAAAGAATTGGAGTCATATATATGTATGTGGCCTCGAGGAAAACTAAAAGAGAGATATATTGCCTACATACATATACATGGTGGAGTTGTAGATAGGTACCAAAAGGAAAGTGGCCATTGTTAGTAGATGGAAGGATCAAAGAGAGATTCCCTCAACTCATATCGGGCATGATACAATTTATCAAGAAGCAACTACAATATATCAAGAAGCAAATAAAAGTGATACAATTTATACAATGCATATGAGATAAAAACCAAATAGAGGGGTTTTATATAATGCTCAAATTCAAGGTGGCATGGTGACATGATCATGATATAATGATGATGCAATAAATGACATGTAGGAAGTAGCATTTTATTAGGAACCGTGCAGCACTACAGATGTTAGACAGACGGGATGCTACAAATTCCTTGGTGGTTTGTTATTCTTCAAGGGAGATCTTTAGATAAGCAATATCATTAGCATACCCACACTCATGTTCATTCTTTTGAAAAATGATATTTTCTTGCTCCTTAATAAGTTTCTTGCCCTCAATAGCACAAGTCATAATTTCAACAAACTTGGAGCAATCAATTTTATTTCTATGAAGAGCGGGAAATACAATCTCTCCCATCTCTTGAATAGAGGCAATATCATAATCAACAAGATGATCATCATTATTACCATCATAATCATCATCATCATGAGATATAATGAGATCCATGTTGGAGATATGCCCTAGAGGCAATAATAAATGTAGTTATTATTATATCTTTGTGTTTATGATAAATGTTTACATTCATGCTATAATAGTATTAACAAGGAAACATTGATACTTGTGTGATTTGTAAACTTAATTTGAAGTCCCTAGTATAGCCTCTATACTTCACTAGCTTGTTGGTTGATTAAATGATTGTGGTTTCCCTATCATGAACATTGAGATGTTATCAACAACAAGATCATATCGTTAGGAGAATGATATGGTGGACATACTCCTATTGATAAGCGTAGCATAAAGATCAAGTCATTTCAATAGTTCAATTGCTATATGCTTTACGATACATAGTAACCTAATTCCTTCGACCATGAGATCATGCATATCACCTTTAGGGATGGATGCTTTGATGACATCAAACACCACCGTAACTGGGTGGCTATAAAGGTGGCATTGAGTGTTGAAAGTATTGGTTGAAACACATGGATCAAGAGTGGGATTTGTCCATCCATATGGCGGATAGATATACTCAGGCCCTCTCGGTGGAATGTCATCCAATTAGCTTGCAAGCATGTATTTGGGTCTGGGATCACATATCACGGGAGCGAGAAAAGAGTACTTATCGGTAACAAGGTTGAACTAGGTATGCGAGATCTGAAGCGATCATAACCTTGGATAAGTAAACTATCGTGAGACAAAGGGAAATTGGTATCATATGTAAGTGGTTCATTCGATCGCAAGTAATCGTAGAAATATGTGGAGCCATATGAATTTCTAGATTCCTCTATTGGTTATTGTTCGGAGAAGTGTCTCGATCATGTCGCATAATTCACGAACCGTAGGGAGACACACTAAGGATTGACGTTGTTTTGAGTAGTTATGGTATTATGAGAAAGAGACCGAATGTTGTTCGAGTCTCGGATGGGATCCGGATATCGAGGTGATCCGGAATGGTCAGAATAAGATTCATATAAGAAAAGTCCCGTTTGAGTTCGGGAATAATTAGGTGTTTTCATCGGAATGTTATAGAAGGGTCCGGATTGTCCGGCACTCCGGGGAGGTACATGAATGTGTCATTGAATGATTGCATCATGTACTAATTGTTCTTGTTCCAAAACATGAAAGTCAAATTGCCGGTTTGAAAGTCAAGCTAAAGCGACCGTGGAAAACAGGAACTGTGGGAAACAAGCAAGAGGAGGTTGAAACCAACTTGGAGGAGGAGTTCAGTAACACCCTCAGAATCGGACCTATGCAAGTTTTAGCGAAACCCGCCAAACCCGCATAGAAACGATTCAAAGGTGCCCACCAGCACTTTCGGGGTGGAAAAGAAGTAATAACATTACACAACAGTCCTCGATGGGACCCACAGCGTATATATATATAACAATGACTCCATGAGTCAAGAATACAGATATAATATACAAAGATCCAAATCACCTTGAAAGCGATAGGCGTCCAGCTACGGACAAGATGCAAATGGGGCTAAGAGCCTGAAGAATAACCAATGGCGTCCATAACCCTGCCTGAGCCAAGCGGAAGGGTAACCAACTAAGGCGTCGATCTCAAAACCTGCTTAAACAAAAGGGGTGCCGACAAAGGGCAAAGGAAAAAGAGGAGCGTCAGTACTGAGGACAGTACACGGCGAGGCTAGAATTCGGCGGTCCTCGCCTACATAGGTATGGTGGACTGAAGCGGCAGCGGCAGCATGCACTAAACATCCTATAGAGACTCGATACAACTAACGGTTATCAGAGAGGGGTAAGAAAGACCTACCCGGATCCAACCTGAAGCTAACACCAAACAAACCCATCCTGGTGTTTCCCCCTCGAGACCAAACGAGGAAGTCAACCGAGGAACTCACACAGTTGGCAATTTTATTTATTCAGTTATCATTGCAGCAATTACTAGTCAGGTTTAGATAATCATTCTGATAAAGTAAGCAGTGGGCAATTTTAGTTAACCATTCCGTTATAGTGGCAACACTTACTAGTCAGATACAATTAGCATGAGATAACCCAAATCCCAGCAGTGGTTGGTACTTTTATTCAGCCATTCCGTTGTAGTTGCAATACTTACTAGTCAGGTACAATGGTCGCAAGCGACAATCCAAACAAGCATTTGTGGGCGGTATTATTTAACCATTCCATTATAGTAAAGCTGATTACTAGTCATTATAAAGTCAAATTTAGAGCAATAAACTTTAGTTATGCTTGTCTATGATCGAGATACTGTGCTCCAAGTCGTCCATATCCGCGGACACGGCTTTCAGAAAGTTTTACCCGGTGCACCAATAGCAACACACGCTCGATCAACCTCGGAAAACCAAATCAACACCCAACGAGGCTTTCACGGTGAACAATCACAGGATTCAGAAATATTTCAGGGGCCACCCTTGAGTACACCAACGGCAGTAAGCAAGCTCGAGACGGACTCAAGGTTTGGGTGAGCGGCAGTGAACGATCGGGAACCCAAACTGGGCTTGTCGACACCGCGAATCGTGTCCCGATCCTAAATAAGAGTGTGCTCCTCGCACAATCGTAAATACATAAGTAGCATGGCATAAGTAAGATCGTAAATAAAACCTCAAACTAGTTTGTGGCCCCAAGAAATAAGATGAATCAAGCTCGCTCGGGGGTCCCATATACCTCCGGATGTGGATATAGCGATAAATCAAGGAATGTATCAAGTACTCGGGGTCCTACGGACACAAGTGGGCGTTCGAAACCAAATGTTATCTATCACCCACCGATGCCTCTCGCTTACTTCAATTTTAGTTGTTAAACAGGAATTAAAGTGACGATAAGTAAAACTAGGATCATCTCCAACAACAACATGCGGCAATACATCAACAAGCTGTGGCCTGAGCACGCAGCACAGCACTAGAAAGCGACGACGCCAGCAAGTCCAACTATCTACCAAACAACAGGTAATAGGATGTGTCCAAGGCAATATAGGGCTGCACGGTATATCACAGGTACGGAAACTAAAGCATCGCAACACAGATAGCAATAGATCAACAGGAGGGAATAAATACTATAAAAGTAAGATAGATAGAAAGGGGGAGATGCTCGCCTGAAAACATTGTCGAAGGTTCAACCGGAGATCGGGGCGAAGCTCACATCAACTCAACGGCCTTATCCGCGAAGAAGCAAAACACTAGAAGAAACACCGGATGCACTATTTAATACACGGCAGAAGATCGGCATGATGCATGTATGATGGAGGACATGGCAAAAGTGCGATGCAATTAGGTCATATTAAGCGGAACCGGGGTCCCGACGATTAATTAGGTGGTTCATGTTATTTAGTTACCCCGCATATTAAATGTTGTTTAGCAAGACAACAGATGGAACCGATTCGCTACACATGTTTAAATGAGGCCAATATAAGGCTAGATTTGCCCGCATATGGGCCCCATATTTAATTATAAGGTGAATCGGCATAAGGCCCCCAACCCACATGATTATGCATGCAAGTATGGCAATTAATGTGCAACAAGTTTTATGTTTAGCATTTATAAAATAGAGCTCGGAAAAGGGGTCACACATTAGGGGTCTCGACGGCCTTGGGGTTCCGGGGTTCGGGGCCGGTCTCAGGGTCCAGGGTTCGACGGAAACGGTCTCGGCATGAACATTCTCGGATAACGGCGTAGATCTCGTCGTCTCCAGTGATCGGGCCATGTTGTCGGTCTTGGCGTTCAAGGTGGCGAACTTGGCGTTCCGGGGTGGAGACCTTGCCGTATCGGGGAGAAGATCTTGAGGTGCCGATTGTCGATGGCGAACTTTGCTGAGCCGGAAGAAGTACTCGGTGTCCATGTAGAAGTACTTGGTGCTCCGTGGCGGTTTTCTCAATCGACCACCGGTACCGTGGAGAGCTCGGGTGTCGTGGCGAAGATCTTGGTGGTTCTGGAAGGAGCTCTGAGGTTTTCGGCTTACCGATGGCGATCTTGAGGTTACGGGTGTTGAGTTAGGCCTTGGCGGATCGGTCTTGGATCCACAGTGCAGGGTCTTGATATCGTGTCGAAGACTTGCGTTACGAGAGGTTCACGATCCGCGGTTCCCGGCGATTGCTTTTGCTTTATGGATCCTTCATGTTCCATTTTCCCTATTCACGCTGGCGCACACTCGAAGGAGCTTCTCGGGTAGCTTGTGGCGGACTTGCTTGCAGGCTTGGGCTGCCGTGACTCCTCCGACGCTTAAGAGGTGGGTCCTGTGGACGAGCGGGCTTGGGAGGCTCGAGGCTCGGCCGGAGGCGGACGCGACGCGCACGGGAACGGCGAAGCAGCGAGGGCGCCGCGGGCGGGCGACGGGTCGGCGAGCACGAGGCGCTGGGCGGCCGCGGCTGAGCTGCGAGGCGGCCTGGGAGGGCTCGGCGAGGCTTGACGCCGGGAGGAGCGACGGGCCCGGGCGAGAGGTGGAGTCCGCGGAGGGAGGAGGGGTCGCGCGGAGGCGGAGGCTGGGGCTGGGGCGAGCCGGGTGAGGCGGAGCCCGGCGAGAGGACGCCGAGGGAGGCGGCCGAGGGGTGGAGGCGGCGAGGCGGGTGAGGGCCGACGAGGCGGTGAGGCGGCGGCGGGAGGCGCGGCAGCAGGGAGCGGGGCGAGGAGCGGAGAGGAGAGGTGGTCGCGGAGGCGGGCGAGGGCGAGCAGGCGCGGGAGGTGAGGCGGAGCGAGGGGTGGGAGAAAGGCGGTGGAGCTGGGGAGAGCGGCGGGCGAGGGAGGAGGGTGAGGAGGAGGGTGGTCAGGGGTGTGAGCAGTGAGGAAGAAACAGATGGCCGGGTGACGTGGGGATCGGGCGCTTGGCGTCTTGGCTGCGGTGCGTGTGGGTAGCGTGTTGGTGGTGGGTCCCAGGTGGGGGAGGGTGTCGGCGTGTGTTGCGATGCGTTGAGTGTCTTGGCGGTTGAGGGAGGGAGTTGGGTGATGTGGCGGATGTGAGTGGGTGGATGAAGGAAAGAGGTGAGGTGGCGTCTTTATTCTTGGTTGGGGTGATGTGGAGGAAGGGGTGGGTAGGATAGGTTGGGTGAACTTAGGATTTAGAAGGCGGGTTAGGTGGTCCGATTTAAATCCTGGGCGGTCGTCGGGTCATTCGCCCGCTCGACGCCCCACTAAAATAATATAAATTTTATTTGTTTTAATAACACCGCTTTGCAAACCGATAGTAGACAAACAAAATAATCCGGAGGCGGGGTTTTGCGTGTTGAGCGAAGGCAGGCGTTGGAAAACAAAATAGGTTTTCAAAATTAGTTTTTGACAAACAATTCATGATGACGATGCAATGCACAAATTTAACGCGATTTTATAGTAGTGGTTTTATGGGATGCCACAATTCGACACCACTAACAATGGATCTCGCCTCGAGATCCGCCTCATGGTACCGGAAGAAGGCCGGCGATCTGCGTCTTCGCTGTAGAGATCCTCGCGACACCACTAACAAGAGGTCGTTGTCCGTGATCGTCGAGAGAACACTCCAGAAACAAAAGATCGAAGGTAGAGGCATCAACAAATAAAGCCACCCCTAGCTTCCGTGGACGGAGTAAAATTGCTGGATCCACTGATTCGATGTACAAGGGCGAATGATAAGAGTAGTCGGATGGTGATCAGTCCATCGCGCACCCAAACCATTGCTCTGCACACGAATAGGCGAATTATGCAACCAACTCTCGGAATCAGACTGAAGATCTCGACAAGTGAGGTTCGGAAACAAAGGAGTGATGCAGGCTCTGCATCGGATCTGGCGTAGATGATGGCGTCGCGTCCGAAAACACCGGATAGCACAAACAAGGAACAAAGAATGGTACCGCAGTAGACGGATTCCTCAGGCAGCTTGAACACCGGATGGTAGGACACCGTTATCAAAGGAGGAAGCGACACCCTGAAGGTACGACGGAACCCAACTACGAGAAGTCCTGGACTCGAAGAAAGAGAAGAGAGCGGATTCAAAACACATCGAGGTAAGAGGAGAACAGCAGAGGGGTAAGGAGTAAAATCAGACCTAATCAGAACTATCCAACCGATTTTGCAAAAATAGTTTTGACACTCTACTTCGGCCGTTAGCTAGGTTATCCTACAGGCTGGACTTGTGGGGTATCGCAACTGCTGAGCTCTGATACCACTCTGTAACACCCTCAGAATCGGACCTATGCAAGTTTTAGCGAAACCCGTCAAACCCGCATAGAAACGATTCAAAGGTACCCACCAGGCACTTTCGTGGGTGGAAAACGGTAATAACATTACACAACAGTCCTCGATGGGACCCAGAGCGTATATATATATAAATGACTCCATGAGTCAAGAATATAGATATAATATACAAAGATCCAAATCACCTTGAAAGCGATAGGCGTCCAGCTACGGACAAGATGCAAATGGGGCTAAGAGCCACAAGAATAACCAATGGCGTCCATAACCCTGCCTGTGCCAATCCGGGGTAACCTCGCTAACGGCGTCGATCTCAAAACCTGCTTAAACAAAAGGGGTGCCGACAAAGGGCAAAGGAAAAAGAGGCGTCGATCGAGGCCAAGACAGCGAGGCTAGAATTCGCGGTCCTCGCCTACATAGGTATGGTGGATCAAGGCGGCAAAGATGCACTAAACATCCTATAGAGACTCGATACAACTAACGGTTATCAGAGAGGGGTAAGAAAGACCTACCCGGATCCAACCTGAAGCTAACACCAAACAAACCCATCCTAGTGTTTCCCCCTCGAGACAAACGAGGAAGTCAACCGAGGAACTCACACAGTTGGCAATTTTATTTATTCAGTTATCGTTGCAGCAATTACTAGTCAGGTTTAGATAATCATTCTGATAAAGTAAGCAGTGGGCAATTTTAGTTAACCATTCCGTTATAGTGGCAACACTTACTATTCACATACAATTAGCATGATATAACCCAAATCCCAGCAGTGGTTGGTACTTTTATTCAGCCATTCCGTTGTAGTTGCAATACTTACTAGTCAGGTACAATGGTCGCAAGCGACAATCCAAACAAGCATTTGTGGGCAGTATTATTTAACCATTCCATTATAGTGAAGCTGATTACTAGTCATTATAAAGTCAAATTTAGAGCAATAAACTTTAGTTATGCTTGTCTATGATCGAGATACTGTGCTCCAAGTCGTCCATATCCGCGGACACGGCTTTCAGAAAGTTTTACCCGGCCGGGGTGCACCAATAGCAACACACGCTCGATCAACCTCGGAAAAACCAAATCAAAACCCAACGAGGCTTTCACGACGAACAATCACAGATTCAAATATTTGGGGCCACCCTTGAGTACACCAACGGTAAGCAAGCTCCGAGACGGACTCAAGGTTTGGGTAGAGCAGTGAACGATCGGGAACCCAAAACTGGGCTTGTCGACACCGCGAATCGTGTCCGATCCTAACAAGTCAAGGTGCTCCTCGCACAATCGTAAATACATAAGTAGCATGGCATAAGTACAGATCGTAAATAAAACCTCAAACTAGTTTGTGGCCCCAAGAAATAAGATGAATTAAGCTCGCCTGTGGGGTCCCATATACCTCCGGATGTGGATATAGCGATAAATCAAGGAACAGTATCAAGTACTCGGGGTCCCACGGGACACAAGTGGGCGTCGAAACCAAATGTTATCTATCACCCACCGATGCCTCTTCTTACTTCAATTTTAGTTGTTAAACAGAATTAAAGTGGACGATAAGTAAAACTAGGATCATCTCCAACAACAACATGCGGCAATACATCAACAATCGTGGCACCGACACACGCAACAACACTTGAGCAGCGATCACGACGCGCAAGTCCAACTATCTACCAAACAATGTAATAGGATGTGTCCAAGGCAATATAGGGCTGCGGTATATCACAGTACGGAAACTAAAGCATCGCAACACGTATAGCAATAGATCAACAGGAGGGAATAAATACTATAAAAGTAAGATAGGTAGAAAGGGGAGATGCTACTTTGAAAACATTGTCAAGGGTTCAACCGAGATCGGGCGAAGCTCACATCAACTCAACGGCCTTATCCGCGAAGAAGCAAAACACTAGAAGAAACACGGATGCACTATTTAATACACGCAGAAGATCGGCATGATGCATGTATGATGGAGGACATGGCAAAAAGATGCAATTAGGTCATATTAAGCGGAACCGGGGTCCCGACAATTAATTAGGTGGTTCATGTTATTTAGTTACCCCGCATATTAAATGTTGTTTAGCAAGACAACAGATGGAACCGGTTCGCTACACATGTTTAAATGAGGCCAATATAAGGCTAGATTTGCCCGCATATGGGCCCCATATTTAATTATAAGGTGAATCGGCATAAGGCCCCCAACCCACATGATTATGCATGCAAGTATGGCAATTAATGTGCAACAGGTTTTATGTTTAGCATTTATAAAATAGAGCTCGGAAAAGGGGTCACACATTAGGGGTCTCGACGGCCTTGGGGTTCCGGGGTTCGGGGCCGGTCTCAGGGTCCAGGGTTCGACGGAAACGGTCTCGGCATGAACATTCTCGGATAACGGCGTAGATCTCGTCGTCTCCGCGGTAGTCGGGCCATGTTGTCGGTCTTGGCGTTCAAGGTGGCGAACTTGGCGTTCCGGGGTGGAGACCTTGCCGTATCGGGGAGAAGATCTTGGAGGTGCCGGCTTCGATTGTCGATGGCGAACTTTGCTCGGAGCCGGGAAGAAGTACTCGGTGTCCATGTAGAAGTACTTGGTGCTCCGTGACGGTTTTCTCAATACGACCACCGGTACCGGAGAGCTCGGGGTGTCGTGACGAAGATCTTGGTGGTTCCTGGAAGGAGCTCCTGAGGTTTTCGGCTTGCTTACCAATGGTGATCTTGAGGTTACGGGGTGTTCAGGTTAGGCCTTCGGCAGGATCGGTCTTCGGATCCCCGGTCTGGGGTCTTCAGGTATCGTGTCGAAAGACTTGCGTTCTGAGAGGTTCACGATCCGTGGGTTCCCGATGCAGTTGCTCTTTGCTATGTGGATCCTTCATGTTCCATTTTTCCTATTCACGAAGCCGGCACACTCGGCGGAGCTTCTCGGGCAGCTTGTGGCGGACTTGCTTGCGGCTTGGCCGCTGCGACTCCCTCCGACGCTTAAGAGGTGGGTCCTGTGGACGCCGGAGGCCGGGCTTGGGAGGCGAGGCGGCATGGCTGCCGGAGGCGGACGCGACGCAGACGGGAACGGCGAGGCGACAGCCGACGGGCGCGGGGCCGGGCGACGGGTCGGCGACGAGGCGGGCGGCTTGGTGGCGGCGGGAGGCGGCCTGGGAGGGCTCGATGTAGGCGCGAGCTGACGGGGGAGGAGCCGACGGGCCCGGGCGGAGAGGAGTCCGCGAGGGAGGAGGGTCGCCGGAGCGCGCGGAGGCGGCTGGGGGGCGGGGCGAACTGGGTGAGGCGGAGCAGCGGGAGGAGAGGAAGCGGGCGGCCGAGGGAGCGGTGGAGGCGGGCGAGGCGGGTGAGCTGGGCCGACGAGGGCGAGTGAGGCGGCGAGAGGAGGTGCGCTGCAGAGGGAGCGGGTCCGCGAGGAGCTGGAGAGGAGCGAGGTGGTCAGGCGGAGGCGGGCGAGGCGAGGGCAGGCGCGGGCGAGGCGGCAGGCGCGTGACGTGGAGAGGCGGCGGGCGCGGAGCTGAGAGAGGCCGGGCGGGAGGGGGTGAGGAGGGTGGTCGCGGGTGCAGGCAAAGCGAGGAAGAAGAACAATGGCCGGGGGTGACGGGGATCGGGGCATGCGGGCGTTGGCTGCGCGGGTGTGTGGGTAGCGTGTTGTCGGGTGGGTCAGCGGGCAGGGGAGTGGGTGTCGGCGTGTTGCAAAGGTGAGGCTGGCGGTTGAGGGAGGAGTTGGGTGATGTGGCAGGATGTGAGTGGGTGGATGAAGGAAAGAGGTGAGGCGTCTTTATTCTTGGTTGGGGTGATGTGGAGGAAGGGTGGGTAGGATAGGTTGGGTGAACTTAGGATTTAGAAGGGCGGGTTAGGTGGTCCGATTTAAATCCTGGGCGATCGTCGGTCATTCGCCCGCTCGATCGCCCACTAAAAATAATATAAATTTTATTTGTTTTAATAACACCGTTTGCAAACCGATAGTAGACAAACAAAAATAATCCGGAGGCCCGGGGTTTGCGTGTTGAACGAAGACGAGGCGTTTGGAAAACAAAAATAGGTTTTCGAAATTAGTTTTTGACAAACAATTCATGATGACGACGATGCAATGCACAAATTTAACGCGATTTTCTAGTAGTGGTTTTGCGGGATGCCACAATTCGACACCACTAACAATGGATCTCGCCCTCGAGATCCGCCTCATGGTACCGGAAAGAAGGCCGGCGATCTGCGTCTTCTCGCTTCGTGTAGATCCTCGCGACACCACTAACAAGAGGTCGTTGTCCGTGATCGTCGAGAGAACACTCCAGAAACAAAAGATCGAAGGTAGAGGCATCAACAAATAAAGCCACCCCTAGCTTCCGTGGACGGAGTAAAATTGCTGGATCCACTGATTCGATGTACAAGGGCGAATGATAAGAGTAGTCGGATGGTGATCAGTCCATCGTGCACCCAAACCATTGCTCTGCACACGAATAGGCGAATTATGCAACCAACTCGAATCGATCAAGATCTCGACAAGCGAGGTTCGAAACAAAGGAGTGATGCAGCTCGATCGGATCCGGGCGTAGATGATGGCGTCGCGTCCGAAAACACCGGATAGCACAAACAAGGAACAAAGAATGGTACCGCAGTAGACGGATTCCTCAGGCAGCTTGAACACCGGATGGTAGGACACCGTTATCAAAGGAGGAAGCGACACCCTGAAGGTACGACGGAACCCAACTACGAGAAGTCCTGGACTCGAAGAAAGAGAAGAGAGCGGATTCAAAACACATCGAGGTAAGAGGAGAACAGCAGAGGGGTAAGGAGTAAAATCAGACCTAATCAGAACTATCCAACCGATTTTGCAAAAATAGTTTTGACACTCTACTTCGGCCTTTAGCTAGGTTATCCTACATTTGGACTTGTGGGTATCGCAACCGAGCTCGATACCACTGAACACCCTCGAATCGGACCTATGCAAGTTTTAGCGAAACCCGCCAAACCCACATAGAAACGATTCAAAGGTGCCCACCAGCACTTTCGCAAGGGTGGAAAACGAAGTAATAACATTACACAACAGTCCTCGATGGGACCCACAGAACAGATATATATATAAGCGACTCCATGAGTCAAGAATACAGATATAATATACAAAGATCCAAATCACCTTGAAAACGATAGAGCGTCCAGCTACGGACAAGATGCAAATGGGGCTAAGAGCCCTGAAGAATAACCAATGGCGTCCATAACCCTGCCCAGGCCAAGCCGGAAGGGTAACCTCTAACGCGCCGATCTCAAAACCCGCTTAAACAAAAGGGGTGACAAAAAGGGCAAAGGAAAAGAGGAGCGCCAAGATCGAGGCCAAGACACGCGAGGCTAGAATTCGACGGTCCTCGCCTACATAGGTATGGTGGACTGAAGCGGCAGCGGCAGCATGCACTAAACATCCTATAGAGACTCGATACAACTAACGGTTATCAGAGAGGGGTAAGAAAGACCTACCCGGATCCAACCTGAAGCTAACACCAAACAAACCCATCCTGGTGTTTCCCCCTCGAGACCAAACGAGGAAGTCAACCGAGGAACTCACACAGTTGGCAATTTTATTTATTCAGTTATCGTTGCAGCAATTACTAGTCAGGTTTAGATAATCATTCTGATAAAGTAAGCAGTGGGCAATTTTAGTTAACCATTCCGTTATAGTGGCAACACTTACTAGTCAGATACAATTAGCATGAGATAACCCAAATCCCAGCAGTGGTTGGTACTTTTATTCAGCCATTCCGTTGTAGTTGCAATACTTACTAGTCAGGTACAATGGTCGCAAACGACAATCCAAACAAGCATTTGTGGGCAGTATTATTTAACCATTCCATTATAGTGAAGTTGATTACTAGTCATTATAAAGTCAAATTTAGAGCAATAAACTTTAGTTATGCTTGTCTATGATCGAGATACTGTGCTCCAAGTCGTCCATATCCGCGGACACGGCTTTCAGAAAGTTTTACCCCGGGTGCACCAATAGCAACACACGCTCGATCAACCTAAAACCAAATCAACACCCAACGAGGCTTTCACGATGAACAATCACGGATTCAGAAATATTTCGGGGCCACCCTTGGAGTACACCCAGCAACGGTAAGCAAGCTCGAGACGGACTCAAGGTTTGGGTAGACGGTCAGAACGATCGGGAACCCAAACTGGGCTTGTCGACACCGCGGAATCGTGTCCCGATCCTAACAGACAAAGGTGCTCCTCGACAATCGTAAATACATAAGTAGCATGGCATAAGTACAGAATCAGAATAAAACCTCAAACTAGTTTGTGGCCCCAAGAAATAAGACGAATCAAGCTCGCTCGGGGGGTCCCATATACCTCCGGATGTGGATAGCGCGATAAATCAAGGAACAGTATCAAGTACTCGGGTCCTACGGACACAAGTGGGCTCGAAACCAAATGTTATCTATCACCCACCGATGCCTCTCGCTTACTTCAATTTTAGTTGTTAAACAGAATTAAAGTGACGATAAGTAAAACTAGGATCATCTCCAACAACAACATGCGACAATACATCAACAAGCTGGCGAAGCGACGCACAAAGCACTAGAGCAAGATCACGACGCGCAAGTCCAACTATCTACTAAACAACAGGTAATAGGATGTGTCCAAGGCAATATAGGGTTGCACGGTATATCACAGGTACAGAAACTAAAGCATCGCAACACAGATAGCAATAGATCAACAGGAGGGAATAAATACTATAAAAGTAAGATAGGTAGAAATGGGGAGATGCTCGCCTGAAAACATTGTCGAAGGTTCAACCGGAGATCGGGGCGAAGCTCACATCAACTCAACGGCCTTATCCGCGAAGAAGCAAAACACTAGAAGAAACACTGGATGCACTATTTAATACACGGCAGAAGATCGGCATGATGCATGTATGATGGAGGACATGGCAAAAGTGCGATGTAATTAGGTCATATTAAGCGGAACCGGGGTCCCGACAATTAATTAGGTGGTTCATGTTATTTAGTTACCCCGCATATTAAATGTTGTTTAGCAAGACAACAGATGGAACCGGTTCGCTACACATGTTTAAATGAGGCCAATATAAGGCTAGATTTGCCCGCATATGGGCCCCATATTTAATTATAAGGTGAATCGGCATAAGGCCCCCAACCCACATGATTACGCATGCAAGTATGGCAATTAATGTGCAACAGGTTTTATGTTTAGCATTTATAAAATAGAGCTCGGAAAAGGGGTCACACATTAGGGGTCTCGACGGCCTTGGGGTTCCGGGTTCGGGCCGTCTCAGGTCGAGGTTCGTGAACGGTCTCGGCATGAACATTCTCGGATAACGGCGTAGATCTCGTCGTCTCCGCGGTAGTCGGGCCATGTTGTCGGTCTTGGCGTTCAAGGTGGCGAACTTGGCGTTCCGGGGTGGAGACCTTGCCGTATCGAGGAGAAGATCTTGAGGTGCTTTCGATTGTCGATGGCGAACTTTGCTCGGGCCGGAAGAAGTACTCGGTGTCCATGTAGAAGTACTTGGTGCTCGTGACGGTTTTCTCAATCGACCACCTGCACCGTGGGAGAGCTCGGGGTGTCGTGACGAAGATCTTGGTGGTTCCTGGAAGGAGCTCCTGAGGTTTTCGGCTTGCTTACCGATGGCGATCTTGAGGTTACGGGGTGTTCAGGTTAGGCCTTCGGCAGGATCGGTCTTCGGATCCACGGTCTGGGGTCTTCAGATATCGTGTCGAAAGACTTGCGTTCTGAGAGGTTCACGATCCGCGGGTTCCCGATGCAGTTGCTCTTTTGCTATATGGATCCTTCATGTTCCATTTTTCCCTATTCACGAGCGTCGGCACACTCTCGAAGGAGCTTCTCGGGCAGCTTGTGGCGGACTTGCTTGCAGGCTTGGGCTGCTGCGACTCCCTCCGACGCTTGCGAAGAGGTGGGCCCCAGGGACGCGGAGGCCGGGCTTGGGGAGGCTCGAGGCGGCACTGCGCTGGCCGGAGGCGGACGCGACGCGCACGGGGAACGGCGAGGCGATAGCCCGACGGACGGCTGCGGGCACGGGTCGGCGACGACGAGCCATGGCGGCGGCTTGTGGCGGGCGAGGAGGCGGCTCGGGAGGGCTCGGCGAGGGGCGCGAGCTGACGCGGGAGAGCTGGGCCCGGGCGGAGAGGTGGAGTCCGCGGAGGGGAGGAGGGGTCGGAGCGCCTTGGAGGCGGTTGGGGCTTGCAGGGCGGGCGCGGAGGCGGAGCTCGGCGGGAGGACGCTGAGCGGGCGGCTGCCGAGGGAGCGGTGGAGGCGGCGAGGCGGGGTTGAGCCGGGCCGACGAGGGCGGGCGGAGGCGGGAGGCGGAGGCGCGGCAGAGGGAGCGGGTCCGCGAGGAGAACTGGAGAGGAGCGGTGGTCGCGGGTCAGGCGCTGGAGGCGGCGAGGCGAAAGCAGGGCTGGCCGGAGGCGGGCGGGCCAGCGAGGTGGGAGAAAGCGGGCGGTGGAGCTGGGAGAGGCGCTGCGCCGGGCAGGGGTGAGGAGGAGGGTGGTCGCGGGTTCCGTGCGAGGAAGAAGAACAAAGGCCGGGTGACGTGGGGATCGGGCGGCTTGGCGTCTTGGTGCGCTGTGCGTGTGTGGGTAGCGTGTTGGTCGGTGGGTCCCAGTGCGGGGAGTGGGTGTCGGCGTGTGTTGCAGGCGTGTTGAGTGTCTTTGGCGGTTGAGGGAGGGAGTTGGGTGATGTGGCGGGATGAGTGGGTGGATGAAGGGAAGAGGTGAGGTGGCGTCTTTATTCTTGGTTGGGGTGATGTGGAGGAAGGGGTGGGTAGGATAGGTTGGGTGAACTTAGGATTTAGAAGGCGGGTTAGGTGGTCCGATTTAAATCCAGGAAATGCTCGGGTCATTCGCCCGCTCGATCGCCCACTAAAATAATATAAATTTTATTTGTTTTAATAACACCGTTTGCAAACCGATAGTAGACAAACAAAAATAATCCGAGGCCCGGGTTTGCGTGTTGAGCGAAGACGAGGCGTTTGGAAAACAAAAATAGGTTTTCGAAATTAGTTTTTGACAAACAATTCATGATGATGACGATGCAATGCACAAATTTAACGCGATTTTCTAGTAGTGGTTTTGCGGGATGCCACAAGTTCCTATCCTCCAAGTCGGCGCCCAAGCCCTAGGCCGAGTTGGGGAGGGACTCCCTCCCTCCCTGGCGCGCCTAGCCCCTCCACCTATATAAGGAGGGGCAGGGCTCCTCCTTGAAACACAGAAGTTTCTACCTCTAATCTTAGGTTTAGAGCCGTTTGGTTTAGAGCTTCTAATTGCTTTAGCCTGCGGTTTAGAGCCTTCTAATTGGTGTGTCTAATCTCTAGACTACTAATAGCCCTCTCTCATAATCCACCATACTCCCGCTTAAGGCGAAGCCTCGGGATTTCCCTCTACTTAGGTACCACGCGTGTCGTTGCCGGAATCGCGAGGAGAGTGCTACAACCTCCGCGCTCTTTGGAACAAGGAGAGGAAGGTCTTCGTGAAATTCAACGTGTGACCGCATGGAAGCGCCTTGAACGCAGCGCCGAAGGATCGTCCACACGATCTTGAGATCGGAAGAGTGCGACTACATCACCCACGAGAATCGCTCTCGTTAAACACTTTGGAATCTTCGAGGGTAAGTTATTCCACCGACTGCTACAATCTAGTAGATAGATCTTGGCTTGTTTGTTTGTATGCGATAGAAAATTTTTGTTTTCCATGCTACGAACCCCTGACAGGTATCAGTCGTGTCTATATGTAGATCTGTTGCACGAGTAGAACACAATGGTCATTGTGGGCGTTGATGCTTTATTGTCGATTGCTTTTGTGTACTTTGCATCTTGCGTATGTTGGGATGAAGCGCCCGGCTAACCTTACATGACATCGTTCATGAGACTTGCTCCACGCAACATGCAACTTGTATTGCATAAGTGGCTTTATGGTGCTGTTTCTCTAGCATAGTTAAGATCCAATTTACAACGGGTGATCAACAATGCTAGTATCAATGTTGTGGTTCTTGTTCGTAAGTTAGAACGACACTTATTGAAAGCCCCAAACCACGTAAAATATGCAAAGAAAGTAGAAGCGTCTAACTTTGTTTTGCGGGGTGTCTGATGATGATATGGCCATGATTGTGATTATATTTGATGTATGCAATGTTCCTTATTGTAAGTTGGCAACCGGCAGGAGCCATATGGTTGTCTTTAATTTATGTTAAGACCTGCGTGTCTATTCAAAGTAGTTGTAATAGTTGAAGACGGTGGACGACAACCATGGTGAAGCGTCATTGACCTTGATGCAATGCCGGTGATGATGGAGATCATGTTCGTGCTTGAAGATGGAGATCGGAAGCACAAAGAAGAAAGGCCATATCATATCACATATTATGAATTGCATGTGATGTTAATCCTTTATACATCTTGTATTGCTTAGTAGACGACGGTAGCATTATAAGATGATCCCTCATGCACATGAATTTCAAATCATAAAGTGTTCACCCTTAGTTAGCACCGTTGCTAAAGCTTGTTGTTTCGAAACACCACGTGATGATCGGGTGTTAGATTCTAAGTGTATACAACGTGAGCAAGCCAGATTTGCTCATGCGAAACTAAGGTTTGATCTTGACGAGCCTAGCATGTACGACATGGTCTCGAACACGGATTACGAAAAGGTAAAGCATGAATCATAGTAGATATGATGAACATGACGATTGTTCGCCATTGAAACTATATCAACTCTCGTGATGATCGGTGTTGATGTAGTGAATTTGGTTCTGTGATCACTAAAACAATGTGAGGGATGTTGTTTTGGTGGGAGTTCACCTAGTTTAATTTCATTAATTAATTTGAACTCAATTTGTCATAAACTTAGTCTAAACTATTGAAAATATGTTGTAGATCAATGGCAGCCCCTACCATCAATTTTAATGCTCCTAGAGAAAGAAAAGTTGAAAACAATGGAAGCAACTTAGCGGATTGGTTCCGAATTTGAGGATTGTCCTCACACTGGTAATTTGACCTATGTCTTTGGATGCACATTGGGTGACCCACCTGCAGCTGATGCTTCTGATGAAGTAAATAATGTTTACCTCGCTCGGAAGAATCAGTACTCCATAGTTCAGTGTGCTATCTTGTATGGTTTAGAATCGGAGCTTCAGAAAAGGTTTGAAGAGTCAGACCCATATGATATTGTCGAGGATCTCAAATTGATTTTTGAGACTCATGCGGCAATTGAAAGCTATGAGGCTTCTGAAAAGTTCTTTAATTGCAAGATGGAAGAGGGCAGCTCCGTCAGTGAGCATGTGCTTAAGATGTCTGGGCACGCAAACAAACTTCAAAGCTTGGGTATAGTGATTCCTAATGCTTTGGGGATTTACCGCATCCTGTAGTCACTGCCACCAAGTTACAGGAACTTTGTGATGAACTACAACATGCAGAACATGAACAAAGAGTTGCCAGAACTGTTTGCTATGTTAAAGTCTGCAGAAGTGGAGATCAAGAAAGAGCACCAAGTGTTGATGGTCAATAAGACCACCAAACTCAAGAAAGGCAAGTCAAGTCAAAGCAAAGGACACTTCAAGAAGGGTGGTAAGAAAGTTACCACGCGAAGAAGACCAAGGCTGGACCCAAGCACGAAACGAGTGCTTTACCGCAAGGGAGAAGGTCACCGAAGCGGAATTGCCCAAAGTACTTGGATCTCAAGAACGGCAACATCAATAAGAAAGGTATATCCGATATACATGTTATTGATTTGTATCTCACTAGTACCGTAGTAGTGCACGGTATTTGATCTTGGTTCGGTTGCTCATATTTGTAACTCAAACAGCCTTTGCAGAATAAACGGAAGCTAGCGAAGAACGAGGTGACGATGTGCGTGGGAAACGGATCAAAGGTTGATGTCATCGCGGTCGGCACGCTACCCCTTCATCTACCATCGGGATTAGTTTTATACTTAAATAATTGTTATTTAGTGCCTGCGTTGAGCATGAACATTATATCGGGATCTTGTTTATTGCGAGACGGTTACTTGTTTAAGTCAGAGAATAATGGTTGTTCGATTTATATGAGTAATATGTTTTATGCACAGTTACCTTTGATAGATGGTCTATTATTATTGAATCTCGATAGTGGAAATACACATATCAACAACATTGAGGCTAAACGTTTGAAATCAAGCGATAATTTGACCTATATGTGGCACTGTCGTCTTGGTCACATTGGAGTGAAGCGTATGAAGAAACTCCATTCCGATGGACTTCTTGAATCACTTGATTTTGAATCACTTGAAAGATGCGAAGCATGTCTGATGGGAAAATGACTAAGACTCCATTTTCTGGTATGATGGAGCGAGCTACGGACTTATTGGAAATCATACATACCGATGTGTGTGGTCCAATGAGTGTAGCATCACGCGGTGGTTATCGTTATGTTCTTACCTTCACAGATGACTTGAGTAGATATGGGTATATCTATTTCATGAAACATAAGTCCGAAACTTTCGAGAAGTTTAAGGAGTTTCAAAGTGAGGTAGAGAATCAACGTAACAAGAAGATTAAATTTCTACCTTCTGATCGTGGAGGTGAATATCTAAGTTACGAGTTTGGCGAGCATTTAAAGAAGTGTGGAATACTTTCACAATTGACACCGCCGGGAACACCACAGCGTAATGGTGTGTCTGAACGTCGTAATCGAACTCTCTTAGATATGGTTCGTTCTATGATGTCACTTCAGTTACCGCTATCATTTTGGGGTTATGCATTAGAAACGACCGCATTCACTTTAAATAGGGCACCGTCTAAATCCGTTGAAACGACACCGTATGAATTATGGTTTGGGAAGAAACCTAAATTGTCGTTCCTTAAAGTTTGGGGATCGAAGCCTATGTAAAGAAGTTCTGTAGGACAAGCTTGAACCCAAAGCGGAAAATGCGTCTTCATAGGATACAGAAGGAAACTATTGGGTATACCTTCTATCATAGATCCGAAGGCAAAATCTTCGTTGCCAAGAATGGATCCTTTCTAGAGAAGGAATTTCTCTCGAAAGAAGTGATGGAAGGAAAGTAGAACTCGACGAGGTTGTCGAACCTTCTCTCGAAATTGCGAGTAGCGCAGACGGAAGAAGTTCTGTGGTGCACCAATTAGAGAGGAAGCTAATGATGATGATCATGAAACTTGGTTGAAGTTGCTCTGAGCCTCGGAGGTCAATGAGAACTCGTACCACTCCAGTTGGTATGATCCGTTATGAGTGTCATGTTGGTGGACAACACCGATGACCGAGACATATGAGGAAGCAATGATGAGCCCAGTTCCAATAAATGGCAAGAAGCCATGAAATCCGAGATTGGATCCATGTACGAAAACCAAGTATGGACTTTGGTGGACTTCTGGGATGGCGGAAGGCTGTCGAGAACAAATGGATTTTCAAGAAGAAAACAGATCTTGATGGTAATGTTATCTATAAAGCTCGACTTGTCGCAAAGGGTTTCGACAAATTCAAGGAGTTGACTACGATGAGACTTTCTCACCGATGAAGCTAAAAGTCTGTGAGGATTATGTTAGCAATCGCATATTATGATTATGAGATATGGCAAATGGATGTCAAAAAGCATTCCTCAATGGAGATATTGATGAAGAGTTGTATATGATGCAACCCAAAGGTTTTGTCGATCCTAAAGATGCTAACAAGGTATGCAAACTTCAACGTTCCATCTATGGATTGAAGCAAGCATCCAGTTGGAATCAACGTTTGATAAGGTAATCAAAGTTTTGGTTTTATACAAACTTATGGAGAAGCTTGTATTTACAAGAAAGTGAGTGGGAGCTCTGGCATTCTTAATACTATATGTGGATGACATATTGTTGATTGGGAATGATGTAGACCTTCTTAATAGTGTCAAGGAATATTTGAATAATAGTTTTTCAATGAAGGATCTTGGCGAAGCAGCTTACATATTAGGCATAAAGATTTATAGAGATAGATCGAAGCGCCAAATATCATTGTCACTGAGTACATATTTGGACAAAGTTCTAAAGAGGTTTGGAATGGAGGAAAGCAAGAAAGGGTTCTTGCCCATGTTGCTCAATCGACCTTGAGTAAAACTCAAAGTCCGACATCGGAGAAGATAGAGAAAGGATGAGTAAGACTCCTATGCCTCGACCATAGGATCTCTAATGTATGCCATGCTATGTACTAGACCCGACATTGCATATCTTGTTAGTTTAACTAGCAGATATCAAAGTGATCGAGTGGATCATTGGACGTGATCAAAAACATCCTTAAGTACTTGAGAAGAACTAAGGATATGGTTCTTTCTTATGGAGGTGACGAACACTCGTTGTTAATGGTTACACCGATGCTAGTTGGAACACCGATCCGGATGATTCTAAATCACAACTGGATCGTATTTATTTTGAATGGTGCGGCGATTAGGCGGAGGAGTGCAAAGCAAAGCGTTGTGGCGAGATCTTCAAATGAATCGGAATACATGGTTGCCCTGAGGCTTCACAAGAAGCGATATGGATGAAAGAGTTCATTACAGAGCTGGGTGTGGTTCCTAGTCTTGGACCCAATGTCTATCTCTTGTGATAACATGGGCGCCATAGCCAATGCGCAAGAACCAAGGTCACACAAGAAGTGAAGCATATCAAGCTGCGTTTTCACGCTATTCGAGAACATATCCAGGATGGGGATATAAAGATTTGCAAAGTACACACAGATCTGAATGTGGCGGATCCGATTGACTAAACCTCTCCGAGGGCAAAACATGACCAACACCAAACTGCCATGGGTGTTGGTATATTACCATGTAATCTAGATTAGATGACTCTAGTGCAAGTGGGAGGCTGTTGGAGATATGCCCTAGAGGCAATAATAAATGTAGTTATTATTATATCTTTGTGTTTATGATAAATGTTTACATTCATGCTATAATAGTATTAACAAGGAAACATTGATACTTGTGTGATTTGTAAACTTAATTTGAAGTCCCTAGTATAGCCTCTATACTTCACTAGCTTGTTGGTTGATTAAATGATTGTGGTTTCCTATCATGAACATTGAGATGTTATCAACAACAATATCATATCGTTAGGAGAATGATATGGTGGACATACTCCTATTGATAAGCGTAGCATAAAGATCAAGTCATTTCAATAGTTCAATTGCTATATGCTTTACGATACATAGTAACCTAATTCCTTGACCATGAGATCATGCATATCACCTTTACGGATGGATGCTTTGATGACATCAAACACCACACCGTGGCGGGTGGCTATAAAGGTGGCATTGAGTGTTCGGAAAGTATTGGTTGAAACACATGGATCAAGAGTGGGATTTGTCCATCCATATGACGGATAGATATACTGGGCCCTCTCGGTGGAATGTCATCCAATTAGCTTGCAAGCATGTGACTGGGTCACAAGGGATCACATATCACGGAGCGAAAGAGTACTTATCGGTAACAAGGTTGAACTAGGTATGCAGAGATCTGCGATCATAACCTTGGATAAGTAAACTATCGTGAGACAAAGGGAAATTGGTATCGTATGTAAGTGGTTCATTCGATCAAAGTAATCGTAGAAATATGTAGAGCCATATGAATTTCCAGATTCCTCTATTGGTTATTGTTAGAGAAGTGTCTCGATCATGTCCGCATAATTCACGAACCGTGAGGAGACACACTTAAGGATTGACGTTGTTTTGAGTAGTTATGGTATTATGAGAAAGAGACCGAATGTTGTTGAGTCTCGGATGGGATCCGGGATATCACGAGGTGATCCCGAATGGTCCGGAGAATAAGATTCATATAAGGAAAGTCTCGTTTGGAGTTGGGAATGATTAGGTGTTTTCATCGGGAATGTTATAGAAGGTCCGGATTGTCCGCACTGGGGAGGGTACATGAATGTGTCATTGAATGATTGCATCATGTACTAAGTGTTCTTGATGTTCCAAAACATGAAAGTCAAATTGCCGGTTTGAAAGTCAAGCGGCTAAACAGAAACTATGGAAAGCAGAGCTGTGGGAAACAAGCTGTGGGAAACAAGCAAGAGGTTGAAACCAACTTGGAGGAGGAGTTCCTCTCCTCCAAGTCGGCGCCCAAGCCCTAGGCCGAGTTGGGAGGGACTCCCTCCCTCCTGCGCCAGCAGCCCTCCACCTATATAAGGAGGCGGGGCTCCTCCTGAAACACAAGTTTCTACCTCTAATCTCGGTTTAGAGCCATTTGGTTTAGACCTTCTAATTGCTTTAGCCTGCGGTTTAGAGCCTTCTAATTGGTGTGTCTAATCTCTAGACCACTAATAGCCCTCTCATAATCCACCATACTCGCTTTAAGGCGAAGCCTGGGATTCCCTCTACTTAGGTACCACGCCCGTTGTCTTTGGAATCGCGAGAGTGCTACAACCTCCGCTTTCTTGGAACAAGGGAGAGGAAGGTCTTCGTCAATCAGGAACGTGTGACCATGAGCCAGCTAGGAGCACGCGGAAGGATCGTCCACGATCTTGAGATCGGAAGAAATGCGACTACATCACCCACGAGAATCCGCTCTCGTTAAACACTTTGGAATCTTCGAGGGTAAGTTATTCCATCGACTCGTTGCTACAATCTAGTAGATAGATCTTGGCTTGTTTGTTTGTATGCGATAGAAATTTTTTGTTTTCCATGCTACGAACCCCTACAATCCAAAGAGGTTACATTTGTTCCCTTAGCCATAATGCATATGTGAGATCCGGAAGAAGGTGGTGATGATAAATTACTTGAAGCTCCATACAAAACTTTGTCTTGGTCCATATATTCTTTAGTTTCCTCTATATAGTTAGCAACACATGTACTAGAGAAAATAGAAGCATTTTATCGTGGAAACAAGACAAAACATGCATATCATCATGAGAATTATTCAAGCCATTTCTACATGATATGTAAGGACTATCAACATAAGCATGTAAGGAGTTTTGAGAGCTATACCTCAAAAAAGGAGTTTTGAGTGCTAGAAATGTTAACATGAGCATTGCAACTAGATAGAGATGAAGGGTTACCAATATTAAGCTCACTATCCACATTGAAATTTCTATCACCACTCACCATATCATTACCTTGTGAAAAGTCACATGTTGGTGAAGTGGTAGAAGATGAGAACTCATCACGACAGGAGGTGGAGAAAAAATAATCATCCTCAATAATATTGGACACACCATATTTATCTTGAAGCTTTGTCCATATATCATGAGAACTCCGATAAGGCATGAATGAAGAAATGACTACATTGATCACAACAAGTAAAAGCACTTTAGTAGCTTGAGAATCTATATAAGAGTTCATCTTCTCCTTTAAAGATTGATTTTGGGGATCTATAGGAGGAGAGAAACCCATATATAAAATTCCCTCAACAGTTGGGTGTATGCCTAGGAAAAAACCAAGCATGCAAAATTTACAATCATCATAATTTGTGTCGTCGAATATATAAAAGGAATCGTGCACTAATCCCCTAGTTGACATATTTACTCTCAAGGCGGTGAAGCCTAAAAGCGAGTGACCTTGCTCTGATAACAATTGAAAGTGCACATATGCCGCCTAGAGGGAGGGTGAATAGGAGGTTTAAAACTTTACGAGAGGGGCTTAAAAAAGGCGAAATAAAACTAGCGTTTACTTTGTCGAGCACAAAACCTATATATACTATGATTCACCTATGTGTACCAACAAGTTATGCTAAGCAAGACAAACAACAAGGTGATAGCAAGATAGATTACTGCAAGCACGAAGCCTATCACAATGTAAAGTGCATAAGTAAAGGGCTCGGGTAGTGAGATAACGGAGGCACGCGGAGACGATGATGTTTTACCGAGTTTATCCCTACAAGTGATTACATCTCGTTGGAGGGGTGGGCGGTACTAAGACCACTAACGCCACAAGAGGCCTCACTCTATTTTCCCGAGAATCTGCCGCACGACAAGCACCCGATCCACTATGGGACACTTGAGGGTGGTCACCAAACCCGTACAAGATTAGGGCAATTCCACAACTTAATTGGAGGCTCCCAATAATCACCACCAAGGCCATTAACTTGGGGAGAGCTTCACAACTTAATTGGAGGCCCAAGAACTCACCACAAAGGCCACTCAATCGTCTAGGGTTCCAAGAACCCAAGAGTAACAAGCTTCTTGATTTCACCAACCAAATCCTCGAAGGAGAACTCAAACCGATGCACCTAATGCAATGGTAAACCCTTCACTCCCAAATTCCACCCAAGCTACAAAAGCTTATGGGGAATAAGAGAGTAAGAACAGTAGAGGAAATCTACAAAATACTCTAAGATCTAGATCCAATGGGTTCCCCTCACTTAGAGAGAGATTGATTGGTGGAAATGTAGATCTAGATCTCCTCTCTCTTTTCCCTCAAGAAGATGTAGGAATAATTGGATGGATTGAGAGAAAGCAAGCTTCAAGAGGTCAACAATGATGGGGGAAAACTTACATAAGGGTTAGGTATCCATTGGGGAAGAAGGGACCCTTAAATAGGTTTCTAAAAATCCAACCGTTATGTTTAGAAATCGCCCGGGCCGGAGTCTCTGGACCCCCACCGGAGTCTCCGTTGCACCCAACCCATGGGGAGACAAAGCTACAACCCCCTAGTGTTCGTCCAAAGACTTTTTGGGTCGGAGACTCCACTACCCCGAGACCGGAATCTCCGTCATCCAGATCCTGCTATCACCTTGTTGTTTGTCTTGTTTAGCATAAGTTATTGATGCACATAGGTGAATCATAATATATATGCGTTTTGTGCTTGACAAAATAAACGCTAGTTTTATTCCGCCTTTGTTAAGCCCCACTCATAAAAGTTTTAAACCACCTATTCACCCTCCTCTAAACCTCTAGACGGCATTTGTGAATATTAAGAGAGGTCGTGAGAGGAGTCATGGCAAGGAGGTGGATTTCTATGGGGAAGATGGCAGTGAAAAATTTCTCAAATGCACAAGAAGATATGGGAGCTGGAATGCTACATGCTGTCCGCTAGCGGTGCAGGCGGCTAGCGCCGCACAAGACCCATCCCATGTTGGGCTGGTCCAGTTCGCGTCAATATTTTTCTATTTTTATTTCATTTTTATTTTTTATGTTTTATAAAAAGTTCATTTTTTTGAATTTTTGGTTCATGATTTTTCAAAATTAGTTCATAATTTTTGAAATTTTGTTCATGACTTTTGGATTTTCGTTTATGATTTTTTTCAAATTTTGGTTTATGATTTTGGAAAAATATTCATAATTTTCAAAAATTGTACATAATTTTTGAAATCTTGTTCATATTTTTCAAAAATTTGTTCATGATTATTTGAGAATTTATTCTTAAGTTTTAAAAATTCTTCAAAAATAGTTGTGAAATGTTCACTATTTTTATATCATCATTATAGAATTATTTAGAGTTTAAAATAAAATAGAAAAAAAGAAAAAGAGAAAACACTTCATTGGGCCGGCCTAGTAGCCATGGCCTTCAGGTAGCCCATGCGTCTATCGTCGCCAACAGGCGGCATATAGCACTGCCCATATGGGAGAGAGGAAGGTAGATGTCAGGGTGGGCTGTGGGCCCAACGAAATTGACGACCTTGCCCACACAACGTGCGACCCAAACGATGGACAAGAAAATATCCCTAGGGATCCTAATTATTCCCCAATCCCAAATCGATCGATCACATTTGGTGTCGGTGTCTCCGTCCCCGTCGTCCACGAGCTCCTCGGCCGCAGGCAGGAGGTCTACTAGGACGAGCTCTCCAACGAGCAGCGCGTCGACCCCACCTGGGCCACAGAAAATCACCAAGCGTGGATCACCTACTTCACCGAGCGATGAGACTAGGAGGTCGCCGCCTATGAAGGTGGAGGCCCCCGGTCGGCGAGGGGAACTCTGTCGTCCGCCTCATCTATTTGCTGCCGATCTCGCGTCGACGAGGAAGCTCGTGGATGCGTCGGCGCATGGCACCGTCATCTTCCTCGTTGGTGACGAGCAACGTCGACGACAACGAAGATAAAGACTACACCGTCTTCTACTGCCTCTTCGGGATGAACTAGGATTAGTTTATTTCTAATTAAATTTAAATTTTATTTTAGTGTAAATTTCGTTAAATCTTGTATGAACTCGCCAACTATCTATGAATTTCATAGTATTCTATGAATTTCGATCGGATTTGCCCGTTTTCGTTGACCTGGACGTGGGAATGCGGCTGGGAATTCGCTAAACCCAGGCCGAGATATCTCGTGGGCGCACCCCACAATGTCCAACCTTTGCGCTGAATTTTTCACTAGGGGGCAGTACGGCTGAAGATGCTCTTAGTTGTCGTAGCACTCAAGTTATTTGCATTGCTTTGGAGGGCCAGTCTATATTTGCTCCGTACACTGACTTTTTAACATGCACGTCATTTGCGATTTTAACACGGCTGATCTCATATTCTCATCTCACTGATGATGATCACGAACATGGAGATGATCAGAGGGCCATTTTCATCGTCTTTGGTGAACTATATGAATTTTTCCGTAAAAAAAAATCTATCCGTTTGTTTCTAGCTACAGAGCAACAACAAGTATCTCGGCAAAAAAGTACCTGAATCGTATATACAGGACAGAATAATATAACGGATATGCTGATGGTGCATGCGATCAGAGGCACGGGAGGGAGGGCCTGAGCCCATCGAAGTTTTGCTGCCGAGAAGAAGTACTAGAAGGAATTTTTTTTTTTGAGGGAGGTTAGAAGGAACGGTTAAGTAGGCAGAAGAAGTTGGCTTCCTACGAATGAAGCCTGGAATATTCTCACCGCTCCTCCGCATTTACATAACAGATCGAGCGACACCTGTGCGTACTCCCACAGTTCACTCCCATCGCAAAAAACCCCAACGCCGCGGCGGCGGATCGCACGAGCACTTTCACCGCCGGGACACACACGCACGTAGGAGATTCACGCGTAATGGCGGGCAACCAGGTCCACGTGCTCTCGGCGCTGGACGGTGCCAAGACGCAGTGGTACCACTTCACGGCGATCGTCGTCGCCGGCATGGGCTTCTTCACCGACGCCTACGACCTCTTCTGCATCTCCCTCGTCACCAAGCTCATCGGCCGCGTCTACTACACCGTTCCGGGGTCGCCCCACCCGGGCAGCCTGCCCCCTACCGTCGCCGCGGCAGTGAACGGCGTGGCGTTCGTCGGCACACTCTCCGGGCAGCTGTTCTTCGGGTGGCTCGGCGACAAGGTGGGCCGGAAAAGCGTCTACGGAATGACGCTGCTGCTGATGATCATCTGCTCTGTCGCGTCCGGGCTGTCGTTCGGGCACACGCCCACGACCGTCATGGCCACGCTCTGTTTCTTCAGGTTCTGGCTCGGCTTCGGCATCGGAGGCGACTACCCTCTATCCGCCACCATCATGTCTGAGTACGCCAACAAGCGCACGCGCGGCGCGTTCATCGCCGCCGTCTTCGCGATGCAGGGGTTCGGCATCCTCGCCGGCGGCGCCGTGGCGATCGGGATCACCGCGCTGTTCAAGAACCTGTTCCCGGCGCCACCGTACGCCGTGAACCCGGCGGCGTCCACCCCGGAGCAGGCGGACTACGTTTGGCGCATCGTCCTCATGCTCGGCGCGCTCCCCGCCGCGCTCACCTTCTACTGGCGGATGAAGATGCCCGAGACGGCGCGGTACACGGCGCTCATCGCCAAGAACGCCGAGCGCGCTGCCGCCGACATGTCCAAGGTGCTCCACGTCGATCTCACCACCAAGCCGGCGGAACAGGCCGGTGACATCGAGGCGGGCAACAAGGCCGCCACGTCGCCCTCGTTCGGCCTCTTCTCCTGCGAATTCATCCGCCGGCACGGGCTCCACCTGGTCGGCACGGCGTCGACGTGGCTCCTGCTCGACATCGCGTACTACTCGCAGAACCTGTTCCAGAAGGACATCTTCAGCGCGATCGGGTGGATCCCGCCGGCGGCGACGATGAGCGCGCTGGACGAGCTGTACCACATCGCGCGTGCGCAGAGCCTGATCGCGCTGTGCGGCACGGTGCCGGGCTACTGGTTCACCGTGGCATTCATCGACTCCGTGGGCCGGTTCAAGATCCAGTCCATGGGCTTCTTCATGATGACGGCCTTCCTGCTGGGCCTGGCCGTGCCGTACGACTACTGGACCAGCAAGGGCCACCAGATCGGGTTCGTCGTCATGTACGCGCTCACCTTCTTCTTCGCCAACTTCGGCCCCAACGCCACCACGTTCATCGTGCCGGCGGAGATTTACCCGGCGAGGCTCCGCGCGACGTGCCACGGGATATCGGCGGCGTCGGGGAAGGTGGGCGCCATCATCGGGTCGTTCGGGTTCTTGTACCTGGCCCAGAGCCCAGACGCGGCCAAGACGGCTCACGGGTACCTGCCCGGCATTGGTGTGCGCAACTCGCTCTTCGTGCTCGCCGGATGCAGCTTGTTGGGGTTCATGCTCACGTTCCTGGTGCCGGAGCCCAAGGGCAAGTCGCTGGAGGAGATGTCACGCGAGAATGAGCCTGAACATTGATAGGGGTTCTTGTCATCCGGGCGAAAATCGACTGCGTTAGCTAGTCTACTCCTAGACTAGATAATCAGCCGTGATTTTCGCATCTAGTTTTAGCAAATAGGGTATCATGACTTGTTGAAATAATCGTCGGAGTCATTTTTTGGAAGTAGAGTTGAGTAGGCTAAGAAAAACTTGTACTGCACGTCCTGTGAGGTTAGGGGGACTTCTTCTATCCCATCGTGTGCTACAGTGAAACTTAAAACAAATTAATTACAATTGAATGTGTTCTTTGTTGCTGGTATCCCATTTTGCGATTTAGATCAATTGAATGTGGGTTTAGCAAATTCTGCGATTCAGAATATTCAACATCAGACGCCTATACACATCAAGTGAGACAAAAAAAAAATGTACACAAATAAAGAACATCTTTTTTTTGAACGAATAAAGAACATCTTACATTCTACACTTGCATGGCTGCAAGGCAAGCACTCCACAAAATATGATAAAATGGTTCACTAGAACATGAAATCATCCTAATTGATTAGAGTCACCTAGAGAACAGTTATTGGCCTTCTATGTTTGCAAAATTTGAAAACGGTAGTCACCGTGAATACAAAAATGGGGGTAGTATATTCAACTATCTCGAAGCGTTTTTTACCCTCCCGTTTAGGGTTTTGTGCTCCGGCGGCGGCTTTGTCGCCTCCGTGAGATCCAATTGTTTCCCACCGGGACTCAAGACCAAGCTTGTCTCCAACTCCACCTTATATTGATTTTCTCTGGTTGTAGCCGATCTGCAGTTTCCTCGAGGAGGTTTTTGTTTCTCTGCGCCTAGGTCTCTTGTCGGAACCATGGCGACGGAACCTTCCGGTTCTTCGGAGGGGAAGGACGTGGTGATTGATGACATGTTCAGTCATCTGGAATTGAACGATGACGAGTTAGATGATGTGGTGATTGGGGCGGAAGCGGCAAAGGAATACCAGAAATCGGCTAGATGGCTCGCGATTGCCAAGGTACACACTACCAGATCCTTTAGTGCGGAAGCCCTTTTTGAAAAGATGAAGAGCATCTGGAACCTGTCGCGTGATCCAATCTTCCGTGAAGCTGGTGAGAATTTGTTTATCTTCCAATTTCATTGCCTAGGCGATTGGAAAAAGGCAGTTCAACAGGGTCCATGGACCTTTCGTGGTTGGGGGCTGTTGATTGATGATTATGATGGCCTCGGTGAACCCGAGGAATTCCAGTTTAGTGGCTTATACGTCTGGGCTCAGATCCACGGTATCCCTGAATTATACCGCAAGGTGGAAGTGGTAGATGATCTTGCACGACGTGTTGGTAAAGTGAAGGAAGTACAGATGACACCGAAGCTATACTTTGAGGGTAACTACGTACGCATTCGAGTCAGGATTGAGATTGCCAAACCCTTGATTCGCTTCGTTTCTCTTACGCTACCGGAGGGGAAGAGAAGGCTGCCAGTAAAATATGAGAAGGTGCCTTTTTTCTGTAAACACTGTGGTCTGATTGGCCATGATCATGAGGAATGTGGTGATGGTTCTTGGGAGGATAAGCAATTGCAGTATGGTACCTGGATGTTGGCGACTCGCCGTGCTAATCAACCTGCGCCACCCCTTCGCCGCCTTGCGCCATCTCGGGGAGGCTGGTCTGGTAGAGGCGGGGCACGCACTGGTGTGACCCACAAAAGGTCGTCGGAGGATGCCTCTCTTGATGACGATGTTGACCTGAAGGACACAGCTACCAGCCCTATTAAGCCTCCTCCTGCTGATAAATCTAATGAGGTCTTGGATCAGGATGTTTTAGCAGGGAAACACCTATATATGGATGTCGATCTGGGGGTGGGTGGTACTTTGACACCGGGTTCGGTGTCTGACATTCCCCCTCTCCCTGAGCAATATGTGAAGCTAAAGAATACTCCAAAGATGAGGAGAATTTCAGAGAAGTTACAGGAAGCTATAACTGAGTCATCGGCGGCGTCCCTCGAGGACGACCGCCGGTCCCAATGAATTGGTGTGGTCTGAACTGTCGCGGTATTGGAAACTCTGCGACAGTTCGAGAGGTTTGTGTCCTTCAACGGACACACCGTTTCCAGCTGATTTTCTTATGTGAGACTCGGCAACGGGGTGATCGAGTTCGACGTCTTCGGAGTCGTCTAGGCCTCCGTGGTTTTTCTAGTGTTGATGCTGATGGTATGAGTGGTGGTTTAGCTTTATTCTGGCATGAAAGTTACTATGTTGACATTAAGGAGACTACTGATAGATATATTGATGCATACATCAGGACATCCCCAAGTGAACCTTTATTTCATGCAACCTTTGTCTATGGTGAACCGAGAGTGGAACATCGCTATCGCATGTGGGATTCCATGTCGGCCATCAAGGCAGCCTCATCTCTTCCATGGGTCGTCTTGGGGGATTTTAATGAAGCGCTATGGCAGCATGAGCACCTCTCGGCGAGGCTGCGCCCGGAACCACAAATGGCTGCGTTCAGGGATTGTCTGTGTTCGTGTGAGCTCAAGGATATTGGTTTTTCTGGGCTGCCGTTTACTTATGACAACAAACGGTCTGGAGTACATAATGTTCGGGTCCGACTGGATCGCGTTGTAGCAAATGATGAATGGCGGGATATTTTTTCAGCTGCTACCGTGACCCACCTAGTGACTCCTTGTTCAGATCATGTTCCAATCATGTTGTCCTTGGACAGAGAAGTGAGGGAACGCCCAGCTAGGAGAAGCATGCAATATGAGATCTTTTGGGAAACTGATCCAGCACTCAAGGAGATTATTGACCGCGAATGGAGGGGACTAGGGCACATGCAAGACCTTGGTGCTGTTAATTGTGGTCTTGATACGCTCATGCGCAAGTTACACTCCTGGGGGCGGGAGAAGTTCGGAAGGGTCACACATGAGCTAGCTCGTTTGCGGACGAAGCTGGAACATCTATATACTGACGGCGCCTCGAAGGAAGAAATCAGTGCTACCACGGATCTTATGAACGAAATTTTATATAGGGAAGAAATGATCTGGTTGCAAAGGTCAAGGATTGATTGGCTCAAGGAGGGAGACCGTAACACCAAGTTCTTCCACCGGCGGGCTGTTTGGAGAGCACGGAGGAATAAAATCACTAAACTTCGTGATGATAATGGTGTCGTCCAAACTGTCCCTACTGATATGCAGCGTATGGCTGTCTCGTATTTTAAGTCCCTATATTCTCGTGACCCCAACTTGCATTCAGCACCCATCATTGATTTGACTCCGATTCAAATCACTGATGAGATGAACGAGCAGCTCTGCAAAGAGTTTTCGGTGGATGAAATCTCCAATGCTATCTTCCAGATTGGACCAATTAAAGCGCCGGGACCCGACGGCTTTCATGCAAGATTTTATCAACGGAACTGGGACCTGCTAAGAGATGATATTGTCCAGGCGGTTCTAATGTTCTTTACTACTGGCCTCATGCCTGATGGTGTCAATGATACCTCGATCGTTCTTATACCAAAAATCGACAACCCAGTGGAACTGAAGGACTATAGACCTATTGGACTATGCAATGTTCTATATAAGGTGGTCTCTAAGTGCCTGGTTAATAGGCTGAGACCGTTACTAGGAGATATTATTTCCGAAAATCAGAGCGCTTTTATTCCCGGTCGGATGATTACTGATAATGCACTCCTAGCTTTCGAGTGTATGCACTATATGGAGCATGGTACTTCTATTGACTCTTCTTTCTGCTCGTATAAGTTGGATCTGTCTAAGGCATATGATAGAGTGGATTGGCACTTTTTGGAGAGTACATTGCAAAAAATGGGGTTCTCTCACCGGTGGGTACAGTGGATAATGATGTGTGTTACCACGGTGAAATATTCCGTCAAATTTAACGGAACCTTGTTGGAAGCTTTCTCTCCTACTCGTGGCTTAAGGCAGGGGGATCCCCTATCACCCTTCCTCTTCCTGTTTGTGGCCGATGGTTTATCCAACCTCCTACGAAATGAAGTGAACCAACATAAATTAACTCCCATCAAGGTGTGTCGGCGAGGCCCTGGGATCTCTCATTTATTATTTGCTGATGACACCTTATTATTCTTCAAAGCTTCTGAAGAACAGGCTTTATGCGTGAAGGAAACTCTGGATATATATGCAGCGTGTACAGGGCAATTAATCAATCCGGCAAAATGCTCCATCATGTTTAGCACTGCATGTCCTACACAAATGCAAACAGATATCAGAAATATTCTGCAGGTGGAGCAGCATGCATTCGAAGCCAAATACCTTGGCCTTCCCACACCTGAAGGTGGTATGCATGGTGGCAAGTTTGATAACCTACAATCACGACTCAGCAAAAGGTTGATTGAACTCGGTGATAGTACTCTAGCACAAAGTGGGAAGGAGATTTTCATCAAAGCTGTCGCACAAGCCATCCCCACATATATCATGATGGTATTTAAACTCCCTGCTTCAGTTTGTGATGAGCTCACGAAATTAGTGAGGGACTTCTGGTGGGGCGTGGAGCACGGAAAACGGAAGATGCATTGGGTCTGCTGGCCTAAGCTTAATAGGTCTAAGAGCCAGGGAGGTCTGGGATTTCGCGATATGCGCCTATTCAACCAGGCTTTACTTGCTCGCCAGGCTTGGAGACTTCTGGTTTTCCCTAACAGCCTATGTGCACGTGTTTTAAAGGCTCGTTACTTTCCAAACGGTCAACTCTATGACACTGTCTTCACCGGAAACCCGTCCTCCACATGGACGGCCATTTCCCATGGTTTAGAACTTCTGAAGCAGGGGTTAATTTGGAGGATTGGTAATGGTCGAAGTGTGAGAATATGGCGGGACCCTTGGATTCCTCGGGATCAATACTGTAAAACCCTCACCGCTCGTGGTTCCTTGCGACTACGACGTGTCTCGGAGCTGATTGCAATGGATGGCACATGGAAAACTGACTTGATACGCCAACACTTTTATCCCATTGATGCTGAGGCTATCTTGAAAATTGTTCCCTCTCGGAGATTGGATGCCGATGTATTAGCTTGGCAACCGGAGAAGTCTGGTGTTTTTTCAGTCCGAAGTGCATATCGCATAGCCCTACAAGCTCATCGCTCCCAATGTGACATTGCTGACTCAAGTGTATTCCCAGCTGGCCGAAGCCCATGTTGGACCAAAATTTGGAGCTCGTCTGTACCTCCAAGGGTGAAAATGTTCGCTTGGAAGGCGTCATCTGGTGCCTTACCAACGGAAAAAAATAAATTATCTCGTCACCTGCATGTTACAGGTATGTGCCAGATTTGTGGATCGGGCATGGAGGATGAGCGCCATGCCTTGTATAGTTGCCCTCATGCTAAAAGGCTATGGGATGAGATGAGAAAAATTTGGTGCTTACCGACAGAAGTTGATCTGCTTGATCCATCTTCTAATTGGTTTCAGTCTCTGCTGCTGAAGATCCCTACGGACATGATAGATACCACCTTGTTGATAGCATGGCGGTCGTGGTTCTGCAGAAATGAGATTACCCATGAGAAGCCTCTCCGCTGATTGAAAGCTCCGAATATTTTTGTGTGGTTATCTGAAGCTGCTTAGAGACATCAATAAGGCATCCACGTCAAGCTTACTGAAAGGGAAGCAACCCTTAGCTGTCACTAGCCCTACACGCCAAGAGAGGATTGAGCGTAAGGCCCCTGATAAAATCTGGTCCAAACCAGAGATTGGTTGGGTTAAGCTTACGATTGATGGATCCTTTTCTAGTAAAGACGGCACAGCAGGGGCAGGTATGGCCTTACGCGACGCGACTGGTGCCCTTATTTTCATGGCATGCAGATATCTGTTGAACTGCACCGAGCCCCTTGAAGCTGAACTCCAGGCATGTGTAGAAGGTTTGCAAATGGCGATGCAATACTCTCTGCTGCCAATTATCATTGAATCAGACTGTGCGCTCCTGGTTGAAGCTGTCAATTCTTCTTCAGCGAACAGATCGTTGTTCTTCAATTATATTAATGAGATCAAACAATTAGCTAAGTTGGATAGAGAGTGTGTTTTTCTTAAGGTGGATCGAGTTCAGGTTAGGGTTAGTGACTCTCTTGCTACCTTTGCGAGAGTGCAAGGCCGTACTATGACATGGTTAGGTTCTGGACCGGAATGTGCTCTCCGGTTTGTGGAACTTGACAACACTGTAATCCTACCTGATTAATAAAGATCCTGTTTTACCCGCAAAAAAAAAAATGGGGGTAGTAGAAAACTAGTGATAACTGCCAAAATGATTAAGTGAGCAAGTAGGGGATTTTCAGCTTTTTTTACATGAAAATAAGAATAGATATTAACTAGAGTTATCCTCCGAAGTGACTATGTAAACAACTTTAGAATGACGAAGTACCTTTTTCCCCATGAACCGCTAGAACTCTGCCTTTATGCATTAATAGAAATGAAGTGAAAAAACCCAGAGTTACAATAGCATGGCAAAGCTAAAACACCAAGAAGACCGAACACACATAAAGAAACTCAACAAACCCTAGTTGATCAAACCAAGCTCGTCCACCATGAGCTGACACTAGTCCATCAAGGAGAATGACCACATATCATTGTCGTCATCCAAACTAGGTGGAGGCGTTGGTTCCAGCATCGAGACCCATTCGTGCGGGGGGGCATGGGGATATTGGGCAGCAAGAGGGTAGGCAGCGAGGCATGGCGTAGAGTCGATGTTGATTAGGAGGAAAGGCTGGGTGGTGGAGAAGGAGAGAGTGAAGAACACATTGTTAACGTTGGTGGAACGGTGACTTCTGCCTGGTCTCGGTTGCTTGTTAAGTATTGTAAGAAAAAGCCCCATCTGTGGTATTACAAGAAAAGAGATTGAAGACATTGCAGAAGGAAAGAAATAATAAGAGAAAATAAAGTGGTTAGCCAATCACATATGTGGCCGTTGGGGAACAATCCCTATTGTATTAGACCATACGGATTGCCCCTAGCCAATAAGTGTTGGGTATAATATTTGTTTAACACCTCCCTTAATCTAGACCGTGGAAGATATGGAGAGGTTGAGATTCCTCGAAGGTCTTCACAGGAAGGGCCTTTGTAAAATCATATGCAAACAGATTTTCGCTTGATATAAATTTAATCTCAAGTAATTTTCTTGCAAATCTTTATCTCTCGAAATGAAATTCATTTTAATATGTTTGGTGCGGGCATGAAATACTGAGTTTGCAGAAAAATAGGTTGTGCCAAGATTGTCACACTATAGGCAAGGAGTGGTACGAAGGGATACTCTGAATTCGCGAAGGACTGCTTCAACCCAAATGATTTCAGTTGTGGCACTGTACATAGCTTTGTATTCAACTTCAATGCTTGAGTGAGATACATTGGCTTGTTTTCTGGAGCTCCAAGATATAAGACTAGAGCCAAATAATATTGCAAAGCCACCAGTGAAACGTCTATCATCAAGACATCATGCTCAATCCCCATCCGAGAATGCACTAACGAGAGTAGAGGGGGACCTTTGAAAGGTGATACCAACTTCAAGTCTACCTTGAATGTAGAAGAAGATCCTTTTTGCCAATGTCAATGAGCTGTAGTTGGGGCATGAAGAAACTGGCAAAATTTGTTAACAGCAAAGGATAAGTCCAGGCATGTGAGTGTCAAATATTATAAGGTGTCAACAATACTCCTATATTGAGTGTTATCTTCAACCCCAAGTGGTGTGTCATCAGTGAGAGATATTTTACCAGTGCTAGAGGGAGGTGTAGGAAGCGTAGTGCATTTTGTCATACCAACAAGAGAGAGAGAGAGAGAGTAAATCAGAGGCAAATTTCTCCAGAGAGAAACGTAAGCCATCGTGTGTTTTCTTGACTTCAATGCCCAAGAAAAAGTGTAAGTCACTAAGTTCTTTTAGTGCAAAATCCGCACTCAAATCATGTAGGACAGCCGAAATGGCTTGATTTGAAGAGCTTGTCAAATATATCATCAACATACATTAAAACAAATGTGGTGATACCTGACTTGTTGTAGATGACTAAAGATGTGTCGGGTTTTGAGGAAATGAAACCAAGGGTACAGAGCTTAGAGATGAGCTTGGAGAACCATGCATGAGGAGCTGATCTGAGCTTGAGGAAATATGTCATTGATGTCACTATATCACGGTATTCTTTCCAAACCACTAATATTCGCTTCTGGTTTATATTAAAGGGAGCTCTACTCTTATTGGCTTTGTTGCGGCATTCTTGGTCACGTATAAGTTAGCTAAATGATCTGCTGATAAGGGGATTAGGCGGTCCTTCAATGCCTACTGATGCAGCCCTGTGGATACCACCTCCTGATATTGCCTCGGTTTGTGTACATATGATGGGTTTTCTGCGATTATTTGGTTCTTCCCGGTGATTTTCTTAAGCTATTTTTTGCTCTAGGGGATGCTTTATAAGGAATCCTCTGGTGATGGATATGGGACTGGGGTTCTAGGTGCTGATGATACGGTGGCACTCTTAGGACAACCTTCTAAAAAAAGGGTTGTTGTTGGTGTGTTTTTGTTTTTTGTTATTATTGTTGGTTGTCGACTGATCATTTTTGCTTACGCCTCTTTTTTTGTGGCTAGAGGTGGTATCGTGAAGAGATGGTTGTTTGTCGAGAGTGTAGACAAGATGGGAAAGAAGGTATTGTGGCTTGTGCTTGTATTCTGCACTTCTGTTGGATCCCTTGCCGGAATCACATTTCGGCTGACGGTGTATGATTCTTTTCAAGCCATGGGCAAGTGAAATTTCCCTTGAATTTGTTGGTTGAGGAGGTAGCATGTTGTATCCCTAGGATTAAAACGCCTCTGCGTTTTGCTTTCATGTAAGGTTATGGTTGTGATAAGGGATCCCTTGTGGGATTGACCCTAGGGTGGCCCGATCTTCACGGATTTGATGCGGGGAGTGGGGGAATACCCGATGAACACGATGAACGCAACACAAACGCAAGGTAAAGATACAAACACACGCAATCACAACCCGATTCGATTTGCTCCCGTTGGCTCGAACAACCAATCCAATAGAATCCTCGGCGAGAGACCGTGAGGTAGAATCACCAAAGGAGAGATCGGCAAGCGGATGATAGAATCCAAATCAAAGGAGAGAGTAGCAACCAAGTAGAATCCCAAGGGGAGAGACCTAGCACTACTAGAATCCTTGATGAGGAGAGACCAAACACTTGAGGAGGGTCTTGACGACTTGGAGACGAACAACCGAACTCCAAGGCCTTGTACAACTCATAGATTAACTATAGAGAGGGGTTCCCATCTAGGGTTAGGCACAATCCTTCATTCATCATCAACTCTAGGGTTTCAAGGAGGGGTGGGGGCTTATATATAGGACAGCCACGAGCTAAGGGTAAAACAGGCATAAATGGGAAGTTCTGGGCGTTACATGGGCCAGGCCCAACCCGAGGCGTGCAGGCCCGAAACACTTGGTCCGGAGATTCCGGTGTGCTGGCCGGAGACTTCGGTCAATCTCCGGTGTCGTCTCCGGAGGGGCATTCTGACTGTCCTGGGCGCTGGTTTGGGGATCGGTCCGGAGATGGACCGAGACTGGCGGCCGACCGAGACTCCTAGCATCGCAGCCTTCTGCGTCTTCTCTTCCAGGCCTCTTGCTTGGGGGTCTTGATCTCTGGGGTCCTCTTGTCATCTCCTCTTGGTGTCATGGTCATGGTCCTGGTCATAGCATTGGCACGTGTCTCAAGTAGGATTCCATTCACATGATATCCAAAGGAGGGTGGGGTATGGAATGAGTTCACCTTTGAGGGTGTGGTTGATGTAGCATGGTGTGGACCAATGGTGAATGCCATGTGTTGGGCTGCAACATCTCCCCCCGCTTCTAAACGAGTCGTCCTCGACGAAGTTCCATCATCATATAGGGAGGAAGGTGTGCGCAAGGTCTTGAGTTTATATGTTGTGGGATCTCCGGTGTCGTAGCCTTGTTCAAATTGGTCGAAGATCTTGAAGTTCAGCTTGAAGGGTTTCGCGGCATAGTAAATCAAAATTTTCTACGGATGCGAACAGAGGGAAAGCCAAGATCTAATCTAGGAGATGCAATCAACGAGAGAGATTGGATTAGATCTTCATACCCTTGAAGATTCAAGATGGAACGCTCATTTAACGTGGGTGATGTAGTCGTGCTTCCTTCTCCTCCTCGCGATCCGATCCGATCTAGCACCACAAGTGGCGGTGCCTCCGTGAGATGCACACGCAAAGACCAACGCCTCCTCCTTCCTCGGACCAGCAAGTATGGTGGAGAGATAGATTGGATCTACAACACGGCGTGGTGTATATGGTGGAGAATTTCCTGCAGGCTTCGCCTACAAACAGTGGGAGGAGAGAGAAAGCTAGCAAGGCGGCTAGGGTTTGGAGGAGAGGTGGGGGTTGGTGCGCCTCACCCTCTTTATATAGAGGGGGCAGCCTATCCCTCCCCAAGCCCAAAGGATAAGGAGTGGGGGCATGGACTCTCCTCTCTAGAAACCCTATCTCTAGTTTAAACGATTTAAACTCTCTAGGATAGGCTGGGCCCTATGGCCTTGCCCCTGGCCCAATGCGGCCAGGACACTCCCTCATAGGCCCATGCCCCTCCCGGAAGGTGGGGCCACGTTGGTCCCTTCCGAAGGTTCTAAAGCTTCGGTACAATACCGATTAACTTGAACAATTCAACTCCAAAACTGCCTCGCCTTATATGAATATTATTCTCGGGACCTCTCCGAACCTCTCGTGATGTCCCGGATCCCATCCGAGACTCGAACAAAAATTCATAAACCAATTATCCAATCTATCCTAGTGTCGAGACACGTTATGTGTGACCTGCGGGTTCGAGAATATGCGACATGATCTTTTATCAATAATCAACCGGGTCTAGGCACCCATATCGACTCCCACACATTCATCGATGATCATATCGGATGATCCACGATGCCGAGATTCAATTAATCCCATATATATATTCCCTTCGTCTCGCGATATTTTACTTGCCCGAGATTCGATCGCTTGTACCGTCATACCTAGTTCAATCTCGCTTTCACAGAAGTACTTTACTCGTTCCGTAATCCGATATCACTTTGTGATTAACTCCTTAACCACATGCTTGCAAGCGGTGTTGATATCGACACGAGGGCCCAAGTATATCTCTCCGACTTGGGAGGGACAAATTCCATCTCGATACATACCCAATGATACTTTCCGATCACCGAGAGACACCTTTATGATCACCCTCTCATAGGATGACATTTGATGACCTCAAAGCTTTCTTCCGATACTGTGAGTTGTATTATCTCATGGTCTAAGGAATACAATATTTGACATAGGAAAAGCTTCGCAAAGATGAACACGATGATACGATCTAATTGCTTCGCTTAGTTTGGTCATCCATCATATCATTCTCCAATGATATGATCTCATTATCAATTGACAACTCATGTCTATGGTTAGGAAACCTTAACCATCATTGATCAATGAGCTAGTCCATAGAGGCGTACTAGGGACACGGTGTTGTTCACAAACCACACAAGTATTAATGTTTCCGCTTAATACAATTCTAGCATGGAATATAAACTTTATCATGAACAAGAATTATAATAATAACATTTTATTATTGCCTCTAGGGCATAATTCCAACAGTCTCCCACTTGCACTAGAGTCAATAATCTAGTTTACATTTGGCAACAATCTCACACCCATGGCACTGAGGTGCTGATCATGTTTTACACGTGGAAGAGGTTTAGTCAATGGATCTGCGACATTTAGATCTGTATGTACTTTGCTAATCTTCAGATCTCCATCTGCAATATAATCTCGGATTATATGAAACTTGCGGTTGATATGCTTGGTCTTTGGATGATATCTTGGTTCCTTAGCAAGTGCTATGGCGCCAGTGTTGTCACACAATATCTCCAGTGGGTCCAATGCACTTGGAACCACGTCAAGCTCAGTGATGAAGTTTCGATCCAAACTCCTTCACTTGACGCTCGGCAGCCATGTATTCCGCTTCTTGTAGATCCCGCGATCACGCTTTGCTTGCAGCTTCTCCACTCAGCTCCTCCATTCAAAATATAAACGTATCACGTCTGAGATTTGGAATCATCCTTGTCGTCGAAACTAGCATCGACGTAACCTTTACGACAAGTCGTTCATCACCCCATAGACTAAGAACATTTCTTTAGTTCTATTTAGGTACTTTAGGATGTTCTTCACGGCTGTCCAAAGGTTCCACTCGGATCACTTTGATATCTCGTCAAACTAAGAGCATTGGACACATCCGGTCTAGTACACAAAGATGGCATACATGATGGAACCTATGGCCAAGGCATAAGGCACTTTGCTCATAGCTTCCTATCATTTACCAGAATGGACACCGAGACTTGCTCAATATCTTACCCGAGAACATAGGCCTTTGAACCTTTCTTTGCCTTATCCATTCGAACCTTTTCAGAACTTTGTCTAGGTATGTACTCTAGCTTAAAGCTATCAGGCGTCTTTGTCTATCTCTATAGATTTTGATGCCCAATATATAAGTAGCTTCACCTAGGCATTTCATTGAAAAACACTTGTTCAAATAACTCTTCACATCGTTAAGCATGTTGATGTCATTTCCAATAATCAATATGTCATCCACATATAGTACCAGAAACGTCACCGAGCTCCCACTCACTTTCTTGTAGATGCAAGCTCAGAGCAATTTGGAACAAATCCAAAGCTCTTGATCACTTGATCAAAATGAAGGTTCCAACTCCGAGATGCTTGCTTGATCCATAAATGGAACGCTGAAGTTTGCATACTTTATCGCATCCTTAGGATCGACAAACCTTCGGTTGCATCATATACAACTCTTCATCAATGTTGCCATTAAGGAACGCATCTTGACATCCATCCGCCATATTTCATAATCATGAAACGCAGCAATTGCTAATAAAATCCGAATGGACTTAAACATCGCCACGGAGAGAAAGTCTCATCGTAGTCAACACCTTGAACTTGTCGAAAACCTTTGCGACAAGCCGTGCTTTATAGACGGTAACATTACCATCCACGCTGCTTTCTTCTTGAAGATCCATTTGCACTCAACGGCCTTTCTCGCTAGGAGGGTCCACCAAAGTCCATACTTGGTTTTCGCTCATGGATCCCAATGATTTCATGGCTTCCAGCCATTTCTCAGAGTCTGGGCTCATCATCGCTTCCTCATAGTTCATAGGTTCACTGTCTTCTACTAACAAGACGGTCAAGACAGGGTTGCCGTACCACTCAGGAGGGGCACGCGAACTTGTCGACTGCGACGCTCAAGAGCAAAGATCGTCCAAGCTTCATGATCCTTGTCATTAGCTTCCTATATTGTTGGTGCAGCGTGACCGAACAATTTCAGTGCCGCGCTACTCTCCAATTCAAGAGAAGGTTCAATAACCTCGTCAAGCTCTACTTTCCTCCCACTCACTTCTTTCGAGAGAAACTCCTTCTTAAGAAAGGAACCGTTCATGCATAAACACTTTGCCTTCGGTTCGTGATAGAAGGTATACCCAATAGTTTCCTTAGGGTATCCTATGAAGACGCATTTTCCGCTTTGGGTTCAAGCTTGTCCGATCAACTTCTTGACGAAGCTTCAGATCCCCAAACTTTAAGAAACGACAACTTAGGTTTAGCACCAAACCACGCTCATACGGTGTCGTCTCAACGGATTTAGATGGAGCCCTATTTAAAGTGAATGCAGCGTTTCTAATGCATAACCCAAAAATGATAACGCAAATCAAGAAGAGACATCATTGATCGGACCATATCTAATAGGGTTCGATTCCGCGCTCGACACACCATTGTCTGTGGTGTTCGGTGGCGTGAGTTGTGAAACGATTCCACTTGCTTTAAGATGCGTGAGAAAATCATAACTCAAATATTCACCTCCACGATCGGATCGTAGAAACTTAATCTTTCATACGATGGTTCTCCACTTCATTCGAAATTCCTTGAACTTTTCAAATGTTTCAGATTTATGTTTCATTAAATAGATATACCCATATCTACTTAAGTCATCGGTAAAAGTGAGAAAATAGCGATATCCACCGCGTCAAACACTCATCGGTCCGCATACATCGGTATGTATGATTTCCAACAAGTCCGCTGCTCACTCCATCATACCGAGAATGGGGTTTTGATCATCTTGCCCATGAGGCATGGTTCGCATGTGTCAAATGATTCAAAATCAAGAGACTCCAAAAGTCCATCGAATGGAGTTTCTTCATGCGCTTTACACCAATATGACCTAGACAAAGGCCACAAATAAGTAGTATTATCACTATCTACTTTGCATCTCTTAGCCTCAATGTTATGGATGTGTGTTTCATCCCTTCGAGATTTAGAAGAAATAAACCATTTACAAGAGGTGCATGACCATAAAAGATGTTACTCATATAAATAGAACAACCATTATTCTCCGATTTAAATGAATAACCGTCTTGCAATAAACACGATCCGTAAATAATGTTCATGCTCAACGCAGTACATAATAACACTTATTAAGGTTTAAAACTAATCCCGAAGGTAAAACTAAGGAGAGCGTCGACGGCCATCACATCAACTCTTGATCCGCAACGCCAGCATCGTCACCTCATCCTCGCAGTCAGCTCATTCCGTAGCTCTGCTTCGAAAGTTACAAATATTAGCAACTGAACCGGTATCAAATACCCAGGCACTACAACGAGGGCTAGTAAGGAAAACATCAATAACATGTATATCAAGTATACCTTTTGTAACTACCTCGGTGAATTACGCTCCTAGATACAAGCCTGGATGAGCAGTAGTGGTTGAAATAGTACGGTGGGGCCCCAAAAGCCACTCACGGGTAGAACTTTCGGCCGTCCCAACCACTACCAACTCGACGGGACCTCAGACGGGCGTAATCGGCGAAGGATCAACTACATACACAAGTGGGTATGTATGCAAGCCACCATACAAGAGTACATCGAGCCATACCATCTAGAAAGAAAGGAATATAGCAACGCCATACGGCAAGATTCAAATGACCTAGATAGATCTAGTATTTTAGGATATTTCATACAACACACATCGAGTATCATGAAGCGGCAAACAAAGTCCGAGTACGGATAAGAAGCAAATCGGCATAAGATGCCATAGAAATAAGCACATCCCAACCACAGATCTCACGGATCCCCGCTCCTAATCTCTACACAATCGATCGTTGCCCACATCATCGGCCTCTTCCACCCAAAGATCCGGCCCGTGAGGGTACCCGTCCATCCGAACCAATAATTTATCGTGTGAGACCCTAAGGGTACTCAAAGAAGTCTTAATGCCTCTAAAGGGGACACAACTGGGTGACGAATTGCAGCAAAAGATAAACCCTAGCGCTTCTACAGATAAACGCTAACCATCCGCCTAACCAATGATAGATGGATGTCCGTGAATTAAGAACAACTTATAATGGTAATCTCATCGATCCATCCTCCTCCTCGCTACCAACGAGGAAGGATTTAACAACCCCCATCCGCTGGCAATTTTATTAACCATTCCATGAGTGTTGCACTATTTACTAGTCAAATTACTTAGTCGATTAAAGCGGTACTTTAGTTATGCTTGTCTATGATCGAGAAACGTGTCCAAGTCGCCCATAACCATGACACGGCTTTGAAAGTTTTACCGGCCGGTGCACCAATAGCAACACACGCCGATCAACCTGAAAACCAAATCAAAACCCAATGAGGCTTTCACGATCGAACAATCAGATTCGAATATTTCAGGGGCCACCCTTGAGTCTACCCAACGGTTAGCCGACTTCGAGGAACCGAGGTTTGTGGGGCCAGAAGCGATCGGGAACCCAAAATCGGGCTTGTCGATACCGTAAACGGGTCACAATACCTAAACAAGATAAAGGTGCTCCTCGCTGGCGTAATACATAAGTAGCATGGCATAAGTACAGATAGTAAACAAAACCTCAAACTAGTTTGTGGCCCCAAGAAATAAGATGAATCAAGCTCGGGCTGGGGGTCCCATATACCTCCCGGATGTGGATAGCGCGATAAATCAAGGAACAGGAATCAAGTACTCGGGGTCTTACGGGACACAAGTGAGCAGGAAAAACCAAATAGCAGATGTTGCTCACCGGTGCCACTTTCATTAGTTATCCCATTACTACTCATGTTAAGTTGTTTAAGTACCTCGTTATCCATCTGACTCTCACAAACCCTACACATGCTGTTCTATGACTCGCATGGCTCAAACAACTCCTGTAGTAATGGATCATGGGATGGAGGTACAAGCTTGGTGGGGTTTAAAAGTAAAGGCTATGCATACTTGGGATTCAATTTAATGCAATCGCGACTCAATGATGCAAGAATAAGATAGAGGCAATAGGTACTGTATGTATGCGAGCATGTGGAAGTGCTTGCCTGACAACTCAGTTGAAGCGAGGGACGGATCTGGGTAGTGCTCTTGGTTCTCTTGATATAACCCCGCCGGTTCATCCGAGAAAAACCAAACAAACAAGGCCAACATGAATATAGAGCACAAGCATATGAATAAGATGCGTCAAGCAAACAATCATGCCATGATGAAATGATGCACAATTTACATGGCAATAAGGTAGCATGGCATGGTGAGGTGTGGAAGACAAGTAATAACATTTTGATGGGGTTTTGGATCACATTTTGTTGTCATAACAATTGCTGTTTACTATATATTTATATGATGCATGCTGCAATTGAAGTCATGGATAGCATAAACAGAAAGGTCTCGTCAAGCTGATCATTTTAGACATATCATTTGTTAAATTTGGAATTATAAATCAAAAGTTGTGAATTATTTAAGTTCCAGTGGCATTTGTTGTAATTTAACTCAACTTGGAATTTAAAATGTCCAAAAGGTAATTTAAATAGCATATTTGAAATCCTCACATTTTCCTAATCTCAAAACATATATCATTTGTATTATTTGGATTTATAATTGAAAAGTTATTTGAAAACTGGTTTGAATTTGAATTTGAATTAATTAAATTAGATTTGAAATAAACAGACAATACTGAATTGCTTTTTACACCCAGCCTAATTAACCCCAGACGCTTACAGGTGGGGCCTGAGCTGGCACGGCCCACGCCACAGAGGAACGTGGTCACTCACGCCACCACCGAGGCCGATTTGGTGGGCCAGGGGTCCACGGCCCACGTGCAGTGGGACACGGCAATACCGCCAAGCGGTTGGATAGGGACCATGGTTGAGGCTTAAATACCGAGAGCCTTTTGCAAAACGCCAAGGGGCACAGACAGGGCTCGAGGAGTGCGGGTTTAGCGGGAGAATCCATGAGACCTAAGCGAAAGCCAAATTCAGCCGGAACGCGTGGCCTACGCCGATCGCGAACGGCCGCCGCTTGGTCGACGTTGGCGAGCGATCCACCGGGTGAAACGACGAGCTTCAAAACCAAAAGTGGAGAGGGTGACGCGGTTACCTACGTGTGGCGCCGCCTGAGGACTACAGCTGGGCGGGCGTTGAACTGCCGGATCTCTAGCTGCGGCCGCTGCATCGGCACAAGGCTGCACGCAGAAGCGCCGACGGAGTGTGGCGGCTACGCGGCGAGAGGGAGGATCTTATCTGGGAAGAAGAGGAGCTCACCATCACCGACGACGATTGGCGAGGCTCGGGAAGGTACGGATTCGCGGGCTCGTGGCGCAGGCGAGATCTCTCCGGCTATGGCGACGGGCGGTGGTGCTGGGCTTCCCACTGCCTCCTCCGGGTACTAGCCTGGGAGGTGCGGGGGTCTTGCCGCCCGTGGGTCTCGGGAGCAAGAAAGGCAGACATCGCAGCTGCTGAGGCGTCCTAGGGTTTTGGCACGGGAGAGGGAGATCCGTGGGAAGAAAGAGGGAAGGAGGAGGCGAGGCAGGTTCTCCGGGGATAAGGCGAGGCAGAGAGGGAAGGTCAAGATAAGGACGGAGGTAGATGGCGTGGGGAAGGAGAGGGCTGGCCTCTTTTGCACCTCACGTGCATGGTGCGCCAGAGGAAGCGCAGGCTAGCAGCCAGTAGGCTGGGGAGCCTGGGTGGGACCAGGTCGGGGGTGGGTCGGGTTGGAGGAATCTTGTGGCCGAGAGAGGAGGAGAGCTAGAGGTCGAGCTAGGTTTAGATAGAAGGGTTGATAGTGGGGTGGGGCCCGGACGCTAGAGGGAGAGAGGAGAGGGTACTTTGGGTGTGGTAGGTTTAGGTGAGAGAGGGAGGGACAAGTTAGCTAGGGTTTAGCTAGATAGGTGGGGTTTGAGTTTAGCTAGAATGGTTATGGGCATGGGGTAGGTGTTAGAGATGACTAGAATAGGTGATTAGAGAGAGAGGTGGATAAGGTTTATTTTGATTCATGCATGCTCCAAATTAAAGACCAAGCAAGATCAAAAAGAAAAGAGGTAGGGAGAAGGATGTGGGGTTTAGGTTTGTGCAAGCCACATAATCACATGTGCATGCATGGGGTATGGGGATTAAGGTTTAGCTATAGGGGGATAGAGAGGTAGAGGATGTGGTGAAGAATTCTACAAGCCAAAACAAGATTGAAACACAGGAGAGATGATCCATGCAAGCAAAGCCAAAAACATTCCAAAGTCGAGAAAAAGGTGGCACTTGCATGGCCCATGCAAACAATAATTGCCATGTAGTTATATTGTGAAAACAACATTAATTTATGTGGCATTATTCCTTGCATTCCCAAAAGGTGGGCAAAGGCCAAGCAAAAGATTATGGTGGAATCCAACCAACCAACATGAGCTAGAGGTAAACTCCAATAAAATGCCAAGCTCATATTAATTGGATGGTGGAATTATAAGGTGGTGAAAGAAAGGTGGTGGAGTTGTTAAGAGATATGCCCCCAAATCAACTTGGGCATTTAACAATATATTAAGAACCAAATACAATATCAAGAGGAAACTACAATTAATAATGCACATGAGATAAGAACCAAACAAGAAGGGGTTTTATATGATGTTCAAAAGCAAGGTGACATGATGACATGAGCATGATATGATGATGATGCAACAATTATATGTTGAAGTGGCCTTTATTATTATAACAAGTAGCATTACAGGTGTTAGACAACTGGATGCTACACCTTGATGGTGCCACCTTCTTGTCCGCTAAGTACTTGACAGCTTGCCCAAAGGACCCTTGTCCTTGCAATAGAAGCACTCAGTGTCTGGCTTAGGACCAGACTTGAGCTTCTTCTCAGCAGGAGCATTGCGCTTGCCGCCGCCCTTCTTGAAGGGCTTATTTGCTCCCTTACCTTTATTAAAGGAGGGCTTGTTGACCATCAACACATGATTATCCTTCTTGATGTCCACCTCCGCAGCCTTCAGCTTTGAGAAGAGCTCGGTGATCGTATCAGTGGAGCCTATCTGATTATGAGTCACTACAAAACTTTTGTAGCTGGGAGGGAGTGATTGCAGAACCTGTCAATCTTGAGCTCCTCGAATCGCATTCCAGCTTGCTCATGCTGAGTGTAGCCCGACATCTTTATGGCGTGCTCACTAATGGAACTCCTTCCTCCATCTTGCAGTTAAAGAACTTCTAGAGATCTCATATCTCTCGAACGGTCTTGAGTCCAAACATGGTTTTCAGCTCCTCGAGAATATCAAAGGGCCCGGATAGGTTTCAAAACGATTTTGAAGTTCGCCCATAGCAAACAACATGGTGCTCTTAATCACACCATAATCATCTTTGCCGATCGATAGATGCTTTCTCATCAGTAGCCATGCAAAGTAGGGTTCACCTAACGCTTTACCAAGGACATAGTCCTTTTGTCCGCCAGATAGAATGATTCTTATATTGCGGAACCAATTGGTGAAGTTAGACCCATTGTTTCTAAGCTTTTCCTTCTCAGCAAAAACGTTGAAGTTGAAGTTGGATTTGGCAATGTGATCTACAGTATTTGTAAGTACAATTTAGACTATGTTCATAATAAATAGTTCAACTTAATCAAATTACTAGATGAACTCCCACTAAATTCAACATCCCTCAAGTTGTTTAGTGAACACGATCCAAATTCACCACACCTAATCCGATCATCACGAGAAGAGATGTGGTTTCAATGGTGGACAACAAAGTGTCGATCATATCATTCATATGACTCATGCTTAACCTTTCGGTTCTTGTGTTCCGAGGCCATGTCTGTACATGCTAGGCTCGTCAAGTTAGACCCAAGTATTTCAAGGTGCAAAACCGCTTGCACCCGTTGTATGTGAGCGAGAGTCTATAGCACCCGATCATCACGTGATGCTTGGACACGACGAACTTTCGCAACGGTGCATACTTGGGGAGAACACGCTTTTATCTTGATCTTTATGAGGAATCATCTTATAATGCTACCGTCGCGATCTAAGCATAATAAGATACATAAAAGGATAAACATCACATGCATATAACTTTATGTGACATGGTATAGCCAATCTTCAAGCAATGATCTCCATCTTGTGCTCAAGCATGATCTCCATCACTCCACCATGATTGCCTCCACCACGAATAGCAACTACAACTATTGCTAACTACTTAGCGATAAAGTAAAGCTAAAGCTATTACATGTATAAGAAGTTGACTCAGGTCATACACAATTATAAAGACAACCATATGGTTCTGCGGTTGTGTACTCATCGACATGCAAGTCGTGAAACATTACAAAACATGATCATCGCATACAATATACACATCACATCTTGGGCCATACCATATCACAGAAACCCTGCAAAAAACAAGTTAGACGCCTACTTTGTTGTTGCATGTTTTACGTGGCTTATGGGAGTAGATGCTAAGAACGATTCTTACCTACGGAAAGCCACAACGGTGATATTATGGTTGCCAAACTCCGTGTTAATCCCATGACAACTATAGTGAGAGAAACCGACATCCACCACCGCATGTGTGAACAAGCCAAACGTCAAGTGCGGAGCGGTCTCATGAACGACGCCGCATAAGGTTGGCCTCGGACCGCTTCAATCTCACTATCCCGCATCATAAGAAGAACACAAACAAGAGGCTTGCAACAGAAAACATCAACGCCCGCAACAACCATGTTATGCTCTACTCGTGAAACACATCTACGCATAGATCTAGCTCGATACCATCAAGGATTTCAGCATAGTAAATCAAAATTTTCTACGGATGCGAGCAGAGGAAAAGCCAAGATCTAATCTAGGAGATGCAATCAACGAGAGATTGGATTAGATCTTCATACCCTTGAAGATTCGCAAATGAACGCTCGGTAAACGTGGGTGATGTAGTCGCTTCTCCTCCTCGCGATCCGATCCGATCTAGCACCACAAGTGGCGGTGCCTCCGTGAGATGCACACGCAAAGACCCGACGCCTCCTTCCTCGGACCAGCAAGTATGGTGGAGATATAGATTGGATCTACAACACGACGGCGTGGTGTATATGGTGGAGAATTTATGCTGTAGGGCTTCGCCTACAAACAGTCGGGAGGGAGGGAGGAAAGCTAGCAAGGCGGCTAGGGTTTGGAGGAGGTGGGGTGGGGGTGCGCGCCCACCCTCTTTATATAGAGGGGCAGCCTCAGCCCTCCCCAAGCCCAAAGGATAAGGAGTGGGGCATGGACTCTCCCTTCTAGAAACCCTATCTCTAGTTTAAACGATTTAAACTCTCTAGGATCGGCTGGGCCCTATGGGGCCTTGTGCCCTGGCCCAATGCGCCAGGACACTCCCTCATAGGCCCATGCCCCTCCCGAAGGTGGGGCCACGTTGGTCCCTTCCGAAGGTTCTAGAAGCTTCCCAGACAATACCGATTAACCCGAACAATTCAACTCTAAAACTGCACCGCTTTATATGAATCTTATTCTCCGGACCACTCCGAACCTCTCGTGATGTCCCGGATCCCATCCGAGACTCGAACAAAATTCATAAACCAATTATCCAATCTATCCTAGCGTCGAGACACGTTATGTGTGACCTGGGTTCGAGAATATGCGCATATGATCTTCTATCAATAATCAACAGGGTCTAGGCACCCATATTGACTCCACACATTCATCGATGATCATATCGGATGAACCACGATGCCAGGATTCAATTAATCCCATATATATATTCCCTTCGTCTCGCGATATTTTACTTGCCCGAGATTCGATCGTCGGTGCATCATACCTAGTTCAATCTCTCACGAAGTACTTTACTGCTCCGTAATCCGATATCACTTTGTGATTAACTCCTTAACCACATGCTTGCAAGCGGTGTTGATATCGATTAAAGTGGGCCCAAGTATATCTATCCGACTTGGGAGGGACAAATTCCATCTTGATACATACAACCCAACAGATACTTTCCGATCACCGAGAGACACCTTTATGATCACCCTCATAGGATGACGCTTGATGACCTCAAAGCTTTCTCCGATACTGGAGTTGTATTATCTCATGGTCTAAGGAATACAATATTTGACATAGGAAAAGCTTCGCAAAGATGAACACGATGATACGATCTAATTGCTTCGCTTAGTTTGGTCTCCCATCATATCATTCTCCAATGATATGATCTCATTATCAATTGACAACTCATGTCTATGGTTAGGAAACCTTAACCATCATTGATCAATGAGCTAGTCCATAGAGGCGTACTAGGGACACGGTGTTGTTCACAAACCACACAAGTATTAATGTTTCCGCTTAATACAATTCTAGCATGGAATATAAACTTTATCATGAACAAGAATTATAATAATAACATCTTTATTATTGCCTCTAGGGCATAATTCCAACAGAGCTTGTCATCAAGGTGTGGTTGAAGATCTTGTAGCGTGTTCCTTGTAGGTGGTAGGTGAGGTTGTGTATCCTGCAAAACCGACAACAAGGAGAAAGAGTTGTATGAAGGATTGTTAGTATTGGGTACGCTCAAATCACTCTTCTCACGTGTGGTGGATTGCGACGTGGCACTCATGATTTTTCCACTCATGTGGGGCTTGTAGCTCTCACTCACGTGTTGGTGGATCACTCTCTCACCACTCATCTCACAAGGGTCCTTAGCTTGCTTTATCTTGGGCAGCGACGTCATGTTGGAAGTGATAATTTGGCTTGGCGTCATAGGTTGTAGCACCAATGTCTTGTCTTTCCACTTAAAGGAGTATTGGTTGGAGGTACCATCATGTAGTGCACCCTTGTCGTATTGCCATGGTCTTCCAAGGAGCATGTGACACACGGTCATAGGCACGACATCACACTCGACGGTGTCTTGATATGGACCAATCTTGAAGGAGACGTTGACCTTGTGTTTGATTTGAATGGTGCCATTGTCATCAAGCCACTTGACATGATAGGGATGAGGGTGCTTTATGTATGGTAACTTGAGTTTCTCACAAAGGTTGATGCTCGCAAGGTTGTGACAACTTCCTCCATCAATGATAACTTTTATGGACTTGCCATCAATTCCGGCTCGGGTTTGGAAGATATTGAGGCGTTGATCCTCTCTTGGGATGGAGTTGGTCGTCAAAACTTGGGCGATGACAAGTGAGGGGCTTGGATCATGTTCACAAAGAAGTGTGTCCTCATCTTGCATTGCGGCATCTTTTGCTATAGCGGCTTGGTTCATAGCTTCAAATTCGTCTTCGCTCACGGAATATGTTGCGCCGTTCTCATCCGTAAGCATGACTCTTGTGTTGATGCTCTCATACGACTTGTGGCCCTTTCCTCCACACTTGTAGCAAACTACTTGACTTTCCGTTGTTGTGTTGGAGGAGGATGCCATAGGTGTCTTGGATTGCTTGGAGGAGCTTGTTGTTTGGTTTGTTGGCTTGGAGGGGCTACTCGAGTTGATTGAAGCGTAGTACGCCCTTTGTTTCTCATAAGGATGTTCCTTTTGCAAGTGGCGCTCGGCGTTGGTTGCTTGGTGAAGAAGGTTCACGAGAGTCTTGTAAGGTTGTAAATCGACTATCTTATGACATGCTCAAACCGTTGAGGAACCGTGCTATTGTTTGCTCCTCGAGTTCCTTCACATCGGCTCTCATCATAGTCATCTCCGTCTCCTTATAGAACTCTTCAATTGTCTTTGTGCCTTGCTTCAAGTTTTGGAGCTTGTCGAAGAGGTCTTGGCGATAGTGCTCGGGGACAAATATTGCATACATCACATTCTTCATCTCAGTCCAAGTGGTGACCGGTGGTTCTTCTTGCTTCTCACGATTGCTTTGGTAGTCTTCCCACCAAACATTGGCGTAGTCCTCAAACTCAAGAGATGCCATTGCCACTTTCTTCTCTTCGGAAAAGTTGTGGACTCGGAAGATCTTGTCGACTTTGAGCTCCCATTCAAGGTATGCATCGGCATTTTCTTCTCCTTTGAACTTGGGCATAACGAACTTGAGCTTCCCAAACTTGCCATCATCACGCTCATGGTGGTTGTTGCGACGTTCTTGGTGCATACTTGCGTCACTTGGAGGGCGTGGCGGCGGAGGAGGAGGCTCTTGATTGCCTTGAGGTTGTTGTGGGGGGTGTTCTTGATGATGCTCGAAGTCTCTTCTTCGGCGTTGGTCGGCATCATTGACGTTCATAGCTTGACGGTGTCGGTGGTGTTGTTGTGCATGTCGGTTATTGCGTCGAGCTTGGCGTGCATCCGCATCATCATCACTTGTGTCCCATACCGGTTCTTGATTTTGTTGACGTTTCTCGTGGTGGTCATGAGGAGGATGGCGACGCCGATCATTATGGTTAGCTTCATCTTGGCGTTCTTGAGGTTGATGCACGTCGATGATTGCTTGGTGTGGTGGTGGACCATGCTCTTGTCGTTGTTGTTGAGGTTGGGGAGCATTTGGGTCCACCACTTGAGGGCGACGATGACGAGCTTGTGGGTTCCCATTATGGTGGTGGGGTTCTCCATGCGGAGTGTGATCGTGAAGACTCGCCATGTCGACTTGAGGAGCGCGTGCGGGAGGAACTTGACGAGCTTGAGCGATGACCGTGTCGGTTTCCAAGGTTGGCAATAGCTTGGTGAAGAGCTTGGAATTGAGCATGGTGCTCCTCTTGACGTTGCCGCTCACGGTACTCAAATTCTCGAAAAGTATCATCAAGACGGTGCTCAAGTCGCTCAAATTGATTGTTGAATTCTTGGCGTTGCGCCCATAAGTTGTGGTGCGTGGCAAAGCCATCTTGGTTGTTGAAATTGCTATCTCCATTAGCTCCACTTGCCCTAGACATGGTGCACAAACACACTTGATAGATATGGTGAGGTTGGTGGAATGGTAATTGCTACCTTGCCTCACCGGAGTCAACGATTGGAAATATTGTTGTTGCCGAGAGCAAAGCAAATAGCGGGTACACAAGACACACACACACAAAGGCCTATGGTGGTAGGTTAGAAAGGTGGAAAGCAAATGGAACAACCAAAGGAAAAGGATATTGTCAAAATTGGGTAAAATCCAACAAAAACAAAGTCAAAGGAAAAGGTCAAAAAGGGTGACGATAACCTACGACTATACACACACGGTGGAGATTAATGTGGCTAGCACGACTATGAAAAATGAGCAAAGAACAAAATTGGACCTAACGAAGACTAATGCTCGGTGTCGTGCCAACGCTAGGAGAGACCGAGTCTGCTCGCACAAGGTTGAGAAGCAACGGATTTGTACGCTTGCCTTGCTCTTGCTCGCACTCTTGCTTAGAAGCTTTGGACTCTCTTTTGCTATTGGTATCTTTCTTTTGTTTATTTTGCTTAGAAGCTTTTTTTTTGTACTCTATGGAGTCAATTTTGTTATTGCCTCAATATCATGACTATGCAAGAGCAAGTGCACAATGCTTCGGCAAACATAGGAGGGCTACTCTAGATAGGTTAGGTAACACACACAGGAAGAAGGGGGTTAACAATGGTTGTGCAAGTTATACCTTTTGGTGATGTTGAACTTGCAATCGTTGGTGAAGGGATGGTTCGAGTTCCGTGGTGTCGTTTGTTAGCACGAGGTGTTGGCGCTATGGAAGCTTGTTAGTTGATAGACACTGTGCTAAAACACAAACACACAAAGGAAATTAGTCGAAAAAGGAAAAGGGGTCAAATTTTGTTCAGTCGGAGACTCGGTGTGTTGGGGCCGAGATTCGGTGGTCCGGAGACTGGTGTGATGACCGGAGACTCGTCTGGTCCAAAGACGAGCAATTCGAGTTCGTGAGCGGAAATTCGGCCCTTTAACCCTCAAATCCAGAAAATTTCGACCAAATTGGGCTAGGAAACGCAGGGCAAAGGTAGACCAAATCCAAGGACAAGTTTCTAATGGATCAAAACCACAATCAACTCACCAAATCAAGAGATCGATCCAAAAGCAAATTGGGGCTAAATTTTTTGGTATTTTCGAATTTATGGTGGATATGGGGGAACGAAGTCAAATCCGTGGCAACCAAAGGGCTCTGATACCAGTTGATAAGGGATCCCTTGTGGGATTGACCCTAGGGTGGCCCGATCTTCACGGATTTGATGCAGGGAGTGGGGGAATACCCGATGAACACGATGAACGCAACACAAACGCAAGGTAAAGATACAAACACACGCAATCACAACCCGATTCGATTTGGTTCGCTGGCTCGAACAACCAATCCAATAGAATCCTCGGCGAGAGACCGTGAGGTAGAATCACCAAAGGAGAGATCGGCAAGCGGATGATAGAATCCAAATCAAAGGAGAGAGTAGCAACCAAGTAGAATCCCAAGGGGAGAGACCTAGCACTACTAGAATCCTTGATGAGGAGAGACCAAACACTTGAGGAGGGTCTTGACGACTTGGAGACGAACAACCGAACTCCAAGGCCTTGTACAACTCATAGATTAACTATAGAGAGGGGTTCCCATCTAGGGTTAGGCACAAGCCTTCATTCATCATCAACTCTAGGGTTTCAAGGAGGGGGTGGGGGCTTATATATAGGCCAGCCACGAGCTAAGGGTAAAACAGGCATAAATGGGAAGTTCTGGGCGTTACATGGGCCAGGCCCAACCCGAGGCGCGCAGGCCCGAAACACTTGGTCCGGAGATTCTGGTGTGCTGGCCGGAGACTTCGGTCAATCTCCGGTGTCGTCTCCGGAGGGGCATTCTGACTGTCCTGGGCGCTGGTTTGGGGATCGGTCCGGAGATGGACCGGAGACTCCGGTCTGGACCGGAGACTCCGCCTAGCCAAAGATCTTCTGCCTTCTTCCGTGCCTCTTGCTTGGGGGTCTTGATCTCTGGGGTCCTCTTGTCATCTCCTCTTGGTGTCATGGTCATGGTCCTGGTCATAGCATTGGCACGTGTCTCAAGTAGGATTCCATTCACATGATAGCCAAAGGAGGGTGGGGTATGGAATGAATTCACCTTTGAGGGTGTGGTTGATGTAGCATGGTGTGGACCAATGGTAAATGCCACGTGTTGGGCTGCAACAGGTTGCGTATGTATAGAAAATGTGTATGATCCTTTGGTTGGTTGTCTCATGATCCTTTAGTTGTCTCTTTTAATTGTGCGTTTATTTGTTGATTCTTATATGCGCTCGGCTGATTGGTTCGAGAATAGACGTTCCAGCATGCTTATTTCTTGACCTTGCGCGCCGACTGCAGGAACGGCAAGCACGATCACATCTGCTCCGTCCCCATGCGACCCACCGTTTTGTAGTTATTACCTTCTCTGCATAACCAGGTTGCTAATGCTGCACTAAATCTCTTATTACCTGCTCACGATAACTAGGTTTATAAACATTAAAGCTAGAGGCCAATGTAGTTTGTAAATATGGGACAACCTGTTTCAAATGAGATATTCAACAAGTGTCATGCAAATTAAGGATTCTATATTGCACTAAGTTTGGTCAGAACTCATCAAAATTTAACAAAAAATAGATGAAAGAATTCTGATACTCTCTCCAACCCATATTAGTTGACTTGGATTTGTTAAAATTTGGATGAACCTATATACTAAATACTGTCTAGATTTATCTAAATTTGAATAAATTTGAGTTAACTAATATAGGTCGGATGGAGTATAAAATTTAGAGGAAGTCTTTTGATGTTTGTGGCACCGAAGTATAAACCTTGTGGGCCATACTTGTCAGATCGTAGCCTGCGAAGTGGGGCTAAGAACGGATTACTATTCGGAACCTTATCGAACAACCATCGAACACGTCGCACGATCGGTAGCCCGGTTCCCGCAACACGTCATGAACCCTCGCAGCCGCCCGATCGTCCAATCCCACGGCTCAGACCGCGTGTGGCCACGCTTCCAAGGCACACACCGCGTCGGAAGCCAGCTCCGATTCGTCCACGTGACGCCGTCGCGGTATGTTCTGCCGTCATAAATAGACGCCACCGCCTCCTCCGGCTACGTACTACTCCAGCTTCGACAAAGAGCTCCATCGAGATGAAACCGATCACGCGCGCCAAGGCTTGGGCGAGCTTGTTGCTGCGGCTGTTGGTCGCCGCACTGCTCCTCGTTGCAACGCCTCCCTCTGTTGCGGCGGCGGATGCCTCGACGGCGACCAAGGCCTCCGGCGGGCCGGTGATCGGCATCGACCTGGGGACGACCTACTCGTGCGTGGGCGTGTACCGGAACGGGCACGTGGAGATCATCGCCAACGACCAAGGGAACCGCATCACGCCGTCCTGGGTGGCCTTCACCGACTCCGGCGAGCGGCTCATCGGCGAGGCCGCCAAGAACCAGGCCGCCTCCAACCCGCTCCGCACCGTCTACGACGCCAAGCGCCTCATCGGCCGCCAGTTCGACGACGCGGTGGTGCAGCGGGACATGAAGCTGCTGCCGTATAAAGTCGTGGAGAAGAACGGGAAGCCGCACGCGGAGGTGGAGGTGAAAGACGGCGACGTGAGGCTTCTCAGCCCGGAGGAGGTCAGCGCCATGGTGCTCACGCGGATGAAGGAGACGGCCGAGGCGTACCTGGGCGAGAAGGTCCGGGACGCAGTGATCACCATCCCGGCCTACTTCAACGACGCGCAGCGCCAGGCCACCAAGGACGCCGGCGCCATCGCGGGGCTCAACGTCGTCCGCCTCATAAACGAGCCCACCGCCGCCGCCCTGGCCTACGGCCTCGACAAGGTGGATGACAAGAAGGAGCAGAACGTGCTGGTGTTCGACCTCGGCGGCGGCACCTTCGACGTCAGCGTGCTGGCGCTCGACGGCGGCGTCTTCGAGGTCCTCGCTACAAACGGCGACACCCACCTCGGTGGAGAGGACTTCGACCAGCGTGTCATGGACCACTTCATCAGGCTAGTCAAGCGGAAGCACGGCGTCGACGTCTCCGGCGATGCTCGTGCGCTCGGGAAGCTCCGCCGCGAGTGCGAGCGCGCCAAGCGGGCGCTCAGCAACCAGCACCAGGTCCGCGTCGAGATCGAGTCGCTGGTCAACGGAGTGGACCTGTCGGAGCCGCTCACCAGGGCCAGGTTCGAGGAGCTCAACGCCGATCTCTTCCGCAAGACCATGGCGCCCGTCAAGAAGGCCATGGCCGACGCCGGGCTATCCAAGGGCGACATCGACGAGGTCGTGCTTGTCGGCGGTAGCACCAGGATCCCCAAGGTCCAGCAGCTCCTCAAAGACTACTTCGGCGGCAAGGAGCCTCACAAGGGCGTCAACCCCGACGAGGCCGTGGCATACGGCGCCGCAGTGCAGGGGAGCATCGTGCGCGGCGATAACGCCGGCATGGTGGTGCTCGACGTGACGCCGCTGACGCTCGGCATCGAGACCGCGGGAGGCGTGATGACAAGCGTGGTCCCCCGGAACACGCCGGTGCCGACGAAGAGGACCAAGATTTTCACCACCTACGAGGACAGGCAGACCACGGTGACGGTTATGGTGTTCGAGGGCGAACGGAGCATGACGAAGGACAACCGGCTGCTCGGCAAGTTCGACCTAACCGGGATCGCGCCGGCGCCGAGGGGCAAGGCCCAGATCGAGGTCACCTTCGAGGTGGACGTGAACGGCATCCTCCACGTCCGGGCGGCAGACAAGGGAACCGGCAGGTCGGAGAAGATCGAGATCACCAGCGCGGCCGACCGCAGCATCACCCAGGAGGAGATCGAGCGCATGGTGCGCGAGGCGGAGGAGTTCGCCGAGGAGGACCGGATGGTGAGGGAGAAGGTGGACGCGCGGAACAAGCTGGAGGCGTACGTGTACAACGTCCGGACGACTGTGGACGGCCAGATGGGGCGGAGGATGGACGGCGACGACAGGGAGAGTGTCGAGGCGGCGGCGAGGGAGGTGAGCGAGTGGCTCGACGCCAGCCCGGACGCCACGAAGGACGAGTACGTGGAGAAGCTCAAGGAGCTGGAGGATGTCTGCAACCCTGTCTTTGCAACAGCCTACGAGAAGTCCGGCGGTGGTCAGGGCGACGCCACTGAGGAAGACGACCACGACGAGCTTTAGAATTTCAGTTACCAGTAGCATTTTATAGCTTAGAAGGATTATGACTTTCATGTACTAGCAGGTTTTTGCTTTTATATTATCTTATTAGTATAAGATTATTATACTTGAACTATGCATTGACCAAACTGCATTGTTTGGCTCGATACTATTTTCGGAATCTTGGAACACAGGAAATCTGATTAGAATTTCTAAAGGAATAAGTTCAGTATCCCGTGAGAGCAGGGTGAAATCCATGTGATGGCCTAGAAATTCGAGATGAAATTTGCATGCTTAAGAGGAAATCTGACGGCACATATGAGATGTAATAATATATCGCAGCCAAGAGACCTGATTATCAGTTCAGGGGAACCAGCGGCGCGTGCAGCAGAAAGACGTACACTACCAGTGTAAACTGTAGTCTGTAGAAAAGAATACTACAAGATGCCTCCCTGCACTAGTATGTACTGCAACATCTTTGGAGTTTTGCAACAGCCTATATGTATTAATTTGATGAAGGTTGGTAAAACACCTCATCCGATTATTCAGCCGTCATACGGTGTGTTTTGATTTTCTTGGTGGCAGTAGGCGTCGCCAAGAGCATTGCGCGCCGTCAGTTAGCCGGGTTCATGAAATGCCAGGTAGAGGAGCCGGGTTCATAAAACAGCCCTGTCATGTTTTGCGTCACTTGTTAGGGCTTATTTGAGATTATTTTCATTGAAATATACGCCAACAAATCTAGCCAACAAATATATGCATGCAGGGGGAAGCTGGGAAGTTTTTCTCGGCCCTAATCGCTCCTTAGTTGACGTGTCCAAAGATTTGAGCCTTACGGTCAGAGACGGAGTGAGTATATATATATATTTTAGGGCCATATCCAAATTTTGACAGATTCCAATACTCCGTTGCTCGCATGTCTTCACCTAAGCCTCAAACCAAGCCCATGTTCATGGGTAGGTCACGGTCCATGTGTAGAAGGCTGGAAACTATCTCTATCTTTGTTCCTTTGCCCAGACCTAAGCCAGACGAGAGTCTCTTGATACTCCCTCCGTTCCGGAATATAAGACGTACGTTCTAGGAATTTTTCGACCAGGTGAAAAACAAACAAAATGACATCTCTACCCTTCCGCTAAATTTGTATCGCATCATCGTCTTTGATCGTGTTCTGCCCTCCGCCCCGGCGACTTCACCTCCACCCCTGCAGATCCTCCGCCCCCAGCAGATCCTCCACCCCAACAGCTCCTCCGCTCCCAGCACCTCCTCCGCCCTTGCAGATCCCCAACAACTCCTCCCCCAACCAGCACCTCGCCCTGATCTCCTCTAGCAAGCACCGCCACTGCAGATCGTCTGAGGATCTCGCCTGATGATCGAAGGCCAGAAGACGTAACAAGCAACAGACCTACTAGTACAGAATAAAAATAAATCAATAATCACTTTGGGCATAAAGTATGTCATAATTTGCAGAAATATATGCACGACAACATGTGATTAAGTGGTTTGGCAAACAATTGCTCCGGTGAACTGTGTGCATGAATATTCAACTAAAGTATGTTGCGACTCCACACGAGGAGAATTACGCGGGCAGATAGGGGATACCAATCAATAAGAAGGCTTAGGAAACAGTGTAATACAGTGGCATTATCAACTTTCCAACTATCCATACCAAAACAAAATAAAAAGTTTCATATCACACCATTCAGTATCTTGAAAGACACAAAGGAAAACAAGAAAAGTGTGCTGCTAATTTCCTAGTTTTATTTAACAGAATGGAAGCTATAATGTTCCACCACAAATAAAACAAACATGGGGATTAATCTAGAGTGTAGCATACACAAGTCTTGGAAAATCTGGGCATGTTTATGATGCATACTCCATGACAGAACTCCATCATCGCAGAACTGGTAGGAACTGTCATGCAAGGTTGAGACTAAATAATCGCTCGGCGGTCACTCCCGCTGTCCCGCAAGCCTTTAAAAGCTACTACATGGCGCAGTGGAATAAGACCAGCCCTCTTCCTCTCCCTCAAAAAAAAAAAAAAAAGATCAGCCTCTTCCTCCATGGCGAATCTACAGCTCATCTTCGCAGCTCTCCTCCTCCTCCTCCTCGGCGCGGTGGCTGCCGCCGGCGAGGTTCCCACGATGGTGAACCCCGAGCTCCAAACGCCGCCACCGCCGCCGAAAGCCCCAGCCTCAGCCCACCACCGGCTCGACCCAGCTATCGTCGCGGTCATATCCGTCGCCGCCGCCGTCCTCGTCGTCGCTGTCGCCCTGCTACTCTGCTGCTGCCTCTGCACCAACCCCGCCGGCGTGGAGCAGCCGCCGCCTCCGGCCGCCGGCCCTCCACAGGTTGTAGTGCACCTTCCTCCCGTACGGGTGCAAGCTTGATCGGCTTGATCGCTTGTTAGTCAGTCATGTTATGGTCTGGTGATCTGGTCGTGCTTAGGATTGTGCTATTGCAAGCTACACTAAATAAGAAGGATTATCCGTGATTTTAGTATGTCTGTCATGTCCTCGTGCTCATGATAATGGTCTGGTGTGGTCGTCGTTCATATGCAGTATTTTAATTGTGAACTCTGAGTCTACGGTTGTCAACTCTGCAATCTGCATCCACAATTTTACAATAATGATAATTATTTTTGTGTGAACTGCATTGCAGTAATCCATGCTGCACTTTCCTTTTACAACAAATCCATGCTTATACGATCGTTCAAGTCAATGAAGAAATATGCTGGCGTGGTCTGATGTAACGACCTCAAGAGCTATCGGCATATTAATCTCAAAAAAAGGAACCATCGGCATAGCCTGATGTGCCTAAATCACACAATGAATATAAGAATAATCATTCCACGAAAGAACTAAAAAGAGTGACTTTTTTTCAGCGCCAAGATGTAATACTTGTTGGAATGGTGGTGCATATTGCACATGTAAGAACTACTGAGCACTGCAGAGATGAGCATAATTTTCTTTTAATCGAGCTGTTGCCGAATCCTAGCGAGTAGATGGAGCGAAATAAACAATTCCCAATGAAAGAAGCAAATAAGTTAAACCTAGCTACTCCTAGCTACACTACTAATGTAGTCTGCCCGCGTTGGCAACAATGTTTGGTGGAGTTCTGCTATGCTTGTCCACTTGCCACAGGTTGAAAATCGTCATGTTCGGTGGGAATTGATATTTAAAAGCAATTTTCACGAATAGAAGTATATTGGTTATATAGCTATCAGGTTTATTCGTCATGACTACCGGGTTTCTCTAATATAGATACATGGTTAATTATCAATAACTACCAGATTTTTCCGATCAACTATGAAGTTAATAAGAGAATAACTATGGTATTTCTACTACAACTACCTGGCTATTTAGCAATGGCTACCAGGTTTATCGAAACAACTGCGAAGTTAATTAAAAAATGAGGTGTGATTCCATAGACCCCACTTTAAAAATTTGGAAAAATTCCAAAGGGTAGAATTGTCTCCGTGCGTATTAGAGGAGGGAGCGCGAGGGTAGTCCGCTGATGGGGCTAAAATAACTCACCCTAAACCATGTACATGGTGTTGCCATGTAAGTGAACATGTGCAAGTGTTGTATACAAGTTGGACACTTATGTTTCCATGTCGCATGCACATAATACCCGCGTACTGATGTGTACGGGGCCCGTACGGGCTTTGGTGGGTAATACGTATGCGGTCTAAATTTTTTGAAACACAATCATGCCCCCACGCGCGAAGAGGTATTCGATGGATCCGAGATATCCATCTAATATGTCTCAATCTTTTCGTTTATTTGGGGGTCTATTGAATCGAAAGTGTTAAAAAATAACAGCCGCCGATACCTTCTGCTGTCGGTCTACCGCAGCCGCCGCTGTTTGATGGTTTTCCGCCTGGTGTGTCGTCTTCAGGCCACCGGCAACAGCGTACTTCACAGCCGTGCAAGGGCATCAACCACAGACACTGCAACCTCCGTATTGGGGGCCTTCACCGCCGTTTGCTGGAGGTCCTAATCTGTCGCTTGGAGGAACAGTGTAGGGGGTGTTCGTGCGCCCTTGCCTCATGGCGGCCAAGGTTTTCCGCCTGGCTCTTTTGCTGCAGGTGCTACCTGCTCATGTAGCAGCGCCAAGAGGAAAAGAAGAAGTCAAGGTGCAAAAGCGCCAGACCCGTTTGCGCCTAGAACCGTTGTGCATCAGCCTCAGAATTTTCAGCAGCCTCAGTTGGCAGGGCAACAACAGTATGGGTACCCGCAGGTCTAGGTGTTTTTGTTTCGCCACCTTACTTGACTCCTAGTCAGTTTTATGGTAAGGTGCATGGTCATCAGGTACAATACACCTGTACCAAAGAAAAATAAGAAACCGGTTAGATGCTGGAAGTGTTTTGTGGACACTCATGCATCTAAGAATTGTAAAATTGCTCATTACTGTTATATTTATGATGTTTCGTATCATCCGATTTTGAGGTGTCTAGTGCTGAAGCAGCCACGTCTGAATGCCTATATGATTGGGATTGGACATGACAAGACTTTATTTGCTTAGATATCTGACAGTATGGTCTGTAAGAATTTGGAGACTACCTAGACACCTATTGCCTTGGTCAAGGTTACCGGAGATGCAGTTTCGGCGGATGTGATACATCAGCTAGCAGATTGCAAGAAGATGCCCGCTACAGTCTCAGTGGAAGTGGGAAGCTTTATTTTATGAGGATGTTGACTACCTGGTAAGCTTCCCTTCGTTTTAGGTGCTGGACAGAGTGGATGGTAGCCAGTTCTCGATGCCTTTAGGTAAGACACATCTTGTTTTTTCTGTTTACAAGACTCAGAAGATTCCGCATAAGTGTATTCTACAACAAGTCTAGGCGCATGTGGAGGGTGTTCCACATTCTTTATGTTCTTTTCTTGGGTTGTGGACTGTCGGTTCACTTATGGGTATTACTTTGGATATGATCTTTTGAGCCTCCGTCGGAGGGGCGTAGTACGCATTTTCGTTGCTATGTTTGATATTTCAGTGTTTCAGAAGAAGAAAGATGCTTTGGGGTTCTTTCTGACTTCTGATATTGTCATTGACCTGAAAGGCTATGAGCTGCGTTTTAGATTGGAGCCTGATGGTTTTGTTCCTGAGCCTGATTTTTCACCCTTGTTTTGGAGAAAGAACGATGATTCTGAGGAGGATGGTTCTAGGAAGAATGGAGACGATGCTATGAATACTTCTGAACCAGCGGCTGCTCCTAGTTCTCATTCTGCTCCGGCTAGGACGTCTACTGGTCAGTCTTCAAGGCAGGGTGCTTCACCTGCTACTACTCGATAGGCTCTGACATTGTTCTATGCGGTGACTCCTTTTACTGATGCCCCTACTACCTCGCGTGGAAAGGAGCTGTTGGAGGCACTTCCACGAGATTATCACTTTGCGGGACGGTTGGAGGTTCACCCAGGGTCTCGCCCTCTCATCTACAGGATGTGCTTCAGGCAGCGAGCAGAACTTCTGGACGATCTACTCCACCATCGCGCTACAGGCCAAATATGCTGGGTTGGTCTATTCCCTTCGTTGGTTTACATGTTGCTAATTTGTTGAATGCTACTAGTGGTGCGACGTCACTTGAGCTGGACCGGGTGGAGCCGGCTGACCATGCGGTGGCCCAGGAGGGGGTCGATGCTACCCTTATGGGCTTCCCTGGGTCGATTTCGCCAGCGGGTGGCTCGGTGGCCTAGGCGGGGCTGTCGGGCCGCGATGTGGCCCAACCGAGACAGCCAGGTCAAGCGGCGGTGATCCAATCGGTGGCCCAGGTGGGGATGCTGGTGCATGGCGCGGCCTAGGCGGGGCTGCCACGGCAAGAGGCAGCCCACGAGGAGCTGCAAAGAGGCGGGTGCTCAAGGGTCGCTGACGCCAGCCTGTGAGGGACTGCACGTCAACGAAAAGGTGGCCCAGGATGGGCTGCGGGTGGATGGGCCCTCATCGTCCCATGTGGAGCGCCCTTCCGAGAGAAACCTGGCCCAGGCGGGGCTAGGTGTTTTTCTAGATTCAGGCAAGGGTCCAGCTGGCATGGAGGATGGCAGGGTTGGAGTTTTGGAGACCCCGACGCGCTGTAGCCTGCGACATCGGGTTGATGTTTCTGGAGTATCGGCAACTGATGAGGATTCCATGGTGAAGGCAATGCGAAGGAAAACAGAGATAAACCTTGATGCTTAGGGTACGAAGGGCACTTCGAAATCTTTTCTTTCTTTTTCCACATCGGTTATTGTACATAAGCTTGCAAATGTTGGTGTGAGCATGGGAAAGTCTATAGAGAAAATTAATTTTTCTAGTTCCGTACTTAGACACATGGAGGTTGATCATTCAACGGTTAATCCTAAGGTGTCAGTTTTTCCTGATTCTTTGCCAATAGAGGAGGAGGAGTTGCACGCCACAGTAGATGGTCAACTACTCTCTCACTTAGTTGGTGAAGTATCAGATGTGGGCTTTGATGAGACTAGGCTGGGTTCATTGTTTAAGCTGAGAGCCTCTGGTCATAAATCAAAGAACCAAAAGTCTAGGAAGAGGTCTCGTCTATCCAAATCGCCTATTGTTTCTCAATGAATGTCATGTTTTCAAATAGCAGAGGTCTTCGTGACTTGGCTAAACATTTTTTCTGATTGTGTGAGAGATCATAAGATGGATTTTTTGGGCATTTCTAAGACGAGTAGACGTGATTTCTCACAAGCTCAACTCAATCGCCTTTCTAGTGGGGTAGACTTTACGTGGGTGTAAGATCCCTCCCTTTATAAAGGTAGAGATCCCTGTGTTTACAATGCTAGTCCCTGGATCAATAGCTAGCATCCACAGTTAATATGTAATATCAAGAAACAAAGGTCATATTACAACTTTATAACCAGGAATGAAATAATTCATTACATCTTACATAGCTCATTTGGCTATCACATTACAATGCATCAGAAATAACTATAGCATGGAGTCCTTCATCTTCAAAATGCCACAGGCAACATGTTGGTTGTAGACTTGTAATCCTAATCAACACACACTTCACTAACATCAAACAAACCTGTAACATAATAAGTTACAGCCATAAGGGTCAATACATTTGAATTGTATTGGCAAGTGATACTATGATAGTATAGTGGAGTCTATAATCTATATGCATTTTGGTTAGGTGGAGCTTGGGATTGCTTTGCTCAAAATAGATTTTTCCTTATCATTTGAAAACACTAAGTTTTTGCTTGTCAAAAATACCCAAGGCATCTCCCAATAGAAATTGGTTATCCTTCAACCCTTGTTCAACCACAAAGTTTTAACTTAGAAATTGGGATGAGGAGATTCTTGATAGCTTCCATGTCTTGATGCTCAAGTTGTCCAATACCATGGACTTGCCTAAGTACTTAGTTTCTTCCATCTGCAGAGGTTGTGCACTTTTCCCACAAGACTTGATTTCCACCAAGATATGACCTTTCAGAAGCCTTCCCTTAGACCAAATGGACGCGCTCCAAACCTATCATCCCACTACCACCAACTGGCCAAATGGATAAGTTATTGTAGCCTATATGATCCAGGCAGAGCCCATAATGCCATGTGGCTGCACTTGAAGCTTCTCAACATTTGACATCTCAAATCTCTTTGTTCCTGGGTGGCATTCCACAAGTGAGATACCAAGTTTTCCCCAGCATACTGGACTTGGTGATGCCCAAGTTTTCCCCAGCATACTGGACTTGCATAACCACTGAACACAAACCATTCTTTCCATTCCACCCAGGTGTTTCATTCACTTAGTTGTTTTATTAAACAAAACACAAGTCCTTGACTTAGAAATATTCCATAGCATGAATATAATCCACCCTTGTTTTCTACTAGCTAAGCTAGGCATGATAGTGGTAGGAATCTTAACTTGGGAAAATTCTACTAAGGTTTCATATACTAGGATTTCCCATGGCATAGTTTATACTTAGCAAAAATTCCATGCAAGTCCTACTTAGAAATATCACTAATGCATAGTGAAAATAATGGGACAAAAGTATGAAGCATCACTTGCCTTTTTGGTAGAGAGTATAAGTTCACTCCTTGATCTTGCAATATTCACATTCTTCAAATTCCACTACAATTCAATCAAGCAAGCAAGAATTCAATCTACCATTCAAGCAAACAACACATAAAATAATAGAAACAAAGCAATGCATGCAAGCATGCAAAAGATTGTTTTATTTGGAAAAGTGGTTTCTAATAGGTTATAAACATTCTAAAACACCTATTGGTCATTTTATATAAGTGGTAAAATCATTTGCAAAAGATTTTACTTATAAACCATTTTTAAACCAAATCAATATTTTTATGTGGTTGAAAATGCTTTTTAGCAAAGTAATAATCTATAGGGTTCACAAATATATTTTTAAATCATAAAACTTTGTGTTTAGGGTCAGAGAGTTTAAATCAAAACATTTTCCTAAAGGGTTTCCTCCAAAAGCATTTTTAATATATAAACATTATTTTTATTTGACTAGAAATGTTCTAAATCAAAGATTTATTCTTTTGCTTCACAAAATATGTTTTTGAAACCACAATTTAGTTTCTATGGTCAGTAGGTTCAAAACAATCTATTTTCCAAAGGTTTTATCACAAAAATAATTTTAGAATGAATTTTATATTCAAAACATGCCTACACAAGTTTCTGCAAAAACAACCATTTTACCAGAAGCAATTCACTAAACAAAGTGCATGATTGGAAAGTACTTGTCTTGCTGATTCCATTGATATAACATTTACAAAATTTGGATGTGTGGATCAAAAGTTATGAATTATGCAAGTTTGAATATCTATTAGACTAGTTTCTGTTTTTAAAACAATAAGCTGGCCACGCGTCTTGTCCTGATTGGTCCATACCGGTTCGTGCGGATCGTGCAACATGGAACGTTGGATTTTAAACAGATCGAGTGGCACAGGATCAAACTTACCCCTTCGTCTAGTTGTTCTATCGTGTGCTTCCGATCAAGATCCAATGGCCAGAGATGTCTAACCTAAAACGGGCGGCGCTAGCGGCGGCGACTGGCGACGACGCGCTCTGACAAGGGTGGCGCTGGCGATGCAGGAAGCAATAGAGACAGGGGAGGGGCTCACCGAGATCACGGTGCTTCGCTGATGCTCAACGTGTCTTTGTCTGTTGAAGGGGCACTCGAGGTCGCTGTCAATCCCTCGCCGGAGTTCTGCCTGGCAACGGATGCTCACTGCCGAAGATGGTGGCGACGCCACAATGCGATCCAGGACACGAAAACGTTGGCGTTAGATGCGGACGAGGTCACTGGTCATAATCGTGTCACTGGAAGGACGAGGGGCATTCAGAACGTTACCAGGGAAGTCGCCGGAGAAGAGGCAGACGGCGGCGCTCTCGGTCTTGGTCGTTGCCGATCCTAGGGAACGCGCGCGGGCGAGTAGAGGGTACTGGAGGGTGCGCTGGGCAATGTGAAGTAAGCCAGTAGGTGTCAAGGAGCAAGGGGAGGCCGGGTGTCGCCAGAATCGGCCGATGAGCTCGTCGGAGCAGTGGGTGCTTGGGCTTGCGATTCTTGCAGCCTAGGGGCAGAGAGAAAGCGGCGAGTGAGGGGAACAGAAGAGGGGAGCGTGGCAATTAATTACGCATGGTCACGGCGAGGTTTACTCCAGCAATTGAGGCGAATTAACGCGATTAAATTCCGGCCAGAAATGGCAGTGAGGTGAGGGGCGAGGTCGTCGCGGTGGGTGAGGACGAAGCCTGACAAGTGGGGCGTGGTTGTCAGCGAGAGAGAGAGAGGAGGTGGGGGCCAGCGGTCAGTGACTGCGCGGGTTCGTTGCTGAGTAAAAGAAAACGCTTCGGGGGAGAGGAGAGAGGTGGGCTGCTGGGCTTAGTGGGCTAGCTGGGTTGGGCTGGCTTCTGCTATATTTTTTTGTTCTGATCATTTTTTATTTTTCTATTTATCTTTTCTGTTTTGAATTTGTTTAAACATTTTAAACAACTAATTGAATTTAAACTTCAACCAAACTTTGTGTATATTCAAATACTGTTTATTAATACATTTTAAAGTCAAATTTAGAATAATTCTCTTATTCTTCTTATGGACTTTTATTTATTTTATAAATAGACACTTGTCTTTATTTCAAATAGGTTTTAATGTGTTTTAAAACTTTATTTGAAATCCAAATTTTTACCAAACCTAATCAGTAGGTTTATTTATTTAATAGGGTGTCAAATAATTCACTTTGGATTATTTGGAATATTTTTAATATGATTTATTAATCATTTAAATTGGGTATTTGTTTTTATTCTAATGAAATCAAATATGGGTTTAATTCCATATAACTTTATTTAAATGATTCTTTTATTTCATTTGAGTTAATTAAATAACTTTTATTGCACTTGAGTAAATTCCAATTATTTTCCCCTGATTTAATTAATCATTTCCATTAGGGTTTTTGTCTTTATTCAAATTGAAATAGAATTTGGTTAATGCCATTTTATTTTATTTGGAAAATTATTTATCCATTTATTTTATTTGGATTTGGATTATATTCATTCCATTTGTTTATGGATTCGGCCAAGATTTAATTTGGTCTTTAAATATTCTTCAATTAATATTTCTTTCTCCATCTTATAAAATCCTTATCTTTTTATTTATAGGTCCAAACTTGGTGATTCAAATTTGTAAAACCTTATTTAATATTTATTTATCCTTTTTAAAGTCTTTAGGATTATTTGCTCACCATTTGGTATGGATTTCTAGATAGGTGCTTTATTAGCTTTGGAAATTCAATTTCCTTATCTTATTAAATTCATAAGATTTTATCTATGGCTCCAAATTAAGTGAAACCAATTTCTATGGTTTTATAATATTTCTATTTGTCATTCTTGATAATTTATAAATGTTTGTTGACAAATTTTTATATGGATCAAAACCATGGTCTTAGAGATATCTTGGAAATGATTTTATTCCATTAGGGTTTTAGGGTTTTGGTTTATTTTCCAAATGTTTAAATTTCCAGATGCATTTAAGAAGAATGCATTCCCACTTGATTTGAATTTAGTTGGATTCAAACATTACTCAAGTTTGTTCAAGATGGGATTTTAAGTTTCCATTTAGAAACAAAAAGTTTATTTTCACCCTAAATTTCAACAATTATTTATTTTGTTTATTTATTTTTCACATTACTAAATTTGGAAAATTTTGGGATGTGACAGTGGGTGTCATGTCCGCCATGTGGAAGATCCAGGGGGATCCTGGTGGGCGGCAGAGATGAGACAATAGAAGTGTTAGCCAATTCAGTGGGAGATTTTTACATCAAACTCTAAATCCGCAACAGGGGCCGATGATTTCACATGGTCTCTTGTCGCTGTCTACATGGCTTCTTAGGATATTTATAAAGCTTATTTTTTGCGTGAGTTGGTTAATCTGGCTAAAGACAATCCATACCCTATTCTTATAGGTGGGGATTTTAACCTGCTAAGATTCCCTCATTTTTTTTGGAAATGGGCGTTTTATTACTTAACAGTAAGTTTACACCCGGCCTCTGCATAGCTAGGATGCACACAGCCGATCAATCACACAGTCTCGAACCAAGGCAATAAAAACGGGATTACAAAATAATGTAAATGAAAACACAGTTCTCCAAACTAGCTAAGGAAGATCTATCCGCGGTTGTCGCCATCCATGCCGGAGAAGATATCTCGCCGTATCCTCCAACCGCCATACCGTCATAAACAACTCGCGGAACTCCATTCGTTGTAGTGAAGTCCATGATCGGAGGACAACCGTAGATCGATTGATAACCTGCAAGGGAGAATATACAACATTATTAAAAATCTTGTCATTTCTACATAGCCAAAGCGACAAAATAATGGCAAGCGCTCCCACCCTAAATAAAGTTCCATATTTATCCTCAATCCCATTCATCCAGTTGCCAAATACATTGACTACCGATCTAGGAGGAGATAAACCAGAGGCTATTTGGTTGATTGACCATATAGCACGAGCAAATTTACAATGAAAGAATAAATGACGTATTGTCTCATTATGATGACAAAATACGCATTCAGTGCTACCATGCCAATTCCTCCTAACAAGATTATCTTTTGTGAGAATCACCCCTTTACGGAGATACCAAGCGAATATCTTCGTTTTAAGGGGTATCCTCATTTTCCAAATTTTACTATTGTCATCGACTGGAATATTAGGTTGGATCAAAGCTCTATAAAATGAATCAACAGAAAATTTACCACTGTGTAGTAATTTCCATTTGAATTCGTCCATTCCTCGATAGTCAGTATCTGGATAATCTCACTAAAAGATTATTCCAAGACACCAGTCTAGGACCTAAGAGACTTCTTCTGAAAGACACATTAGGAGGATTGGTTTCTATTACCTCAGCGGGAGTATCCCCTTTGTGCCTAACAATTGAGTATAGAGTGGGATATTGTTCACGAAGAGAATTTTGGCTAAGATTCCCTCATGAGAAAAGTTAGGCCGTTTTGATGAACATTAGCCTTTCATGTTTAATATTGTCATGGATAGCCTAGACTTGAGAGAGGTTACTATATTAGGAAGACAGTTTACCTGGGCTAATAGTATTCTGGAGCCTACATACAAAATTGGATAACGTATTTATGGATACCGAATGGGAAGATAAATTCTCTATGGTAACCGTTCGTGCTCTAGAGCGTATTGAGGCTTTGTCTGATCATGCTCCATTATTGTTATCTATTGGAACACCACCACAAAAATCCAAAAATAGTTTCAAATTTGAACTAGGATGGATTAATCGAGAGGGTTTCCATGATTTGGTAAAGACTATTTGGGAGAAACCGATTAGTGGTCAAACACCTATACAACGATGGAATAACAAAATGCGCGCCTTACACAAATTCCTTCGTAGATGGGCCAGACATACTGCTGGTATTTTTAAAAAGATAAAATACGCCTTTCAGCTATTATTAATGATTTAGAAGCTTTTGCAGAAGTGAAGTTATTGACTGCATACGAGGTTGACCTGAAAAATCAATCGAATGCGGAAATGACCAGACTTTTCGTGAGGAAGAACTCAAATAGTACCAACGCTCTAAAGCCAAATTCATCCTTAAAGGTGATTCGAATACACAATACTTCCATGTTGTTGCCAATGGCCAGCATAATAAGAAACTTATTCACTCCCTAATATAGGATGAAGGTACAATAGAGGGTCGGGAGCAACTTAAATCTTATATTACAAGTTATTATAAATCTTTGTTTGGGGAGCCGCCGGAAACCCCTTTTCGTTGGATGAGTCACAGACCAATGATATTCCTCAGGTTTCATTTAAAAATAGCTTTTTAACCGCTCGTTATACTGAGGAGGAGGTCAAGAAATCTATATTCCAAATGGAACATAACAAAGTGTCAGGACTCGATGACTTTTCAGTGGAATTTTACTAGTATTTTTGGGAAGTTATCAAGGTAGACCTGATACAGTTATTCGAGTTTTTACAAGTAGATTAGCTGGACCTTTTTAGACTTAATTTTGGCAACATAATTTTATTACCTAATGTTATTAATGCAGAAAGGATACAACAATATCGCCCAATCTGCCTTCTTAACACTAGTTTTAAATTTTTCACAAAAGTTGTTACAGTTAGACTAAATTCTATTGCTGATCATATAGTTCGCCCTTTTTTTGAAACGAATGCAGTAGGTGAAGCCCCTACATCAAGTTTTTTTTGAATAATAAGAACCCAATTTTGCGTCCGTGAGGACTTGAACCTGGACAGTTGGGTTGTACATCCACTTCCCTAACCAAGTGAGATAGGATCACTCCTTAATAGTTTGCTCTTCTCGGACTGCTTTCATGCCAGGTAGAAAAATCCGGTGTAGTTATCTTGCATGAAACAATTCATGAACTACACTCCAAGAAATTAAATGGTGTGTTTTTCAAGATTGACTTTGAGAAGGCTTATGATAAAGTTAAATGGTCTTCCCTACATCAAACAATCTGTATGAAAGGTTTTTCTGAGGAGTGGAGTGCTCTCATACAGTCCTTTGTGTCTGGTGGAAGTGTTGCCATAAATGTCAACGGTGACACTGGCAAATATTTCCAGACTAAAAAAGGGTTGAGGCAAGGGGATCCACTATATACTGGAAAACACCCCTTCGGTTTTATCCCAATCCTATCACCAGTCCCGGTTTGTTACGAACCGGTACTAGTGATAGCACTAGTCCCGGGCCGTAACGTCTCCAATGGCTCGTAATCGGGCAATCAGTTGTCCCGGGCCGGACTGGACCTCTAGTCTCGGTCCGTAATATGACACGGGACTAATGACCTCGATCCCGCCAGCTGCACTGTCCGGGAACTATTAGTCCCAAGTCGTATCACGGCCCGGGACTAGTTCGTCATCTATATAATGCAGCTTCATGGTCACGGCCTCGTCCATGGTGGCCATTTTACTCAAAGAAGCAAGCCGAGTTCATGCCCTTTTTTTCTTAAGATTTGTCAAGATTTATTTTTCAACCCCTAAATCCAAGGTTTTAAAAGGTTAGAACTTCATCCTTTCATCTCTTATTGTTACTTTAGCTCAATGTGATAGAAGTAGATATGTGGATTTTCATGCATGCATGCTCTAGAAGTAGATGATTTTTAAATGTGTAACAAATTTTTATTAGGCACAAAGTTACTGAAAATTGAGATGTGTAATTTTAGAGTTTCAGAGCCTAGAATGGAATGAGGTTTTCACTGATAGAACAATAATAAAAAACTCCACATTTATCATGTTAATTGTTTTCTCCAATTCACAAATTGGTGCATGTAAATTTTTCAAAATTAATGCTATAGAAGCTCTCATTATAACTTGTATTAAATTGGTCACTGATCTCTATTTTTGATGTTGTGTAATGGTTTTTGATATACTTTTACTATAATGCAGATGGTCTAGGAATGGATGTACGGTACTAACCGACCCTCTGGCGAGTTCATTAATGGCGTGCATGAATTCATCTGTGTTGTTGATGCAAACAAGCGGAATGGTTTTGTATTATGTCCATGTAGTGGATCTAGGAATCTGAAGGATTACTCTGACTTAAAAACACTTCACAGCCACCTGTTGAAGTCCTGTTTCATGCCCAGTTATAATTGTTGGACCAAGCACGAAGAGAGAGAGGGGGGATTATAATGGAAGACAATGAAGAAGAGGAGGATGATGGAAACTATCATGGTTTCCCTGAGTACGGAGATACTTCCATGGGGGAAACTGAAGTGGAGGTTGAAGAAGAGACACATGATGAGCCCGCTGATGATCTTGGTCGGACCATTGCTGATGCACAAAGAGACTGTGAAAATGAAAAGGAGAGGGAGAAGTTCAATCACATGTTAGAGGATCACAAAAATTTGTTGTACCCAAATTGCGAAAATGGTCTAAAAAAGCTGGGTAGCACACTGGAATTGCTGCGACGGAAGGCAGAGTGTTCTATACCTGACTCCTCATTTGAAAAGTTACTGAAAATGATGGAGAATATGCTTCCAAAAGATAACGTATTTCCTGCCAGTACATATTAAGCAAAGAAGGTTGTCTGCCCTCTAGGTTTAGAGGTTCGGAAGATACATGCATGCCCTAATAACTGCATCCTCTACCGTGGTGAGGAGTATGACAATTTGGATGCATGCCCGGTATGCACTGCACTGCGGTATAAGATCAGACGATATGACCTGGTGACATTGAGGGCGAGCCCCCCGAAAGAGGGTTCCTGCCAAGGTGATGTGGTATGATCCTATAATACCACGGTTGAAACGTTTCTTCAGGAACAAAGAGCACACCAAGTTGTTGTGATGGCACAAATAGGAACGTAAGTCAGATGGGATGTTGAGACACCCTGCTGATGGGTTGCAATGGAGAAAAATCGATAGAAAGACCCGGACTTTGCAGATGACGCAAGGAGTTTAAGGTTTGGTCTAAGTACAGATGGCATGAATCCTTTTGGGAGGCGAGCTCGACCAAGACTGCCCGTGACTCTATGCATCTATAACCTTCCTCCTTGGTTGTGCATGAAGCGGAAGTTCATTATGATGCCAACGCTGCTCCAAGGCCCGAAGCAACCCGAGAACGACATTGATGTGTACCTAAGGCCATTAGTTGAAGAAATTTTACAATTGTGGCACAAACCCGGCGTACGTGTGTGGGATGAGCACAAGCATGAATAATTTGACCTCCGAGCATTGCTTTTTGTAACAATCAATGATTGGCCTGCTCTTAGTAACCTTTCAAGATAGTCAAACAAGCGATACAATGCATGCATGCACTACTTACATGAGACTGAAAGTATATATTTGGAACATTGTAATAAGAATATGTACAATGGGAATCGTCGATTTCTTTTGGCCAAGCATCCCTTAATAAAGCAAGGCAGGCATTTCAACGGTCAGGCATGTCACCAGACGAAGCCTAAGGAACGTACTGGTGCTGATATATTTGATATGGTTAAAGATTTGGATCAAATAGTAACCTTTGAAAAGGGTCCTGGCGGAAAATCTGTTCCGAAGGATGCTAACGGACACACACCCATGTGGAAGAAGAAATCTATATTTTTGGGAGCTACCATATTGGAAATTCCTAGAGGTTCGCTCTGCAATCGACGTGATGCATGTGATGAAGAATCTTTGCGTGAACCTGCTAGGCTTCTTGGGCGTGTATGGGAAGACAAAAGATACACCGGAAGCATGGAAGGACCATCAACGTATGAAAGACCCAGATGGCCTGCATCCAGAATGGTTTCAAGGTCATGCTAGCTACGCTCTTACCAAACAAGAGAAGGAATTTTTTTTGAATGCCTGAGAAGTATTAAGGTCCCGCCTGGCTTCTCGTCAAATATAAATGGAATAGGAAATATGGTAGAAAAAATTCCAAAACCGAAAGTCTCATGACTGCCACGTGATTATGATGCAAATGCTTCTGATTGCATTGAGGGGGCTTCTACCGGATAATGTTCGAGTACCCATTGTGAAGCTATGTGCATTCCTCAATGCAATCTCTCAGAAGATAATGAATTCTGAAGATCTACCACGGTTACAGAATGATGTAGTCCAATGTCTTGTCAGTTTCGAGTTGGTGTTCCCATCATCCTTCTTCAATATTATAATGCACCTACTGGTTTACCTAGTCGAAGAGATTTCCATTCTCGATTTTGTATTTCTACACAATATATTTCCCTTTGATAGGTTCATGGGAATCTCAAAGAAATATGTCCGTAACCATGCTAGGCCAGAAGCAAGCATCTCCAAGGGCTATGGAACAGAGGAGGTCATTGAGTTTTGTGTTGACTTTGTTCCCGACCTTAGGCCGATTGGTCTTCCTCAATCGCGACATGAGGGGAGACTGAGTGGAAAGGGTACTCTAGGAAGGAAATCAATAATATGTAGGGATGGACATTCTTACACTGAAGCACATTACACGGTTCTACAGAATTCCATCTTAGCAGCCCCGTATATCGAGTAACACAAGAAAATTTTACGCTCCAACAACCTGGAAAGAATGACTCTTGGATTAGAGATGAACACATGAAGACTTTTGGCGGTTGGTTGCAACATCTAAAAAAAACACTCTTCGAGATCATCTATACTTGTTGTCAAGGTCACCATCTTCGACTATATCGACTTTCCAAGGTACGAGATAAATGGGTATACATTTTACACGATCGCCCAAGATAAAAAGAGCACCAACCAAAACAGTGGTGTCTGCTTTGATGCAACAAACAACAATGGGTCAAAGACCACATATTATGGTTACATAGAGGAGATATGAGAACTTGACTATGGACCTACTTTTAAGGTCCCCTTGTTTCGATGCAAATGGGTCAAGCTAACAGGAGGAGGGGTTGAGGTAGACAAGAAGTACGTAATGATATCAGTGGATCTCAATAATCTTGGGTACTTAGACGAACCATTCGTCCTAGCTAATGATGTAGCTCAGGTTTTGTATGTGAAGGACATGTCTACCAGACCTAGAAAAAGAAAAAATAAGCAAAATAATACATCAGGCGATGAGCCAAAGCGCCACATAGTTCTTTTAGGAAAAATAAACATCGTGGGAGTGGAGGACAAGATAGACATGTCAAAAGATTGTGATAAGTTTCATGAAATTCCGCCCTTCGCAGTGAAGGATGACCCAAGCATCATGTTAATGAATGAATATGCTCCATGGTTATAGCGCAATTAGAAAGGGACACACGCGGAGAAATGATGTGTAATAATTTATTAAATATTTTATGTAACTGCATTATGTAACTATGTCACATAATATGACACCACGCGAAGGATTTACATTGTTCGGACCTTTTTTGAATTTCTTATGCCCGTTTCGAATTTTCCCGTTTCGAACTAAGGTCAAAATGGCGTGCATGAAGATAGGAGACGAGCCTCGTTATCACTTGCATTGGATCTCTAAAGAAACAACATATTTTGAGTCTAAAAATGATTTTTTCAAAAAATCACGGGAGTTAGATCATGTACCTGTAGTTCAAACCGGACCCACTTCCTGCCGATTCGGCAGAAATTTTTCTTTTTCACCAATGAAGGACAGAAAGGTTTGATATCTCCTAGTTGGAAGATCGTCATATAAGGTGGTCTAGTATTTTATAAAAATGGTATGGTAGCATTCTGTAACTGCATTTTGGTGGTTGCTTCACAAAACGACCCATTTTTGCGCTCGGAAAATGGAAAATGGCTTTTCCGTGCGACAAAAAGGAAAAATTCCTCCTGCAAAATTGTTCGCTATCCCAAGATCCACATGCATGCACAATATGGACACAGTATCACAAACTATGCCGCGATTCTACACATAACATCAGTCACTTGGACCGAAAGCCATGAAACCTCGAACATGATAGGTCATTTTGTGAAGGTTTTTTTTGAGACATAATCAATATATCAAGTTTGGTATTTTTCCTTCCAAATATGTCACATAATATGACACCAAGCGAAGGATTTACATTGTTCGGACCTTTTTTAAATTTATTATGCCCGTTTCGAAATTTTCCTGTTTCAAACTATGGTCAAAACGACGTGCATGAAGATAGGGGACGAGCCTCGTTAGAACTTGCATTGGATCTCTGAAGAAACAATATATTGTAAGTCTAAAAATGTTTTTTCAAAAAATCACGGGCGTTAGATTATGTACCTGTAGTTCAAATCGGACTCACTTCCTACCGATTCGGCATACATTTGTCGTTTTCACTAAGAAAGGACGGAAAGGTTTGAGATCTCCTAGTTGGGAGATTGTTCATGTAAGATGGTCTAGTATTTTAGAAAAATGATATGGTAGCATTCTGTAACTGTATTTTGGTGGCTGCTTCACAAAACGACCCGTTTTTTTGCGCTCAGAAAATGGAAAATGGCTTTTCCGTGCGACGAAAAGAAAAACTTCCTCCTTCAACATTGTTCGCCATCCCAAGATCCACATGCATGCACAATATCACAAAGTATGCCGCAATTCGGCACATAACATCGGTCACTTGGACTAAAGGTTCATATTTAGTCCCGGCTTGTGGCAGGTTGGGGCGGACAACACTAATGATAGGGGTGAGTGTCAACATTATGTCGTGAGTATCGACACTATGTAGTGCTACTTGTACATTGTCCCGGATGGTGTCGCCAACCAGGACTAAAGATGAACCTTTAGTCATGGTTGTAGACACCAAACGGGACAAAACTTGAGTCCCGGGTTAGTGTTGACATTATGTCGTCAGTGTCGACACTATGTCGTGCTGCTTGTACTATAAATAGGCATCCTTGAGAGTCCTTAGGCATCTCCAAGATGGTTTGCGAGAGCAAAGACACCACTACGACCAGTTTGAGGGAGATGCCGGAGGAGCCTAGTCCTCTGGCATCTCCAACAAACTGGTCATAGATGTACTCCCTAATGTGTGAAATTAGTTAGCTCCTAGGCGTATTGATCTAGTTAGAAAAGTTATAAGCTACAAGATGGTGTGCAAGAGAAGGGACACCACTACGGCCAGCTTTAGGGATATGCCACCGGAGCCCAGTCCTCCGGCCTATGTCCCTAAAGTTGGTCATAGAGGCACTCCCTAATATCTGACCACGCGCGTTTGGAGATTAAATCTTCATGGTTAGTACGAATCTGGACACCATCTTCATAGTTTGGGAAAGTCGTAGTACGAATCGGGAATAAAGGCCCCCTTTAGTCCCAGTCCAGCCACAAACCTGGACTAACACTCAAGACATTTATTAATATTAAAAAACTGAGACTACGTAATCGGGACTAAAGGGGCCAGCCACAAACCGGGACTAAAAATTCAAGACATTTATTAATATTAAAAAACCGAGACTAAAGGACCCCCTTTAGTCATGCTCATATCTAGCCCTATAGTACACAGCTTCAGGGTCATCTTCGTCTTCATCATCGTCGTCGTTGCTTGGCGCACACGGCTGGATCTTCAGCCCAGCCATGGCATATTCCGGGAGCACCTGCCACTCCGGCCTCGGAATCACGACGCGTTGGGAGGGGGATCTCGTATGACAACACCGCTTCACCCGTGGCCTTCACCACTACCACCCTTCTTATGGGTTTGCGGCGGCTGCGGGCACCGTAGGTGAGGATGATCTCCCTGCACGATGCAGCACATCACACCGATGATAATCCGGTTCGCCCACCACAGGCGGCGGCCGGCTTCATTGTGGTTCACCGGGGAAGGACCGTCACCCTCGTACCTGGCAAGCTCCCTTTCCCGCCGGTTAGCAAAGAAGTCATTCCAGGTGTCATAGTTGTTGGGATCCCAATGGGGATCCATCCGCTGCTCCGCCATGATCTCGAGGTAGAAGTGGCTCGTGATGGCCGCCTGACATGCGGAACCTTGAGGCATAGGAGGAGATATGAAATCCTCTAGCGCTCATCATCCATTGGGCGGGCATCGATAGCCCGGCGGACATGGGTAGATGGAGGCGAACAACGCCTCGTTCTCCTCGAGGGTCAAAATTTCCCAGTATGCGCTGTCCATTGTTGTGAGAGACGAAGGTGTGGATGTGTGGATTGACGTGGAGCGGTCGGCCTAGATATAGAGGGAAAGGGCAGGAAAACTTGGCGGGAAGTAGTGGGAAATGGCGGGAAATATCTTTAGTCCCTGTTAGTGACTACAACCATGACTAAAAGATCTGGTCAGAGGGAACGGGCGGGAAAACTTGGCAGGAAGCGGTGGAAAATGGCGGGAAATATCTTTAGTCCCGGTTACTGACTACAACCGGGACTAAAAGCTCCGGTCAGAGGGAATGAGAGGGATGTATGGATGATATATTCTGATGCTCGTTATTTTTCTGATAATAATAGACATATTATTTGTATTATTTGGATTTTTACAATAGAAGATATGATTTTCAATAGTTTTCTATTTGATTTGAATAAAAAAAGGAAAATTTACAAATGGCACAACTTATACATGATGCAAACAGATGTATGGATATTATATTAAGATTCTTTATATTTTTCTAATAATAGGCATATTATTTGTATTTTTACAATAGTAGATATGATTTTCCAAAGTTTTATATTTGATTTGAATAAAAAAGAAAAAATTACAAATGGCACAATTTAGACATGATCCAAATATATGTATGGATATTATATTAAGATTCATTATATTTTTTTGATAATAATAGACATATTATTTGTATTATTTGGATTTTTACTATAGTAGATATGATTTTCCAAAGTTTTATATTTGATTTGAATATAAAAAGGAAAATTTACAAATGGCACAATTTATACATGATGCAAACAAATATATGGATATTATATTGAGATTCTTTATATTTTTTTGATAATAATAGACATATTGTTTGTTTTATTTGGATTTTTACAATAGTAGATATGATTGCAAAGTTTTATATTTGATTTGAATAAAAAATGAAAATTTGTACATGTCACAATTTATACATGATGCAAATAGATGTATGGATATTATATTAAGATTCTTTATATTTTTTTGATAATAATATACATATTATTTGGATTTTTACAATAGTAGATATGATTTTCCAAAGTTTATATTTGATTTGAATAAAAAATAAAAAATTACAAAAAACCCATTAGTCACGGGCTGTGTCACAATCCCAGGACTAGAGGGGTTGTGAAACCCAAGCCGAAATATCTCTAGTCCCGGGCCGTGTCACCGCCCGGGACTAGAGGTGGGGTCTGCAGTCCCGGGTGGTGCCACGACCCGGGAATAAAGGGGGCTATATAAAGTGCGCGCCCGCCTCCGACCATGCCCACTCGTAGACGAAGGAGCCGCACACACAGACGAAAAAGATGGGGAGGTGCTGCCCGATTTTCTGCTCACCACCGTCCTCGTCGCCGGCCTCGCCTCTCGTCGCGCCGCTGCCGCAGTTCCTCGCTGATCGGGGCGCTGCCGCCGACCTCACCACTCCTACCGTCACGCCGACCTCACCGCTCCCACCGTCGCGCCGATCTAAGTGCCCCCACCACCGCTGACCTCACTGCCGCTGACCTTACCACCACAGTTAGTACTAGTTAGTATAGTTAGTCCTAATATAATAGGTAGAATATTTAGGATTTTGTAGTAATAATAATTGTTATTAGTAGTAATATTTAGGGTTTTGTATAAATGCTATAAATATTAATGCATTATTATTATAATTAGAAATATTTAGGGTTTTGTATAAATGTTATTATTAGTATTATTATAACTATTATTTAGTATATTACTAGGAAATGTTAGTAGTATATTATTAATTTATTAGTATGTATTATAATAATTATTATATTATTAGGAAATGTTTATATAATATGCATTATTATTATAATTAGTAATATTTAGGGTTTTGTATAAATGCTATTATTAGTATTATTATAATTATTATTTAATATATTATTAGGAAATGTTTATATAATATTTTTTTCTAACTTGTTTAACTTTCTTTCTGTAATAGTGAAGTCATGGATCATGATCGCTGCGGTGAAGATCTTCTTCAGGGCATGATAAGGGGAGAAACGAAGTGAGGCCATGTCGAGCACCGATGTCTCTGCTCTCGAGCTCCTGCCTCCTCAGGCCCTCCTCCACCAACTCCAGCGTAGCACTGTCCCGTGTCGACCCCCTCTCTGCAGTGAAGATGGGCGCCCCTGTACTGCCCGCTGGCCACTCCTTCTGTCGCACGAGGGCCCACATCCTCCGTCCTCTACCCTGCCATGGCCTAGGTCGTCCTCGCCCCAACAAGGCCTCTGCCCCTGCAACCATCGCCGCCGCCTCCAGCCCCCGCTATCGCGCGTCTCTGCAAGTTCCCCGTCGCCACCTCCAGTACGTCGCCTTGGCCGCTCATGCCCCAGCGTGTGCACAAGTTGGTTGATCCACGTATATCTAGCGCCCACCCGTGCAATCTCGCGGAGGGCGAGGTCAGCGATGCAGTCATTAACACATACGCGTTCTACATTCATCGAGCTCTTGTCCTCAGCCAACCGGATCAGGTTGAAATCACCGGCCACCACAACCGGGATCTTAGCCCATTCTACTTTCAGCTTGAGCTCGAGCAGGAAATCAGCGGACCTCCTAGGGCCCGAAGGAGGTCCATCTAGGGATGTTCCAAATCAATGCCCAGAAGGCCCGAAGGAGGTCCATCTAGGGACCTTAGGCCTCGGGGGTCCCCTTAGCAGGGACCGAATGAGCACGACCGGACAGGCGGCGGGACGTAGCTACCTTAGGAGGTCTCCCTCGTGGCCTACCTGGGGGCAGGCCGTAGGGTAACCTCCCGCTCACTAGGGGCAAGAGGGGGCTCCTCACTAGGGCCAGGTCCAACAGACCCAGCCTCTGCGAGGATCTGGGCGCGTTCCCGCTCCCGGGCAGCAGCGATTGCACGCCCATACCCCTCCCATGCCTTAATGGCGGCGAGCTGCTCGACCCGGGGTCCCCGATCGCCCTGAAAGACAATGCCACAATCATCAACAACCTCGCCCAAGTGGGCACGCGACACCTCCGACAACACACAAAAAGGCGAACCGGGAAGGCCGGAGGGACCAGGGTCAGAAGGAATAACAGAGGGGGTAGAGGAGGTACCTGGAAGCTCGTCTCAAGCCACGACCCTACGAGAAGCCCGCTCCGCCACCATCGGCTCCGGACCAGTCTGGCCCACTCTCGCGCCTGCAAGGCGGACACTGTGGTGGGAAGGAGGCGGGGGCGGTAGCCTAGGGGTCTTGGACCGATGCAGCTTGGAGGCGGCCATGGGGAGACGGAGTCCGCCGCCGACGCAGACATGTCGGGGTTGTCCGGGGCGAGGGAGTAGCACACCACCCCGGGGGAGTGCGGATACTGGTGGGAGCAGACCACCAACCCCACATTCCCCGAGGTCTCCTCCTTGGAAGACATCAGAGCGGCAGACAGGGATCTAGGGTGGGGCGAATGCCCCCGGGTGAGGTTGGAGCCGTAATGTGCGATGTCGAGGTCAATGGACGCAGGAGGGTCAGGGCTGTTGCAGCGAGGAAGGTCCACCGGGTCCAGCTTGGCCGGAGCGCTCAGTGACAGGGGGCGCCTCCCAGGGAAGAAGGGGCCACCGCCCACGACACCGACCGCCCGAAGGGACGCAAAGGGGCCCCCAGCCCCTCCTTTCGGAGGCATCGGAGGGGGAGACACGTCGGTGGTCAGAGGAGACTCGGGGTCAGACCCGGAGTCGCTGCCGTTAGGGGGAGGGGACGGGGGGAGGGGGGGGGGTTGAAAGGGGGGAAACCTCCGGGGCAGCCACCTCCTCGTCAAGCTCCACCAGGAGGTCCCGGCCCACCCCGGTTGAAGAAGACGCGAGGAAGGGAGACCGGGAAGATGGAGGTGTCCGGGCAGAGGAGTCGTAGGCAAATCGGCCCATGACCAGGCAGTGAGCCCATGTCCACCTTAGTGAGCTTGCCCACCGTCTGGGACACAAGATCCACCACCTCAGGCCTTCGAGCCTCGTGCGGGATCCCATGTAGACACACCCACACCTCCGAGAGAGTGGTCATCGTCTCTTGGGTGGCCGAGGAAGGCTAGATGGAGACCTTTAGCTGGTGGATCGGTAGAGTGAAGGACGTGCCGCAAGCGCACATGCGCAGGATCGCCACAGACGGGAAGGACACCGCGAAATCGGACTCCAAGACACGGTGGACCGGCTACTCATGGCCAGGGAGGACCGCACTGAGCTCCTCTTGGATCAGGCCCTATGTCACCTCCACCTCGAGGGGTGGGTCCTGGACAGGGAGGATCGTCACCATAGCGAGAGTCTCTAGGACGGTCATATGCACACCTCCCATATCAATGAAGTTGAATCCGCCATCCACCCGTGGCCATAGGACTCCAGGGACTCTCTGCAACACGGGATGGCAGCCGTTGAAAGCACACCGCCCCTATAGCCGGGGGTATCTCTGGCGGGGCACCCAGCACACCGGGGGCAGGGTTGGGCAGCACTGAAGGACCCGCGGCGACAGACACCGCACTCTTGTTCTTTTTCTTGGACTTTCTTTTCTTCTTCTTGGGCGCCACCGGATCGGCCAGCTCACCCTCGCGGCGCACCGCACACTCCGCTGGGGGTTGGACAAGAGCCCGATCCACCCTCCAGGAGTCAGCATCTGCCCGACAAGCCCCCTCACAGTACGCCGCCGCCACGTCTCTGGCTTGCAACACCTCTGCCAGGAGGTGTTCCTCGCGTGCATCCTCCTGTGGGAGGGAGGGGGAGCGGCGGGGGCCCTCCAGCCGACGCCGGCACGGGGAGGGGTGGAGTGAGATAGCCGACGGAGAGGCAGGTACCACGACAGCGGTGGGGAGCGTCAACCCGGATGACGGTAAGAGCCAAGCTAGCCTCGCACCGGCAGGGGACGTTGCTCATGAGCTGGGGAAGGGGCCCGACGAGGAGAGGACGCACGGCGAGGCGAAGGATCCCGACGGGGACGCGGCGCGTGATACGTCGGAAACGTATCTATATTTTTGATACTCCATGATTGTTTGTTATCTAATTTTCTTTACTTGTCCACATTTTGAGGTGCTTTTTACATGTTTTCTGGTACTAACCTACTAACAATTTGCAACAGTGCCAGATGCCTGTTTTCTGCTGTTTTTGGTTTCAGAAAAATTAGTAAAGAAATATTCTCGAAATTGGATGGGACAAAAGCCAAAGTCAATTATTTTCCATGGGGAACAAGAAGTACAGAGTGGATCCGGAGGGGCCAGCCAGGGGGGCCAGACCCACCCAGGCGCGGCCATAGGTGGCCTCGCGCCTGTCTAGGGTTTGGTGGCCCTGTCTGCCTCCTCGGCCTCCCCCTTCGCCTATAAGAAGCCCCCGATGAAGAAATCCTGGGTACCTGATCAGAAATCCACGAAACCGTCACCATCGTCCCTAGATCAAGGGGATCTGAAGTTCTTCCCGGCACCCTACCGGAGGGGAGATCATCCCGCTGGCCTTCTCTCCGGTATGATTCGTTAGTAGTTCCACCTTGGACTATGGGTCCATGTAGTAGCTAGATGGTTGTATCTCCTCCTTTGTGCTTTCATGTATAGATCTTGTGAGCTCCGTTCATGATCAAGATCTAATCTATTTGTAATCATGCATGTTGTGTTTGTGGGGATCCGATGGATATTGAGATTATTATGTTGGTTTGATTAATGGTTTTATCTTTATGATTCTATCATGTCTGTGTTGTTTGTGATCTTGCATGTTCTCCGTTGCTAGTGGTTATCTTGGACAAGTAGTTGCTAGTGACTCCAAGAGGGAGTATTTATGCTCGATAGTGGGTTCATGCCTCTAGTTTCCAAGGGAAGTGACAATAATATCTTCGGTTGTAGATGTGCTATTGCTACAAGGGAGAAAACAATGGTCTCTTGTTCATGGAACATGTGGACTGTTTACCTTACACACTTTGCTTAAAGCAGTTATTTGTTGCTTGCAACTTAATACTGAAGGGAGTTCAGATGATAACCTGAAGGTGGACTTCTAGTCATAGATGTAGTTGGATGGAGGTCTATGTATCTTGTTGTATTGCCCAATCGAATCTCATAGGATCTTTCTGACTAGTAATTTCATTGTTATGCCTTGCTCAGTTCCTGTCAATTGCCCTGCTGTAATTTGTTTACCCTTCATGCCATGTTGTTTATCTAAGGAGAGCACCTCTAGTGAACTATGGACCCCGGTCCAATCTTTACCATTGATACATCTTCCACTGTTACTTGTTTACTTGCTGCAAACCATTACCTTCCACACCATACGTTTAATCCTTTATTACAGCAAACCGGTGCGCTTGACAACCTCACTGATTCGTTGGGACAAAGTCTTGAGTTTGTGTTGTGCAGGTCTCCACGTTGCTTGCAACACCTTTGAGACGTTTCCTTCCTCCTTCTAGTTCGATAACCTCTGTCTCTACTAAGGGAAACTTGATGTTGTGCTCCATCACACATTGCTCTTGGGGTTTCCAATGAAGTGCTCCACGTTAGGCACCATCAACAAGTTTTCTGGTGCCGTTGCCGGGGAACAAAGAAGAAGCTCCCACGTCAACACCAAACGCACGCATCAAGATTTCTGGCACCGTTGCCGGGGAGGCTAAGGACGTATTCAGTAGGGGAGTCCTCCACTTCCTTTCTCTTTACTTTGTTTTTAGTTTGCTTTGTTTCTTTTGCTTGGTTTTGTTTGCCTCTTTCCAAAACCCCCCCAAAAAATAGTCTAGCTTGGTTTGCTTTCTTTATTCAAAAACACAAAAAAATTAGTTCCCACTCTAGTTGCCACCTCACTCTAGCTCACCATTTTGTTCCCCAAGTTCGCCTTGAAAGATCTTGAAATAGGTAGTGGCTCCATAATTGGGAAAAATAATATTGAAGAATTCTTTAATCATGTTAGCAAGCATGAGGATATTGAGGAAACATCTATAGTTGAACTTGCTCCTAATTATGAGATTGTTGTAGCTTCTTTAGTTCATATGCTGGAGGCTAGGTTTGTTAGCCTTAACCCCTTCATGCATTTCTTGTTCCTAAAACTAAAAGAAGAAAAGAATGCTGAAAAGAGGGAATTCATCCTTGAAACCTTATTTAATGAATTCCATGATGTTGCTAGGGAAGACAAAAAGGTCTTTGAGCATTTCAATATGCTAGGCTCAAATGTATATGTTGTGGATATTTATGATAAAACTAAGCCTAGAGAAGAATTTAAGATACCCATACCCTTTAAGCTTGTTGGGATACATGAGGCTTTTGAAAAGAATTTTGATTGGATTGCTCCTGAAAATATTTTTGATGAAAGTAGTAGACCAAAGAGGGATGAGAAGGGATCCTCCAAAACCCATTTGGATGAGATACCTTTCATAGTTGAAGACTTTGCAAGTATGGATGTTAATGCTTCCTCATTTGAAAATACTTGAGTTTTCTTGCTTCTTGTGCCTAACTTAAAGGCGTTAACGAAAAGTACTTTTTGGGAGATAACCCAAGAGTTTCCTTGAGTCTTGGAAGTTATTACTTCAGTAATGACCTCTCCTTATCCTTTTTATTTGCTTTTTGTGCCAAGAATGATCTCTAATGAGAGGGAAGTAAGATTTGGGGAGTTGTTGTCCCGAAACAGATTTATGTCCTCCACCAAAAAAATTCGTGAGGAGTCTTTATAACTCGGATTGAGCTCAAAATTTACTAATAAATCCCTCATTATGTTAGCTAACTTTCGTTAGTTCAACCCTTTTTATTTTAGCAACATAAGATGTTCGAAAATATCGGTTTCTACCTGCTGGTCTGTTTTGACAGATTTCTGCCATTATTTGCATTTGCTTCTTATTGATTCCTTTTGAGTTCTCTTTAGGTAAAATTGAACTTTTTGAAGGAGTTGCTACAGTAGCTTGTGTTTTTAGTGAAAAGCCATGCTGTTCCAAAGCTTTGCCAGTGGTCTAATATCTATTGAATAAACTAATGTTGCTAATGAAGATTGTGTGACGTTTTGTATGAAGGAAAAATATCAGGTGTAAGGAGAGAATGATGTAATGAGATGAAGAATGGACAAAATATCAAGCTTGGGGATGCCACCATGGTGTCACCCAAGAAATATCCAACAGGTACAAGCGTCAAAGCTTGAGGATGCCCAAGGCATCCCCTTTCTTCATTAATAAAAGCTCAGGTCTGTCTAGACACTTCGCTTTTATTGTTTCATGCACAATTGTGTTGTTCTTGGAGCGTCTTAGTTTTCGTTTGATTTGCTTAGGTTGTTTAGTTTGCTTGAATAAAGTAGTTTGGACCCCCATTCTCGCTGTGTTGTTTTGCAAATAAGTTTGCTTGGTGTTGGAAAGGAGTAGTAAGTTCTTGCTTGAAGTGCAAGAGGAGCTTGCATTGACTGTGACTTAGAATTTAGCATGATATGATAGGTGTTGTTTTAGCATTATGCTTAGTGATTATTGTTGTATCATGTCTTGTTCCAAACAATTGGGATTGCTTAGTGTGCCTTGAAGAAATTATGCGTTGTTTTAGCATGCAAAAGCATAGTATTGTGGTATTCTCCTTTAATGCTTTGCTTGGGTTGACTTGGCACATGCTTACACCATGTTATGACTCTCACAAGTCACCATTAGCCTCTATGATCATTTAGTCCTTGACTTGTAGTACCACTCTTTGCTTTGATTAGTATGCTTTGTTGCATTGCATGATTATGGCCATTATGCTCTCTTAGTTGGTTGCTCCCAGTCTTTTGGTAGCCTCCACTTGTATGAGTAAGTTATACTCATGCTTCCAACTCCCAAGAAACCAAGTTATTCCAAAGTGTCCACTATAAAATCCTATGCTTGGTGTGTTACAACATTCCAAGTATATTCTTGTTTTCAACCATCTTCCAATTAAAAACCATTTTGTTATGTGAAAACTTAGTGATTAAAGCCCTCACGAACTAGATGGCACATTTTATTCTTTGCCCCTAATAAACTTGAACAATTGAGACAGCTTTGTTGTATATGCTTGCACTTATAAGTTGGGATTAGCAAAACCGTGCTGTCACGGGGAACGTTTTCAACATACTTGTACTTTTGTACTCCGTTGATATCATGCTCTTTTGTCTATGGATGTAACCAGTGTGAAATGAAGTGGGAACTTGTAAGTCCATGGAGTTTGTATTCTGTGTTAGAGAAATGCCTGGGCCGCTAGCCTAAGCCATGCTTAATCATGGTGAAAACTTGCAGCATCACCATAGTGAGCTATCTATGAAGCATCATCAATAAAAAGCTATGTCTATGGTAAATAAAAAGATTGCTGAGATGCTCATTGTCTGCTTGCCTTGTCATTTTGGTTATGGGAAAGCTCCTATACCATGTGCAAGGTGTACCCCGTTGGCGTTTCTCAATGATATGCAAATACTTACAATGAAAAGAACTTGCCTAGGCCCTAAGTTGAGTATCCATGAGGTGTGGCCCTCATTTTCAAGGGACTTGAGATTGCCAACTTATACTTTGTCAAGCATATACTCCAGCTTTGCCACTTTAACCTTAACCACTTCAAGATGCTTATGACAGGGGCAATGAGGGCTGAAAGCTAACAAGTACCATAATTTTTGGAAGCTCTTTTTGAAACTTGTAAACCCTACTTCCTTTATAAAAAAGGCCTTTCATCCACCATTATTGAGTCTCCACCTTCTATCTTTAGGCATCATTAAGAGAGCATAGTTGTCATTCTGTGTGCAGTGTTCCAAATCTTATTAATTGATGCATATTGTGATATTACTTGTCCTTGTGCTATTTGTTTCTAGTCACCCTTGTGAACTTTGAAGGTGTTCTATTGTTAGAACTTCATTCTTTCATGCACATGTTTAGAGTTCTTTGATCCCATCTTTCAATGCTTGCAAATGGTTGGATCTTTATTGTGAGGGTGCATGTTCACCTCAAAAATTATTCTTTTTATCACTTACCTACTCGAGGACGAGCAGGAGTTAAGCTTGGGGATGTTGATACGTCGGAAAAATATCTATAATTTTTTATGCTCCATGTTTGTTTGTTATCTACTTTCCTTTACTTGTCCGAACTTTGAGGTGCTTTTTACATGTTTTCTGGTACTAACCTACTAACAAGTTGCAACAGTGCCAAATGCCTGTTTTCTGCTGTTTTTGCTTTCAGAAAGTTAGTAAAGAAATATTCTCAGAATTGTACGGGAAAAAGCCAAGGTCAATTACTTTCCGCGAGGAACAAGAAGTCAAGAGGGGAGCCGGAGGGGCCAGCCAGGGGGGCAGACCCACCCTAGGTGCGGGTGGGCCCTAGCCCGCGCCTGGCTAGGGTTTGGTGGCCCTGGCTGCCTCCTCGGCCTCCCCCTTTGCCTATAAGAAGCCCTCGATGCAGAAACTCTAAGTACCCGATCAGAAATCCACGAAACCGTCTGTAGCCGCCGCCACCATCGTCCCTAGATCGGGGGGATCTGAAGCTCTTCCCGGCACCCTGCAGGAGGGGAGATCATCCCGAAGGCCTTCTCTCCGGTATGATTCGTGAGTAGTTCCACCTTGGACTATGGGTCCATGTAGTAGCTAGATGGTTGTATCTCCTCCTTTGTGCTTTCATGTATAGATCTTGTGAGCTCCGTTCATGATCAAGATCTAATCTATTTGTAATCATGCATGTTGTGTTTGCAGGGATCCGATGGATATTGAGATTATTATGTTGGTTTGATTAATGGTTTTATCTTTATGATTCTATCATGTCTATGTTGTTTGTGATCTTGCATGCTCTCTGTTGCTAGTGGTTATCTTGGCCAAGTAGTTGCTAGTGACTCCAAGAGGGGGTATTTATGCTCGATAGTGGGTTCATGCCTCTAGTTTCCAAGGGAAGTGACAATAATCTCTACAGCCACAGACCATAGGTCGTAGGCAATGCAGGTTTTCGTAAAGATTTCTTCAAAGGTTGCTTTTATTCTGAAAAGCTATGTCCGTCAGCTTTCACGGGTTTACCAGAACTTTCATGGAGTTCCTTTCCCGTATCGTTCACAGCTCCTTCCCGGAACAAGGAGTAACATGTTACAGTTCTTACACTCTGCAGAGGTGCGTCACTTTACCCATGAGAATCTTAAGCTTTGTTGCATGACCGGGAGTATGTCCCCGTTCAAACTTCCTTGGTTTGAGGCCCAACCTAAGATCCAAGCCAATCAGTGTCCTTCTCCGCGACCCCGCATACAGCGCAATTGTTGTATGTGTCGTGGGAATGGTCATGGCAGATGCTGCAATCGGCAGCGAGTAGTAGAACGAGGGGCAAGGGCGGCCAGCCATATGCGGTGCGAGATGAGGGCGGAGACAGTGGTTTTACCTGGGTTCGCCCCGAGGGTAAAGACCTACTCCTTCTAGATTGTATTATGGAAGTGGTACAATGGGCGAGCTCGGCTAGGCGGCGAGTCGCTTGGGTGTATGATGGAACGATCTCTACACGCCTGCAGGAGGTTTATATAGGCTCGCCTCCCTAGGGTTTACATATCTCAAACGAATCAGTTAAGGCTTTACTGCTTAACCTAATCCGACCGGGCCTATCTACTCGCTGGCCTTGACTTCCGCTTGGATCCACGCTGGCCTTGATCCGCCGCCGTCCTGCAGCCCACTCGCCAGTTCTTGGGCCCGGAACGTCTGCTGGTATACCCCGTAGGCACATCCCCATCGCAGTCCCCGAGGCCGCCGATTAGGCATAGGTGGCTTGGCGATGGAGTATACGGCAGAGTAGACATCCAAATAATCGTCGCGGCTCCTGTATAAAGGAGAAAACTAGTCATCCAGGTCGCATCTTTGGCGAGTCGAGTCGGCGAAACACCGTCACAGTGATCGGGTCGGCGAGCCGAGTGGCTGAAGTTGGACCGTTAAACGTGGTCAAACTAGCCGTTGGGGTAATCCAACGGTAACTTTTGGCGTAATCCGCGTAGTAACGGCTCCCGATTTGGCGGTAACAACCGCTATATAAGGAATGGCAAAGTATCGAGAACCACCTTCTCGCCATTCCTCCGATTGCACGCACTTCCTCCTTCGCATCGCGATCCAGCCGACCGGAAATCCTCCGACCCCCCACAAATCCTTCCGCCATGGCCCTCTCCACCAAACATTGGGGTAGATCTAAGTGTACGAGGGCGCAACTGGCTTCCTTTGAGGAGGCCGGATCTGTGGCCGCCGCTGGCGCATCCTCGCCGGAGAGGTGACCCCGAGCCCGCGCGAGGGGGAATTCATCTGCTTCACCAGCCATCTAGAACGGGGGCTAGGATTCCCCACGTCCCTGTTCTTCCGGCGCTTCTGCGCCTACTACGGGATCCAACCATCGGACATGGGTCCTCACAGCATCGAGCTCGCCATCTTCGTGGCTCGCGACGTTACTTGGCTGCCGCCCTACTTCCCTCTATGGCAAGATCTGTTCCACGGACGGATCAGCCGAGGAAGCGGCCCAATGCTTGCCGCGGCGGCCTAACTTTCCCAAGTGAAGGCTTCGTTCTTCGACTTGATGCTGCCCGCCAAGGCGACGAGCGACTGGAAGAAATCTTGGTTCTATGTTGCCGAGGCGACCCCGGAGGGCGAGACGGCGATCCCACGGTACTCCGCCAACCGGTCCGAACCGCACCGTCTTCAAGCCGACAAGCTCCCCAGCGACCAGCGGATGGTCGTGGACGAAATGCTCCAAACCATCCGCGGTCTAAAGAAGAAGGGCCTCCAGACGATCAACTTGTACAACTGCTGGCTCGGGCGGCGGCTCGTCCCTCTAGCTCGGCGCGAGCACTACATGTACCAGTACACCGGCCGGGAGGACTCGACGAAGTCCTGCCTCGCCCAGTGGAAGCTCGAGGACTACACCGCAGCACTGAAGAAGATCACCCAAGCGGTGTACCTGGACGCACAGTGGGTCGCCTACACCGCAAAGCGTCCAGCCCCAACGGTAATCACCTCGCTTCATTCGCAGTCGCAGTTTTTGCAGTCGCGGTCATTCTAATTTCATCTTGCGTTCATTGCAGCTATTCCAAGTGGTGGAAGGATGGCTCCCGCCTTCGGACGATGAGAATTCAAGCTCGTCCGTCCAGGAAATGGGCGAGTCACCTCCTGCCAAAGGCGACGCCGGGAGCGACGAGAGTGACGGCGACGACGAGTCCGAGGAGGAGGTCGCCCCGCTGGTCCGCAAGACCCGCGGGAAGCGTCAACGTGAGCTTGAGGCGAGCAAAAGCCTCGAGCGTCATGATGACGATGAAGAACTTCCGGAGACCACCGCGCGCCGCCAGGCTACTCCGTCGAAGAAGAAGAAGAAGGAGAAGGAGAGGAAGGCCCCTCCGAAGAAGAACACGAACCCGATGAGGCCGGCCTCGCCACCGCACTCGGCGAGCAGCTCCGACGCCCCCAGCCCGGCCAAGGACGAGGCGCCACCGACGGCAGCCGCGCTGGACACGGCCACTATCGAGGTGCCACTGGCTTCGATGCCTCCTCCATTCGCCCGGTTTCGGGCTGGGATGCTCCGCTGTGTGGCGGCACCGCAGGAAGCTCGCCGAAGATGTCCCAGAGGCTCCCGTTGCGGCCTCGACTATGAAGAAGCCGTCCGTGTCTTGGGCACGCGACGTCCTGGAAATGGGGCTCAGCCGCCGACTGGGCCCTGAACTGGAGAAGCCGGCCGGCCTCCGCACGGGGCTACGCTTCATTCCAATCACCAAGTGGGTTTGCTCACCTACCTTTGTCTTCCATAGCAGCTTGAATTATCTTGCTTACATGATTGATTTACAGGACCGGAGTGAAGAAGATGGGACACCCGACCGTGGCTAAGGTGCCACCCGTCGTCAGCGAGGAGGATCCTTCCCGTAAGAGGAAGGCGGACGAGGTCGTCGTCCCTACGGATGGCGGCAAGAAGGCCAAGGGCGATGATGTCGTCACGATCTCTGATGACACGCGGCCGGTCTCGAACCCGCAGTGAGGCGTCCGCATCCACGAAGGAGGGAGCTCCCTTGCCTGGAGCGGCCGAGCCGACCTCCTTTGGTGCGGGTGCCTCCATCGCAACATTACCGCGCTTCATGGCCAGCGCTACAGTGGAACTTCGCCCTCGAGCCGCACAGGGTCGCCGATGCGAAGTCGAGCAGTCGTGGGCACACGCCAGCCTCACGTTCGTGGACGCGATACAACTTCATGGCATGCTTGGCGCAGCCATCCAGGTATGTCCAGTCCCCGAGGATCAGGTCGGTGTATTGCAGCGGTCTGATTCTTTTGGTGTATAGTTGTTATTTTTCGCGTCCAGTCCCCGAGTGCGCACTTGCTGAATTTCAGCGGGTGGGCACTTAGGAGTTTTTTGATTGCCAGTCCCCGAGTGCGCACTCGCTGAATTTCAGCGGGTGGGCACTTAGGAGTTTTTTGATTGCCAGTCCCCGAGTGCGCACTCGCTGAATTTCAGCGGGTGGGCACTTAGGAATTTTTTGACTGACAGTTCCCGAGTGCGCACTCGCTGAATTTCAGCGGGTGGGCACTTAGGAATTTTTTTGCTTGCCAGTCCCCGAGTGCGCACTTGCTGAATTTCAGCGGGTGGGCGCTGAGGATGTTGCTTTGATTAACTGTTTGAATGATGTGCAGGGTCTGCAACGTGAATCAGCTGACCGATTGGCAGCAAAGCACCGCGCGGAGAAGGAACTGGCCACCGTCCAAGAGGCGAATAAGGGGCTTCAGGTGGTTGCCGCGAAGGCGGAGGAAGCTCGCCAGGGGCTTGTCCCAGCGGGTGAATTGGCGGTGGCTCAATCGGCACTGAGCTCGGCTGAGAAGCGGATTGCCGAACTCGGCCTTGAGCGAAGGAGGAAGCGAACTCGGCGGATGGGCGAGCCAAGGCCGCTATTACCGCCGCCGCAGAGGATCGTAAAGTGTCCGACGCCCTTGTTGCTGGGCTTCAGGACGACTATACTTCGCTTCAATGCTTCATCACGGATCTCTCCCGCCCCTTGATTGGTAAGTGTACCTGCCTCTGCCAATAACATGTGTTCTGTTGTGATGCACGACGTACTCATTGTTGTCTTCTATTCGCAGGTCGCATCCTTGATAGCGCGGAAGAGGCGAGCTCGTTCGACGCGCGACAGTGTGTGGTCACGCTCGTCGACTCGGCGACGTGCATCCGAGCCTACCTCCAGGAGATATCACCCACGGAGGTAATTCCCAGCGACCTCGTCGAGGTGTGGAAGTACTTGGAGAAGGCGCCCTCGGTCGTTGAATTCATGACGCGATCGGCGTTTCGGCACGGAGCAGCGAAGACGCTTAGCCTTGGACTTGCTCACTTCTCGGAAGACTTCGACCTCGACGACGTGACGAGTGGCTACCCGTCGTCGACTGGCGCAGTGGAGCTTTCCGAGGTGCTCAAGTTGACGGACCGCGCCGCGATGTACTCCGAGCGTGTCTGGGCAATGGGCGACCTCCTTCCGTACCAGGAGACGGTCGTCGCGCCCAACGACCCCGAGCCACAGCACCGGGATTTCAAGGTCGAGCAACCCTTCCGCACGGCGATGGCGGGTGAGCTGACGACGTACCCATCAAACCCGTACACGCCGTTCATCCGCAATTGCCGGGGTGCTGGCGAGTCATCGTCGAAGCCTGCAGAATAGGATAGTTTTCCCTGGGGCATTAGTAGCATGTCTGCTGTATGGGCATATTTTGTAATTTGAGACAATGCGACATGCTATTGAATGAGAAATCGTGTCTGTTTTGGGATTTGTCATGTGTTTTGTGATTGAGGTTTGAACGAGTCCCCGAGCGCGTCCGCCCTTTTGTGGGGTTTACCTCGTGTGTGATATGTTTATTGTTTTTGAATGTTTTGTTATTGTGGTCAACTCGCCCAGAATCAAAGAGCCAGTCGCTAGGCGACTCCCTTGAGCGCTCTATACTTCGCCGTTTTCCCTTGCGCGAACGAGGTCGGGTGGCCGAGTCCCCGAGCGTGGTACTTGGTTGTTCTAGGCGTGACTCGAGGGTGGGTGAGGACTTGGCGCGTTAGTTTGAGCGCATCACTCCTGCCTAGCCTGGGGGTCACGCGTGGCGAGTCACGGCATGCTCTCATACTTGGCATTTTCCGAGCCGCGTTGAATCGGTCATCGGTCCCGGCGTGGTACGTGGCCGTTCGAGTCGCTATGTCGAGGATGCGGAGGATCGGTCGCTGTGAGAAGCGAAGGCGGTTGTCTTGGCTCGTAGAGAGCCGGCTAAGCGACTCGGTGGGGCTCCGCAGGCGTTTTGTGGACGATGCAACCTGAGGTGACCGGTGCTTATGCATCGCACTACTTAGCCGTGCCGATCGCTTGACCAAAGGTTGACTTGCGGTTAGCTTGACGCTGTTATTACGAAAAGCGAGTGGCACAAGACACGGAGAGTAGGCGCAATTTGCGGTAACCGATTCTTTTTATTTCATAGCGACTGGAGAGTACATATGTGGGGTTCTAGGGGTAGAACTTCCGTAGGAGGTTTACATTCCATGGTCGCTTGACGTCGAGTTCGCCGTCCCCGCGGACGTCGATGAGGTAGTAGGCGTCGTTGCGGAGTACTCGCCCGATGGCGAATGGTCCCTCCCACGGAGGGGAGAGCTTGTGCATGCCCTTCTTATCCTGGATGAGGCACAACACCAGGTCGCCTTCTTGGAAGGTGCGAGTTTTCACCCGCCGGCTGTGGTAGCGGCGGAGTCCCTGCTGGTAGATGGCGGTGCGCGAGCGAGCTAGGTCGGGTGCCTTGTCGAGTTGATCGACTCCATCCTGTCGTGCGAGTTCGTTCGCAGCCTACGTAGTGGGCGACCCGAGAGTCGGTTTCGAGGTCGGTGGGCATGACTGCCTCAGCGCCGTACACCATGAAGAAGGGGTGAATCCTGTCGACCTGTTAACCGAGGTGCGGATGCCCCAGATGACGGAGGGTAGCTCCTTGACCCAGCACCCGGCGGTGCGCTCGAGTGGTACTTGGAGTCGCGACTTCAGGCCGTGGAGGATGCTTTGATTGGCCCGTTCCGCCCGGCCGTTGGATTCAGGGTGGGCGACCGATGCGAGGTCGAGCCATGTGTGGTGTTCCTCGCAGAATTCGGCCATGGCTCCTTTGGCGAAGTTGGTGCCATTGTCCGTGATGATGCTGTTTGGGAACCCGTAGCGATATATGAGCTCGCGTAGGAATTTAGTGGCGCCTTCCCGCATTTCGACTGGCTTGGCCTCCACCCACTTTGTGAACTTGTCGACCGCGACCAGGAGGTGGGTGCAGCCGGAAGGAGCCTTCTTGAAGGGGCCTACCATGTCCATGCCCCATACGGCGAATGGCCAGGTGATGGGGATGGTCTTGAGCGCTGAGCTCGGCACGTGCGTCTAGTTGGCGTACTTCTGGAACCCGGCGCACCGCTGGACAATGTCGACGGCATCGGCGTGTGCGGTGGGCCAGTAAAAGCCATGCCGCATAGCCTTGGCGACCAGAGGGAGGGCGCCGTCGTGGTGGCCGCAGTCACCGGAGTGGATGTCGTGGAGGATCTTGCGTCCTTCGGCGGGTTGGACGCAGCGTTGGAACACGCCGGTGACGCTGCGCTTGTGGAGCTCGCCATCGATCATGGTGTAGGACTTGCATCGGCGCGGCGATCATTCGGCGTCTCGTCTGCCGGCAAGGTGCCGGCCTCCAGGTAGGCGATGTAGGGCTTGGTCCAGTCGTCTGGCTCGGTGAAGAGTGCGACCAGGCTGCCTCCGGTGTAACGGGACTTGATGTCGATCTCCCTGGGAGAGGCTGATGCAGTGATTGTGTCGAGGAAGGCGCCATGGTGGTGCGAGTCGAGCCGACCCAATGCGAGAGTGCGTCGGCCTCCTCGTTCTTCCGCTGTCGATCCACTCGACGGAGTAGCCGTGAAGTGTCGCCCGGCTTGTCCACGCTTGGAGGTACGCCATGGTGGGGAGACGCAGCGTCGCGGTGCCGAACTGCCCAACGCAGGTCGGAGTCTCCGTAGCAGCGTGGGCTGTTGACGTTCATCTCCTTGGCAGCTCGCATGTCAGGAGTAAGGCCTCGACTCGCCATGTTGTTGGTGCAGGTGTGAAGTCGAGGCAGGACGGCGCGGAGCTTGTCGCCTTCGGTGAAGTTAGCACGATCCCCGCGCCACGCGCCGTCCGTGTTCTTGGAGCCGTCGGGTGCGGGCTCAAAGAATGGAGGTATGGCAGCTTCTCTGGCTGCTGGGCCTCTTCCCAGTCAGTGATGAAGTCCGCTAGGGCCTGCGACTTGATCCCTTTTCGTGGCTCATATTTGATGTTGTGGACGCCGATCTCGACGGCCCACTTGGCGACTCGCCCGGTCGCCTCGCGGTTGCGGATGATGTCCTGCAGTGGTGCTGAGGAGACGATCGTGATCGGGTGCTCCTGGAAGTAGTGCGACAGGCGCCGCTGAGTTCTGAAGACCGCGTATACCAGCTTTTGGTACTGCGGGTATCACTGGCGCGACTCGGTGAGGACCTCGCTGATGTAGTACACCGTCAGATCGGGCGCCTTTCCTTCCTCCGTCGCCGACGACCATGACGGCCAATGACGACGCGCCGGAAGCCGTGGCGTAAACCAGCATGGGTTCTTTGTCGGGGCGGCGAGTAGCGTGCGCAGTAGCACCTTCTTGAGGTCGCGAGCGCCATCCCTCCTTGTCCCACTGGAAGGTGGGGTTTTTCGCATCAGCGGTATAGGGCATCGCCTTTTCGCCCAGGGGATGAAGCGATCGAGAGCCGCTACTCGCCCGCCAGCCGATCGCCGCAGAACTCGGGTTTTGCCGGGCGATCATGTTGATCTTCGTGGGGTTCGCCTCGATCCCTCACTTGGAGACAACGTACCCCAGTAGTTGTCCTGCTGGTACACCGAAGGTGCATTTGCCTGGGTTAAGCTTTATCTTGTATTTTCGCAAGTTGGCGAATGTTTCCGCCAGGTCGGCGAGTAGGTCACCCTGGCGAGCGGACTTTACGACCACGTCATCGATGTAGACGTGGATGTTGCGGCCAATTTGGCTCGCGAGGCACTCTTGCATGCACCGCTGGTAGGTCGCCCCGGCGTTCTTGAGGCCGAAGGTCATGGCGGTGTAGCAGAAGGCTCCGAATGGCGTGATGAACGCCGTCTTCTCCTCGTCCTCGACGACCATTTTGATCTGGTTGTACCCAGAGTAGGCGTCGAGGAAACATAGCGACTCCGAGCCCGCGGTGGAATCGATTATTTGGTCGATCCGCGGGAGGACGAACTGCTCCTTTGGGCAGGCGCTGTTCAAGTTTGTGTAGTCGATACACATCCTCCAGGTCCCGTTCTTCTTCTCGACCAGGACTGGGTTTGCCAGCCACTTGGAGTATTTGATTGGCCGGATGAAGCCTGCAGCGAGTAGACTTTGCACCTCCTCAGCGATTGCTCGGCGGCGCTCTTCATTGAAGGTCCGCAGCGACTGTCTGACGGGTTGCACTTTGGGGTCGGCGTTTAGCTTGTGGTCAGCGAGCTCCCTAGGGACACCAGGCATGTCAGAGGCTTCCATGCGAAGATGTACCTGTTCTCACGGAGGAACTCGATGAGCGCGCCTTCCTAGGCTGGGCTCATGCCCGTCCCGATCGTCACCGTCTGGGCCGAGTCGCTCGATACCACCGACGGCGGGTGCGTCGTCGCCTCGAAGGTTGAGGTGTTTGCGCCCTCCGAGTTGGGATTCTTGAGTATGGTGGGGTCGTCGTTGTTGACCCCGCTCGCGTACTTGGCGAGCTCATCGGCGTGGTTGGTCTCTACCACGATGACGGCGTCAGCGAGTTCGGCTCCTTTGGCCTCGCACTCGGCGGCCATGTCGGGGTCGCCGTTGATGGTGATGATGCCGCACGGCCCGGGGAGCTTCATTGCGTTTTACGCGTAGTGGGGCGCTTCCATGAACTTGGCGAACGCCTGGTGCCCCAGGTCGAAGTGGTAGGGGCTGTCGAAGGGCACCAGCTCGAAGACGATCCGCTCGGTGTGGAAGTTTGCTGGTGTGCCGAAGGTGACTGGCAGGGTGACCTTGCCGATCGCGTACGCCTTCCGACCGGGGACGATGCCATGGAACATGGTGTGGGTCGTCTCGATCATCGACTGCGGGATCCGCAGCCGCCTGAAGGTGTCCAGGTACAGGATGTCTTGGGGAGCCAGTAGTCGCCGAGCTTAGGCTTGACCACCAGTAGTCGCCGACCTTAGGCTTGACCACCAGGGCGACTCGGCCTGGGTACTCGATGCGTGGCGAGTGGTCTTGGCGGATCCAGGTGATGGGCTGCTCCGACCAGTTGAGGAACTGGGGAACGTCCACCTGAGCCACCGCGTTGACGGCGACGGCGCGGGCGATGACCTTCTTCTCGCGCTTCGTGTTGAAGCCTGTGAAGGTATGGAGCGAGCCGGCCACTTTGCCAAATTTTCCGCCATTTGGCGGGTCGTTGTCGAGGTCCTCCCGTGCTCGCCGTGCCTTCTCGATCTCCCTGAGGGTGTGGCAGTCGGCGGTTGTGTGTGTTGCGGCTTCCTTCCTGCTATGAAACACAAGGTTGGTTAAGGAGGGCCACGGGTCGAACCTTGGCTTGTTTGTAGTTGCCGCCGTCAAGGCGTTGTCCTCCGTCGCGGGCGAAGCTCTTGGGCTCGCCAGCGTGCGGCATTGGCGAAGTCGACTCGCCCGTCGCGCTGGCGCTTGTCGGTGGCGAGTGTTGTCAGAGCGTAGGTGGACCATCGTCGCTGTCGCCGCTTCGCTGGCGGCGTTGACCTCCGACTTCGTCGTCGGTTTACTGGTTTGGATCTTCCTCCGCGTCGCTTGGCGATCTCGAGGAGGTCCGGTATGTTGTCGAGTGTGCGAGTGTCGCTGAGCTTGGCGACGAGGCTCGAGCGGCACGAGGTCTTGAAGCAATGGATCGCGGTGTCCGGTGGATGCCGACCGCGTTACCAGAGCTCTTGCCACCGTTGGACCCAGTTATGGTCGACTCGCGGGTCCCCGGACGATCGCTCCAGGTCCTCGATGGTGGTGGCGCGGTGTAGGAGCACTCAAGTGCTCGACGTCGTGCATCTCTTCCCAGGAGTCGATACTATCCTGGGGGAGGGTGTTGATCCACTGCCTGCACGTCCCCTCCATCATCAGGGGGTGGTAACGGGCGGCTAGCAGGTCGGTGCGGCCTGCGATCCCCATCGCCATGAGGTATGTATTGAGCCAGACGGCGGGTCGACGAGGGGTCGATTTTCTATCTCCTTCGCGCCTTTGAAGTTTGGCGGTACTTCGCCTCGGATCATTGGTCCAAGCACTTGGCCGAGTCCGAGCGACCCCATGGGCTCGCCGTCGCAATTGGTTAGGTGTGTCGCAGTCGTGGCCGGCGCGGCGCGCCAACTTTGGTTGTTGATGATGTGGGTGCGCGATGATGGTTGACCGTTGGCGGCGAAGTTGGTCGCCCTGGGGTTGTTGGTGGAGAGTGCCGCTCGGGTCGGTGTTGGAGCTGCGGTGGCTCGTGGCGGCGGTTGAGGGTGTTTGCCGCCATTGGGCGGCCGCTGAGGCCGCTCGCGAAGAACGCGAGTACACTCGACCCTGCGAGTCGGCGCCGTGTTTTGCTGCTCGACCTTTGCGAGGAGGGCCCCGACGCATCTTGGATATGTAGGGCGCCACGCCGTGGCCGTGATGTTGTCGGCTGCTCGCTCCGCCACGAGGTTGTCCATCGGGTGGAGACGATGGGAGGCCGTTTGCCTCGCCTCCCGTGAGGAGACTACTATCCGCTGGTCCCTAGGAGGTGTGCGGTTGGGAGGTGGGCGCCCATCGCCATCGACCTGGCGGGGTCGGGCGCTTCCTCCTGGTGGCGTCTCGCAGATCGCGGCCTCGACCACGTGGGCGGGTCGTTTCGTCGCCGGTTCAGGGCGCCCCTGAGCGGGGGTTCAGCGTGACCTGATCCGCTGGTGGTAGCGCGATAGCTCTGCGCCACCTGCTCGAGGCGAAATTTTCGCTCGGCTTGCTCGCGCCTGCCTCCACCGCCAGTGAGTTCCTCGACCTCCGCCGCTGGCGTTAGGAGGATTGGGGTGGAGAAGGTCCTCCGTGCTCGGTGCCGGTCGCCATGTAGGTCATGGCGTGGCGACCGTGCCGCGCGGAGGTTGGCGGAGTTTTTCCCAGTCGAGTCGAAGATCCCGAGGATGGAGGGGTCCTCGAAGTCTCCCATGTTGGAGACCTGGGTGATGGAGCCCGCGGGTGAAGCCGCGGTGTTGGATCCGGCGAGTGACGGCGGGGTCGCCGAGTCGGCGTCGTCGTTGAGGGCTGCGTCTTCTGCGGCCGCTGAGTTTTCGGCCACGTCGTTGTGGGCCGAGTTGTACTCGGAGGCCAGGCGATGGATCGTGCGGATCTGGCTCTCGGAGAGCCGATCGCGTGGCGGCGATTCGCGGATGCGAGCCGTGCCCTCCGAGACGATGACGTCGGTGAGGCCGACGAAGAGGCTGATCGTGCCGACCGGCAGGATCACACTGTGCGTGACGGGTCGCGCCTCCGGGACGTAGCTGCTCGGCAAGATTTGGAGCATCTCGCCGATCGCTATCATGCGGCCGGTGGCGACCGTCTCGTTGATGGGCAGATTGGATCTCGCCGCAGAACACCGGCCAGACCGGCCAGGCCCCACGGTGGGTGCCACTGTCGTGGGAATGGTCACGGCAGATGCTGCAATCGGCAAAGAGTAGTAGAACGAGGGGCAAGGGCAGCCAGCCATCTGCAGTGCGAGATGAGGGCGGAGACACATGGTTTTACCAAGGTTCGGCCCCCCTGAGGGTAAAGACCTACTCCTGCTAGATTGTATTATGGAGGTGGTACAATGGGCGAGCTCGGCGGCTAGGCGGCGAGTCGCTTGGGTGTATGATGGAACGTATCTCTACACGCCCCGCAGGGAGGTTTATATAGGCTCGCCTCCCCTAGGGTTTACATATGGCTTCGGTACTCGTTTAACCTAATCCGACTGGGCCTATCTACTCGCCTGGGCCTTCAGCTTCCAGTCTCTTGGATCCACGCCGGGCCTTGATCCAGTCGCCGTCCTGCAGGCCCACTCGCCAGTTCTTGGTCCATTCGGAAACGTCCTGCTGGGTATACCCCGGTAGGCACATCCCCATCAGTATGTACACACTCAAGGTAGACCCCCGTTATAAAAACAGCTATACCTTAGTTGGATACACACAACAACCATTAACACCAGAAATCTGTCTTTTGTAAGCCCAGATACACGGTAGACCTTTCCCCGTATAAAACGGCTATACCCATGATCTGCAACTTACAAATGCCCAGCTCAGTGTCCGATGCATGCGAGAGATAGCCGATCCAGCTGAATTCTCCGTCCCATTCCAAATCTCATGGTTAACGCGTAATATACGGCGCAAGAATCACTAGCGACATTGGTTGTTAAGTCCTAGATAATATGTTCCTTTACCACCGGAACTTTCATAGTAGGTTAATACCTCATGGTAAATAACCTATAATCATATTATTATGAAAATAGTATTTTCTGACCTTTTTCAAATGCAGGTGATGACAACACTGGATTTGTAAAATACTTTACAAAAAATAATCAAAGGACATGAGCGAGTGTGAACTTGCCTTTTGTGATTGCAAGATTATGCAATCATGGTCTTTGAGACAATATAAGATCCAAGATCTGAAATCAACATCATTGGTCCGGTAAGGACTAATGTTTAAAGAAGCAAGATGCATTTATGCATAAGTAATGATATGATTTTTGTAAAACTCCCAAAGTGAATTCCCAATGCTTTGAGTGAAGTGAATTTACGTGATTCTTTTAAGAGTTGGTTTATCTTCAAATTTTATTTATAAGCAGTGACATTTATAAGGAACTTAAGTGATAATAATTCTAAATATACAGGTAAAGTATAAAGTAATGTGATCATGTTTAATTGTCATTTGGTGACTAAGATAAAAGTCCTTGGTTTTAGTTGTTAAGAGTTGAAGAATATATTATGAGATTATTGTTTGAAGTGGCAAAAAGAATAACATTTGAAGAAAATATCTGCTTCCCAAGGTTTAAACAACCCTGATAGCTTTTATAATATGATTGATAGAATGTGATTGATGTTGTTGATGCTTGCTTGAATAGTCTGGACTTGAGATGCTTTATGTCTTAATTGAAATAGATCAAAGTTAACTATAATAAAAACTAAGTAGTTTACTAGACATGATATTTATAAGCTTTGAGACTAAAGTTAACTTTAAAAGGGTAAGTAAACTTAAGGTGTGATATGTTTTTAATTATTCCCAAGTTTTAAATTTATGATAGGTATAACTAAGGTGTGGAATTATTCACTTCATATTTAAGTGGATGATTGGATTAAATTTGTTTTGATATCATGAAGATAATATGCAATTATTAAATGAAAGTATAATTTGGATGTTATTATTAATGTGTTAGATTTAAAATCATGTTAATTATTATTTAGATGTTAAGACCATTCTCTCTTCATATAAGAGAATGATATATAAAATTATCTTAAAGGTTGTGGTTTTGAAATTTGGTTTAGGAATTAAAAGAGTATTATAAAGTTAATGATTTATGCTTAAGTTTTATTATAAATCTTAGTTATGGTTTAGAACTTTAGTAATTAGATTTTAAGGTTTTGATATTTCTAAAGAAATATAATTATTTCTTATTTAAGAAATGTTTTTAAAGAATTTTCAAAACAGATATTGTACAAGAATTTATTACTTTAAAATATTAAAAACCTTTCTAATATTATATTTAATAATTTTCTAGTGTAATGTATTTTTTCAATACTTTAAGAATACTTTTTATTTTTTTAAGTATTATTCTTATGTTTATAAAATTCCATCAAGGATTAAATGTCTTTGAATATTTACTTCATATTTTATTTATAAAAAAATTAGGCTAGTATTTTTATAAAATAGTATATTTATTTTTATACACAAAAAAGATTTTTTATTCATTTTTAGGATTTTTCCTCATTTTATGAAATTTTACTTAGGATTTAATGGTATTAATATTTATTTGTTTTATATTTATTTTAAACAAATAAAGTTATATTATTATTTTTATTAGGTAGATCTTTTATTTATGATGATTTAAATATTTTAGATATATTTCTATGATTTTTTTTATAATTCTTTAGAGCTTTAATTGTCAAAAGGCATTTTGGTAATTTTTATTTTATTCTTTAATTTTCTATTTTATTAAAATCTGGCCTATTTGAGTTGAGCACATGGGCCGACTCGGCCCAACTAAACTGGTCTTGGGGTCATCTTGACCCCCGACCCACTCTCTCTCCCTCAACCAACACACACACACACACGATCTCATCCTCTCAACCCCCACCTGCGTGCGATGTCGCCGTCGCCCGCTGCACACTCCCGGCCGCCACCGACCGTCTCCACCACTGTCGTCTGTTGGCGCTGCCTCACCACCTCTTCCCCTTTCTCTTCCTCCGCCAATTTGGCTTGCGTGCACCCTGATGCGCACTCATCGAAAACCCTAGCCCTGCCATGGTACAACAGCTGTCGATTCCGGCGCCGCCGCTCACTGTAGTTCGTATCCTAGGCCGGTGTAGGATGTTGTGGCGCTTAGGGATGCTCCCTGTCCCGCCTTGGTGGTGAGATTGATGCTGGGCTAGGTGGCGGTGTATGGTGAAGCCTTACCCGTGGTGTTCCGTGTTGTCTTTGCCATCGATACTACTTCTGCTTCCTCTCCGGCGAGATGTGACTCGCCAAAGGTAGGTGTTTCTCTCTTCTATGCTCCTCTCCATGCTCTATCTACCCTGCTATGTCAAGTGTGCTTTCTGTGATTACCCACTGTCTAGGTTTCATCTCTGAACCTAGGGTTCACACCCTTTACAGTGATGTTCGGTTAATTTCTTCTGGTTCATCCTACCAGCGGTCTTCTACTGGGTGTTAATCTGCTTATGGTATCTATTACACCCTAGTGATCCTAGCTTGTTGCTCTTCTTTCTGTCAGTTAATAATCATTGCTAAATATGTTGTTCTCTAAATGTCTGTGACTGTCAAATATGACAGTGAGGTGATGTTGACCCTGATTGCTATTTGTCTTGTACATATAGAGAGAGATAAAAATGGAATGGATTATATTGATACAATTTATGATTGATATTGGATTGTATGTGACACAGGTTGCCAATATGACAATCTATGATTGAATGTTTTTATTCTGTTGTGATGTTGGCACTGTTAAATCACTTGCAGATGTTTCCTAGATCTATACCCCTGATGTTGGCTATGCCTAGTTAAATAGCAGACACTATTATCTAAGTAATTGCTATGGTGGTGAATTAACTTTCTTGGTGGTATGTATGGTACCATGAATTACTTGTCCCAAATACTGATGTTATGACAGTTGAATTAGAAATGAATCCTAGAGGGTTGGCTAAGAAATGTTCACAAATATGGTTATATGGCAATTCTAGAATCTTTGGACTAGCTGAATTGGTATTGTACCCCAGCCAAAGTTTGCTCCAATGTGATCATTGAAATTCTACTAGAATGATTCCTAGAAATAATTCCTAGGAAAATGATTTGTTCTATGTCAAATCTGATAGTGTAAAAATGTACAACCTTGATTCCTAGAGATCCTGCTAGGAAAATGATAGATCTACTCTGGCTAAACAACTAGATGGTTAGTTGATGTGACAACTTCTCTTAGTAGTTTCTGTGACTGAGACTGACACTGTGGTGCCTCCATGTTGGGTGTGCATAGTGGTAGATTTTGCTTGCATGATCTGCTGCTATGAGTGTTACTGATGGTTAGATCTGTCCCTGGCCAGTGATGTAAAGATTGAGGCTGGGAACACATGTTAGCTTATGTATGTGCTTCCTGTATTGCAGGACAATAACAGTAATGATCTTGTGGCAATTGATTTGGACAATTGGGGTAACTATACAGCCTCTAAATTAATAATTTGTTGCTGTATAGTTCTCTCCTTTTGTTCTAGTGTTATTCATCAAATCTTGATTATTTGCACTAAGAAAAATATGATGCCAAGACCCCTCTTGCCAATGATGCACACATGCTGAGGCCCTGATGTAAAGTAGAACAGATGCTATTATTGGGATTTTTATTACTCTATGATGAACATACATAGCATCCCTATGTAGATCTGAGAGAACCTCTTCCTCCAATCCTCCTAGATGATCATCTAGTTGAAGGGTAGAGGAGTGGATTTGATGTGGATTATTCCCTTGTTTTACCAAGATGCTTATGCAAGAAGATAATACAAATTCTTAAATGATGGTAGAGTTTTTACCTCCTACAAAGATGTGGTTGTTGACCTAGTTTTGCTACTGATGGATGCTTTTATGAATCCAGTCTTAGAAATCCTTCTCCTCCTTGCTCCTTGCTGAATCTACTTGAGTTACTATAACTTCTCTGCTACTGACAGCCTGCTTTCCTCAAACTGCTATTGATCTTCATCTCCTCCTTGTCCTAGCTCTTGGATGGCTCCACTGAGCAACCAGAGTTAGGGATGTGATGATATGGTGGATCTAATCTATGGGGTTATTTGGGTGAGAGGCAGGAGAATCCCTGGTGGTTTGCTAAGAGTAGTGTTCTTGACTACATGTGGTGGAAATGATCGAATGTGGTGTCACTGGGGTGATGAGAATGGTGTGCTAGTTATGGCCGGTTCACTCTTATCTATCTTTCAGGCTTCCTTGTGCTAACAGCACACACACGTGCATTTATGTGTATGTTGCTTGCCTACTAGCTTGCTCTGTTGTAGATCAGCACAAGTAATTGCAGTGGTTTTACTTCTTCCTTTCTATCTCCTCTGGTGAAACTTGCCCCTCTTACTGCCAATGATGTAGGACCGAGGCTACACATCTGATAAGAACAGATGCTCTATTTGGTGAAACTTGCCCCTTATTCCTTTCTAACTCAATGATGACTATCAACAGTGCATTTCACTGTTAAGACTGAGAGCACTAAACCAAACTAACCCCCTTTATTACTTGTTTTCCTTTCTTTTGTTTTTTGTTATCCTTTGTGTTGTTTTATAGGGATCAGGAATCAGGAAAAGATACAGATAAAGGATCAGGAGTAGATTTAGGAATTTTTTCCTTTATTCATTTGTAATTTTATTTACTTGTAAGAACCTTGTAATATTTGTATTAAAGTAATGAAGATTAACCTTTTCCTCTTAAACATTATATTAGTATATTCTCTAATTGTAATTGACCTTTATTATTTGTAACTTGTAATTTCTTAAATTCTTATTTATGTAATAAAGATTATATTTACTTATACCATTTTGTATTATGATTATGAAATATCCTATAATAGTTTAAGATTTAAATTTAAATCCAATTTATATATGATCTAATATTTGAAGTCTTGAATGCAAATTCTTTCCCCCAAAATTTTAAAATCAACAAAGGTCATGTCCAAATTCCTAACACCCATCTATGATGAACTAAACCCCTTTTCTCCAAGGCAAGAGAAACACTTATCTCTTTGTGTTTTAAATTTCAATTCGAATAATTGTGAATATTGTATCTTATTCATAATTAAGAATTCACATCTTATCTTTTATTATAATTTAATTTCCAATTCTTATTCTATTTCAAATTCTTTTAATATTCAAATATATAAATTAAATATTCAAATTTGAATTGTATTCCCCTAAAATACAAAAGTACAATAGAGGTCATGTTGAAATCCATCGCACCTGTCCTGATGTTTCCATCAGAACAAGAGAGATCTCGATCCCTCTATAGCTTCTTTAGTTATGCGCGAAAATTCCCCGGATTTTCTGATGCATGAATGCAATGCACACACCTGCGTCCTCTATAATTCTAGGTGCTAATCCTGGGATGTTACAGACTCTCCCCCTTAAAATAAACTTCGTCCCCGAAGTTCGTATACTCTCACATTTCGGAATGAGGAATTGGCTTGTATTGGTGATGACATTTCTCAACTTCATGGTAACCTCAAATGGAAATAATTGTAATATTCCATATCCAGATCCTTAAATTGGGTTTCTTATTTAGTTCATTACCCTGATTAGGTATCCTAATACAACTCCTTTACTTGATTATCGAGCTTCCTTTCTATACTGTGTAAGGTCTAGGAAGTCTCACTAAACGGGGTTTTAAATTCTAAGTCAATGATTGAGGCCAAAATACTAAATTTTTGGTTTGTCATTGTATGGTTTATACTTATAGTCCTTCTGCAGATTGGATTTGAACTCATTTAGTCCATACCCATTGGAATTTCTTATTTCTCTACCCATGACCAGTTGGATATGTTTTATTCCCTCTCAAGGATCACTTAAGAGTTGTTTCCTTTAGAATTAGTCTGTTTAGGAATATTCTATGTTATTACTTCAAGCTTTTACCTTATCAAGGTTTAGACAATCTATTGTTATTGACTTAAGTACTTTTTCAACTTCCACTTATTAGCTACCTCAAGGTTTGAGTACTATTACTTTGAATTAAACTTCGATCTTTCATCCAGACATACTTCAGAGAGTACTTTTCAGATGATTTTCTTTTAACCTTATGAAAATAAGGCTTGTTGTGGTTGTAGGTTAGTACTTATTCTCCAACCTTTTCCCAGCAAATTGGATAACAATACTTCCATTTTATTTTACTCTCCCCCTTAAGGTTTACTAATGGTCTCTAAACCGCGTATAAAGTAACCATTGGCTTTATAATTAGAATGTTGGTCTTGTCTAGCTTATTTTCTACCTAGTTGGGTTCTCATGAAAGATTGTATGGTGTATCCACACAATTATGGATCTCCGAAGTGAATCTTTCATCATATTTGTCTTACTTACTATTCGGACCTTTTGTGCTTTGATGGACCTGACTTCGCGAAGCGTCTCGAAAGACGATTGCTTTAATGTTTATACTCTTTCATGTCTTTCTTAGCTTATGCCAAGTTTTATGCTCTTTATGCAACATTAAGATGATCTGGTTAACTAAGTCAACCAAATACCAGCTGCAGACAAATACCAATTGCGGAACATCCTAGGGTGTATGAATTACCCTACGGTTTCCGACACACTATTGGCATTCTCTCTGAATTGTCAGAGCTTGAATACCATTTTGGTTCCAAAACTTCTTCTTTTCACTTATTCATGATACTTCCATGAACTTGGTACAACTACTTCACTAATGTCTTAGCAACATTACCTACTTTGAATGAACTTTAAGTTTATTACTTCTTGTTGCTCCATGTATTTTCTACACTAGACTTTCTTCTTATTACTGTTTAGTAATGATATGAACTTGATCCATCCTTCAAATTGCGTTGATACTCCTTATACTTGGCTCCATTCTTCAAGTAAGTCTTCATCTTGGTCTTCGGAACTCGTCACTCCCTTACACGAATTCCCATTCCTATCTGGGTCTATTACATCAAGTAGTAACTGGATGTCGCAACATGCATTTGCACACCAAGTCAAACTTCATGTAAAGATCTAGTCAATCAAGAAGATCCAAGAAAAAAAATCCAAATGTGGTACATATAACACACAATATTCTAAGCCCGGAATATAGTAGTTGAGTATAATATCTCTAGAATTCAGGCTTAGTTGTGTATTATATGACACCTACTCATATAGGTTTACAATGTGATACTTAGCACTTAGGGTCAAACTATTCTTTGCCTCATAATTTACCCAGGTTGCTCAACTGCAATAGGATAATTTTAAGCAAAGTGGTCTCAATTTGGTTTCGACTAACCTTTTGTCTCACTTTTAGAAGGATTATCTATAACTAACCTTTCTTTATTAGTAAAATAACCTCACATGATCTCTTCAAATGACTAATCAAATTATATTTACTAACTTAATTTATAGATTACGAGAATTTTCTAGCACTTATGACTTCTATCATAGTTCTACCAGGTTATTATATTACTTCTACCTCAAGATAATCAATTAATCACTTATCATATTTATACCGACATCATGGTTTCGGAGCTAATCTCACCATGATCTTGTTATGTTTTACCTCTTTATCATGATTTAAGAGCTAATCTAACCATGATGACTTTTATTCGCACTACACTTTTATTAAGTCTTATCATACTTTCACTTCAGCACATAGAATTCTCAAGTGAATCCCACACGACTACTATTCATTACATCAACACTTATGTAGAGGTCCCAACCTTCAATAAGGTAGAGATCCCTGTGTTTACAATGCTAGTCCCTGGATCAATAGCTAGCTCCACAGTTAAGATGTAATATCAAGAAACAAAGGTCATAATACAACTTTATAACCAGGAATAAAATAATTCATTACATCTTACATAGCTCATTTGGCTAACTCATTACAATGCAGCAGAAATAACTATAGCATGGAGTCCTTCATCTTCAAAGTGCCACAGGCAATCATGTTGGTTGTAGACTTGTAATCCTAATCAACACACTTCACTAACATCAAACAAACCTGCAACATAATAAGTTGCGGCCACAAGGGTCAATACATTTGAATTGTATTGGCAAGTTTCACTACTATGCAGAAATAAGTGGATCCTATCATTACATGCATATTTGGCTAAGTAGGGTATAGGCTCATTTGCAGAAAGCAATATAGTTTTGTCCTATCTTTTCAAAATAGTTTTTTTTATCTTTTGAAAATCTTTCTGAACTCCTTGGAAAACTCCAAGTGCTTCTAATCCCTTGTTGTCGCCATCAAGTTTTACTTTGATAAATTGGAATGTCGAGATCTTCCATAGCTTCAGGCCTTAGTTGCTCAGAGTTGTCCATAACCGGGGACACGGCTAAGTACTTAGAATTTTGATCTTCTGCAGAAGTTGTACACTTTACCCACATGACACAATCTCGTCTTGACGCCACTAGTGGCCGCTGGATAAGTACTCACCAAAATGGAGTACCGGCAAATCGAGAATGTGACAAAGTCTTTCCATAGGAGTCCTCCCAATACACAATGCTAGCTTGTCAACCAGGCACCAATGTAGGGATATATTTCCCTACACAATTCTAGTTAACCTGAAGATGCCAATGCATGGGTCTTCCACTATGTAGTTGACTAAGCCAAAGCCCATTTAGCATGTGGCTATACACGGAAGCCACTGTACGAGAAACATGTTCAATCTCTAAGTCCCTGGGTGGTTTTCTTCTAGTGCACATACAAAAAGATAGCCATATAAACATGGTTCCATTTGTTGCCACCTTGTCCAAAATTGAGTATCCTCATTCCACCAAGGTGGTTCATTGAGTACTTGTTTTATTATAAAATATTTTTCCAACACTTCATATAATCCTATCATGTATTCCATCACAAGTCTATAGCAAGGCTAAGCATACTACAACTATGATGTTTTCACTAAGGAAGATGGATTTCCTAATAGGACATAGCATAGCATAATAACATAGTAGCCCTATGATGCATACTACAAAAATACCACTAAGTGTAGTGAAAATAGTAGGACATGGATGATAGTGCCACTTGCCTTTTTAGTAGAGAATATTGGTTCACTTCTTGATCTTGCAAATATCAAACTCTTCTAACTTCACTACAATTCAATCAAGCAAACACATATTCAACTAGCATTCAAACCATTTCACCACATAAAATAATAGAAACAAGGCAATGCATGCAATCATGCAAAAGATGTTTTATTTGGAAAAGTGGTTTCTACTAGGCTCTAAACATTTTAAAGCGCATATTGGTCATTTACAAAAGTGGTAAAACCATTTGAAAAAGGTTTCACCTCATAAACCAAATATTATGTTAAGGTGATATTTTATGTTGTTGAAAATATCTTTTAGCAAAGTAATAATTTCGTAGGGTTCATCAAATATATTTTAATTCTCAAAACTTGGTGTTTAGGATCAGAGAGTTTAACTCAAGTCATTTTCCCAAGATTTTACTCAAGAAGTATTTTTAACACTTAAACAATATTTTTATTTGACTAGAAATGTTCTAATTCAAATATTTATTCCTTAACTTCACAAAATACATTTTTAAATCCATAAGTTGGTTCCTATGGTCAGTAGGTTCAAAACAAACCATTTAGCAAAGATTTCACCTTAAAAATATATCTAGAACAATTTTTATATTCAAATTATGCCTACACAAGTTTCTGCAAATTCAACCCATTTTCCAGAAAGAAAAACATTAAACAAAGTGCATGGTTGCAAAGTAATTGTTCTGCTGATTCCAATGATATAAAATTTACAAAATTTGGACGTGTAGATTAAAAATTATGAATTTTGCAAGTTTGCATATCTAATAGATCAAATTTTTGTTTTAAAATCAAACTCTATCCACGTGGCTCGATCCTATTGGTCGGTAACGGTTCGTGCGGATCGATCAATACTGGCCACAGGATCTCACATAAATCACACGGCACAGATGGACACATACCCCTTCGTTTAAAATCTAATCTCGTTCCTTCGATCTAGATCCGACGGTTCTGAGCTTCGACCATGGTTTGGCGCTGGCGGGCGGCATATGGCGATGCTCGGGCAGTGAGCTTTCCGGCGAACTAGGTCGCGCAGGAGAGGGAGAGGATGCTCACCGTGCTCGCAGGATTGAGGCAAAGCTCAAGGAGTGGTCGGTTCATTGAGGGGCGCACAGGAACGGAGTGGATTGCTCGCCGGAGTCAGCGGCGGCGTCGGGTGCCTCTAGTTGTCGTCGGAGGCGAGCTTGTAGGCCACCCGAAGAAGAAAGAAAGGGTGCGTTAGACGCCTGTGAGTGTGGCGGTCACGAATGTATCATCGGAAGAGACAGGGGCGGACGGTGCTTACCAGGGAGGCTTGCCGGAGCAATGGAAGACACGGCGGCGCTCAGATGGTCGAAGTTGTCGAGTCTCTGGTGAATGCGCGGGCTAACGAGCGACACTGGGAGATGCACCAGGAGATGGGGAGCAGCTTCGCGTGCAGTGGGAGGCGAGGGATGGTCGGACGGCGCCGGAATCGGCCGGAGAAGCTCGTCGGAGACAATGCGTTCGAGCAAGCGATTGGGGAAGCCTGGAGGCAGAGAGGAGGCGGTGTCTGGGGGAAATGGAAGAGGGGAAGGAGGCGTATAAGGGCGCATCATTGCTGTCGACAATTACTCAAGAATTCACTCGAATTTACAAGGATTAACAAGCGGCAGAAACGACGAGTGCGAGGGGGAACGGTCGTCGTGGGTGAAGACGAAGATCTGACGGCGTGGGACCGCGTTGTCTACGAGAGAGAGTGAGTGAGAGTGGGGTCCACTGATCAGCGACGGGGCGGGTGCGCGGTTGAGTGGAAAATGCTTCGCTGCAGGGAGGGCAAAATGGGCTAGCTGCTTAGCCTGCTGGGTTGGGTTTGATTTCTTTTTGTACTGAATATTTTTCTTTTTCTATTTTGTATTTCTGTTTTGATTTTAATTCAAACCATTCCAACTCCATTGGAATTCAAACCACCACCAAACTTTGTGTAAATTTTAATACTGTTATTTAACATAATCTAAAATCAAATATAGATTAATTAATTTTAGGCTTTATTATTTATTAAAACTAAATAAATAGACATTAGTCTTTATTTCAAATAGGATTTAATATGTTTTAAAACTCTATTTGAAATCTAAATTTCTACAAAAATCTTTTCAGTAGGTTTTATTTGAAAACTAAAACACCTTGAAATAAAATACTTTATTAAGTTTTAATGTTCATTCAAAATAGGAAAAATGTCTTTACTTAAATAAAATTTGGATATTAATAAATCCTCATGATTTTATTTAAATAATCCTTTACTCTTTTTATAAAACAGAAATATTTTATTTCATTTGCTTGGCCAAGATTTAATTTGGCTCTTTAAAATAGTTCTCATTTATTCATTTCTACCTTTGCTTACAAAAACCATATCTTTTCATTTAAAGATCAAAAAATGGTGATTCCAACTATTATAACTTTATTTATTATTTGTTTATATTTTTAAATCCCTTTAGGATTTTATTTTATCCAAATAGGTTTTGATGTTTCCATTTGAAATCAAAAGTTTCTTTTCACCCTAAATTTCAACAATTATGTATTTTGTTTATTAATTTTTCACATCTCAAAATTTGGAAAATTTTGGGATGTGATAGGCTACCACCCTTAAAAGAAATCTCGTCCCAAGATTTGGGAAGGCTAGGGTTACAAGTTGGCTTGAAGACAACTAGGGTACTACCACCCTTAAAAGAAAGTCTCATAGGGTTACATTGATGGTTCACTTGACTATGGGTTCAACACTTGATATCGAGACAAGGAATCCTTATTTGACTCAACTGAGTTAACTAATTCCTGACATCCACTTTTTCTATCTCTTCAAGGTTCCCATCCATGTCAATGTGGTTCACATGTCCTTTCTGGGTCACATTGGAGTTATTTCCATTGGAGTTTCTAGCATCCTTTTTCTTCTCAGGACAGTTTGATGCATAGTGTCCAAGTTCCTTACAATTATAGAACTGCAACTGGCTAATATCTTTCTTCCTGAAATTGTCATGTTGGTTCTGACCAAGTTCATCTCTATTGTCAGTATCATTTCCATTATTATCCCTTCCATTGTTGTTGTGGTGATACTGATGTGGTTCAGAATCTTCATTGCTCTTTTTGAATGAACGCTTCTTTTGTGATGATCCTGAGTGATACTTGAGTTTTTGATTCCTCTTCCTGTTCTCAACTTTATTCATCTTGTTTTCCAAAATGGTGGATTTGTCACAGAGTGATTGATAAGTTGGGACATAGGCAACAGATAGCTGCAGGTTCAACTCATCATTAAGTCCTTCGAGGAATTTCTCCTTTCTCTTAGCATCTGTGTCAACCTCATCCGGTGCATAGCGTGCCAGATTGTTGAATTCGTCAATGTACTCAGCCACACTAAGGTGACGCTATTTAAAATTGTGGAATTCCTTTTTCTTCAAGTTCATCACTCCGGATGAGATGTGAGATGTACAGAAACCATCCTCAAAAATAGCCCAAGTTACATCCTCAAGGGGAGTGGTGATCAGAAAGTTGTCCCACCATGTTGCTACTGGTCCTTCAAGCAGATATGCTGCAAACTTAACTTTTTCTTCATCAGTGCAGCCAACAGTCACTAAGTCCTTATTCACCGAACGTAGCCAATCATTGGCTAACATTGGGTCAGGTGTTCCAGAGAACCTTGCAGTTCTTAGCTTTAGAAACCTGGTGAGCATGTCATGAGCTGGGGGATTATTCTGATTGTTGTTGTTTATTGTTTTTCTGATTCTGATTTTGCATAAAATGTGTCATCATCTGCATCAATTGAGCTTGTCATGTCATCAACTGCTGCATCTCAGGAGTGAGGTTGTTGTTGTTGTTGTTGTTGTTTTGGTTGGGGTTGGCACGACGGGGAGGCATCTGTTGGTTTGATAGGGATAAGTAATGATGGATAGACCTAAAGAAGTTCTAACACACAACCCAAAACAATTAAGTTCAATCAAACAATCAAGCAATCAACAAGCAACCATTCACTTAACAACTTATGAGCTTAACTCATGAGTTGAAGGAAACAACAAGTTTTCTTGAAATAATTAACTTAGTACAGTCATACCTCATAGGTCAATATGATCCATACATTAACATGACATTATTGTTTTTGGTGGGAAATCTAATGTCTCTTGGTTCTCACTTGTAGTCCTTAGTGATGTCTAAGTTGAAGTCCTTGGTGAAACCAAAGTTGAAGTCATTGGTCATGGTAGAGGCTTTGTCCATCAAGTTGAAAAGGAAGAGGTGTAGAATCGAAACCAAAAGGTTGAGGAAAGAGTTTACAAGATTGTTTGTAAATAAGTTTTGGAACAAAAACAACTCCTATTTTTTCTAAGGGGTTTTGTCCATTCCTAGGGTTACAATCCTACAGGCAACACAGTGCTCTGATACCATCTTTAGAGGTCCCAACCTTCAATAAGGTAGAGATCCCTGTGTTTACAATGCTAGTACCTGGATCAATAGCTAGCATCCATAGTTAAGATGTAATATCAAGAAACAAAGGTCGTAATACAACTTTATAACCTGGAATAAAATAATTCATTACATCTTACATAGCTCATTTGGCTAACTCATTACAATGCAGAAAAAATAACTATAGCATGGAGTCCTTCATCTTCAAAGTGCCACAGGCAATCATGTTGGTTGTAGACTTGTAATCCTAATCAACACACTTCACTAACATCAAACAAACCTGCAACATAATAAGTTGCGGCCACAAGGGTCAATACATTTGAATTGTATTGGAAAGTTTCACTACTATGCAGAAATAAGTGGATCCTATCATTACATGCATATTTGGCTAAGTAGGGTTTAGGCTCATTTGCAGAAAGCAATATAGTTTTGTCCTATATTTTCAAAATAGTTTTTTTATATTTTGAAAATCTTTCTAAACTCCTTGGAAAACTCCAAGTGCTTCTAATCCCTTGTTGTCGCCAGCAAGTTTTACTTTGAGAAATTGGAATGTCGAGATCTTCCATAGCTTCAGGCCTTAGTTGCTCAGAGTTGTCCATAACCGGGGACACGGCTAAGTACTTAGAATTTTGATCTTCTGCAGAAGTTGTACACTTTACCCACATGACACAATCTCGTCTTGACGCCACCAGTGGCCGCTGGATAAGTACTCACCAAAATGGAGTACCGGCAAATTGAGAATTTGACAAAGTCTTTCCATAGGAGTCCTGCCAATACACAATGCTAGCTTGTCAACCAGGCACCAATGTAGGGATATATTTCCCTACACAATTCTAGTTAACCAGAAGATGCCAATGCATGGTTCTTCCACTATGTAGTTGACTAAGCCAGAGCCCATTTAGCATGTGGCTGTACACGGAAGCCACTGTACGAGAAACATGTTCAATCTCTAAGTCCCTGGGTGGTTTTCTTCTAGTGCACATACAAAAATATAGCCATATAAACATGGTTCCATTTGTTGCCACCTTGTCCAAAATTGAGTATCCTCATTCCACCAAGGTGGTTCATTGAGTACTTGTTTTATTATATATATTTTTCCAACACTTCATATAATCCTATCATGTATTCCATCCCAAGTATATAGCAAGGCTAAGCATACTACAACTATGATGTTTTCACTAAGGAAGATGGATTTCCTAATAGGACATAGCATAGCATAATAACATAGTAGCCCTATCATGCATACTACAAAAATACCACTAAGTGTAGTGAAAATAGTAGGACATGGATGATAGTGCCACTTGCCTTTTTAGTAGAGAATATTGGTTCACTTCTTGATCTTGCAAATATCACACTCTTCTAACTTCACTACAATTCAATCAAGCAAACACATATTCAAGTAGCATTCAAACCATTTCACCACATAAAATAATAGAAACAAGGCAATGCATGCAATCATGCAAAAGATTTTTTATTTGGAAAAGTGGTTTCTACTAGGCTCTAAACATTTTAAAGATCATATTGGTCATTTACAAAAGTGGTAAAACCATTTGAAAAAGGTTTCACCTCATAAACCAAATATTATGTTAAGGTGATATTTTATGTTGTTGAAAATATCTTTTAGCAAAGTAATAATTTCATAGGGTTCATAAAATATATTTTAATTCTCAAAACTTGGTGTTTAGGATCAGAGAGTTTAACTCAAGTCATTTTCCCAAGATTTTACTCAAGAAGTTTTTTTAACACTTAAACAATATTTTATTTGACTAGAAATGTTCTAATTCAAATATTTATTCCTTAACTTCACAAAATACATTTTTAAATCCATAAGTTGGTTCCTATGGTCAGTAGGTTCAAAACAAACCATTTAGCAAAGATTTCACCTTAAAAATATATCCAGAACAATTTTTATATTCAAATTATGCCTACACAAGTTTCTGCAAATTCAACCAATTTTCCAGAAGAAAAACATTAAACAAAGTGCATGGTTGCAAAGTACTTGTTCTGATGATTCCAATGATATAAAATTTACAAAATTTGGACGTGTAGATTAAAAATTATGAATTTTGCAAGTTTGCATATCTAATTGATCAAATTTCTGTTTTTAAATCAAACTCTATCCACGTGGCTCGATCCTATTGGTCGGTAACGGTTCGTGCGGATCGATCAATACTCGCCGCAAGATGTCACTTAAATCGCACGACACAAATGTACGCGTACCCCTTTCGTTTAAAATCTAATCTCGTTCCTTCGATCTAGATCCGACGGTCTACAGCAGCTCGACCATGGCTTGGCGGCGCTGGCGGCCACTGGCGGCGTGCTCGGCCGATGGAGCTTGCCGCTTAACTAGGTCATGAGAGAGGATAGGGCGCAGGAATGGGGTAGATTGCTCGCGGGAGTCAGCGGCGGCGTCGGGTGCCTCTGGTTGTCGTCGGAGGCGAGCTTGTAGGCCACCATAAGAAGAAAGAAAGGGTGCGTTAGACGCCTATGAGTGTGGCGGTCACGAATGCATCATCGGAAGAGACAGGGGCGGACAGTGCTTACCAGGGAGGCTTGCCGGAGCAATGGCAGACACGGCGGCGCTCAGATGGTCGAAGTTGTCGATTCTCTGGTGAATGCACGGGCTAACGAGCGGCACTAGGAGATGCATGTAAGATCCCTCCTTTATAAAGGAAAAGGATCCCTGTGATTGCAATGCTAGTCCCTGGATCATTGCTAGCATCCATAGTTTAAGATGAAGTACACAGATACAAAGGTCATTTATTACAGCCATTCCAGAGATAAACATAGTCTTTACAACTCCAAGGCCACATGCCTAATACAAGAGTTTGAATAAGTAAATAAATAAAGTCTTCATCTTCATGTGCCACAGGCAAACATGTTGAGTGTAGACTCATGACACCTAATCCTCATCAGAGTAACCTGCAACATCACAAGTTACAGCCACAGTGGGTCAATACTTTGGAATAGTATTGGCAAGTGATACCTTAGTAAAATTTTAAGTGGACTAGATACTATATGCAATTTGGCTAAGTGTAGCTTGGCTTGCTTTGCTCAAAATAGATTTTTCCTATTAGTTGAAATCACTAAGTTTTCCTTTGTCAAAACTTCTCCCAAGGAACCACAATAGACATTGAGGTCCTTCACCCTTGTTCACCCACAAGTTTTTACTTAGAAATTGGGATGAGGAGATTCTTGATAGCTTCCATGTCTTGATGCTCAAGTTGTCCATTTCCATGGACTTGGCTAAGTACTTAGATTTTTCCATCTGCAGAGGTTGTGCACTTTCCCACGGACTTGGTTTCACCAAGAGGACCTTTCGAAGCCTTCCTTAGACCAAATGGACGCGCTCCAACCTATCATTCCCACTACCACCAACTGTCCAAATGGCTAAGTTCTAGCAACCTATATGGTCCAGGCAGAGCCCATATTGCCAAGTGGCTGCACTAGAAGCTTCTTAACACTTGGCCTCTAAAATCTCTTTTTCCTGGGTGGCTTACCACAAGTGAGATACACAAGGTAAACCATAGAGATGGGCCTTGTGTAACCACTCAACATAAACCTTTCCTTCCATTCCACCCAGGTGTTTCATTAACTTAGTTGCTTTATTAGGCAAAACACAAGTCCAAAGGACTTAGAAATATTTTCATCATAGCATGTATATATTTCACCAACCCTTGGTTGCTACTAGCTAGGCTAAGCATGGCATAGATAGTAACTTAACTTAGAAATTCCCTAGCATTTCTACAGCTACTAGGATTTCCCAACATGGCATATAAGCAAAATATAGCATGCAAGTCTAACAAAATATTTCTAATGCTTAGTAGAAAACATAGGAATGATAATATTCATGAAGTACCACTTGCCTTGGTAGTTGGGAGAGTATCACTCCTCACAATCACAATCACTAGCACCAAAATCTACACAAAGATTGGTAGCAACAAATTACACACAAAACATATACAATCAAAAATATATGCATGCATGCAAGTTGATATGTGATGATTTTTAAACTCCACAAGGCAAGTAAACAGTACTGTTTCATAAACAAGTTGAAAACTTGCCAAACAACATTTGTTTAAACCCTAAATCATTTCCTAAACTTTTCATATACTCAAATTAGTCCTACACAAGTTTCTGCAAATAAAACCTTTTTAACAGAAGCTAAACATTAAACACATTGCATATTTAGAAAGAGCTTGCTCTCCTGATTCCAACGATATAAATATTGTCAAATTCTAACGTGGGGATCAAAAGTTATAGCCAAAACAAATTTGAACAATAATCAGATTCAAATTCTGTTTTAAATCTAAACTACTGCCACGCGGCGCTATCCTATTGGTCGGTACCGTTTCACTCAGGATCACGCTTCCGCGCCGTCGGATCAAGTTAGATCCAACGCGCCAGATCTAAAGAAAACGGTTCGCTCCAGATCTAATCTAGACCCTATGATACAGATCTAACGGCGGGTGCTGCTCTGACCAAAGAGTGGCGGCGCGAATGGTCGCTGGCGGCGGGCGCTTCGTGACCGGTGATTCCAGAGGGAGCTAAGGGTCAAGCGGTGGCTTACCAGACTCGCTGAAGCACGATGAAGCTCAAGGTGTTGCTGGCGTGGGCGGGGGCGTGCTGCAGAGGTTGCTGGGGCTCGTCGGAGTTGGAGGCAGCGTCGGGTTTGCTCGGACGGTGACGAAGGCGACGTTACTAGCCACCCTAGCACAAACCGAGGGTATCAGCGTGTGCACAACGCTCAGGCGAACCTGACAGGGTCAAGTAGAAGGAATGGGGCGGTCGGATTTTACCTCAATCTCTCGCCGGAGTTGGAGACGGCGTCGGATGCTCACGGTGCTCGTCGAAGTCGAAGCGTTGGATCACAAACAGACGGACAAAGGGGATCAGGAGGTGCGCAAGGATCAGAGGATCATTCCAGGATGAACAAGGAGTAGGCGCGAGCACTAGGCTTACCGGAATACCTCGCCGGAGTTGGTTCTGACTGCGGCGATGTAATACGAATTAGAGGCAGCCTGGTGGCGAGCAGAGCGTGCAGTGTGGGGGAAAATGACCGCGGCGGGGTGTGGTTTAAGTAGGCAGGAGCGCGACAGGAAACACTCGCAGAATCAAGGCTAATTACGCCGCGCCATTACCGGCATCAACGGCAGCGACGACGTGGTCTGCGGGCGAGATTTGGGGACGACGGAGTGACGTGGACGGGCCCAGTTGTCTGCGAGAGAAAACAGAGGGGGTGGGGTCCTGGCATCAGTCACTCGCTGGGTGCGTCTGCGAGTGAGAGAGGGAGAGAGGGAAACCGGGTGGGCTAAATGGGCTAGTTTCTCTGTTGGGCTAGATTAGCAGGGCCAACCCTTTTTCTTTTCTTTATTCCTTTTCTAATTCTGTTTTGAATTTCTGGAATGAATTTCAAAAGCTTTTTGAATTCAAACCTTTTCAGGATTTTGTAGGGTGCAACATTTATATTTCTGGGCATTGAATCATGTGGTCTCCCTGCTCAAGCTTGGTTCTTTTGAATTAAACAAAATAAACAGTGCTATAGCACTTAATTTGGAAATGTTTTGAAAATGGTTTTGAAACCATATTTGTTTTGTAAATTTTTTTCCAAACTCCACATTCAATCCAATCAACAAGTAAGCCACCAAAACTTGGTTTAAAACACTTTTGCTCTCAATTGAGGATGGTCATTTGATTTAAGCTTGCTCACATAAAATGATAGCACTATGTGCTTCTGTTTTCTTGAAAATAGTTTGAAAATGATCTCAAAATTATATGCATGCATGAATGATATGCAATCTTTGAAATCATGATTTTAGGGATGTTACAAATCTAACCCCCTTAAGGTGAATCTCGCCCTCGAGATTCAGTTAATAACAAATAGGTGAGGGTGGTCTTTCCGAAGATCATCTTCTCTTTCCCATGTTGCTTCCTCTTCGGAATGATGATTCCACTGCACTTTGCAGAACTTGATAGTCTTAGTCCGTGTGACTCTTTCTGCAGTCTCAAGAATCTTGATAGGCTTCTCTTCGTAAGTAAGATCACTCTCCAACTGAACCTCCTCCAAAGGTATAGTATCCTTCAAACAAGTTTCCTCCATTTCTGGATGACATTTCTTAAGTTGACTCACATGAAACACATTATGGACAGCTGACAGGGATTCTGGCAGTTCAATTTCATAGGCAACTTCTCCGTTGCGACTCAGAATCTTGAATGGTCCAACATATCTTGGTGCCAATTTTCCTTTGACTCCGAATCTCTTCACTCCACGAAGTGGTGACACTCTAAGATAGGCTCTATCACCAACTTCTTAGGTGACTTCTCTACGCTTAGGATCCGCGTAGCTTTTCTGTCGGGACTGTGCTATCTTCAATCTGTCCTTAACCAACTTGACCTTCTCTTCGGCTTCTTTGATAAGATCTGGTCCGAATAAACTTCTTTCTCCCACACCATTCCATAACAATGGGGTGGTACACTTTCTTCCGTAGAGAAATTCAAATGGTGCCACCTCAATGCTGTCTTGATAGCTGTTGTTATAAGAAAATTCTGCGTAAGGCAGACTTTCATCCCAGCTGGCTCCATAGTCTAGGGCACATGCCCTCAACATGTCTTCAAGAATTTGATTAGTCCTTTCTGTTTGTCCATCAGTTTGAGGATGAAAAGCAGTGCTGAATTCCAACCTCGTTCCCAATGACTCATGCAACTGTCTCCAAAAATGGGAAGTGAATTGAGTTCCCCTATCAGACACAATACTCTTGGGCACTCCATGTAGACACACAATTCTACTCATGTAGATTTTGGCTAACTTAGCACTTGTATAGATTGTCTTCACGGGTATGAAATGAGCCACTTTAGTTAGGCGATCCACTACTACCCAAATAGAATCGTATCCTGACCGGGTCCTTGGTAATCCGGTAATGAAATCCATACCAATCTTGTCCCACTTCCAATCAGGAATAGGTAGTGGTTGAAGCAAACCTCTGGTTTCGATGTTCCGCTTTCACTCTACTACACATCACACAAAGCAATATGTTCGTGATGTCCTTCTTGAGATTATTCCACCAAAATGTTTCTTTCATGTCCATGTACATTTTGGTGTTACCGGATGAATGGAATACGGTGAGTTGTGCTTCTGCAAAATCAGTTTCCACTCGGATCTTGTGGAACATGAATCGTTTCCCATGCCATAAAGTACCCTATTCGTCTTCATGGAACCCTTTGGCTTTTCCTTTGCCAATATTTTCTTTAATCTCTTCAATTTCCTTATCAATCTTATGGGCTTCTTTGATCTTGTCCAACAAAGTGGGTTGAACATCCAAAGACATGAGATGTCCTTCAGGCACAATATCCAATCTGAGTTTTCTAAATTGGGTACACAGATCATCTGGCAATTCTCCTTTGGTAAGGCCATTCACAAAAACCTTACGACTTAGAGCATCTGCTACAACATTTGCTTTACCGGGGTGGTATTGCAAACTTAAGTCATAGTCCTTGATAAGTTCTAGTCATCTTCTTTGCCTCATATTAATTTCCTTCTGGGTGAAGATATACTTCAAACTTTTGTGATCTGTGAACACTTCACAACGCTTTCCCAAAAGATAGTGTCTCCATGTTTTGAGTGCATGGACAACAGAGGCTAACTCTAAATCATGAGTAGGATAGTTCACTTCATGAGTTTTGAGTTGTCTCGAGGCATCAGCCACAACTTTACCGTCTTGCATAAATCACCCAAACCACGATGAGATGCATCACAATATACTTGGAAATCTTTTTCCAAGTCGTGAGACCTAAGAGTCTTTGTCACAAGTCTCTTCTTCAATTCCTGAAAGCTGAGTTCACAACCTTCAGACCAAGCAAATTTCTTGTCTTTCTTTAGCAATTCAGTCATAAGCTTAGCTACATTGGAGAAATTCTCAATGAACCTTCTGTAGTAACCTGCTAAGCCAAGGAAACTACGAACTTCTTTCACGGACTTGGGAGATTCCCATTTAGTTACAGCTGAAACTTTAGCAGGATCAACTGCTACACTATCCTTTGTCATAACATGTCCAAGAAATCCAACTTCTTTCAACCAGAATTCGCACTTGCTGAATTTGGCATAAAGTTTATGCTCTCTTAACTTCTCAAGTATCAAACACAAATGTCCTTCATGCTCTTCTTTTCTCTTGGAGTAGACTAAGATGTCGTCGATGAAAACGACAACAAACTTGTCAAGGAATTCCATGAACACCTTGTTCATCTTATTCATGAAGTATGCTGGAGCATTGATCAAACCAAAAGGCATTATGGTATACTCATACAATCCATACCTTGTAGTGAACGCTGTCTTAGGTATGTCTTTGATGGGGATGTGCCTACCGGGGTATACCCAGCAGCAGCAGACTAGCGAGTGGCCCAAGAACTGAGGCAGACGCATTGGATTGAAGCCAGCGAGGATCCAAGCGATCGAAGTGAAGGCCAGAGCGAGTAGATAAGCCCGGTCGGATTAGGTTAAGCAAATCAAGCTTTAACTGAATCGGTTGAGATATGTAAACCCTAGGGGAGGTGTGCCTATATAAACATCCCTGTAGGGCAAGTAGAGATACGTTCCATCATACACCCAAGCGACTCGCCGCCTAGCCGCCGAGCTCGCCCATTGTACCACCTTCATAATACAATCTAGCAGGAGTAGGTCTTTACCCTCCGGGGGGCCGAACCTGGGTAAAACCATGTGTCTTTGCCCTCATCTCGCACCGCAGATGGCTGTCCGCCCTTGCCCTCGTTCTCATACTCGCTGCCGATTGCAGCATCTGCCGTGACAATTCCCACGACAGTCTTGTTCTCTTAACTGGAGTTGAAAATAGCCTGACCGGAGATCAATCTTTGAGAACACACAAGCTCCTTCTAGTTGATCAAACAAGTCATTGATTCTAGGCAAAGGGTATTTGTTCTTGATAGTTACCTCATTGAGTGAACGGTAATCTATGCATAACCTTTGACTTCTATCTTTCTTCTCCACGAACAAAACTGGGGCTCCCCAAGATGAAGAACTTGGTTGAATAAATCCTTTTCTGTAGCTGTTCTCCAAGTTGTTTCTTGAGTTCTTTCAGTTCATCAACTAACATTTTATAAGGTCTCTTTGCTATTGGTCCAGATCCTGGTACCAAATCTATAAGAAACTCCACATCTCTATCTGGTGGCATTCCCGGTAATTCTTCCGGAAACACATCCGGATACTCACTCACAATTGCTTGTCCATGCTAACCCCCTTAAGAGAATTTAGCTTACTTCCTTTTGATTCAAAGTTGGACTTGAATTTAATCCGTTTTATTTCCGGGGTTGTGAGTGCAACAGTACGATTAGCACAATCTAGTACTCCTTCATACTTAGCCATCCAATCCATTCCCAATATTACGTCCAGTCCTTGGGAATCTAGGATTATCAGACTCACTGGAAATTTATGCTTCCCAAACTCTATTACTAGATCCTGGCATCCAAGACTTACTATCATATCTCCACCCAGAGAACTAACTTTTATTGGACACCCAATGTTTTCAGTTGGAAACCCATTTCTATCAACAAATGCTTTTGATATGAATGAATGCGATGCTCCAGTATCAAAAAGAACAAATGCTGGAATAGAATTGAGTGCGAACTTACCAACAACATCGGGCTCCTCATAGACCTCCTCCACACTGATGTGGTTCACTGTCCCTTACGAAAAGGGTTGGGCTTGGGTCCTTCAACTTTCTTTTACAGGCATTCATTTGCATAATGCCCCATCTTCTTGCACTTGAAGCATTCAACTGACTTATGTCTTTCTTGTGGTGGCTTCCACTTCCACTTTCATTACCTGTGGTGGCTCTTGTATCCACCCTTGTGGTTCTTGTACTTGTCATTGTCATGACTACGGTGATGCTTGTTGTCATGACGGTTGTGGTTGTGGTGCTTGTTGAATTTCCCATGCTTGTGGGATCCTGAGCTTCCATTGTCATCATAATGGGAACGTTTGTGAGACGATCACGAGCTGTGCTTGTCTGAGTGCTTTCTCTTCCTGCTCTCAACTTGTTTTATTTTGTTCTCCAAAATAGCAGCCTTGTCACAGAGAGACTGATAAGTGGGAACATAGGCCACAGCCAGCTGCAGATTCAGCTCATCATTCAACCCTTCGAGGAACTTTTCTTTCCTCTTAGCATCTGTGTCAACTTCATTTGGTGCATATCGCGCCAGATTGTTGAACTCCTCAATATATCCGCCGCATTGCGGTGGCGCTTGCAGTTATCGAACTCCTTCTTTTCAGACTCATCACTCCAGATGAGATATGAGCAGTACGAAAGCCATCCTCGAAGATAGCCCATGTCACATCTTCGATGGGAGTGGTGATCTGGAAGTTGTCCCACCAAGTGGCGGCTGGTCCTTCCAGCAAATGTGCTGCAAATCTGACCTTTTCAGCATCCGTACAGCCCACGGTTACTAAGTCCTTGTTCACTGAGCATAGCCAATCATTGGCCACCATGGGATCAGTTGTTCCTGAGAACTTTGCTGGCCTCAATATCAAGAACCTAGTAAGCATATCAAAACCCGGTGGGTTGTTGTTGTTATTGTTGTTGTTTTGGTTCTGGATGAACGTCGTCATCATCTGCATCAGCTGAGTTTGAGCGGTCATCATTTGTTGCATTTCTGGAGTGATGTTGTTGTTGTTGTTGTTGTTGGGGTTGGGGTTTGCACGACGGGGAGGCATCTGTGGTTTGTTCAATAGATATAAGAATGAGATACCCATAGATGCTTTCATGCACATTACATCACATAAACAAACACAAAGCATGCATCAGAAAGATAAAGGTTCAACAACAAGATAACAAGTTCGCAAAGTAAAACACACAAGTAGCAATCCATCCACATGTCGGATGGTCAAATAACAAGTTCTCAAACAACAAGTATGATAATAAATGATAAATGAGTAGTCAAATCTAATCCTCGGCATCAATCTCCTCCTCGACAAAGGTAAGACCTGCGTTCTCCATCGCGGTCTTGTATTCCTCGACACTAGTGGTCAAGGTCTCTATCTTGGCTTTGAGAGCCCTCTTCGAGCAAGCCTCTCGATCCGTCTGCTGATGCTCGATCTCGAAGTCCTTGGCTGCAGTTCTTGATCATGTCCGGATCTTCTTGTTTCTATCTGGACACGCTTCTCGACTCTTGAACTTCTGTCACGGCTCTCGAACCGCCTCCATTTTCTTGACTATCTCGTCTTGCTCCGCGGAGAGCTTGTCCTTCTCGCGAAGCTGCACCTGGAGTTCGTCATTGTTGAGCATAACGTTGGTCCTTTCAGTGTCCACGTGCCTAATGAGAGACTCTAAGTCCTGGAGGTACAGGCGAATCGGCTCTATTGTGTCCCTCGAATCGTCCTCGAAGTCGATGGACTCTCCATCCTCATCACGTCTACCGAAGACGTGGAAGTGAGTACCTCTAACCTGTCGGGAGTGTCTCCCCAGCAGACGTCCTATCAGATCCTGCATAACTACCTCAAGGCCTCTCTCCTTGTCATCGTGCATGAGCTTGAAGACGATGGCCTCCGTGGTAGGCTCTGTCTGGCGTCCAGGCTGGTTGACCTTGAAGCCCCAGAGGTCCTTCCTCTCAAACTTGGTGAGGGGAAGCACCATGATGGTAGGAAGAGGGAGATTGAGCAAAGTAGTAAGCTCAACAATACGAGGACCAAAGCGAGTAACCTGGAACTCCTCAACGGTGCTGATGGTAACAGTAGGCATCTATTTATAAGATAGAAAATTTAGAACAACACAATTCAAGATACAATAAAAGACAAAACATCACATACATATCCTTGGAAATCAAAACACACAAGTCATGGCATACATGGATGCATTACAACAACCAAGGTTCAACTTATTTTAAAGTCACATTTTGGAAAATAAGGTGATAAGTGGTGGTCCAACTAACGAAGTACGTTTACAATCCTATCTCACTGGATATGTTGGCTAACACAATGTTTCTAGAAGCAATCAGCCTATCTTGCTCACATGACTCCATCACTAAGTCTATAATGTCTCCTCTTAAGGTTTGGTTGGTAGCTTCCAACTCTTGGGTATGTTCCTTCTCTTTCTTTAGATCATTTTGGAGGTTGAGCATTCTGCACTTGACTCTATCACCAAGTTCTTTGATGGTCTTCCAAGCTGCATCCCTTGCTGATTCAAAGAATGTAGTGTGCACCACTGAATCGGTGAACATGCAGAATCCTTTTTCCCGATGGTTGTCTTCCTTGTTTTTATACAAGTGAAGTTGCACCCACCAGTATTCCACTCCTTCATCCATCACAGGAAAACCTTTGTACACAAATGCACCTTGTATCTCTAATGCAACCATGAGGTCCTTGAGAGCCTCTGTCTCACACTCCAAAATCATTGTCATGAGTGGTCCTTTCCTCACGGCTTGTTGATGGAGTTCATCTACAAATAGAGATGAGAGAGAAGATTAGAAAAGTTTTACGAGAAGATTAGACAAGTGTAGAAGTTGAAAGTTTTTTCCTTAGTGGTTTCCAATCCTAGGGTCATAATCCTACAGGCAACACAGTGCTCTGATACCATCTGTAAGATCCCTCCTTTATAAAGGAAAAGGATCCCTATGATTGCAATGCTAGTCCCTAGATCATTGCTAGCATCCACAGTTTAAGATGAAGTACACAGATACAAAGGTCATTTATTACAGCCATTCTAGAGATAAACAGAGTCTTTAAAACTCCAAGGCTACATGCCTAATACAAGAGTTTGAATAAGTAAATAAATAAAGTCTTCATCTTCATGTGCCACAGGCAAACATGTTGAGTGTAGACTCATGACACCTAATCCTCATCAGAGTAACCTGCAACATCACAAGTTACAGCCACAGTGGGTCAATACTTTGGAATAGTATTGGCAAGTGATACCTTAGTAAAATTTTAAGTGGACTAGATACTATATGCAATTTGGCTAAGTGTAGCTTGGCTTGCTTTGCTCAAAATAGATTTTGCCTATTAGTTGAAATCACTAAGTTTTTCTTTGTCAAAACTTCTCCCAAGGAACCATCAATAGACATTGAGGTCCTTCACCCTTGTTCACCCACAAGTTTTTACTTAGAAATTGGGATGAGGAGATTCTTGATAGCTTCCATGTCTTGATGCTCAAGTTGTCCATTGCCATGGACTTGGCTAAGTACTTAGATTTTTCCATCTGCAGAGGTTGTGCACTTTCCCCACCAGACTTGGTTTCACCAAGACAGGACCTTTCAGAAGCCTTCCCTTAGACCAAATGGACGCACTCCAACCTATCATTCCCACTACCACCAACTGTCCAAATGGCTAAGTTCTAGCAACCTATATGGTCCAGGCAGAGCCCATATTGCCAAGTGGCTGCACTAGAAGCTTCTTAACACTTGGTGTAAGGGTCCCAACCTTAAATAAGGTAGAGTCCCCTGTGTTTACAATGCTAGTCCCTGGATCAATAGCTAGCATCCATAGTTAAGATGTAATATCAAGAAACAAAGGTCATAATACAACTTTATAACCAGGAATAACATAATTTTATTACATCTTACATAGCTCATTTGGCTATTACATTACATTACAGCAGAATATCTATAAGCATGGGGTCCTTCATCTTCAAAGTGCCACAGGCAGACATGTTGGTTGTAGACTTTGTAATCCTAATCAACACACTTTACTAAATCAATCAAACCTGCAACATACAAGTTACAGCCACAAGGGTCAATACATTTGAATTGTATTGGCAAGTGATACTATGGTAGTATAGTGGAGTCTATCATCTATATGCATTTGGCAAAGTGGAGTTGAGGCTTGCATTGCTCAAAATAGATTTTCCTTATCATTTGAAAACACGAAGTTTTTGCTTTGACAAAATCTTTTTCCCAAGACATCTCCCAATCAAAGATTTAAGATCCTTTAACCCTTGTTCAACCACAAGTTTTTAACTTAGAAATTTGGATGATGAGATTCTTGATAGCTTCCATGTCTTGATGCTCAAATTGTCCTTTGCTAGGGACATGGCTAAGTACTTAGATTTTACACTCTGCAGAGGTGGTGCACTTTCCCCACAAGACTTGGTTTCACCAAGACAAGATCTTTCAGAAGCCTTTCCTTAGACCAAATGGACGCGTTCCAACCTATCATTCCACTACCACCAACTGTCCAAATGGCTAAGTTCTAGCAACCTATGTGATCCAGGCAGAGCCCATATTGCCAAGTGGTTGCACTTGAAGCTTCTCAACATTTGACATCTCAAATCTCTTTGTTCCTGGGTGGCCATCCACAAGTGAGATACACAAGGTTCACCAGTCCCCTGGCCTTGTGTAACCACTCAACCAAAAACCACCAAGCAATTACCATTCCACCCAGGTGATTCATTAACTTAGTTGTTTTATTAAACAAAAACACAAGTCCTCAGACTTAGAAATTTTCCATAGTGTGAATATATATTCCACCCTTGTTTTCTATTAGCTAAGCTAAGCATGATAGTAGTAGGAATCTTAACTTAGGAAAATTTCTACTAAGGTTTCATCTACTAGGTTTTCCCATAGCAAGGTTTATACTTAGCAAAATCCCATGCAAGTTTTACTTAGAGAAATCTCTAACGCATAGTGAAAGTAATGGGACAGAAGTATGAAGCATCACTTGCCTTTTTGGTAGAGGATATAAGTTCACTCCTTGATCTTTGCAATGTTCACACACTTCAAGTCACTACAATTCAATCAAGCAAACAACATTTCAATCTACCATTCAAGCAAAACATCACATAAAATCATAAAGTCAAAGTAATGCATGCAAGCATGCCAAGATTTGTTTTATTTGAAAAAGTGGTTCCTAATGGGTCATAAACATTTGAAAACACTTAATGGTCATTTTATAAAGTGGCAAAGTCATTTGCAAAAGGTTTTCACTTCATAAACCATTTTCAAAACAAGGTATCATTTTATGTGGTGTAGAAATGTTTTTACTAAGGCATTAATCTATAGGATTCACAAAATATGTTTTCAAACCATAAAACTTGGTGTTTAGGGTCAGAGAGTTTAAAACAAAACATTTCCCAAAGGTTTTCTTCCAAAACAATTTTTAATAAATAATCCATAATTTTATTTGACTAGAATTGGTTTTAAATCAAAGAATCATTCTTTTCTTCACCAAATACATTTTTGAAACCACAATTTGTTTCCTAGGGTCAGTAGGTTCAAAGCAAACCATTTGCCAAAGATTTTATCCCCAAAATCATTTTTGAATAATTTTTATAACCTTAACAAGCATACACAAGTTTCTGCAAAAACAAACATTTTACCAGAAACTTTTTACTAAACAAATGGCATGGTGAGCTAGGGCTTGTTCCACTGATTCCATTGATATAAAGTTTGCAAATTTTGGACGTGTGGAACTAAAGTTACAAGGTTTTCAAATTTGCAAACAAATCTGATTCTAAAATCTGTTTTAAAACAAAGCTGGCCACGCGGCGTGTTCTCATTGGGCGGTACCGGTTCGCGTGGATCGAGCGATGCAGGCCGTTGGATCAAGTTGAATCACACGGCACTGACTGCGTACCCTTTCAGCGTTAAGTGATCTGATCGCGTCACTACGATCTGGATCGAACGGCTCCTATCCACTTGCGTTAAATGGCGCTCGGCGACGCAGCGGCGGCGGTCGGCCGATGGTGGCGGTGCTGGTGAAATAGGAAGCGAGAGAGGATGGGAAGATGCTCACCGCGCTCGCAGAAGCCTTGGGAAGCTCAAGGTGTTCTCGAGGAGTCAAGGGGCGCACGGAGGTGAGGGTAATGGCTCGCTGGAGTTCTTTCTGGCGTCGGTTGCGCGCGGTCGTGGTCGAGGGCGAGGCTGCAGATCGGCCCGAAGCAAAATAAGTGCACGGTTAAATGCGGTTGAGTGTGGTGAGTGCAGGAGTGTCATCAGGAAGGAGAGGGGCGGACGCATGCTTACGGGGTGGGTCCCCGGAGAGGAAGAAGACGGTGGCGGTGCTTGGAGTCGTCACTGTCGAGGCTCAGAGGCACGCGCGAGCGAGCTGCGGATGCAGAAAGATGCGCCAGGGCCTGGGGAACTTGTGAGTGTGATCGAGGAGGCAAGGGGTGGCGTGGGGCTGTCGGAATCTTCGCCGGAGCGTCGTCGGACAGTGGGTGGTGTGGCGAGGAATTGGGCGGCCTGGGGGCGTGTTGAGGTGGGGCGACAGAGGGGAACGAGAGAGGAGAGGGAGACGCTTTAACGTGCGTGGTCGCAGCGAGTAATGGCGGCGTTAAGCGAATTAACCGCGGCATCAACGGCGGCGTGGAAATCCTGGGGAGGAAGAAGATGCATAGGAGGGTGGTCGGTTGGTTAGCGAGAGAGAGAGGGAGTTGGGTCCACTGTCATTGGCTTTTGGTCGTCGGTGAGTGAGAAAAACGCTTGGGGAGAGAGGAAATGGGCATTGGGCCTAGTGGGCTGCTAGATTGGGTCGACCAGATTCATATTTTTTTCTTTCTGATTGTTTTTTCCTTTTTCTGTTTGAATTTCCTGTTTTGAATTTTCAAACAACAAATCAAACAACCAAATCAAATCAAACTCCTACCAAACTTTGCCTTGAGTTTTTGGTGTTGTTTAACAACACAAACCCAAGTCCCAAAATAAAATAATTTTATTCTTTTTAGGACTCATTAATAATTAAATAAAATGGACCTTAGTTATTAAATCAAATAGGGTTTGATTTATTTAAAAACTCCATTTGAAAATCTAAAATAATATCAAAAACAAATCAGTAGGTTTTATTTGAGAATATAAAATACTGGAAAAACTTATTTAAAATAATTTAATAAGTTTTAGGGTTTATTTAAAATGGGAAAAGCCTTTACTTTAATAAATTTGGTTTATCATTAAACACTCATTTTTATTTAAATAAACCTTTACTCTTTTAATAAAAACAAAATATTTTATTTCAAAAGCTTGGCCAAGGTTTAATTTGGCTATATAAAATAATCCTTATTTATATTTCTACCTTTTCTTTTGAAAACCAAATCTTTTATTAAAAGATTCAAAAATAGTAATTTTAAATATTTTTAAGTTTATTGTTTATTTATCCTTTTAAATCGCTTTAGGATTTTATTTGATCCAAATAGGTTTTGAAAGTTTCCAATTGGATTCAAAAGTTTCTTCTCACCCTGAAAATCAACAAAGTTTTATTTTATTCATTTATTTTTCACATAACAAGATTTGGAAAATCTTGGGATGTGACAGGCTACCACCCTTAAAATAAATCTCGTCCCGAGATTTGGGGAGGCTAGGGGTTACAAGTCGGCTCAAAAGCATCTAGGGTACTACCACCCTTAAAAAGTTTCCATCTAAATTACATCTTGGCTTGCTTGGGATCTTGATGTAACTTTCCTGGACAGAAGTTTGCATAGTGGCCTAGTTCCTTGCATTTGAAACATGTGATAAGGCTGAGGTCTTGAGGTGGCTTCTCTGGACAATATGATGCATAATGTCCTAGCTCTTTGAAGTGGTTGCACATCACTTGGCTAAAATCCTTCCTCATCTTGGGTTTCACTAGTTTTTGTTTGTCTTATTGGCTCTTCTTCTTTTCTGGACATTCACTGGCATAGTGTCCCATCTCTTTGCAATTGTAATATTGCACTTGAGTAATATCCTTCTTGTTAGGGTTGGGTCATTTCTTCTTCTTCTTGGGTCTCTCCAAAGCTAGGAGTTCTTCTAGTTCATGCTCTTCACATCTCACCTCAAAGGTGGGAAATCTTTCTCTTTTCTTGGGGCAGTCACTAGAGATATGACTTTCTTCTTCACAATTACGACATTGATCTTCATGCTCCTTGCATGTATGATCCTTGTCTCTACAAATATTGCAAGCTTGGGTTCCTTCTAGAATAACATCTTTGTCATCCTTGTTGTCATTAGTTCTTTGGGAAAAGTTTTATTTCATGTTGATCATTTGAGTAACCAATCCTTGCAACAATTGGGATTCAAGTTTCAAAATCCTTTGTATGGCTGGGTCTAGTCCATTGTTGTTGGCTAAAAGCTGAGTTGTCTCTTGGCTCAACTGGTTTTGGGTTGCTATAAGTTCTTTCATGCTGTCCTCTTAGTTGTTGTCATCAACCTTGATGTTGGAGTCTCTTGGAGTAGTCATCTATTTGGGTTGAATTGAGATTAGAATAGCCAAGATATTTCTAAGGAATCAATTCTGATCACACACATCACAATTCACACAAACAAGGGTGCAATCAATCACAAACAACTTTTCACTCAAACAACAAAGTTTCCTAGCATATTCTTAGGCAACAAAAAATATTTTTGTTACACCACATAAGTTGGTGGGCTGGACTTAAACTAAATATGGTGGTCCATCTATATGGTTCACTTGTGATCTTTCCATCTTTATTGGTTGATTCTTCTTGCATGAGGTCATGGTTTCCTTGACAAAAACTCTTGGTCACAAAACTTCAAAGGTGATGAAGGTTCTTTCTAAGTTGTGTTTCCTTAGTCTCCAAATATTGAGCAAGATTTCTTGTCTCACTTGTCCTTAGTGTCATCCAAGGTTGAGGTCCTTTGTGAAAATGCTGAAGATGTTGAAGTCATTAGAGTTGAAGAAGTTGAAGTCATTAGAGTTGAAGATGTTGAAGTCATTAGAGTTGAAGAAGTTGAAGTCTTTAGAGTTGAAGAACTCCTTTGCACATGGTGAAGTCTTTGGCCATGGGGTAGGCTTTTCCATCAAGTTGAAATAGAAGAGATGTAGAGTCAAAATCAAAATGTTTGAGGAAAGAGTCTACAAGATTGAGTGTAAAATAAGTTTTGGAACAGATATATTTCCTATTTTTCTAAGGGTTTTTGTCCAATCCTAGGTTTACAAATCCTACAGGCAACACAATGCTCTGATACCATCTGTAAGGGTCCCAACCTTAAATAAGGTAGAGTCCCCTGTGTTTACAATGCAAGTCCCCGGATCAATAGCTAGCATCCACAGTTAAGATGTAATATCAAGAAACAAAGGTCATAATACAACTTTATAACCAGGAATGACATAATTTTATTACATCTTACATAGATCATTTGGCTATTACATTACATTGCAGCAGAATATCTATAAGAATGGGGTCCTTCATCTTCAAAGTGCCACAGGCAGACATGTTGGTTGTAGACTTTGTAATCCTAATCAACACACTTCACTAAATCAATCAAACCTGCAACATACAAGTTACAGCCACAAGGGTCAATACATTTGAATTGTATTGGCAAGTGATACTATGGTAGTATAGTGGAGTCTATCATCTATATGCATTTGGCAAAGTGGATTTGAGGCTTGCATTGCTCAAAATACATTTTCCTTATCATTTGAAAACACGAAGTTTTTGCTTTGACGAAATCTTTTTCCCAAGACATCTCCCAATCAAAGATTGAAGATCCTTTAACCCTTGTTCAACCACAAGTTTTTAACTTAGAAATTTGGATGATGAGATTCTTGATAGCTTCCATGTCTTGATGCTCAAATTGTCCTTTGCCAGGGACATGGCTAAGTACTTAGATTTTACACTCTGCAGAGGTGGTGCACTTTCCCCACAAGACTTGGTTTCACCAAGACAAGATCTTTCAGAAGCCTTTCCTTAGACCAAATGGACGCGTTCCAACCTATCATTCCACTACCACCAACTGTCCAAATGGCTAAGTTCTAGCAACCTATGTGATCCAGGCAGAGCCCATATTGCCAAGTGGTTGCACTTGAAGCTTCTCAACATTTGACATCTCAAATCTCTTTATTCCTGGGTGGCCATCCACAAGTGAGATACACAAGGTTCACCAGTCCCCTGGCCTTGTGTAACCACTCAACCAAAAACCACCAAGCAATTACCATTCCACCCAGGTGATTCATTAACTTAGTTGTTTTATTAAACAAAAACACAAGTCCTCAGACTTAGAAATTTTCCATAGTGTGAATATATATTCCACCCTTGTTTTCTATTAGCTAAGCTAAGCATTATAGTAATAGGAAGCTTAACTTAGGAAAATTTCTACTAAGGTTTCATCTACTAGGTTTTCCCATAGCAAGGTTTATACTTAGCAAAATCCCATGCAAGTTTTACTTAGAGAAATCTCTAATGCATAGTGAAAGTAATGGGACAGAAGTATGAAGCATCACTTGCCTTTTTGGTAGAGGGTATAAGTTAACTCCTTGATCTTTGCAATGTTCACACACTTCAAGTCACTACAATTCAATCAAGCAAACAACATTTCAATCTACCATTCAAGCAAAACATCACATAAAATCATAAAGTCAAAGTAATGCATGCAAGCATGCCAAGCTTTGTTTTATTTGAAAAAGTGGTTCCTAATGGGTCATAAACATTTGAAAACACTTAATGGTCATTTTATAATGTGGCAAAGTCATTTGCAAAGGTTTTCACTTCATAAACCATTTTCAAAAACAAGGTATCATTTTATGTGGTGTAGAAATGTTTTTACTAAGGCATTAATCTATAGGATTCACAAAATATGTTTTCAAACCATAAAACTTGGTGTTTAGGGTCAGAGAGTTTAAAACAAAACATTTCCCAAAGGTTTTCTTCCAAAACCATTTTTAATAAATAATCCATAATTTTATTTGACTAGAATTGGTTTTAAATCAAAGAATCATTGTTTTCTTCACCAAATACATTTTTGAAACCACAATTTGTTTCCTAGGGTCAGTAGGTTCAAAGCAAACCATTTGCCAAAGATTTTATCCCCAAAATCATTTTTGAATAATTTTTATAACCTAAACAAGCATACACAAGTTTCTGCAAAAACAAACATTTTACCAGAAACTTTTTACTAAACAAATGGCATGGTGAGCTAGGGCTTGTTCCACTGATTCCATTGATATAAAGTTTGCAAATTTTGTACGTGTGGAACTAAAGTTACAAGGTTTTCAAATTTGCAAACAAATCTGATTCTAAAATCTGTTTTAAAACAAAAGCTGGCCACGCGGCGTGTTCTCATTGGGCGGTACCGGTTCGCGTGGATCGAGCGATGCAGGCCGTTGGATCAAGTTGAATCGCATGGCACTGGCTGCGTACCCTTTCAGCGTTAAGTGATCTAATCGCGTCACTACGATCTGGATCGAACGGCTCCTATCCACTTGCCAAGAACTGGCGGCGCTCGACGGCTGCGCGCGGCGGCGATGGTCAGATGGTGGCGGTGCTGGTGAAATAGGAAGCGAGAGAGGATGGGAAGATGCTCACCGCGTTCGCAGAAGCATGGGGAAGCTCAAGGTGTTCTCGAGGAGTCAAGGGGCGCACAGAGGTGAGGGTAATGGCTCGCCGGAGTTCTTGCTGGCGTCAGTTGCGCGCGGTCGTGGTCGAGGGCGAGGCTGCAGATCGTCCCGGAGCAAAATAAGTGCACGGTTAGATGCGGTTGAGTGTGGTGAGTGCAGGAGTGTCATCGGGAAGGAGAGGGGCGGACGCATGCTTACGGGGAGGGTCGCCGGAGAGGAAGCAGACAGTGGTGGCGCTTGGAGTCGTCACTGTCGAGGCTCAGACGCAGCAGCGAAATATGGATGCGTAAAGATGCGCCAGGCCTGGGAACTAGTGAGTGTGATCGAGGCAGGGTGGCGTGGGGGTCGGAATCTTGCCGGGCGTCGTGGACAAGGTGGTGTGGCGGCGAGGAATTGGGCGTGTTGAAAGGCGACGAGGGGAACGAGAGAGGAGAGGGAGACGCTTTAACGTGCGTGGTCGCAGCGAGTAATGGCGAAGGCGTTAAGGCGAATTTAAACGCGGCATCAACGACAGGAAACGGCCGGCGTGGTCGTCGCGGGGAGGAAGAAGATGAATAGGAGGGGTGGGGTCGGTTGGTTAGCGAGAGAGAGGAGTTGGGTCCACATCCGGGCTTTATGGGTCGTCTGGTGAGTGAGAAAACGCTTGAGAGAGGAAATGGGCTTTGCCTAGTGGGCTACTGGGTTGGGTCGACCAGATTCATATTTTTTCTTTCTGATTGTTTTTTCCTTTTTCTGTTTGAATTTCCTGTTTTGAATTTTCAAACAACAAATCAAACAACCAAATCAAATCAAACTCCTACCAAACTTTGCCTTGAGTTTTTGGTCCTGTTTAACAACACAAACCTAAGTCCCAAAATAAAATAATTTTATTCTTTTTAGGACTCATTAATAATTAAATAAAATGGACCTTAGTTATTAAATCAAATAGGGTTTGATTTATTTAAAAACTCCATTTGAAAATCTAAAATAATATCAAAAACAAATCAGTAGGTTTTATTTGAGAATATAAAATACTGGAAAAACTTATTTAAAATAATTTAATAAGTTTTAGGGTTTATTTAAAATGGGAAAAGCCTTTACTTTAATAAATTTGGTTTATCATTAAACACTCATTTTTATTTAAATAAACCTTTACTATTTTAATAAAAACAAAATATTTTATTTCAAAAGCTTGGCCAAGGTTTAATTTGGCTATATAAAATAATCCTTATTTATATTTCTACCTTTTCTTTTGAAAACCAAATCTTTTATTAAAAGATTCAAAAATAGTAATTTTAAATATTTTTAAGTTTATTGTTTATTTATCCTTTTAAATCCCTTTAGGATTTTATTTGATCCAAATAGGTTTTGAAAGTTTCCAATTGGATTCAAAAGTTTCTTCTCACCCTGAAAATCAACAAAGTTTTATTTTATTCATTTATTTTTCACATAACAAGATTTGGAAAATCTTGGGATGTGACACTTGGCCTCTAAAATCTCTTTGTTCCTGGGTGGCTTACCACAAGTGAGATACACAAGGTAAACCATTGAGATGGGCCTTGTGTAACCACTCAACATAAACCTTTCCTTCCATTCCACCCAGGTGTTTCATTAACTTAGTTGTTTTATTAGGCAAAACACAAGTCCAAAGGACTTAGAAATATTTTCATCATAGCATGTATATATTTCACCAACCCTTGGTTGCTACTATCTAGGCTAAGCATGGCACAGATAGTAACTTAACTTAGAAATTCCCTAGCATTTCTACAACTACTAGGATTTCCCAACATGGCATATAAGCAAAATATAGCATGCAAGTCTAACAAAATATTTCTAATGCTTAGTAGAAAACATAGGAATGATAATATTCATGAAGTACCACTTGCCTTGGTAGTTGGGAGAGTAGCACTCCTCATAATCACAATCACTAGCACCAAAATCTACACAAAGATTGGTAGCAACAAATTACACACAAAACATATACAATCAAAAATATATGCATGCATGCAAGTTGATATGTGATGATTTTTAAAACTTCACAAGGCAAGTAAACAGTACTGTTTCATAAACAAGTTGAAAACTTGCCAAACAACATTTGTTTATACCCTAAATCATTTCCTTAACTTTTCATATACTCAAATTAGTCCTACACAAGTTTCTGCAAATAAAACCTTTTTAACAGAAGCTAAACATTAAACACATTGCATATTTAGAAAGAGCTTGCTCTCCTGATTCCAACGATATAAAATTTGTCAAATTCTAACGTGGGGATCAAAAGTTATAGCCAAAACAAATTTGAACAATAATCAGATTCAAATTTTGTTTTAAATCTAAACTACTGCCACGCGGCGCTATCCTATTGGCCGGTACCGTTTCACTCAGGATCACGCTTCCGCGCCGTCGGATCAAGTTAGATCCAACGCGCCAGATCTAAAGAAAACGGTTCGCTCCAGATCTAATCTAGACCCTACGATACAGATCTAACGGCGGGTGCTGCTCTGACCAAAGAGTGGCGACGCGAATGGTCGCTGGCGGCGCGCTTCTCACGTGGACGACCGGTGATTCGAGAGGAGCTAAGGGTCAAGCGGTGGCTTACTGACTCGCCAAGAAGCACGAAGCTCAAGGTGTTGCTGGCGTGGGCGGGGGCGTGCTGCAGAGGCTGCTGGGGCTCGTCGGAGTTGGAGTCAGCGTCGGGTTTGCTCGGACGGTGACGAAGGCGACATTACTGGCCACCCTAGCACAAACCGAGGGTATCAGCGTGTGCACAACGCTCAGGCGAACCTGACAGGGTCAAGTAGAAGGCATGGTGCGGTCGGATTTTACCTCAATCTCTCGCCGGAGTTGGAGACGGCGTCGGATGCTCACGGTGCTCGTCGAAGTCGAAGCTCTGGATCACAAACAGCTGGACAGAGGGGATCAGGAGGTGCGCAAGGATCAGAGGATCATTCCAGGATGAACAAGGAGTAGGTGCGAGCACTAGGCTTACCGGAATACCTCGCCGGAGTTGGTTCTGACTGCGGCGGTGTAATACGAATTAGAGGCAGCCTGGTGGCGAGAAGAGCGTGCATTGTGGGGGAAAATGACCGCGGCGGGGTGTGGTTTAAGTAGGCAGGAGCGCGACAGGAAACGCTCGCAGAATCAAAGCTAATTACGCCGCGCCATTACCGGCATCAACGGCAGCGACGACGTGGTCTGCGGGCGAGATTTGGGGACGACGGAGTAACGTGGACGGGCCCAGTTGTCTGCGAGAGAAAATAGAGGGGGGTGGGGTCCTGGCGTCAGTCACTCGCTGGGTGCGTCTGCGAGTGAGAGAGGGAGAGAGGGAACCCGGGTGGGCTAAATGGGCAAGTTTCTCTGTTGGGCTAGATTAGCAGCGCCAGCCCTTTTTCTTTTCTTTATTCCTTTTCTAATTCTGTTTTGAATTTCTGGAATGAATTTCAAATGATTTCAAAAGCTTTTTGAATTCAAACCTTTTCAGGATTTTGTAGGGTGCAACATTTATATTTCTGGGCATTGAATCATGTGGTCTCCCTATTCAAGCTTGGTTCTTTTGAATTAAACAAAACAAACAGTGCTATAGCACTTAATTTGGAAATGTTTTGAAAATGGTTTTGAAACCATATTTGTTTTGTAAATTTTTGTCCAAACTCCACATTCAATCCAATCAACAAGGAAGCCAACAAAACTTGGTTTAAAAAACTTTTTCTCTCAATTGAGGATGGTCATTTGATTTAAGCTTGCTCACATAAAATGATAGCACTATGTGCTTCTGTTTTCTTGAAAATAGTTTGAAAATCATCTCAAAATTATATGCATGCATGAATGATATACAATCGTTGAAATCATGATTTTATGGATGTTACAATGCACCAGGGGATGGGGAGCAGGTTCGCGTGCAATGGGAGGCGAGGGATCGTCGGACGGCGCCGGAATCAGCCGGAGAATCTCGTTGGAGACAGTGCGTTCGAGCAAGCTATTGGAGCAGCCTGGAGGCAGAGAGGAGGCGGTGTCTGGGGGAAATGGAAGGGGTGAAGGTGGCGTATAAGGGCGCGTCATTGTTGTCGACAATTACTCACACATTCACTCGAATTTACAAGGATTAAAAAGCGGCAGAAACGGCGAGTGCGAGGGGGAACGGCCGTCGTAGGTGAAGACGAAGATCTGACGACGTGGGACCACTTTGTCTACGAGAGAGTGAGTGAGAGTGGGGTCCCCTGATCAGCGACGGGGCGGGTACGCGGTTGAGTGGAAAACGTCAGCAGGGAGGAAAATGGGCTAGTCATTGGGCTCTTGGGCCGATAATGGGTTTGATTATTTTTGTACTGAATGTTTTTCTTTTTCTATTTTGTATTTCTGTTTTGATTTTAATTGAAACCATTCCAACTCCATTTGAATTCAAACCACCACCAAACTTTGTGTAAATTTTAATACTGTTATTTAACATAATCTAAAATCAAATATAGATTAATTAATTTTAGGCTTTATTATTTATTAAGACTAAATAAATAGACATTAGTCTTTATTTCAAATAGGATTTAATATGTTTTAAAAATCTATTTGAAGTCTAAATTTCTACAAAAATATTTTTAGTAGGTTTTATTTGAAAACTAAAACACCTTGAAATAAAATACTTTATTAAGTTTGAATGTTCATTCAAAATAGGAAAAATGTCTTTACTTAAATAAAATTTGGACATTAATAAATCCTCATGATTTTATTTAAATAATCGTTTACTCTTTTTATAAAACAGAAATATTTTATTTCATTTGCTTGGCCAAGATTTAATTTGGCTCTTTAAAATAGTTTTCATTTATTCATTTCTACCTTTGCTTACAAAAACCATATCTTTTCATTTAAAGATCAAAAAATGGTGATTCCAACTATTATAACTTTATTTATTATTTGTTTACCTTTTTAAATCCCTTTAGGATTTTATTTTATCCAAATAGGTTTTGATGTTTCCATTTGAAATCAAAAGTTTCTTTTCATCCTAAATTTCAACAATTATTTATTTTGTTTATTAATTTTTCTCATTTCAAAATTTGGAAAATTTTGGGATGTGACAACTTATCCTAATGATATGCATCATGTTGTCTTTGGTTATTAACTAACCATAAGATTCCACTGTATTACATGAATTCTAGGGTTAGGCTACACCATTAAGAGTTCTTCAATTGGTGTCTTAAACTTGATCCTAATATACTGTGACCAATTAGCTTTCCTAAAGTATCTTAGTGGGTTATGTCTCCTTCGGAAGACACTAAATAGCACTATACTGAGAAAGGTTAAAATAATTACTCCTAAGAATTAGGACTTAAGCATTTTGTGGCAAGGTTTATCCTCCAGTGGATACTCATCACCAGTCATACGATCATTTGGTTTAGATAAGATGTCTCCTATAGTCACTATCCAACCTACAGATCTTCCTAAAAGGGTTTCAATCCTAAGGTCAAAGCATAGGCTATGATACCAACTGCGGTGACCCAGCATACCACTGCATGATGTAGTACACTATAGTTATTGACATAACACCAATGAAACACCGTTCACTAGTATTACATCCCTCAGAGTGGTACAACAGAAACACAGCAGGTCCAAGACATGACTATAGGTTACAACTCAACTCTTTACACAAGATCCAGAGAACACTCTAGGTTAAAGAGAGAGAAAGAAACTTCTTACAAAGAAGAATCAGAAATAAATAACTCAAAAACTATCATACTATTAAGACTAGTATCTTAACTAATGGTCTGGCATTGCTGCTATCGCAATACACTACAGAAATAGGTTCTATGGCTAGAGATTATATTCCTATCTAATCAATAACTTCGTCTTCACTTGAGTTGGTGTATATGATAACTTTCTTGACTTAATTGAAGAGATTTAGCTTTTGATGATGATTCCTGGAGCATATCTTGATGTAGACGTCGTCTTAATGGTTTCAGAATCTAGCAAGGGTTAAGAAGATACGTTGAGTACGAGCGTACTCAGCAAGTTCACTATAAAAGGTGTGTTTGATGAACTATATCTACAGCCAGAGACCATTGGTCGTAGGCAATGCAGGTTTTCGTAAAGATTTCTTCAAAGGTTGCTTTTATTCTGAAAATCTATGTCCGTCATCCTTCACGGGTTTACCAGAACTTTCATGGAGTTCCTTTCCCGCAGCGTTCGCATCTCCTTCCCGGAACAGGGACTAACAAGTTATAGTTATTACACTCTGCAGAGGTGCGTCACTTTACCCATGAGAGATCTTAAGCTTTGTTGCATAGCCGGGAGTATGTCCCCGTTCAAACTTACTTGGTTTGAGGCCCAACCTAAGATCCAAGCCAATCAGTGTCCTTCTCCGCGACCCCGCATACAGCGCAATTGTTGTATGTACACACTCAAGGTAGACCCCCGTTATAAAAACAACTATACCTTAGTTGGATACACACAACAACCATTAACACCAGAAATCTGTCTTTTGTAAGCCCAGATCCACGGTAGACCTTTCCCCGTATAAAACGGCTATACCCACGATCTGCAACTTACAAATGCCCAGAACAGTGTCCGATGCATGCGAGAGAGAGCCGATCCAGCTGAATTCTCCGTCTCATTCCAAATCTCATGGTTAACGCGTAATATACGGTGCAAGAATCACCGGCGACATTGGTTGTTAAGTCCTAGATAATATGTTCCTTTACCACCGAAACTTTCATAGTAGGTTATTACCTCATGGTAAATAACCTATAATCATATTATTATGAAAATAGTGTTTTCTGACCTTTTTCTAATGCAGGTGATGACAACAATGGATTTGTAAAATACTTTATAGAAAATAATCAAAGGACATGAGCAAGTGTGAACTTGCCTTTTGTGATTGCAAGATTATGCACTCAGGTCTTTGAGACAATATAAGATCCAAGATCTGAAATCAACATCATTGGTCCGGTAAGGACTAATGTTTAAAGAAGCAAGATCCATTTATGCATAAGTAATGATATGCTTTTTGTAAAACTCCCAAAGTGAATTCCCAATGCTTTGAGTGAAGTGAATTTAGGTGATTCTTTTAAGAGTTGGTTTATCTTCAAATTTTAATTTATAAGTAATGACATTTATAAGGAACTTAAGTGATAATAATTCTAAATATACATGTAAAGTATAAAGTAATGTGATTATGTTTAATTGTCATTTGGTGACTAAGTTAAAAGTCCTTGGTTTTAGTTGTTAAGAGTTGAAGAATTTATTATGAGATTATTGTTTGAAGTGGCAAAAAGAATAACATTTGAAGAAAAGGTTTCCTTCCTAAGGTTTAAACAACCCGGATAGCTTTTAGAATATGATTGATAGAGTGTGATTGATGTTGTTTATTCTTGCTTGCATAGTCTAGACTTGAGATGCTTTATGTCTTAATTGAAATAGATCAAAGTTAACTATAAGAAAACTAAGTAGTTTACTAGAAATGATATTTATAAGCTTTGAGACTAAAGTTAACTTTAAAAGGGTAAGTAAACTTAAGGTGTGATATGTTTTTAATTATTCCAAAGTTTTAAATTTATGATACGTATAACTAAGGTGTGGAATTATTCACTTCATATTTAAGTGGATGATTGGATTAAATTTGTTTTGATATCATGAAAATAATATGCAATTATTAAATGAAAGTATAATTTGTATGTTATTATTAATGTGTTAGATTTAAAATCATGTTAATTATTATTTAGATGTTAAGACCATTCTCTCTTCATATAAGTGAATAATATATAAAATTATCTTAAAGGTTGTGGTTTTGAATTTTGGTTTAGGATTTAAAAGAGTATTATAAACTTAATGATTTATGCTTAAGTTTTATTATAAATTTTAGTTATGGTTTAGAACTTTAGTAATTAGATTTTAAGGTTTTGATATTTCTAAAGAAATATAATTATTTCTTATTTAAGAAATGTTTTTAAAGAATTTTCAAAATAGATATTAGACAAGGATTTATTACTTTAAAATATTAAAAACCTTTCTAATATTATATTTAATAATTTTCTAGTGTAATGTATTTTTTTCAAGACTTTGAGAATGCTTTTTATTTATTTTTAAGTATTATTCTTATGTTTATAAAATTCCATCAAGGATTAAATGTCTTTGAATATTTACTTCATATTTTATTTATAAAAAAATTAGGCTAGGATTTTTATAAAATAGTATATTTATTTTTGTACACAAAAATGATTTTTTATTCATTTTTAGGATTTTTCCTTATTTTATGAAATTTTACTTAGGATTTAATGGTGTTAATATTTATTTTTTTATATTTATTTTAAACAAATAAAGTTATATTACTATTTTTTATTAGGTAGATCTTTTTTATGATGATTTACGTATTTTAGATGTATTTCTATGATTTTTTTATAATTCTTTAGAGCTTTAATTGTCAAAAGGCATTTTGGTAATTTTTATTTTCTTCTTTTATTTTCTATTTTATTAAAATCTGGCCTATTTGAGTTGGGCACATGGGCCGACTCGGCCCAACTAAACTGGGCTTGGGGTCATCTTGACCCCCGACCCACTCTCTCTCCCTCACCCAACACACACACGACCTCATCCTCCCAACCCCGCTGCAGTGTGATGTCACCATGCCACAGCACTCGGCCGCCACCGCTGTCTCCACCATCGCTGCTGGTGGCGCTGCCTCGCCACCTCTTAACTTTCTCTTCCTGCGTGAATTTGGCTTGCGCGCACCTTGATGCGCACTCATCGGAAACCCTAGCCCTGCCATGGTAAAGAAGCTGTCGATTCCGGCGCCGCCGCTCATTGTAGTTCATATCCTAGGCTGGTGTAGGATGTTGTGGCCCTCAGGGTTGCTCCCTGTGCTGCCCTGGTGGTGATATTGATGTTGGGCTAGGTGGTGGTGTATGGTGAAGCCTTCCACGTGGTGTTCTGTGTTGTCGTTGCCGTCGATACTACTTCTGCTTCTTCTTCGGCGAGATGTGACTCGCCAAAGGTAGGTGTTTCTCTCTTCTATGCTCCTCTCCATGCTCTATCTACCTTGCTATGTCAAGTGTGCTTTATGTGATTACCCACTGTCTAGGTTTCATCTCTGAACCTAGGGTTCACACCCTTTACAGTGATGTTCGGTTAATTTCTTCTGGTTCATCCTAACAGCGGTCTTCTACTGGGTGTTAATCTGCTTATGGTATCTATTACACCCTAGTGGTCCTAGCTTGTTGCTCTTCTTTCTACCAGTTAATAATCTGCTAAATATGCTGTTCTCTCAATGTCTGTGACTGTCAAATATGACAGTGAGGTGATGGTGGCCCTGATTGCTATTTGTCTTGTACTTATAGAGAGAGATAAAAATGAATAGATTATCTTGATACAATTTATGATTGATGTTGGATTGTATGTGACACAGGTTGCCAATATGACAATCTGTGATTGAATGTTTTTATTCTGGTGTGATGTTGGCACTGTTAAATCACTTGCAGATGTTTCCTAGATCTGTACCCCTGATGTTGGCTATGCCTAGTTAAATAGGAGACACTATTATCTAAGTAAGTGCTATGGTGGTGAATTAACTTTCTTGGTGGTATGTATGGTACCATGAATTACTTGTCCCGAATACTGATGTTATGATAGTTGAATTAGAAATGAATCCTAGAGGGTTGGCTAAGAAATGTTCACAAATATGGTAATATGGCAATTCTAGAATCTTTGGACTAGCTGAATTGGTATTGTACCCCAGCCAAAATTTGCTCTAATGTGATCATTGAAATTCTACTAGAATGATTCCTAGAAATAATTCCTAGGAAAATGATTTGTTCTATGTCAAATATGATAGTGTAAAAATGTACAACCTTGATTCCTAGAGATCCTGCTAGGAAAATGATAGATCTACTCTGGCTAAACAACTACATGGTTAGTTGATGTGACAACTTCTCTTAGTATTTTCTGTGACTGAGACTGCCACTATGGTGCCTCCATGTTGGAGTGTGCATAGTGGTAGATCTTGATTGCATGATCTTCTAGTATGAGTGTTACTGATGGTTAGATCTATCCCTGGCCAGTGATGTAAAGATTGAGGCTATGAACACATGTTAGATTATGTATGTGCTTCCTGTATTGCAGGACAATAATAGTAATGATCTTGTGGCAATTGATTTGGAAAATTGGGTTAACTATATAGCCTCTAAATGAATAATTTGTTGCTGTATAGTTCTCTCCTTTTGTTCTATTGTTATTCATCAAATCTTGATTATTTACACTAAGAAAAATATGATGCCAAGACCCCTCTTGCCAATGATGCACACATGCCGAGGCCCTGATGTAAAGTAGAACATATTCTATTATTGGGCTTTTTATTACTCTATGATGAACATACATAGCATCCCTATGTAGATCTGAGAGAACCTCTTCCTCCAATCCTCCTAGATAATCATCTAGTTGAAGGGTAGAGGAGTGGATTTGATGTGGATTATTCCCTTGTTTTAACAAGATGCTTATGCCAGAAGATAATACATATGCTTAAATGATGGTAGAGTTTTTACCTGCTACAAAGATGTGGTTGTTGACCTAGTTTTGCTACTAATGGAGGCTTTTATGAATCCAGTCTTAGAAATCCTTCTCCTCCTTGCTCCTTGCTGGATCTACTTGAGTTCCTATAACTTCTCTACTACTGACAGCCTGCTTCTACTCCTTGTCCTAGGTCTTGGATGGCTCCACTGAGCAACCAGAGTTAGGGATGTGATGATATGGTGGATCTAATTTGTGGGGTTATTTGGGTGAGAGGCAGGAGAATCCCTGGTGGTTTGCTAAGAGCAGTGTTCTTGACTACATGTGGTGGAAATGATCGAATGTGGTGTCACTGGGGTGATGAGAATGGTGTGCTAGTTACGGCTGGTTCACTCTTATCTATCTTTGAGGCTTCATTGTGCTGACAACACACACACATGCAGTTATGTGTATGCTGCTTGCCTACTAGCTTGCTCTGTTGTAGACCAGCACAAGTAATTGAAGTGGTTTTACTTCTTCCTTTCTATATCCTCTGGTGAAACTTGCCCCTCTTACTGCCAATGATGTAGGACCGAGGCTACACATCTGATAAGAACAGATGCTCTATTTGGTGAAACTTGCCCCTTATTCGTTTCTAGCTCAATGATGACTATCAACAGTGCATTTCACTGTTAAGACTGAGAGCACTAAACCAAACTAACCCCCTTTATTACTTCTTTTCCTTTCTTTTGTTTTTTGTTATCCTTTGTGTTGTTTCTGAGGATCAGGAATCGTGAAAGATACAGATAAAGGATCAGGAGTAGATTTAGGAATTTTTTCCTTTATTTATTTGTAATTTTATTTACTTGTAAGAACCATGTAATATTTGTATTAAAGTAATGAAGATTAACCTTTTCCTCTTAAACATTATATTAGTATATTCTCTAATTGTAATTGACCTTTATTATTTGTAACTTGTAATTTCTTAAATTCTTATTTATGTAAAAAAAGATTATATTTACTTATACCATTTTGTATTATGATTATGAAATATCCTATAATAGTTTAAGATTGAAATTTAAATCCAAGTTATATTTGAATTGTATGATCTCATATTTGAAGTCTTGAATGCAAATTATTTCCCCCAAAATTATAAAATCAACAAAGGACATGTCCAAATTCCTAACACCCATCTATGATGAACTAAACCCCATTTCTCCAAGGCAAGAGAAACACTTATCTCTTTGTGTTTTAAATTTCAATTCGAATAATTGTGAATATTGTATCTTATTCATAAATAAGAATTCACCTCTTATCTTTTATTATAATTTAATTTCCAATTCTTATTCTATTTCAAATTCTTTTAATATTCAAATCTATCAATTAAATATTCAAATTTGAATTGTCTTCCCCTAAAATACAAAAGTACAATAGAGGTCATGTTGAAATCCATCACACCTGTCCTGATGTTTCCATCAGAACAAGAGAGATCTCGATCCCTCTATAGCTTCTTTAGTTTTGCGCGGAAATTCCCTGGATTTTCTGATGCATGAATTAAATGCACACATCTGCGTCCTCTATAATTCTAGGTGCTAATCCTGGGATGTTACACAACTTAATACTGGAGGGGGTTCGGATGATAACCTGAAGGTGGACTTCTAGTCATAGATGCAGTTGGATGGCGGTCTATGTATCTTGTTGTATTTCTGAATCGAATCTCATAGGATATTTCTGGCTAGTAATTGCATTGTTATGCCTTACTCAGTTCCTTTCAATTGCCCTGCTGAAATTTGTTTACACTTCATGCCATGTTGTTTATCTAAGGAGAGCACCTCTAGTGAACTATGGACCCTGGTCCAATCTTTACCATTGATACATCTTCCACTGTTACTTGTTTACTTGCTGCAAACCATTACCTTCCACACCATACTTTTAATCCTTTGTTCCAGCAAACCAGTGAGCTTGACAACCTCACTGATTTGTTGGGACAAAGTCTTGAGTTTGTGTTGTGCAGGTCTCCACGTTGCTTGCAACACCTTTGAGACGTTTCCTTCCTTCTTCTAGTTCAATAACCTCGGTCTCTACTGAGGGAAACTTGCTGATGTGCTCCATCACACCTTGCTCTTGGGGTTTCCAACGAAGTGCTCCATATCAGGCACCATCAACAAGTTTTCCCCACCTAAGCCTGGGGCTAGGGTTTTCCCCACCTGCCGCTAGGCAGCCCGCGACCCATTGGGCCAGAACTGCCGCGAGGGGACGGGGTCGCCTGGGCGGGGGCTAGCTGGTGGACCAGGCCTAAGCAGGGACGACCGAGCCAGGATAATGATGAGTGCGTGAACACTTCGTTGGGAGACCCCAAGCGGAAGGTATGATGAGCACAACAGCAAGTTTTCCCTCTGTAAGAAACCGAGGTTATCGAACCAGTAGGAGGAAGGAAAAGACACAAAGGTGTTGCTAGCAACTTGGAAATCTACACAACACAAACTCAAGACTTTGCCCCAACGAATAGTGAGGTTGTCAATCGCACCGGTTTGCTGAAAACAAAGGATTAACTGTATGTTGAGGAAGGTAATGGTGGTTTGCAGAAAGTAAACGGTAAAAGTGGAATATGTATCAATGGTAAAGATTGGACTGGGGTCCATAGTTAACTAGAGGTGTTCTCCTTAAGATAAACAAACATGGCATGATGGGTAAACAAACTACAGCAAGGCAATTGACACCACTGAGCAAGGCATAACAATGCAATACTAGACATTCATGATCCTATGAGATTCGATTGGGCAATACAACAAGATACAAAGACCGCCATCCAACTGCATCTATGACTAGTAATCCACCTTCAGGTTATCATCCGAACCCCCTCCAATATTAAGTTGCAAGCAACATACAACTGCTTTAAGCAAAGTGTGTAAGGTAAACAGTCCACATGTTCCATGAACAAGAGACCGTTGTTTTCTCCCTCGTAGCAATAGCACATCTACAACCGAAGAGGTTATTGTCACTTCCCTTGGATTAAATAGTGGCATGAACCCACTATCTAGCATTAATACCCCTATTGGAGTCACTAGCATCTACTTGGCCAAGATAGCTACTAGAAACAGAGAGCATGCAAGATCACAAAGAACACAAACATGATAGAATCAATAAGACAAAACCATTAATCAATCTGACATAGTAATCTCAATATCCATCGGATCCCCGCAAACACAACATGCATGATTATAAATAGATGATCTTGATCATGAACGGAGCTCACAAGATATAAACATGGTAGCACAAATGAGGAGATACAACTATCTAGCTACTACATGGACCCGTAGTCCAAGGTGGAACTACTCACACTTCATACCGAAGGCTGGCATGATGAAGAAGAAGGCCCCCGGGATGATCTCCCCTTCGACAGGGTGCCGAGAAGAGCTTCAGATCCCCCGATCTAGGGACGATGGTTGCGGAGGCTATAGACGGTTTCGTGGAATATTGATCGGGTACTTAGGGTTTATGTATCAGGGGGTCTTTATAGGAAAAGATGCGAGGCAGGAGCAGGGCGGCCGTGCCCCCTAGGCGCGGGCTAGGGTTAGCCACGCGGCCAGGTGGTGTGGCCCCCTGGTGGCTCCCCTCCGTCTTGTATTCTAGCTCCGTGTTCCCCACAATAAAATATTGACTTTGGCTTTTGTCCCGTCCAATTCCGAGAATATTGATTTTCTGCTACGGAACCAAAATGAAGAAAATAGGCAACTGGCACTGTGGCATCTTGTTAATAGGTTAGTACCAGAAAACATATAAAAACACCTCAAAGTGTAGACAAAGCAAAGAAAAGTAGATACTAAACAAGCATGGAACATCAAAAATTATAGATACGTTTCCGGCGTATCAAGCATCCCCAAGATTAACTCCTGCTCGTCCTTGAGTAGGTAAGTGATAAAGAGAATAATTTTTTAGGTGACATGCACCATCAAAATCAAGATCAAACCATTTGCAAGCATTGAAAGATGAGATCAAAGAACTCTAAACATGAGCATGAAGGATGGAGTTCTAACAGTAAGACAAAGTAACTATGCATGTAACATGAAAGGTTACAAACAAAGATCATGAATAACAAGCATTGAAAAACGTTTGTTTGTTTCACAAATAGAAAACATAGCATAGTGGCATTCAGCTTGTCCCTCATGTAGTAGAAAATAGATGCATAGGACACCTTCAAAGTTCATAAGAGTGACTAGATACAAATAGCACAAGAACAAGTAATATCAACAATATGCATCAATCAATAAGTTTTAGGACAATGCACATAGAACTAAGAATGGCAACTATGCTCTCTTAACTGGTGCATAAGGATAGAAGATGGAGACTCAATATAATAGTGTAAGAAAGGCCCTTCATAAATGAAGCAGGGATTCAAGTTTCAAAAAAAGCTTCCAAAAAGTATGGTACTTGTTAGCTTTCAGCTTGCATTGCCCCTATCATAAGCATCTTGAAGTGATTAAGGTTAAAATGAACAAACTATGGATTATATGCTTGACAAAGTATAAGTTGTCAATCTCATGTCCGTTGAATACGAGGGCCGCTCCTCATGCTGCTCAACTTTAGTGACTTGTAATTTCTTGTCATAGTAAGTACATGTGTATCATAGAGAACCGTCAACGGGGTACCCCTTGCACATGATACATGAGCAATCCCATAATCAAAATGACAAGGCAAGCATACAATGAGCATCTCAGCAATCTTCTTATTTACCATGGGAAAATGGTGCTTTTTTCTCTCTTTCCTCTTTTCAATGTCTCCTCTTTTATAAGAAGAAAGCTTCATAGATGTCATCATGGTGATGCTGCAAGTTTCCACCATGATTATTCTCTAACACACATACATAAATCCATGGACTTACAAGATCCCCTTTTATTTCACACCGATGACATCCATAGACAAAAGATCATGATATCAACTGTGTACAAAGTACAAGTGCAATGTTGAAAGCGTTTCCCATGACATCACGGTTCTGCTAATTCCAACGTATAAGTGCAAGCATATACAACATAGATGACACAATAGTTGAAGCTTATTAGGGGCGATAATATACTTGGAATGGTGTAACACACCATGCATAGGAATTTATAGTGGACAATTTGGAATAACTTGGTTTCTTGGGAGTTGGATGCATGAGTAGAGCTTACTCATACAAGTGGAGGCTAGCAAAATACTGGGAGCGACCAACTAAGAGAGCAATAATGGCCATAATCATGCAGAGCGACAAAAGAAATACTAGAACCAAGCATTTCGTAAATATTTCTAGGCATAATAGAGACACTAGAACCAAGGTCACATGAAGATTTGAGATCAAAGTCATTCACTTTCATATTAATAATGGGTTCCCAACTATCTTCTACTTTCCTTGGAATAGAGGCTTTGTGTTTCAACTTCTCTTCCTTAAGTTTAATAAGAGCATTAGTAATGTGTTTGGTGAAAGCCACATTCATATCACTAGCATCAGTACTTCTAGCAAACTTTTGTAGGAACATAATCACTTCAGAAATATTGTAACCATCAAGATCAAAATCAAACTTAGCATCACTAGTAGTAGGCTCATTGGGTTTAGGCATTGTGGTAGGAGGAATAGGGACTTCTTATGGTTTAGTGGCATCCATATTGGTGGTGGTGATAGTGCACACACTATTGTTTCTAGCAATTTCAGCTTCTCTTTCCCACTTAGCATATAGTTGGGCTAACAGTCTAACTTGAAGTCGTGCTATAGGCATTATTAGGAGGATAAGGCCTATAATTGTTGCAACTACCAAAATTATTCCTATAGGCATTGTTGTTGAAATTGTTGTTTCTAATGAAGTTCACATCAACTTGCTCTTCTTGAGCAACTAAAGAGACCAAAGGAACATTATTAGGATCTATCTGAGCTTTCCCATTAACAAGCATGGCCATGATAACATCTATCTTATCACTCAAAGAGGAGGTTTCTTCAACAGAATTTACATTCTTACCAAGTGGAGCTCTCTCGGTGTGCCCTTCAGAATAATTAACCATCATATTATCAAGGATTTTTGTTGCAGCACCCAAGGTGATGGTCATAAAGGTATCTCCAGCAGCTGAATCCAACATGTTTCTTGAAGAGAAGTTCAAACCTGCATAAAAAGTCTGGATAATCATCCAAGCAGTAAGTTTATCAGTGGGACAATTCTTAACCAAAGATTTCATTCTTTCCCAAGCTTGAGCAATATTTTCATTATCAAGTTGTTTAAATTTCATTATTTCACTTCTCATAGATATAATCTTAGTAGGAGGATAGTATTTTCCAATAAAAGCATCTTTGCACTTAATCCAAGAATCAATACTATTTTTAGGCAAGGATAGCAACCATTCTTTAGCTTTTCCTCTCAAAGATAAAGGAAACAACTTAAGCTTAATAATATCTCCATCTACATCCTTATATTTTTGTGAAGGGAATATGCCCGAGAGGCAATAATAAAGTGGTTATTATCGTATTCCTTATTTATGATAAATGTTTATTTTTTATGCTATAATTGTATTAATACGGAAACGTTAATACATGTGTGCTTAATAAACAAATAGAAAGTTCCTAGTTATGCCTCTCTTATAAATAGCTCGTTGATTAACAAGATGATCAAAGGTTTCCTGATCATGGACATTGGATGTTGTTAATAACGAGGTCACTACATTATTGGAATGGTGTGATGAACATTCATCCGAAGTATAGCATTACGATCAAGGTCTTTGTGTTTATATTGCTATAACATCATACGAAGTAATCTTAGTCCTTAGACCATGAGATCATGTCAATCACTAACACTAGAAGAGTATCTTGATAACATCAAATGTCACACCGTAACAGGGTGACTATAAAGATGGGTTCAGTGCTACGAAGGTGTTATGTTGAGGCTCATGGATCAAGAGTGGAATTTGTCCATCCCGATGACAGATAGATATACTCTAGGCCCTCTCGGTGATATCACATTAGTTAGCTTACAAGCAAGTGATTTGATCACTAAAATGTTATATCACGGGAACGAGAAAAGAGTACATGTCGGTAACGAGATCAAACGAGGTATGTAGATACCGATGATCGAATCTCGGACATGTAATATGTCATGGGACAAAGGGATTGAGTTACATGCGTATAAGGTTCACACGATCACATAAGTCATCGTTGAATATGTAGGAGTCAGTACGGATCTCTAGGTCCCACTACCGATTATTGATCAGAGAGGGGTCTCGATCATGTCTGCATTATTCACGAACCGTAGGGTGACGCACTTAAGGGATACCGGCACCATTCGGAGCAAATCATATGCTAGAGAAAGACAAAGGAAAGCGCATGAATTTATTTCACTAGACACCAGAACTGTTTCGGTTGAAATTGCTGAAACTGGTTCTGCATGTCAAGTTGAAATGTTATAGGGGGTTTTATGTGAATGTTTGTTAATTAGAGTAATTAAAAAAATTATGAATAAATAAATAAAAGAGTTTTATTTAAATGAGAGCTTGCATTAAATTTGGTGGAAATTTAATGCATGTGAGTGGATTTTTAAGTGGAGGCATTTTTATGGGAGTGGAGGCTTTTCATTTTGAGTGGGAGCTCCACCCACATGATTGTGGAAGAGGTTGGGCCAGCCACCATGGCTGGGCGCCATGCCCCTTGGGGTGCCCCCCCTCTCCTCCTCTCACATCACACCTACTCGCGAAGGATCTTTCTCCCCCCTTTAGAATTTCCCCATGGTCTCGGATCAGCGAGATACATGTTCCTGGTGGCTTTTTCTGGAAGGATTTGTTGCTTCCGCTGCCTCGCTGGAGTGAGGGCGCGGAGGTTGTCGGGTTACCCGGACGTGTGTGTGATCACGGATACACCACTGCTTTGTGGTGCTGGATCGGCTGGACCAGATGGACTTCATCACGATCTTGAGATCGGCAAGCGTTCGACTACATCATCCACGAGTACAACCTCGTTAACGCTATACGGTCTTCGAGGGTATGTATTCTATGGATGTATATACACCCGTTGCTTGTATCTAGTATATAGATCTTGGTACTTTGTTCCCATCGTAGGAAAAAAATTGTTTTCTATGCTGCGAACCCTTCATTTTGCATCTCACAAAGTTCAACAAAGTTATTGAGGTGGGCAGCATCATCATCAGAACTAGCACCAGAAAATTGCTCTCTCATCACAAGATTCAACAAAGCAGGCTTAATTTCATAAAAGGTGGCATCAGGAGCAGGTGGAGCAATATAAGTACTTAGGAAATCATTGTTGTTTGTGCTAGTGAAGTCACACAACTTGGTGTTCTCAGCAGAGTTCATTTTGGCAAAAGTGAAGCAAGCCAACAGTAGCAACTAGAACAGGAATTAATTTTTTTGTGTTTTTGATAAGAGAAAGCAAACAAAACCAATCAAAATAAACTAAGCAAAACAAAAACAAAGTAAAGAGAAAGGTTGTGAAGGACTCCTCTTGTGAAGACGTCCTTAGCCTCCCCGCCAACGGCGCCAGAAAAATCCTTGATGAGTGCGTGAACACTTTGTTGGGAGACCCCAAGAGGAAGGTATGATGAGCACAACAACAAGTTTTCACTCAGTAAGAAACAGAGGTTATAGAACCAGTAGGAGGAAGGGAAACGACTCAAAGGTGTTGCTAGCAACTTGGAAACCTGCACAACACAAACTCAAGACTTTGCCCCAACGAACAGTGAGGTTGTCAATCTCACCGGTTTGCTGAAAATAAAGGATTAATTGTATGGTGTGGAAGATAATGGTGGTTTTGCAGAAAGTAAATAGTAACAGTGGAAGATGTATCAATGGTAACTAGAGGTGTTCTCCTTAAGATAAACAAACATGTCATGCTGGGTAAACAAATTACAGCAGGGCAATTGACATGACTGAGCAAGGCATAACAATGCAATAGTAGACATTCATGAACCTATGAGATTCGATTGGGCAATACAACAAGATACAAAGACCGCCATCCAACTGCATCTATGACTAGTAATCCACCTTCAGGTTATCATCCGAACCCCCTTCAGTATTAAGTTCCAAGCAACGGATAACTGCTTTAAGCAAAGTGTGTAAGGTAAACAATCCACTTGTTCCATGAACAAGAGACCGTTGTTTTCTCCCTAGTGGCAACAACACATCTACAACCTTAGAGATTTCTGTCACTTCCCTTAGATTAAATAGAGGCATGAACCCACTATCTAGCATAAATACCCCCTCTTGGAGTGACTAGCATCTACTTGACCAAGATAGCTACTAAAACAGAGAGCATGCAAGATCACAAACAACACAGTCATGATAGAATCAATAAGACAAAACCATTAATCAATCTAGTAATCTCAATATCCATCGGATCCCTGCAAACACAACATGCATGATTACAAATAGATGATCTTGATCATGAATGGAGCTCATAAGATCTAAACATGGTAGCACAAAGGAGGAGATACAACCATCTAGCTACTACATGGACTCGTTGTCCAAGGTGGAACTACTCACACTTCATACTAGAGGCTGGCATGATGAAGAAGAAGGCCCGTGGGATGATTTCCCCTTCGGCGGGATGCCGGGAAGAGCTTCAAATCCCCCCGATCTAGGGACGATGGTGGCGGCGGCTACAGACGGTTTCGTGGAATATTGATCGGATACTTAGGGTTTCTGTATCGGGGGTCTTTATAGGCGAAGAGGCGAGGCGGGGGGGGGGGCAGCCAGGGCGGCCGCACCCCCTCCAGGCGCGGGCTAGGGTTAGCCGCGTGGCCAGGGGTGTGGCCCCCTGGTGGCTCCCATCCGTCTCGTATTCTGGCTCTGTTTTCCCCACGGTAAAATATTTACTTTGGCTTTTATCCCGTTCAATTCCGAGAATATTAATTTTATGCCTTTCTAGAACCAAAAAAGAAGAAAACAGGCAACTGACACCGTGGCATCTTGTTAATAGGTTAGTACCAGAAAACATATAAAAACACCTCAAAGTGTATACAAAGCAAAGCAAATACTAAACAAGCATGGAACATCAAAAATTATAGATACGTTTCCGACGTATCAGCTACCAGTGGGCCGAGGCCCGCGAGCGGCCCGGTAGGTCAACTCCACCCTGGGCCCGTCCAACCCGACCCGTCTAGGGCCCCTCCCCACCCCTCCCTGACCCTGCTAGGGCGCCGCCCTGGTCAACCCCGACGGGACCCCTCCCCGTCGGCAAGGCCGCCGTGGGGCAGCCCGCGCTATGGGGAAAAATTATCGAGGGAGGACCGAAGAAGGCGGGAGGTGCATCTGGCTGTTGGGACCCCTTGCTCCTCGTTCGAAGCCTTGTCGGGGGCTCGCACACCGAACAACGTCACCGTTTCGGCTTCGGCGCGCCCGACGGCGGGTCCTCCTCCTCCACGTACCCCCAAGGCACTCCCTGCAGGTCCGCAAGCTTGGCCACTTACTCCAGCGGCAACGGCCGGAGCGGGGGAGAGGATGGCCTCACAGGGGGTCTAGCGGGAGCCGCGGTTGTCGCCGGAGGGGAGACGTGGGCACCAATCCTCACCGCGCGTGCAGGGAAAGAGAGAGAGGCCCCCTGTCACACAAACTCGCTGTGCTGGCGGTCGCGCGCATCGACGACGACCCTCGCAGCATTGAGAAGCATGAGGCGCTCCTCCGCCGAACGGAGGATGACGGTCGCCGGCGACCAACCGGGGCGGCACCCAGTGAACAGAGACGTCGACGAAGCTCGCTAGCGGAGCGGCGGGGAGGGGGCAGGCGCGGGGAAGCACACGACATGGCGGCCGCCGCCGCCGCCGACGCGCCGGCCGGCGGGTTCAAAATTTGAATCCCCGCGGGCGGGCAGGGGGAGCGCATGTCCCTGACGTTATCCCTCGACCCGATAGTCTAGCTTTTGGGAAAAGTTGCCTTAAGCTTGGTCCTACCAAATCTGGCCCGCCTCGTCCCCAGAAGACACTCAAGGAAATAAGATAGAGGGGGAGAAGATGAAGGCGGAAAATGAGGCGGACCAATTACTCCAGCTCCGTTCCTGGTTTCGAGCTCTCCACTCAAGACTAGCAGGCATGACTCAGGAACAAAGAGCTCAACTTGTCTTGGCCAACTTGCGAAGCGGTTCAATATGGCTAAAGATATCCATTCTAAAATATAAGATGTTTTATCTTTTATAAGAAGTAAGTGTATCTGAGACCTATATATTAAAAGATGTCTAAATACATTTATTTTAAACTATATATTAAAAGATGTTTAAATACACTTATTTCACAAAAGCTAAAACATTTTATACGAACCTACACATTAAAAGATGTCTAGATATACTTATTTCACAAAAATTAAAACATCTTATATTTTGAAACGGATCAAGTTCAAGCTAAATGAGATGTTCGGTAAAACTCTCTCCGGATGAAAGCATGTGAGCGCCCGCATTTTTACAATATTTTTAACCCTAGATGGTTTATGCTGATTGGTCAACTCAGCTCCGGACGAAAGTAGTATGTTTGCTGCTTTCTGGTCGCGCGTTGGTCGTTTCTTTTTTCTCAGATGGATAAATCTATGCATTTATCTCCTTTGATAGAACTTGTTGGCATTAAACAATGATGCATGAAAAGATGCAGTATGTGAAATGGTTGTGTCGTCCAATATTTCGGCTAGCTCTACATATCCGAGAAACAACATTAAACCACCCTGACATTAACATTTTGTAATCCGAACATGATTCTCTTCCTTGTTACATATGGAGATAGATGATAGCATAATGTAGCACTAATGGATATAGTTCTCTCCATAGTGTGTGTCATCCATATGATTTATTGATATAACCTGTCTGGAGAGACCAAGCTCAAACAAAAATCATTACATCTTATTTTACGCAACCTCCAGGCCCACCATAAAAGCATTCAGCATTATCAATAGGTGTAATAGAGTGGCACTTTTCCTCTGTAACTAATTTGGGTAGGTCTGCCGTGATGGGGCTGCTGTTCCCATCTTGATCAATGAACCGAAGGTTTGTGAAAGATGCAGCACGTCCCTGTCCACCATTTGGAAGGGCACCACTTCCCATCGGAGGAGTTGGAAGTGTCTTATCATTAATCACATAGGCACCAAAAGCAACTTGGTTTGCCTTTTCTGCTAAGTAGGTGAACAATGAATTTGGGAAGTATCCCACCCCCGTGGGGATGGTGTTAAAACCATAATACACCCACCAGTCTCCGCTTGTCTTGTCCTATTATTGGTTAATTACGATTGTGTTAGGTAAATAATTTAAGAACTTGTTGTAAAGAATAAGAAACATGACCATAAGTGAGGACTAACATATTTTGATTTCCAGATTATAGAGAAATGCTACACCATTTGGATCCATGTAGTGTGACTTAACAGGTAAAATAATGTTAATAAAAATGCTACTAGTACCTTAAGAACTTTGAGTGTGATGTTTTGAATATGTCCTTCGGGGACATCAGAAACTGGATGTATAACCGCGCCAGGAGCTATGACGGCGCCATTCGCCCGTACAAAACCAGGGCAGTCCATGTTTATGCAACCTGTTTCCTTGTATCCATCTCTCTGTTGCATATATGTTCATTCATGTTTTAGAAACCTTATCTATATAATTTCCTTGTTAAGATAAATAATTCAGAGCATTCATAAACACATTACCGTCCAGTGAGTATAGAAGTGTGGATGTGAGTCGCCATAGTGGTCTGGATAAATCTATGAGGCAAAGGGAACAAATGAGATACAATGCCTCACATGCAAAGGTTAATAATAGATCCAATTAGACAACATAATCCAGAAAATTGAAGTGGTATTGTGTAATCTATTTTTGATAATTAAGGCATATTAGTTCATAAAGTTCCATTGATGATCCACATATGATCCTTAGGTTTTTTATGAAAACACAAAATGCTAGAAGACCTCTACAACATTCCATAGTTATTAGGGGCACAAGTTTAGCACATAAATCACTTTGAAGCTATTTCTTTATGAACATTGTAACCAAGTTTTATGATGTTTTCCATGTTTTCCCAATTTAGAACCGAACGTTTGTGTCCTATTATTATATTCTCATGCATTTATAAAATGAGTAGTACTCAAACATTTGTCTGAATTGAAAAGTTATGTTTGAATTAAATGGCAAAAATGATGCATACATGCCAACCAACACTAATGGCATTTAAGACTGATGTAACGCCATTTCCATTATGATTAACCCAAATTCCCGTCGAACTCCCTTGGCCAGGTTTTAGCTCGTGTCCATACACATCCATGGTGGCATGGAAGCCATAATAGTTGTTGCCAGGACCTCCGGGTGTTGTTTGATGCACTGCGAACTACACAATGAAAGCAAACAAATAGGCAGTATGACAACTAAGAAAATGGATGAACAAAACAAGTAATAATAACATTCTATAAATATAGAAATCTTAAACACAAAACAGTTTGAAAACTCAAGACAGCCGTAACATTTTCTATAAAGCAAGGTTGACTTGTAAAATAATTAGTTCACGGATTTCATGTTGTTTGGTCCTAATATGGTAGTATGTCAAAAAACAGACAAAGAGTAAAATCATGGAATATTTTTTGAAGTCTAAATAGTTTCTTCGACCTATTACACAATCCAGGAACCATTAGGATAAAAATGTACTCCCTATGCCAACAACATGTCAAGACTAAAACCTTGTGTGGTTGGTATAACATATATATTCCATTGTTTTTGAAAATCACTCGCTCTAAGATCTCAAAGTAAATTTAGTGTCATACTTTAAAATGGTGAACACTCAGTATTTGTATACAATCGTCACAATATCTTACACATTATTATTACTGAGTATTGTATACTTGTCAGCAACATAATATTTAGAAAAGAGGTTTATATTTTTTTGAAAGCATCATGTCATGATACTTCTTGTAGATTTTAAGTACTACTATATTCATTATACCTCAAAGTTGTCTACTAGATAACCATGGGTAAACAGGAAAGTAAATATCAGAAAATATAACTCACACATGGTTCATCATATGAACTAGAATCTTGTCTGGAAGATGTGACCATGATTAAGTTTGAATTCAAACTTATCATATTTTGTTTGGTTGGACCATCCACTGAATCGAGTGCTCGTGAATCATTGTCCTTCAACTAAAATGGTAAATACATGTCAAGAGGGAATAAAGTCATACGATGCATCCAATGTAAAAGATAGAATTGAAAGAAAATGGTGTTAATTTTATTCCTAAAAATGTCAAAATGACAGTAATAAGCACATTAATCACTTCAAGAGTACTTGATCTGTTGCAATTAGAAGATTATAAAATCAATGTACTCAAGTGATGTATGTAGCGCTTCCCAAATATTTTTTTGTTCTCTATGGTTATACTGAATAATATACCACATTGTAAACTATTGATCCATTGTCATGTCATGGTTATCATGAACCACCATGTTGCATAATTTGCAATACATGAAGTCAAAATTAAAAATAAATATATGAAAAATGCCAACAAATGGTGAAAATAAAATAAGCCACTAGTCCACCTCATCCATGAAGACCATCATACTAACCTTGGAAGGGTAACAACTTATTATAACTAGTCTACACTAATCAAACATAAATAAGGTAGTAGCGTGTGTCATTATCCAGATATGTACGTTGCGAAAAGTCTTGGTAGTACCTTTGTTGGTGCGTAACTGCTAGATCTGATGCTAATGGACCAAGATCCCAATGTAATGTATGTGAACTATTTGATGACCTAAGAGACAATTAAGTATTTTCCTTAACATGAGATCTACTAAACCCACACCTTGGATTGGTTATATGGATTCCAAGCAACATATATGGTCATTAACTCTTTAGGGTTTGAATTATTTATAGACCAGTTCAATGGAGTATGCCGACTTTCATCTTAATTTCTTGAAAATAAAACCACAGAATAACATGAATTAAGATAATAACTAAATAACTAGTCCCAACTTCAACACACAACACATCATAATAGTATAATATGCCACTACAACACATAATTGGAATACCTGATTGATGGTGTGGCGTAGTCGAATACCTTCAGTTTGAAATGCATGGAACAATAAGCATAGAGCAATTGCTCTTCCAAGCATAGTAAGTCTCAACATTTTGGTATGTCAAAGGATGACGGTCACTATAGGCATTGAGAACTATTTATAGATTCGTTGTATCATGTGCGAGGATAATAAATTAATATTTTAGGAAATATTTCATTTATTACAATTAAGAATGTGATATATGTAAAAGTATTTATTTAATGCTAATAAAGAATTGAACATTTATTTTTAATGAAGTGCAAATCTTTTGTAGTATCAAGAGTGCAAAAGGTAATAAATTCAATATTGGCATAAATATTTTTTTTAATTCCAGCCAACTGTACATAACTTATTGACTATTGAAATAGATCTTTCGTTCATTAATTTTTTTAACATTGGAAAAATTAAAATAGATGATAACCCATTGATGACCATATCAATAGAATAATTTTGTATAGACGAATGGTGAATACCACATGTCACTAATCCATATAATTTTTTTAAATGAACCCACAAGATTTGATCCTATAAAAATACAAAAATAACACCTACCATAAAATTCAATGTGATATACAACCTTTTTTCCAAATTAATTGCCACAACTTTGTCTAGATATGCATGTATCTACACGCTAAAATGCGTCTAGATACGTATTTATCTAGACAAAGCTGAAATGTGTCTAGATACATGTTTATCTAGACAAAGCTATGTCAATTTATTTGAAATGGGGAAGTAATAAACTATTTCTAGGTGGAAAAGAATCATAGTGTCATGCTATTTTCCTGTTAGTAGATTTGTTGATCGGTGGGTACAAATGGTAGAACAAATGATATAAAGGTTTATACAAGTTCATGATCCCCTCTCCCCTATTTTATATGTTTTGGTGGAGACTTGATGTAGTCTGTTGTGAACAATTTGTTGAAAGAGGGTAAAATCCAACCCGCCATCACCACTGGAGATTCTGATTTTCCCATTATCCAATATGCAGATGACATCCTTCTTATTATGCCTGCTGATCTGGATTAAATTCTGGGCCTCAAACAAGTGCTCTCTGTCTTCTCTGTCTCAACTGGGTTGCATATCAACTATCATAAATCATCTATGTATGGGATCAATGTTGATGATTCAGTCCTGACAGATTTGGCCACTGAGTTTGGTTGCAGAATGGGTTCCCTCCCCTTCACTTATCTTGGGCTTTCGGTTGGTACCACTAGACCCTCTATTCAGGACCTTTCCCCTGTGGTTCACAGACTTGAGAGATGACTAACTGCTACCTCAAGTTTTTTATCATATGGGGAACGTTTGCAACTTATTGTCTCTGCTCTCTCTTCCATTCCTTTGCACCTTCTGTGCACCATTCATATCACCCCTGGTATCACTAAGAAATTAAACAAAATTATCAGACAATGTTTGTGGAGAGAAAACACTGATACCCCAAAACAGTATCTAGCAGCATGGGATATGATTTGTAAGACAAATATGAAAGGAGGCTGGGTATTGTGGATTTTCAGCACAAGAATGATGCTCTTCTTATCAAATTTCTGCATAAAATTTTATAACAAGGAGATACACATTCCTTGGGTGAAATTGGTTTGGGAGTCCTATTATGAAAATGAGATTCCCCATGCTTCTAAGGCATGTGGCTCTTATTGGTGGAGGTATATTGTTACCCTGATGGACACATATAGAAATGTTGCTCTTCCTATGGTACATTATGGTGATTCTGTGTTATTTTGGTCTGATGCTTGGGAGATTGGTGATTCCAGAAATCCTTTGAGAGACAGATCACAAGACTTTTCTCTTATGCTAAAGATGATAAGATCTCGTTTAGAGAGATGGTGGTTCTTCAAGATAGATCTATTGAGTTTCATCTTCCTATGTCAGGGCAGGCTTATGATGAATTTCTCATGATTTCCTCCTGGCTGGATCAAGTTAACTTGGATGATGATGGTGTGGTTTCTTGGCAATGCTCCTGGGGGAACTACACAGCTGCTAAGTTTTACCAGACTGTTATGATAGTTTTTCTGTCTGCCCTTTATACAAGTGGATTTGGCAGAGCAAATGTATCATGAATATTAAAGTGTTTGCATGGATTCTTCTCAGTGACCGTTTAAACACCAAGGATCTGATCCATAGGAGGCACTGGAATGTTACTGACACTTTTGTTTGTGTTCTTTGTCCTGGGAATCATCATGAGGATAGGGATCACCTCTTTTTTAACTGTAATTACAGTGCTTGGATTTGGAGCTATCTTCAGGTGGAATGTGGTACTGGTAATGACCGTTTCCAAATTGCCTTGAGTGCCAGGAAATCTTTTAACCAGCCTTTCTTTGCTAAGGTGATGTTCATTGCATGTTGGAATATATGGAAAGTGAGGAATGCTAAAATTTTCGAGAACACCAGACCCACTTTTGCTGCATGGAAGAAGTTGTTTGTGTTTGATATGACAATGCAAAGCCATAGAATGAAAAAAGTGCATAAAGATCAGCTGCTTGCTTGGGTGGCTACCTTGCAGTAGGTCTTCTTGTTTCCTTTAGTCTGGTTTAGTCCTTCTTCATCCTTAGAAAGGATGATCAGATGCACATATTTTTATTTTTATTTTTGTTTTGAATAAAGTGGGAGGCTGTGGGGCTTTTGCCTCACAGTAGATAGTCAAAAAAAAAGTTCAGGATCCAACCATATAACGCACAGTAACCACCCTGCTTCCTATTTTTGGTGAAAAGATTATCACTATATGCTCGAGGGTGAACCCGAGGAGGTCTCGAGCTCATCTATGATGAATGATCATATCTGAACTGTGTATGGTTTTTCAGGTGCCTTGCTCGGCGGGCACCTGATACCCACAAGTGTAGGAGTTCCCTGAAATCTTCGATGGGAAGTATTTCACCCAAATTTATATTTCGACACGATGGAGCACAAGAATACCAATAAGACTTTACTAGCTAGGGTGTCACTCTCCAACTAACGTGTATCAATATTATCAAAATCAAGTGATGAATGTGGTGGCTGAACCAAAACAGTATATAAGAAAATAGTAGCATTGTTTTACCAGAAAGATTTAAATTGTAATTCTCAATGGCTAAAAACCATAGCCATTAGGTGATCAGCGGGACATTGTATGGATGAGAGAAAATATGTAATAATAATATAAATGTCACGGTGCTTGGACCTAGTTGCATGACAGAACTTGCGCGACAACTATTATCCTACTCTCCCATTTCACCAGGGCTACTTATGGAACTTAGGGTAGTTTTACGAATGAATTTTTCTAGTCACTCAGATCAACACACTAACAATTCATGAACACACACATTCTTCAAACTAAATCATACCCCCTTGTTTTCCCTACCTGTCATCATTCGATCCGCATGTTCAACACTATAGAAGGTAATACACTATGTAGATAAATCCCAAACTCTTACATATGATGAGTCAATAGAAGTTAGAAACTAAAATCATGTCGCCGAGACCTAGTAACATGCTTTGCGCATAGTAAAACTATATTAACATATGTACCAGAATATCTTCAAAACAAGCACCTCAAATGAATCGCCCCCACCTAATAAGATTGAGTTTCCGTGTATAGTGTAATCTCTAGATCGGTTCACTAGCACACATAATATCGATAGATATCAAAGAATAACCGTGCATCATGATTATAATGTACATGATTTAGAATTTGCAAATTATTAAAACTTTAATGGATCTAAGATAGCTTAAATTATTTAAGTAACAACACAAAACAATAAAACAAGGTAGGTATCCATCCTTCATAAGTGCCACAGGAAAACAAATATTGAGTGGAGTCTCGTGACCTATAACAATCACTCAAAAATGGAATAACCTGCAACACTAAAGGTTGCAGCCAAAAAAACTTGGTCAATAATTTAAATGTATTGGTAAGTAGGCTAAAGGTGATTATAATAGACCAAGCATCTACATGATTATTTGGCTAGGCAGAGTTTTGGGTCATTTACATAAAGCAATATTTTTATCCTATCATTTTTAACAAAGTATTTTTTCAGTACATAAATAGGACACTATAGTTGATAGCAGGTGATCCTGCCCAATTAAGTTCACCCACAATTTGTTTGTAATTCAGAAATTGGGATGATAGAGAAATTATCATAGCCTGTAGTCTAGTTCCACAAATTGTCCGTAAGTGGGGACACGACTAAGAGCTTAGTTTGACACTCTACATAGGTTACCAATACACTCATTTTGCGCCATGGTCGGGAGAAGTCCATGATAAGACCATCTGGGAAGAGCTTGACATAACCAGCCACGCGCCATACCAAACCTACACCATTCTATATCTCTAGCCATACTAGGTTCGAGTCACCATAAATATAACCTACTAAGTCAAGCCAACATACACTCACATCAATCTCGGGATCCATGCCGACAGGATCACTCTCTTTGTCCGGGCCACAATTATTCTTCCCAGCTCCAAAAACGGTGTCGTCGTCCACTAGCTATGCCTCTCCTAGCCCATATGTCTCACGCCAGGATTCGCCTCCCACCACTCCGTCAGTGCCATGTCACCTTGTAACACCCCGGCCTCTCCGGACCGGTGGCTGTCACTCCTGGCAGCTCAATAGGATATCTAGACTAACCCCACATATGAACACTAGTCTTTTCTGTGCATTTTGTCCTCACTCGTGCGCACCTGGTACCCACTTCCCGGTCGGTCACCCATCCTCAAATTTCTCCAGACCAAGAACGCTTAACCTCAGAGTTCTTTTCAGATGGACTTCTGGAAAAGAAGTTGCAACTTGTTGGTATGGGTTTCCTATCAATCCTATTGAGTCATGCGCCAGGGTCTCACATACAACCACCCTTAGAAGATCGACGTCCTCGTCGATCAACCACAAGCCAGGAACATCCCCTCTTGGCACAGGTCTGTGCGTCCAGTGCCAGCACATTGCCATGTCGTTTCCACTCCGGGCCACACGCGCTATGCTACACATGTCCGCCACTGACCCGCACACGCCCATGTAACCGCGAGTTTCGGCTCTGATACCACTTGTAATACCCCGACCTCTCCGGAGAGGCTGTCACTCCTGGCAGCTCAATAGGATATCTAAACTAACCCCACATAACAACACTAGTCTTTTCTGCGCACTTTGTCCTCACTCGTGCGCACCTGGTACCCACTTTCCGGTCGGTCACCCATCCTCAAATTGCTCCAGGCAAGCACGCTTAACCTCAGAGTTCTTTTCAGATGGGCCGACTTCAGGAAAAGAAGTTGCAACTTGTTGGTATGGGTTTCTTATCAATCCAATTCAGCCATGCGCCAGGGTTTCACATCCACTTACCACACATGCAGTGCCGGTGCAGCCACCCGATAATGCACACATGATCTAGATGCTCGCCAAACAGGGGTATATCATACCTGGGAAGTTATTTAATTTAGCCTTTAGAGCTAACTAGAGAAAATAAAGAGTGTACTACCATAGTATTATTAATGAATAAAGAAGCTGGGACCATCAACCAATATCACCAAAAAATGGTAATGCATGTCTCGACCAAAATAGCTGAAACAACATTACTTGGATAGGGGTGCTAGCCCCCAACTTCCTCCCCTAGCCAGTCTTGATAAAACAATCATTAATGGAGCCTTTCAAGGTACCCACCACCAGGCAGCCAATATACGAGAATGACCAAGTTTTAAAAGATTCAACTTCTTAGCTTATAATTTGCGTGTCAACAAAGTTGACCCTGTTATGAAAATAGTAAATAAAAAAAGACTTATCCATAGCATCATTTTGTGTGTACCACCTGCCATGAAAAATGATAAACATGAGTTTTGAAAACTTTTGAAAAACCCGCTTCACATAATTGACTTAACATGCATGAACATGTTTCAAGCCTAACAACCAAGGCCGTGGCCATATCCACATCATTGTTTATGATAATTTTCCCATATTAGGTAGATAGGTGCACCTAGATAAAGAGATAATCTCAATTTTCCAAGTGACGGGAAAGTTTTTTTAAAGCAAGTACTGTCTCTATCCCAAAATAGGATGCATATAGCTTTTGGTCAAAGTCGTACTTTTTAAAATTTGACCAACTACATAGAAAAATGTGTTGATATTTATAATCCATAATAAGCATTGTTAGAACTATTATGAAATATATCTTCATTTGGTGTGCATTAGATATTGTAGACTGATGCGGCTCAGATCACTGTAAAGCTTTGTTGGAAAACCCCAAGAGGAAGGTATGATGAGCACATCAGTAAGTATTTCCTCAGTAAGAAACCAAGGTTATCGAACCAGTAGGAGGAAGGAAACGACCCCGAGGTGTTGCTAACAACTTGGAACCTGCACAACACAAACTCAAGAACTTTCCCCAACAAACAGTGAGGTTGTCAATCTCACCGGTTTGCTGAAAACAAAGATTAAACGTATGGTGTGGAAGGTAATGGTAGCTTGCAGAAAGTAAACAGTAATAATGGAGGATGTATCAATGGTAAAGATTGGACCGGGGTCCACATTTCACTAGAGGTGTTCTCCTTAAGATAAACAACATAACATGTTGGGTAAACAAAGTATGGCGGGGCAATTGACAGTACATAGCAAGGCATAACAATGCAATACTAGACATTCATGATCCTATGAGATTTGATTGGGCATTACAACAATATACATAGACCGCCATCCAACTGCATCTATGAATAGTAATCCACCTTGAGGTTATCATCCGAACCCCCTCCAGTATTAAGTTGCAAGCAACGAATAACTACTTTAAGCAATGTGTGCAAAGTAAACAATACAATTGTTCCATGAACAAGAGATTGTTGTTTTCTCCCTAGTAGCAATAACAAATCTACAACCTTAGAGATTTCTGTCACTTCCCCAGATTCAATAGAGGCATGAACCCACTATCGAGCATAAATACTCCCCCTTGGAGTCACTAGCATCTACTTGGCCAAGATAACTACTAGAAATGGATAGAATCAACAAGATAGAATCATTAATAAATCTGACATAGTAATCTCAATATCCATCAGATCCCTGCAAACACAACATGCATGATTAAAAATAGATGATCTTGATCATGAACGAAGATCACAAGATCTAAACATGGTAGCACAAAGGAGGAGAAACAACCATCTAGCTACTGTATGGACCCATAGTCCAAGGTGGAACTACTCACGCATCATACCGGAGGCTGGCATGGTGATGAAGAAGGCCTCCGGGATGATCTCTCCCCTCCGGCAGGGTGCCGAGAAAAGCTTCAGACCCCCCTGATCTAGGGACGATGGTGGCGGCGGCTATGGACTGTTTCATGGAGATCTGATCGGGTACTTCGGGTGTCGGCATCGGGGTGACTTTATAGGCAAAGGGGCGAGGCAGGAGAGCGGCCTGGGGGGCCACACCCTACCTAGGCACGACCTAGGGTGGGCCTGCGCGTGGGGGGGGGTGTGGCCACCCTTTGGCTCCCCTCCGGTCGCCCTTTGGACTCTGTGTTCTCCTCGCTGAAATATTGACTTTGGCTTTTGTCCCGTCCAATTCCGAGAATATTTCTTTACTAGCTTTTCTGAAACCAAAAACAGCAGAAAACACGCAACTGGCACTATGGCAACTTGTTAATAGGTTATTCCCAGAAAATGTATAAAAATACCTCAAAGTGTAGAAAACGCATAGCAAAGTGGATACTAAACAAGTATGGAACATCAAAAATTATAAATATGTTTACGATGTATCAAGCATCCCCAAGCTTAACTCCTTCTTGTCCTCGAGTAGGTAAGTGATTAAAAAGAATAATTTTTGAGGTTACATGCACCATCACAATCAAGATCAAACCATTTGCAAGCATTGAAAGTTGGGATCAAAGTACTCTAAACATGAGCATGGAAGATGAAGTTCTAACAATAAGACATAGTAACTATGCTGCAACATGAAAGGATACAAACAAAGATTCATGAATAAAAATGCATTGAAAGAAGTTTGTTTGTTCACATACAGAAAACATAGCATAGTGGCATTCAGCTTGTCCATCATGGAGTAGCAAAACATAAATGCATAGGACACCTTCAAAGTTCATAAGGGTGACTAGATACATATAATTCAAGAGCAAGCAATATCAAAATTATGAATCAATCAATAAGTTTTGCGACAATGCACATATAACTAAGAATTACAAATATGCTCTCTTAATTGGTGCATAAGGATAGAAGGTGGAGACTCAATATAAAAGTGGAAGAAATGCCCTTCACAGGGAAGCGGGAATTTCAAGTTTCATAAAGAGCTTCCAAAAATTATGGTACTTGTTAGTTTTCAGCTCTCATTGCCCCTATCATAAGCATCTTGAAGAAATTAAGGTTAAAGTGAACAAAATATGGAGTATATGCTTGACAAAGTATAAGTTGGCAATCTCATTTCCCTTGAGTACGAGGGCCGCTCCTCATGCTACTCAACTTTAATCACCAGTAAGTTCTTGTCATAGTAAGTACATTTGTATCATAGGGAACCGCCAAAGGGGTACCCCTTTCCCTATGATACATGAGATGTTCCATATCAAAATGACAAGGCAAGCAGACAATGAGCATCTCATCAATCTTCTTATTTACCATGGGAAAATGGTGATTTTTTCTCTCTTTCCTCTTTTCTCGTCTCTTTTTTCTTTTTCTAAATATTTTTTTTCTATCTCTCTTTTTTATAAGAAGAATGCTTCATAGATTGCTCACTATGGTGATGCTGCAAGTTTCCTCCATGATTAGGCATGGCTTAGGCTAGCGGCCCAGGCGTTTCTCTAACACACATACATAACTCCATGGACTTACAAGCTCCCCTTTTATTTCACACCGATGACATCCGCAAACAAAAGATTATGATATCAATTGGGTAACATGTACAGGTGCAATGTTGAAAGCGTTCCCCATGACAGCATGGTTCTCCTAATTCCCAACTTATAAGTGCAAGCATATACAACATAGATGACACAATGGTTCAAGTTTATTAGGGGAGGGCAAAATAAAGTGTGCCATCAAGTTTGTGAGAGCTTTAATCACTAACTTTCACATAACAAGTTTAATTTGGAAGATAGATGATACGTCGGAAACGTATCTATAATTATTGATGTTCCATTCTTGTTTAGTATCTACTTTGCTTTGCTTTGTCCACACTTTGAGGTGTTTTTATATGTTTTCTGGTACTAACCTATTAACAAGTTGCCACAGTGCCAGTTGCATGTTTTCTGCTGTTTTTGGTTCCAGAAAAGATAGTAAGGAAATATTCTCGGAATTGGACTGGACAAAAGCCAAAGTCAATATTTCATCGAGGAGAACACGGAGTCCAGAGGAGAGACGGAGGGGATCCACAGGGCGGCTACACCCCCTAGGCGTGGGCCCACCCTAGGCCACGCCTGGGCAGGGTGTGGCCCCCTGGCCGCCCTCCTGCCTTGCCTCTTCGCCTATAAGAAGCCCTTGATTCCTAAACCCTAAGTACCCGACAAATATTCCACGAAACCGTCTGTAACCGCCGCCACCATCGTCCCTAGATCGGGGGGATCTGAAGCTCTTCCCAGCACCGTGCCGGAGGGGAGATCATCCCGGAGGCCTTCTTCTTCATCATGCCAGCCTTCGGTATGAATCGTGAGTAGTTCCACCTTGGACTATGGGTCCATGTAGTAGATAGATAGTTGTATCTCCTCCTTTGTGCTTTCATGTCTAGATCTTGTGAGATCCGTTCATGATCAAGATCTCATCTATTTGTAATCATGCATGTTGTGTTTGCGGGGATCCGATGGATATTGAGATTACTATGTCAGATTGATTAATGCTTTTGTATTATTGATTCTATCATGTCTGTGTTGTTTGTGATCTTGCATGCTCTCCGTTGTTAGTAGCTATCTTGGCCAAGTAGTTGCTAGTGACTCCAAGAGGGGGTATTTATGCTCAATAGTGGGTTCATGCCTCTATTTAATTAAGGGAAGTGACAAAAATCTCAAAGGTTGTAGATGTGCTATTTCCACTAGGGGGAAAACAACGGTCTCTTGTTCATGGAACAAGTGGATTGTTTACCTTACACACTTTGCTTAAGGCAGTTGTCTATTGCTTGCAACTTAATACTGGAGGGGGTTCGGATGATAACCCAAAGGTGGACTTGTAGTCATAGATGCAGTTGGATGGCGGTCTATGTATCTTTTTGTATTGCCCAATCGAATCTCATAGGATCATGATGTCTAGTATTGCATTGTTATGCCTTTCTAAGTCCTGTCAATTTCCCTGCTGTAATTTGTTTACCCAACATGCCATGTTTGTTTATCTAAGGAGAACACCTCTAGTGAATTATGGACCCCGGTCCAATCTTTACCATTGATACATCCTCCACTGTTACTGTTTACTTTCTGCAAACCACTTTCACCTTCGACACCATACAGTTAATCCTTTGGTACAGCAAACTGATGAGATTGGCAACCTCACTGTTCGTTGGGGCAAAGTCTTGAGTTTGTGTTGTACAGGTTTCCAAGTTGCTTGCAACACCTTTGAGACGTTTCCTTCCTCCTACTGGTTCTATAACCCTGGTTTCTTACTGAGGGAAAACTTGTTGCTGTGCTGCATCACACCTTGCTCTTGGGGTTTCCCGACGAAGCGCTCCCATATCAAAGCAGTGGACCATCAAGCTCTTTCTGGCGCTGTTGCCGGGGAGGCTAAGGACGTCTTCACAAGGGGAGTCCTCCACCACCTTTCTCTTTACTTTGTTTTTGGTTTGCTTAGTCTCTTTTGCTTGGTTTTGTTTACCTATTTTTACCAAAAACTAAAAAAAATAGTTTAGTTTGCTTTTTTTCTCTCACAAAAAATTAGTTCCTGCTCTAGTTGCTGGTCTGTTATTGCCTTGCTTTGTCATTCTTTTTATCAATGGATGGTTTCTTTGAAACTAGTTCTTTGAAATAAGTTGGGTTCACGGAAGAAGAAAAGTATTATTATAAGGAGCACCGTTTGTCACAAAAAGGGAAACACTTATGGGAACAAATTGATAAATTGAATACTATTGCTAGAGAGGTGTGCTCTACTTATAATGTTACTTATTGCTTTGATAAATCTTGTTGCTGTAGGAGGTATAAACACCTACCTTTTCAATGTGAGTATAATGATAATGTTACCATATATTCTTATGTTAAAGGAAATTATGACTTTTATGATGTGGAACAAATTGAAGAATGTATTGCTTTTAAGGGTGCATTTGAACTTGCCAGTTTGCTTGAAAATACTAATGATGCACCTTATGAATATGAGGTTTATGAGATACTTAAATTTTGCTTTGATAATTACAAGGAAGAAAATGGCTATATTCTTGAATATTTTAATAAGTGCTTTCGAAAAATGGAAGAGACTAATGCCTTGCAGGAGCCTATGGAAGAAGAAATTGCTGAAACTGAAAGCTCATTAGATGAAAAAGAGGAGGAGAGTGATGAACAAAAGGCGGAAGAATGGATTATCTACCCATTCCTACCTTCTAATGAGAGTAACTTTTTATCCCTTACATTATTTGATTTTCCCCCATGCTTACCAAAGGAGGATGAATGTTATGTTCCTATGGATCTTGTTGAAATATCTACTTTGGGTAAAAACTATGAGGGTTTTGATTCCACAATTTTTGAGCTTGATAAAAATTATGTGTTTGTAGATCATGAAAAGCATGCTTTATATGATAGTTATATTGTTGAGTTTATTCATGATGCTATTGAAAATTATTATGAGAGAGTAAAATATGGTTGTAGAAGTTTTCATGGTACTGAAACACCTCTCTATATGCTGAAAGTTTTGAAGTTGCTCTTGTTTTATCTACCCATTCTGGTTACTATGTGCTTCTTTGATTTATTTTCTTACAATATTCCTATGCATAGGAAGTGGGTTAGACTTAAATGTGCTTTAAATTTTCTTCTTGATGCTCTCTTTTACTTCAATTCATATTTCTCATGTGAGCATCTTCTCAAACTCTCGTGCCTAACTTAAAGGCGTTAAAGAAAATTACTTGTTGGGAGATAACCCAAGAGTTTTCTTGAGTCTTGGAAGTTATTACTTTAGTAATGACATCTCCTTATCCTTTTTTGTTTGCTTTTTGTGCCAAGAATGACCTCTGGTGAGAGGGGAGTAAGATTTGGGGAGTTGTTGTCCTGAAAAATATTTCTGTGCTCCACCATAAAAATTCACGAGGAGTCTCTGTAAGTCGGATTGAGCTGAAAATAAACGAATAAATCCCCCAGTATGTTAGCTAACTTTCGTTAGTTCAACACTTTTTTATTTGAGAGACAGAAGGTCTTCGAAAAATCGGTTTCGACCTGCTGATCTGTTTTGATAGATTTCTACCATTATTTGCATTTGCTTCTTATTGATTTCTTTTTGGGTTCTTTTTGGGAAATTGAGATGTTTGCAGGATTTACTACAGTAGCTTGTGTTTTTAGTGGAAGTTTTGCTGTTCCAAAGCTAAACCCAAGGGTCTATTATCTTTTAAATACACTAATGTTGCTAATGAAGATTGTGTGAAGTTTTGTATGAAGGAAAATTTTCAGGTGTAGAGAAAGAATGATGTAATGATATGAAGAATGGACAAAAGCTCAAGCTTGGGGATGCCACCCCTGGTGTCACCCCAAGAAATATCCAAGAGGTACAAGAGTCAAAGCTTGGGGATGCCTTTGGGCATCCCTTCTTCATTAATAAAAAGCTTAGGTCTTTCTAGACACTTTGTTTTTATTGTTTCATGCACTGTTGTGTTGTTCTGGGAGAATCTTAATTTTCGTTTGGTTTACTTAGTTTGCTTTAATAAAGTAGTTTGGACCCCCGTTCTCGTTGTGTTGTTTCAAATAAGTTGATTGGTGTTGGAAAGGAATAGAAAGTTCTTGCTTTAATAGTGAAAGAGGAGCTTACTTTGACTGTGACTTAGACTTTAGCATGTCATGCTAGGTGTTGTTTTGACCTTATGCTTAGTGATTATTGCTATAGCATGACTTGTTCCAAACAATTGGTATTTCTTAGTGTGCCTTGAAATAATCATGCGTTATTTTAGCATACAAAAGCATAGTATTGTGGTATTCTCCTTTTACGCTTTGTTTGGTTTGACTTGGCACATGCTCACACCATGTTATGACTATGAACAAGTCATCATAGCCTCTATGATCATTTAGTCCTTGACTTGTAGTACCACTTTATGATTTGATTAGTAATGTTTTGTCGCTCTGCATGATTATGGCCATTATTGCTCTCTTAATTGGTTGATCCTAGTCTTTTGCTAGCCTGATCCACTTGCATGAGTAATCTCTACTCATGCTTCCAACTCCCAAGAAACCAAGTTATTCCAAAGTGTCCACTATAAATTCCTATGCATGCTGTGTTACACCATTCCAAGTATATTCTTGTTTTTAGCTATCTTCCAATTAAAAAGTATTTTGTTGTGTGAAAACTTAGTGATTAAAGCCCTCACGAACTTGATGGCACACTTTTTATTCCTTGCCCCTAATAAACTTGGACCATTGTGTCATCTATGATGTATATGCTTGCACTTATACGTTGGAATTAGCAGAATCGTGCTGTCACGGGGAACGCTTTCAGCATTGCACTTGTACTTTGTACACAGTTGATATCATGCTCTTTTGTCTATGGATGTCGCCGGTGTGAAATAAAAAGGTAGCGTGTAAGTCCATGGAGTTATGTATTTTGTGTTAGAGAAACGCCTGGGACGCTAGCCTAAGCCATGCCTAATCATGGTGGAAACTTGCAGCATCATCATAATGAGCAATCTGTGAAGCATCCTCAATAAAAACCTATGAAAATAGAAAATAAAAAGATCGCTGAGATGCTCATTGTCTGCTTGCCTTGTCATTTTGGTTATGGGATAGCTCCTGTACCATGTGCAAGGGGTATCCCATTGATGGTTCTCTATGATACACATGTACTTATTATGACAAGACCATACAGGTGACTAAAGTTGAGTAGCATGAGGAGCGGCCCTCGTATTCAAGGGACATGAGATTGCCAACTTATAATTTGTCAAGCATATACTCCATAGTTTGTTAACTTTAACCTTAATCACTTCAATATGCCTATGATAGGAGCAATGAGGGCTAAAAGCTAACAAGTACCATAATTTTTGAAAGCACTTTTTGAAACTTGAAATCCCTGCTTCCCTTTATGAAGGGTCTTTCTTCCACTATTATATTGAGTCTCCACCTTCTACATTTAGGCACCAGTTACGAGAGCATAGTTCCCATTCTTAGTTCTATGTACATTGTCCCAAAACTTACTGATTGATGCATATTGTTGATATTGCTTGTTCTTGTGCTATTTGTATCTAGTCACTCTTATGAACTTTGAAGGTGTCCTATGCATCTATTTGCTACTCTATGAGTGACAAGCTGATTTCCACTATGCCATGTTTTCTATATGTGAAATAAATAAACGTTTTTCGATGCATGTTATTTATGATCTTTGTTTGTAGCCTTTCATGTTGCATGCACAGTTACTTTGTCTTACTGTTAGAACTCCATCTTTCATGCTCATGTTTAGAGTTCTTTGTTCCCAGCTTTCAATGCTTGCAAATGGTTTGATCTTGGTTTGGATGGTGCATGTCACCTACAAAATTATTATTTTTATTACTTACCTACTCGAGGACGAGCAGGAGTTAAGCTTGGGGATGCTTGATACGTCGGAAACGTATCTATAATTTTTGATGTTCCATGCTTGTTTAGTATCTGCTTTGCTTTGCTTTGTCCACACTTTGAGGTGTTTTTATATGTTTTCTGGTACTAACCTATTAACAAGTTGCCAAAGTGCCAGTTGCCTGTTTTCTGGTGTTTTTGGTTCCAGAAAAGCTAGTAAGGAAATATTTTCAGAATTGGACGGGACAAAAGCCAAAGTCAATATTTCACCGAGGAGAACACGGAGTCCAGAGGAGAGAAGGAGGGGAGCCACAGGGCGGCTGCACCCGCCCCAGGCACGGGCCCACCCTAGGCCGCGCCTGGGAAGGGTGTGGGCCCCCTGGATGCCCTCAAGCCTCGCCTCTTCGCCTATAAGAAGTCCCCGATGCCTAAACGCTAAGTACCCGATCAATATTCCATGAAACCGTCTGTAGCCGCCGCCACCATTGTCCCTAGATCGGGGGATTTGAAGCTCTTCCCGGCACCCTGCCGGAGGGGAGATCATCCTGGAGGACTTCTTCTTCATCATGCCAGCCTTCGGTATGAAGCGTGAGTAGTTCCACCTTGGACTACGGGTCCATGTAGTATCTAGATGGTTGTATCTCCTCCTTTGTGATTTCATGTCTAGATCTTGTGAGCTCCGTTCATGATCAAGATCTCATCTATTTGTAATCATGCATGTTGTGTTTGCGGGGATCCGATGGATATTGAGATTACTATGTCAGACTGATTAATGGTTTTGTCTTATTGATTCTATCATGTATATGTTGTTTGTGATCTTGCATGCTCTCCATTGTTAGTAGCTATCTTTTCCAAGTAGTTGCTAGTGACTCCAAGAGGGGGTATTTATGATCAATAGTGGGTTCATGCCTCTATTTAATCAAGGGAAGTGACATAAATCTCTAAGGTTGTAGATGTTCTATTGCCACTAGGGAGAAAACAACGGTCTCTTGTTCATGGAACAAGTGGATTGTTTACCTTACACACTTTGCTTAAAACAGTTGTCTCTTGCTTGCAACTTAATACTGGAGGGGTTTCGGATGATAACCCAAAGGTGGACTTCTAGTCATAGATGCAGTTGGATGGCGTTCTATATATCTTGTTGTATTGCCCAATCGAATCTCATACGATCATGATGTCTAGTATTGCATTGTTATGCCTTGCTCAGTCCTCTCAATTGCCCTGCTGTAATTTGTTTACCCAGCATGCCATGTTTGTTTATCTAAGGAGAACACCTCTAGTGACCTATGGACCCTGGTCCAATCTTTACCATTAATACCCTCCATTGTTACTGTTTACTTTCTGCAAACCACTTTCACCTTCCACACCATACATTTAATCCTTTGTTACAACAAACTATTGAGATTGACAACCTCACTATTCATTGGGGCAAAGTCTTGAGTTTGTGTTGTGCAGGTTTCCAAGTTGCTTGCAACACCTTTGAGACGTTTCCTTCCTCCTACTGGTTCGATAAACTCGTTTTCTTACTAAGGCTAAACTTGCTGTTGTGCTGCATCACACCTTGCTCTTGGGGTTTCCCGACGAATCGCTCCCACATCAACGTAGCGCACCATCTATAGATAAAACAAGAATATACTTGGAATGGTGTAACACACCATGCATAGGAATTTATAGTTGACACTTTGGAATAACTTGGTTTCTTGGGAGTTGGATGCATGAGAAGGGTTTACTCAATACAAGCAGAGGCTAGCAAAAGACTGGGAGTGGTCAACTAAGAGAGCAATAATGGCCATAATCATGCAGAGCGACAAAACATTACTGATCAAAGCATAAAGTGGTACCACAAGTCAAAAACTAAATGATCATAGAGGCTAAGGTGACTGGTTCATAGTCATAACATGGTGTGAGCATGTGCCAAGTCAATCAAACAAAGCATCAAAGGATAATACCACAATACTATGCTTTTGTATGCTAAAACAATGCATGATTCTTTCAAGGCACATTAAGCAATCTCAATTGTTTGGAACAAGTCATGCTACAACAATAAGTACTAATAAGCATAAGGTCAAATCAACATCTAGCATGACATGATAGAGTCTAGGCCATAGTCAAAGCAAGCACCTTTTTGTACTACTAAAGCAAGAACTTCCTACTCCTTTCCAACACCAATCAACTTATTTGAAAACAACACAGCGAAAGCAGGGGTCCAACTACTTTATTCAATAAAACTAAGCAAACAAAAACCAAAAACAAAAACTAAGACGCTCCAAGAACAACACAACAGTGCATGAAACAATAAAAATGAAGTATCTAGAAAGACCTGAGATTTTTATTGATGAAGGGGATGCCTTGGGGATCCCCAAGCTTTGACGCTTGTACCTCTTGAATATATCTTTGGGTGACACGGCGTGGCATACCTAAGCTTGAGATTTTGTCCATTCTTCATCTCATTACTTCATTTTTCCCTTACATCTGAAAATTTTCCATCATAAAAAACTTCACACAATCTTCATTAGCAACATTAGTACATCCAAAAGATAATGGACCTTTGGGTTTAGTTTTAGAATAGACAAACTTTCATCAAAAACGCAATCTACTGTAGCAATTCCCTCAAAAAGTTCAATTTACCGTAGAGAACCCAAAAAGAAATCAATAAAGAGGAAAATGCAAATAATGACAGAAATCTGTCAAAATAGACCAGCAGGTAGAAACCTATTTTTATAATACCTTATGTTGCTCAAATAAAAAAGTGTTGAACTAACGAAAGTTATCTAACAACCTAGGGGATTTATTCATAAAATTATAGCTCAATCTGACTTACAGAGATTTTTCACGAATGTTTACAGTGGAGCACAAAAATCTGTTTTGGGACAGCACTTCCCTAAATCTTACTTCCCTCTCTTTAGAGGTTATTCTTGGCACAAAAATCAAATAAAAAGGATAAGGATAGGTTACTACAGATATAATTACTTTCAAGACTCAAGAAAACTATTGGGTTATCTCCCAAGAAGTACTTTTCTTTAACGCCTTTAAGTTAGGCACAAGAAGCAAGAATCAAGTATTTTCAAATGAAGAAGCATTAACATCAAACTTGATTTAAAAGGAGGAGCAAAAGGTAACTGATGCGGATGATGACGCCTCATTGGTTACCCCAAGCGCAGGGTGTGAAGAGCAAGCATCAAGTTGTCCCTCGGTTGAGACCGAGGTTATCGAACCAGAAGGAGGAAGGAAACGTATCAAAGGGGTTGCAAGCAACGTGGAAACCTGCACAACACAAACTCAAGACTTTGTCCCAACGAATCAGTGAGGTTGTCAAGCTCACCGGTTTGCTGTAACAAAGGATTAACTGTATGGTGTGGAAGGTAATGGTTTGTAGCAAGTAAACATGTAACAATGGAAGATGTATCAATGGTAAAGATTGGACTGGGGTCCATAGTTCACTAGAGGTGCTCTCCTTAGATAAACAACATGGCATGAAGGGTAAACAAATTACAGCAGGGCAATTTACAGGAACTGATCAAGGCATAACAATGCAAATACTAGTCAGAAAGATCCTATGAGATTCGATTGGGCAATACAACAACATACATAGACCTCCATCCAACTGCATCTATGACTAGAAGTCCACCTTCAGGTCATCATCCGAACCACCTCCAGTATTAAGTTCCAAGCAACAGACAACTTCTTTAAGCAAAGTGTGTAAGGTAAACAGTCCACATGTTCCATGAACAAGAGACCGTTGTTTTCTCCCTAGTAGCAACAGCACATCTACAACCGAAGAGATTATTGTCACTTCCCTTGGAAACTAGAGGCATGAACCCACTATCGAGCATAAATACTCCCTCTTGGAGTCACTAGCAACTACGTGGCCAAGATAGCTACTAACAACGGAGAGCATGCAAGATCACAAACAACACAGACATGATAGAATCATAAAGACAAAACCATTAATCAAACCAACATAATAATCTCAATATCCATTGGATCCCCACAAACACAGCATGCATGATTACAAATAGATTAGATCTTGATCATGAACAGAGCTCACAAGATCTATACATGAAAGCAAAAAGGAGGAGATACAACCATCTAGCTACTACATGGACCCATAGTCCAAGGTGGAACTGCTCACGAATCATACCGAAGAGAAGGCCTCCGGGATTATCTCCCCTCCGGCAGGGTGTCGGGAAGAACTTCAGATCCCCCCGATCTAGGGACGATGGTGGTGGCGGCTACAGACGGTTTCATAGAAATTTGATCGGGTGCTTAGGGTTTCTGCATCGGGGGCTTCTTATATGTGAAGGGGGAGGCCGAGGAGGTGGCCAGGGGCCCCACACCCTACCTAGGCGCGGGCCCACCCCTGGCCGTGCCTAGGAGGGGTGTGGCCCCTCTGGCTCACCTCTCCGTCTCCCCCCTGGACTTCTTGTTCCTCACGAAAAGTTATTGACTTTGACGTTTGTCCCATCCAATTCCGAGAATATTTCTTTACTAGCTTTTCTGAAACCGAAAATAGCAGAAAACAGGCAACTCGCACTGTGGCAACTTGTTAATTGGTTAGTACCAGAAAACATGTAAAAAGCACCTCAAACTGTAGGCAAAGCAAAGTAGATACTAACAAGCATGGAACATCAAAAATTATAGATACGTTTCCGACGTATCAAGCATCCCCAAGCTTAACTCATGCTCGTCCTCGATTAGGTAAGTGATAAAAAGAATAATTTTTGAGGTGACATGCACCCTAACAATAAAGATCTAACCATTTGCAAGCATTGAAAGCTGGGATCAAAGAACTCTAAACATGTGCATGAAAGAATGGAGTTCTAACAATAGGACAGAGCAACTACTGTTGCAACATGACAAGATACAAACAAAGATCATGAATAACATGCATTGAAAAACGTTTGTTTGTTTCACGTACAGAAACCATAACATAGTGGTAATCAGCTTGTCCCTCATAGAGTAGCAATATAGATGCATAGGACACCTTCAAAGTTCACAAGCGTGACTAGAAACAAGTAGCACAAGAACAAGTAATAACATAATATGCATCAATAAATAAGCTTTGGAACACTGCACACAAGATGACAACTATGCTCTCTTAATGGTGCCTAAAGGTAGAAGGTGGAGACTCAAGTAATGGTAGAAGAAAATCCTTTTGTAAAGGAAGCAGGGATTTCAAGTTTCAAAAAGAGCTTCCAAAGATTATGGTACTTGTTAGCTTTCATCCCTCATTGCCCCTATCATAAGCATCTTGAAGTGATTAAGGTTAAAGTGAACAAACTAGGGAGTATATGCTTGATGAAGTATAAGTTGGCAATCTCAAGTCCCTTGAATGTGAGGGCCACACTTCATGCTACATTAACTTTGGGCCCAGGCAAGTCCTTGTCATTGTAAGTATTTGCATATCATTGAGAACTGCCAACGGGGTACCCCTTGCACATGGTACATGAGTTTTCCCATAACCAAAATGACAAGGCAAGCAGACAATGAGCTTCTCAGCAATCTTTTTATTTACTATATGCATAGTTTTTTATTGAGGATGCTTCATAGATAGCTCACTATGGTGATGCTGCAAGTTTCTAACATGATTGGGCATGGCTTAGGCTAGTGGCCCAGGCGTTTCTCTAACACAGAATACAAACTCCATGGACTTACAAGTTCCCCTCTTATTTCACACCGGTGACATCCACAGACAAAAGAGCATGATATCAACTGAGTACAGAGTACAAGTGCAATGTTGAAAACGTTCCCCATGGCAGCATGGTTCTGCTAATTCCAACGTGTAAGTGCAAGCATATACAACATAGACGACACAATGGTTCAAGTTTATTAGGGGCAAAGAATATAAAGTGTGCCATCAAGTTCGTGAGATCTTTAATCACCAATTTTTCACATAGTAGTTGGAAGATAGTTGAAAACAAGAATATACTTGGAATTGTGTAACACACCATGCATAAGTTTATAGTGGACACTTTGGAATAACTTGGTTTCTTGGGAGTTGGAGGCATGAGTAGAGCTTACTCATACAAGTGGAGGCTAGCAAAAGACTGGGATCAACCAACTAAGAGAGCAATAATGGCCATAATCATGCAGAGCAACAAAGCATTACTAATCAAAGCATAGATTGGTACTACAAGTCAAGGACTAAATGATCATAGAGGCTAATAGTGACTTGTGAGAGTCATAACATGGTGTGAGCATGTGCCAAGTCAACCCAAACAAAGCATTAAAGGAGAATACCACAATACTATGCTTTTGCATGCTAAAACAACGCATAATTTCTTCAAGTCACACTAAGCAATCCCAATGACTTGGAGAAAGCCATGACACATCAATAAATACTAGGCATAAGGTCAAAACAACACCTAACATGGCATGATAAAGTCTAAGTCACAGTCAATGCAAGCTCCTCCACTTCAAGCAAGAACTTACTACTCCTTTCCAACACCAAGCAACTTATTTGCCAAACAACACGGCGAAAGCGGGGGTCCAAAATACTCAAGCAAACTAAACAAACTAAGCAAAGCAAACGAAAACTAGACGATCCAAGAATAACACAACTGTGCATGAAACAATAAAAGTGAAGTGTCTAGACATACCTGAGCTTTTTATTGATGAATAAGGGGATGCCTTGGGCATCCCCAAGCTTTGATGCTTGTACCTCTTGGATATTTCTTGGGGTGAAACCATGGTGGCATCCCAAAGCTTGAGCTTTTTTCCATTCTTCATCTTATTGCATCATTCTCTCTCTACACTTGAAATTTTTTCCTTCATACAAAACTTCACACAATCTTCATTAGCAACATTAGTTTATTCAAAATATATTAAACCTTAGGCAAAGCTTTGGAACAGAAAAACCTTTCAATAAAAACACAAGATACTGTAGTAACTCCTTCAAAAAGCTCAATTCCCCAAAAGAGAACTAAAAAAGAATCAATAAGAAGCAAATGCAAATAATGGCAGAAATCTGTCAAAACAGACCAGCAGGCAGAAACCGATTTTGTAGAAAATCTTCTGTTGCTCAAATAAAAAAGTGTTGAACTAACTAAAGTTAGATAACATACTGGGGGATTTAATCGTAAAATATCAGCTCAATCCGAGTTACAGAGACTCCTCACAAATTTTTATGGTGGAGGACTGAAATCTGTTTCGGGACAGCAACTCCCCAAATCTTCCTTCCCTCTCATTAGAGGTCATTCTTGGCACAAAAAGCAAACAAAAAGCATAAGGAGAGGTAATTACTGAAGTAATAACTTCCAACACTCAAGGAAACTCTTGGGTTATCTCCCAACAAGTATTTTTCTTTAACGCCTTTAAATTAGGCATGAAAGTTTGAGAAGATGCTCTCATAAGAATTATGAATTGAAGTCAAAGAGAGCATCAAGAAGAAAATTCAAAGCACATTTAATTCTAACCCACTTCCTATGCATAGGAATCTTGTAAGAAAATAAATCAAAGAATCACATAGTAACAAGAATGGGAAAACAAAACAAGCGCAACTTCAAGATTTTCAACATAAAGAGGGGAAAATTAATATTGTTGAGATACATAAGACCATGTTTCCCTCTCTCATATTTACTTTCAGTAGCATCATGAATAAAATCAACAATATAACTATCATATAAAGTAGGCTTTTCATAATCTATAAACACATAATTTCTATCAAGCTCAAAAATAGTGGGACTAAAACCTTCACAGGTTTTACCCAAAGAAGATATTTCAAAAGGATCCACAGGAACATAACATTCATCCTCCTTTGGTAAGCATGGGCGACAATCAAATAATTTAAGAGATAAAGAGTTACTCTCATTAGAAGGTACCATGGGTAGATAATCCATTCTTCCTCCTTTTGCTCATCACTCTCCTCCTCTTTTTCATCTAAAGAGTTTCTAGTTTCAACAATTTCTTCTTCCATAGGTTCCTGCAAGGCATTAGTCTTTTCCATTTGTGGAAAGCACCTATTAAAATATTCAAGAATATAGCCATTTTATTCCTTGTAATTATCAAAGCAAAATTTGAGTATCTCATAAACCTCAGATTCATAAGGTGCACCATCAGTATTTTCAAGAAAACTGGCAAGTTCAAAAGCACCCTTGAAAGCAATAAATTTTTCAATTTATTCCACATCATAAAAGTCATAATTTACTTTAACATAAGAAAATATGGTAACATTATCATTATACTCACATTGAAAAGGCAAGTGTTTATACCTCCTACAACAACAAGATTTATCAAAGCAGTAAGTAACATTATAAGTAGAGCACATGTCTCTAGCAATAGTATTCAACTTATCAATTTGTTCCCATAAGTGTTTCCCTTTTTGTGACAAACGGTGTTCCTTATAATAACACTTTTGTTCTTCCCTCTATGAAGGGACATTTCTCCCACTTCCAAGTTGAGTCAGTAAACCTATTTCCTCTCTATCTTAACCAAGCATTTGAGTTGTTGTGTTTCAAGCATTCATATGGTGATTTATTCAATCATGTTCTTTATCTTCTTTGTTTGCACAAAACTCTTATCTATTGAGTATTACTTTGAAAGCCTTCACTTGTGAAAAACCTTTTTGAGCAAAGAGTGCTCCTGTTTTGAAACTTCTACAAGAAAAGCTTGTTGTGAAACTGTTTGCCAGGTGTTCTTTGACCAAGAACAAGTTTGCCAATTCCAATTATGATTAATCTTTATGCATCTCTATTGTGACTGTTGTTCTTGGTTGCAAGCTAAGTTATATAATGGTGAGTTGCTTTCTTCTATGAGTTGTGCAATGGTAAGTGTGATGTTTCTTTTTCGTATTCTTTTATCGACACTTCACTCCATAAACCTGTGTACATGTTTATTGAGCTCAGTATTCGCTTGGGGACAAGCGAAGTATAAACTTGGGGGAGTTGATACGCCCAATTTGCATCACCATTCTATATCATAATTTACCTCTATTCATTGATAATTGTCTTATTATGAGGTATTACTTATGGCTTTTCATCTGTTTATGCATGTTGGATGATTCTTGGAGGATGAGCTGCCGGAGTCTGGATTCTGATGGAAAAGAAGGCGTTTTGGTGCAATTTCGCGAAGATTAGAAAAATAGCAGAAAAATATGGAAACATATTATTTTACCGGAGGATGACTGGAGCCAGAAGGAGGAGGGAAGGGGGGCCACAGGGGGCCCACCCCCTAGGTGCGGGCCCATCTGAGGCCGCACCTAGGGCAGGTGTGGCCCGCCTGCCCGACTCCCGAATCTCCCCCTTCGCCTATAACTTCCCTTCTGAACCCTAATACACAGGGGGCAAAACAGATAGATTTGTGCCACCTCTGGGGGCGGAAAACATCGAGAGAGAAAGATCTCTTCGGTAGCCAGATTTCTGCCGGTGGAATTCCTTCCCAGAGAGGGGAGACCGTCGCCATCAACACCATCATCAAGCTAGGCTTCATCGGGATCAGCATCATCATCATCCACACCATCATCTCCATCAGCACCATCATCACCACTCCATCCCGCTATAACAATTGTGTTGTGTATTGCTATAGTTCGTAGGGGAAACTTTCCCAATGTTAATTACTATTGTAGTTGATGCTTGTGAGTGGAACCATTGGATTATTGTTTATGTTAAGATTGTTATCCATTACCATATCATCTTTGATCTTGATCCATATAATGTCTTGTGAGTAGTTCGTTGTGTTCTTGAGGACATGGGAGAAGTCATGTTGTTAGTAGTGAATCTGTGTTGAGTTATTATTCAATGGTTTAGTATTTAAGTTGTGGTGCTATTCTTCTAGTGGTGTCATGTGAACATCGATTACATGACACTTCACCATTTATAGGCCAAGGGGGATGCATTGTGTATTTGGCTACTAATCGCGGGGTTGCCGGAGTGACAGAAACATGAACCCCCGTTAGGACACCTTTGCACAAGGGAGTGTAGGATCTCAGAGTTTAAGGTTGTGGTTAGATTTATATCTTAATTACTTTCCCGTAGTTACGGATGTTTGCAGGGGATTTAATCACAAGTATGTATTAGTCCTAGGAAGGGCGGTACGTTAGCACAGGTCACCCACACAACACTTACAAACACCAAAGAAGAGTGCTCAGCTATTTGTAGCGAAAGAACTTGACAAAATTATCATGTGTCCTCGAGAACGTTTGGTCCTTATAAGTATTTCCACCGGCTTGTCCTTTGCTAAGAAAGTATTGGGCCACTTGCTCCGTTTGTTCGTTACTTCTGTTACTTGCTCTTTGTTTTGTTGCCTTGTCAGAAAACCACTAAAAATCCGTTTGCTAAGTATTCACAGGGATTTCCTGCTCCATACCACTATTCAGCACCTTCCACTCCTCGTTGGGATCGACACTCCTATTTATCGAAAATACTACGATACACCCCTATACTTGTGGGTCATCAAGACTATTTTATGGCGCCGTTGCCGGGGAGTGAAGTGCTATTGAAGAGTGGAACTGGTAAGGGAAACTTTTACTGTGAGTATTGCTTTTGTTACTACTTGTTACTTTATTTCCAATATGGATAACCCACTTGGTTTTCTGTTTGGGAAAACTACTACCACTTCTAGGGTAGTAGATGAACCACCTCCTGTTGAGATAGATCCTTTTAAGATACCTACAAGTATTGTTGACTGTGTTATGGATAATTATTATTTTGGGGATGGAACTGTCCATCCTAGTGATCACTTGCTTTTTATCCATGAATTATGAGGGTTGTTTAAGTGTGCAGGTATCACAACTAAACAGGTGAAGAAGAAGTTACTCTCCATATCCTTGAAAGGGAGAACTGAAGAATGGTATAAGCTGCTGAAGAATGGACAATACATGTAATGGGAGGAGATGGCATATCTCTTTTACTCTAAATTTTATCCTCCCAGTGAAATTCATAAGGATAGAAATCTTATATATAACTTTTGGCCTCTTGATGGAGAGAGTACAACTCAAGCTTGGGGGAGATTGAAGTTACTAATGCTTAAATATCCTATTCATGAACTCCCTAACAATATTATTCTCAATAACTTTTATGCTAGGCTTTCTCTTCATGATAAAGATTTACTAGATGCTTCTTGTGTTGGATCATTCACACGTATGAAGGAAGAAGCTAAATGGGATCTCTTAGATCGTATTCAAGATAACACTAAATCTTGGGAGAATGAAAAGGGAAGAAAGTCAGGTATAAACTATGATTATGAATGCATTAAATATTTTATGGGAACTGATGACTTCCATGGAATTATCAATGATTTTGGTCTTGATTCCCAAAGTATTGCCAACTAGTTTAAGTCCTTTGCCTCTTACATAGAAATTCCAAAGAAGAAGTGGAATAAGTACCATGCTCCTTATAAAGATGTTGTAATCATGTTCCTGTTAGAAGTACTCAAGTTTGTACTACTAATCATATTGTGCCTGAACCTCATGTTGAGAAAATGCCTTTTCCAGCTAAGGTAAGGGAGTATTCTATGATTATTAGTGCAAATAACAAAAGTACAAAGAAAACTATGGAGCCTGGTAAGCAATTAAACGTTGAACCTATGGTAGTTATTATGAAAGACATTATCACTAGAAATATAGGGGATGAGCATATTGTCTTCTGTGAAGACGCTTCTAATATTATTTCTCATCCTAGTAAGACTAGAAAAGCTAGTGTTCCTGTGCTTTGTGTTAAAATTGGTGGTCATTGCTACTATGGTTTATGTGATATTGGTGCTAGTTCTAGTGCTATTCCTTATGAGACTTACAGGGAAATTATGCATGAGATTGGTCCTTGTGAGACTGAGGACATTGATGTGGTTATTCACCTTGATAATAAGGAAACCATTTGCCTCATTGGCATTGTAAGAGATGTGGAGGTTCTCTGCGGTAAGATTAAATATCCTGCTGATTTTCTAGTGCTTAATTCAGCAGCTAGCAAAACTTGTCCTATCATTTTTGGTAGACCTTTCTTGAATACTCGTGGAGCTATTGTTTATTGTAAGAAGGAAAAAGTTTTAACTAAGTTTGATGGATATTCTTATGAGTTTAACTTTTCCAAATTTGCTAAATCTCCTTATGCAAATAGCTTGCCTAATAAAGATTTCAGGATGGAAAAACTTGCTTCTATTGATCCAGTCTATGACCTTGGACCTCTTTTTGATGACTGTTAGTATGCTTATTCTGATGATAAAGTTATTTCCAGAGATACCTATATTGTAAACTTTATTCAAAGTGCTACTTAAAGTTATTATGAGAGAGGGAAACATGGTTTTATGCATCTCAATGATGTTAAGTTTCCCCGTTTTATTTTGAAAGATTTGAAGTTGCACTTGTTTTATCTTCCTATGCTTGTGGCTTTTTGTTTCAACAACTCATTTTCTCATTATACCCCCATGCATAGGAAGTGGGATAGACTCAAGTGTGCTGGTTATTTGCTTCTTGATGCTCTCTTTCAATTTAAATATATATATCCTATGTGAGAATCTTTGAAAGTTTCAAGCCTAAGTTAAAGGCATTAAAGAAAAGTACTTGTTTGGAGATAACCCAAGAGTTTTATCGAGTCTCAGAAGTTATTACCTTAGTAATAACCTCTCCTTATCCTCTTTGTTTTGGTTTTTTTTGTGTCAATTCCAACTACTTTTGTGAAGTAGAAGAGTTGTGAAAAGTGGCTGTTCTGGGACAGTTTTTTGTGTTGTAGTCTAAAAATTCGTGAGGAAGCTCAGTACTTCGGATTGAGATGCATTTTTCTGAGCTTGTTCTCCAGGTTGTTACCCAACTTTAATTAGTTCTGCATGTTTTGATTTGAGCAACAGAAGCTCTTCGAAAATATCAATCTTTACCTGCTGGTCTGTTTTGACAGATTTCTGCCGTCATTTGCATTTGCCTCTTATAGAAGCTTTTGTATTGATGGGTTTTCATTTGAAGTGTGTACCAAAGGGATATTTTTTTTTTCTTACACTAATGTTGTCATTGAGTTTGTGCAAAGGTTTTGTATGAAGGAAATTTTCAAGAGAAAGAGAAGAGGAATTTGCAGAGTTCGTCTTTGACTAGGTAAAAGTGGTGAAAATGTATGTCTGAAACTCCAATATTTTTATATTTTTTATGTTTTTCATACATAAGGGAAGTTACGAGACGAAACTGAAGAGGAAACGGAGCCCGGGTGGACAAACCCACCCACGTGGCCCACTGCCGCTACCGAGGGGTTTCCTCCCTCGCTCTCCGCTTTGTTTCCATGTAAAAACCTTCCTTATGCCTTGAAACTTCGTAATATATAACCCCCCGGACCCCCCGAGGTTCGTGCATCGTGTTCTCGTTGTGTTTTCGTTTCAATCTGTTTCTGTTAGGAAATCTTCTCAAGTTTAGAGCGCCATGGCTTCCGCCGACGACAAAGGCAAGAAGCCCATGGAGATAAATTTGGAAGATCAAACCAGCGCAGGAGCAAGGGGAAGGAAACCTACTTTTGTAGGAGCGATTAACACCGCGGATGCTTTTTCTCGTCACATGCAGGGAATCATAGCCTTCGGTCCAGAACTTATATACTGCCCTGAGGTAGCAGAAGCCCTTCGAACCACCAACGAGTTTTGCGATAAGTACCATGCTTTGAGGATGAAGGTGGATATGCTTCAAGAATAGAATAATAGGCTTCGTAAGCTGCTGGAAGATTTTATGACCCATGACAAGAAAACTCCACCACCACCAAGGGAGTAATTCACTATCAGTTTTTGCATCCCCTTGGCTTGTTCCAAGCTTGGGGGAGTGTCGCGGTATCAGCACCACTATCTTTCATGTTTTACCTTTTTAGTGGATTCATATATGTGGTAGAGAAGTTATATTATAGTTTTGTTTGCATGTGGAAGTATCTCTCCTTTAGTTGATTATCTATGTATTCCTTGGTGTGAGTGCCTTTATTGAATATTAATGAGAAGTCTCATCTTTTATTTTTTGCACTTCTTATTTTAGTTTGCAATCTCTATTATATGATGGATCTTGTTGATCAGTATGGGCATCAATTTGGGGGCATCAAGTGGATCTAAATTGGTTTTGGCAAACCGAGTTCTGGTCAGTAGAAACAATTTTTGAGGTTTGAAAGAAAAATAGAAAGAAAAAGCTTACACGTATTTGGTATCATTTGTTTTTTTCATGTTGGCTCATAAGTTTAGTATTCTTTATTTAAGATCTTTTGTGTCTTCAAGGAAGCTTGCATGTTTGGCTTTATTACTTGTATGTTTGCTTGTTTCTTTCAACTCTCTTGCTTGCTACCCAGCCTTGCTAGCCAAAAGCCTGGTTTGAGAAGGCATACTTCTCATGTTTCCAAACTCCTTTAAACCAAACTTTTGCCACTTGTGTCCACCATATCTACCTAGTAGCACTTTTACTATTCCAAGCAAATTCTCAAGCTTCATCTACCTTTCAAATTAAAAAGTATTTTGTTATGTGAAAACTAGTTAGTAAAGATCTCACGAACTTGATGGCACACCTTATTTCCTGCCCCTAATAAACTTGAACCATTGTGGACATCGAAGTTGTATATGCTTGCATCTATACGTTGGGATTAGCATAACCGTGTTGTCATGCGTAACGTTTTCAACATAGCACTTGTACTCTATACATCGTTGATATCATGCTCTTTTGTCTATGGATGTTACCGGTGTGAGATGAAGTGGGAACTTGTAAGTCCATGGAGTTTGTATTCTGTGTTAGAGAAACGCCTGGGCCGCTAGCCTAAGCCATGCCTAATCATGGTGGAAACTTGCAGCATCACCATAGTGAGCTATCTATGAAGCATCCTCAATAAAAATCTATGCTTATGGTAAATAAAAAGATTGCTGAGATGCTCATTGTCTGCTTGCCTTGTCATTTTGGTTATGGGAAAGCTCCTGTACCATGTGCAAGGGGTACCCCGTTGGTGGTTCTCAATGATATGCAAATACTTATAGTGACAAGAACTTGCCTAGGCCCTAAGTTGAGTATCCATGAGGAGTGGCCCTCATATTCAAGGGACATGAGATTGCCAACTTATATTTCGTCAAGCATATACTCCATCTTTGTTCACTTTAACCATAACCATCTCAAGATGCTTATAATAGGGGTAATGAGGGCACAAATCTAGTAAGTACCATAATCTTTTGGAAGCTCTTTATGACTTGTAATCCCTGCTTCCCTCTATGAAGGGACCTTTCTCCCACTTCCAAGTTGAGTCAGTAAACCTATTTCCTCTCTATCTTAAGTAAGCATTTGAGTTGTTGTGTTTCAAGCATTCATATGGTGATTTATTCAATCATGTTCTTTATTTTCTTTGTTTGCACAAAACTCTTATCTATTGAGTATTACTTTGAAAGCCTTCACTTGTGAAAAACCTTTTTGAGCAAAGAGTGCTCCTGTTTTGAAACTTCTAGAAAAAAGCTTGTTGTGAAACTGTTTTCCAGGTGTTATTTGACCAAGAACAAGTTTGCCAATTCCAATTATGATTTATCTTTATGCATCTCTACTGTGACTGATGTGCTTGGTTGCAAGCTAAGTTATATAATGGTGGGTTGCTTTCTTCTATGAGTTGTGCAATGGTAAGTGTGATGCTTCTTGTTCATATTCTTTTATCGACACTTCACTCCATAAACCTGTGGACATGTTTACTGTGCTCAATATTCGCTTGGGGACAAGCGAAGTCTAAGCTTGGGGAGTTGATACGCCCAATTTGCATCACCATTCTATATCATAATTTACCTCTATTCATTGATATTTGTCTTATTATGAGGTATTACATATGGCTTTTTATCTGTTTATGCATGTTGGATGATTCTTGGAGGATGAGCTGCCAGAGTCTGGATTCTGATGGAAAAGAAGGCGTTTCGGTGCAATTTCGCGAAGATCAGAAAAATAGCAGAAAAATATGGAAACATATTATTTTACTAGAGGATGACTGGAGCCAGAAGGAGGAGCGAAGGGGGCCGCAAGGGGCCCACACCCCATAGGCGCGGTCCCACCTGAGGCCGCGCCTAGGAAGGTGTGGCCCACCTGCCCGGCTCCCGACTCTCCCCCTTCGCCTATAACTTCCCTTCGGAACCCTAATACACAGGGCAACGATAGATTCCGCCTCCTCGGGGGCGAAAACACCGAGAGAAAGATCTCTCCGGCAGATTCTTGGGAGATTTCCTTCTCGAAGAGTGGATACCGTCGCCATCAACACCATCATCAAGCTAGGCTTCATCGGGATCAGCATCATCGTCATCCACACCATCATCTCCATCAGACCATCATCACCACTCCATCCCACTGTAACAATTGTTTTGTATATTGCTATAGTTCGTAGGGGAAACTTTCCTGGTGTTAATTACTATTGTAGTTGATGCTTGTGAGTGGAACCATTGGATTATTGTTTATGTTCGGATTGTTATCCATTACCATATCATCTTTGATCTTGATCCATATGATGTCTTGTGAGTAGTTCGTTGTGTTTCTTGAGGACATGGGAGAAGTCATGTTGCTAGTAGTGAATCTGTGTTGAGTTATTATTCAATGGTTTAGTATTTAAGTTGTGGTGTTATTCTTCTAGTGGTGCCATGTGAACGTCGACTACATGACACTTCACCATTTATGGGCCTAGGGGGATGCATTGTGTATTTGGCTACTAATCGCGGGGTTGCCGAAGTGACAGAAACCTGAACCCCCGTTAGGACACCTTTGCACAAGGGAGTGTAGGATCTAAGAGTTTAAGGCTGTGGTTAGATTTATATCTTAATTACTTTATGTTTGCAGGGGGTTTAATCACAAGTATGTATTAGTCCTAGGAAGGGCAGTACGTTAGCGCGGGTTCACCCACACAACACTTACAAACACCAAAGAAGAGTACTCGATTATTTGTAGCGAAAGCACTTGATGTAATTCCCATGTGTCCTCGAGAACGCTTGGTCCTTATAAGTATTTCCACGGCTTGTCCTTTGCTAAGAAAGGATTGGGCCACTTGCTCGCTTTGTTCGTTACTTACATTACTTTCTCTTTGTTTTGTTGCCTTGTCGAAAACCACTAAAAATCCGTTTGCTAAGTATTCATAGGATTTCCCGCTCCATACCACTGTTTAGAACCTTTTTCTCCTCGTTGGGATCGACACTCCTATTTATAGAAAATACTACGATACACCCCCTATACTTGTGGGTCATCAAATCACTTCAGAGATATTGCAACCATCAAGATCAAAATCAAACTTAGCATAACGGGTAGTACACTTATTGGGTTTAGGCATAGTTGTAGGAGGAATGGGGGCTTCTTTTGGTTTGGTAGCATCCATATTGGTGGTGGTAATAGTACAAACACTATTGTTTCTAGCAATTTCAGCTTCTGTTTCCCACTTAGCATGTAATTTAGCTAACAATCTAACATTTTCATCAATAGTAACTTGTATGGCATGAGTAGCAGCAAAGGTACTTTCCAAGGTTTCGTTTAGCACCATTTTATTAATCAAAGAGGATTGTGCTTCAGATAAAGATGAATTGTTTTTCTCAACATTCAAAAGCTTTTCCTCCACAGTTTTGTTGAAAGTGGTTTGTTTACTAATAAAGTCTTTAAGAATGACTTCAAGTTCGGAGGGAGCACTTCTAGTATTGTTGTAGGAATTTCCATAAGTATTGCCATTATTAGGAGGAAAAGGCCTATAATTATTGTACCAAAATTATTCCTATAGGCATTGTTGTTGAAATTGTTATTTCTAATGAAGTTCACATCAACTTTCTCTTCTTGAGCAACCAAAGATGTTAAGGGAACATTATTTGGATCAATATGAGCTTTCACATTAACAAGCATATCCATAATAACATCAATTTTATCACTCAAAGAGGAGGTTTCTTCAATAGAATTTACCTTCTTACCATGTGGAACTCTCTCAGTGTGCCATTCAGAATAGTTGACCATCATATTATCAAGGAGCTTTGTTGCAGTACCCAAGGTAATGGTCATAAAGGTACCTCCAACAGCAGAATCCAATATATTTATTAAAGATAAGTTTAACCCTGCATAAAAAGTCTGGATAATCATCCAAGCAGTCAGTCCATGAGTGGGACAATTCTTTACCAAAGATTTCATTCTTTCCCAAGCTTGAGCAACATGTTCATTATCAAGTTGTTCAAATTTCATTATTTCACTTCTCATAGATATAATCTTAGAAGGAGGATAGTATTTTCAAATAAAAGCATATTTGCACTTAATCAAATAATCAATACTATTTCTAGGCAAGGATAGCAACCATTCTTTAGCTTTTCCTCTTAAGGAGAAAGGAAACAACTTGAGCTTAATAATATCTCCATCTACATCCTTATACTTTTGCATCTCACAAAGTTCAACAAAGTTATTGAGGTGGCAAGATCATGATCGAACTAGCACTAAAAATTGCTCTTTCATCACAAGATTCAACAAAGCAAGCTTAATTTCATAATGTAGCATCGAGAGTGTGGAGCAATAGGTGTACTCAGGAAATCATTGTTGTTTGTGCTAGTGAAGTAACGCAACTTGGTGTTCTTAGCAAAGTTCATTTTTGCAAAGGTGGAGCAAGCCAACAGCAGCAACAACTAGAGTAGGAACTATTTTTTGTGTGTTTTTGATAAGAAAAATCAAACCAAACGAAACTATTTTTTTTGTATTTTTTGACAAAAAGAAGCAAGAAAAACAAAGCAAAAGAAACTAAGCAAAAAACAAAGTAAAGAGAAAGGTTGTGAAGGACTCCCCTTCTGAAGCCGTCCTTAACTCCGGCAACGGCGCCAGAAAACGTCTTGATGCGGCTCAGATCACTATAGAGCTTCGTTGGGAAACCCCAAGAGGAAGGTATGATGAGCACATCAATAAGTCTTCCCTCAGTAATAAACCAAGGTTATTGAACCAGTAGGAGGAAGGAAACGACCCCAAGGTGTTGCTAACAACTTGGAACCTGCACAACACAAACTCAAGACTTTGCCCAAATGAATAACAAGGTTGATCTCACCGGTTTGCTGAAAACAAAGGATTAAACGTATGGTGTGGAAGGTAATGGTAGCTTGCAGAAAGTAAACAGTAACAGTGGATGATGTATCAATGGTAAAGATTGGACTAGGGTCCACAGTTCACTAGAGGTGTTCTCCTTAAGATAAACAACATAACATGCTGGGTAAACAAATTACAGCGGGGCAATTGACAGGACTGAGCAAGGCATAACAATGCAATACTAGACATTCATGATCCTATGAGATTTGATTGGGAATTACAACAATATACATAGACCGCCATCCAACTGCATGTATGACTAGTAATACACCTTCAGTTTATCATCCGAACCCCCTCAAGTATTAAGTTGCAAGCAACAGATAACTGCTTGAAGCAATGTGTGTAAAGTAAACAATACAATTGTTCTATGAACAAGATATTGTTGTTTTCTCCCTAGTAGAAATAGCACATCTACAACCTTAGAGATTTATATCACTTCCCCAGATTCAATAGAGGCATGAACACACTATCGAGCATAAATACTCCCTCTTGGAGTCACTAGCATCTACTTGGCCAAGATAGCTACTAGAAACGGAGAGCATGCAAGACCTCAAACAACATGTACATGATAGAATCAACAAGATAGAGTCATTAATAAATCTGACATAGTAATCTCAATATCCATCGGATCCCTGTAAACACAACATGCATGATTACAAATAGATGATCTTAATCATGAATAGAGCTCACAAGATCTAAACATGGTATCACAAAGGAGGAGAAACAACCATCTAGCTACTATATGGACCCATAGTCCAAGGTGGAACTACTCACGCATCATACCCAACGCTGGCATGGTGATGAAGAAGGCCTCCAGGATGATCTCTCCCCTCCGGCAGGGTGTCGCGAAGAGCTTCAGATTCCCCCACGATCTGGGGACGATGGTGGCGGCGGCTACGGACTGTTTCGCGGAGATCTGATCAGGTACTTAGGGTTTTGGCATTGAGGTGACTTTATAGGCGAAGGGGCAAGGCAGGAGGGCGGCCAGGGGGCCCACACCCTGCCCAGGCACGGCCTAGGTTGGGCCCGCGCGTGGGGGGGGGTGTGGCCACCTTGTGGCTCCCCTCTGGTCGCCCTTTGGTCTCTGTGTTCTCCTCGGTGAAATATTGACTTTGGCTTTTGTCCCGTCCAATTCCAAGAATATTTCTTTACTAGCTTTTCTGAAACCAAAAATAGCAGAAAACATGCAACTGACACTGTGGCAACTTGTTAATAGGTTAGTTCCAGAAAATGTATAAAAATACCTCAAATTGTAGACAAATCATAGAAAAGTGGATACTGAACAAGCATAGAACATCAAAAATTATAGATACGTTTACGACGTATCATAGACGTTGGTAATTTTCTCTATATATTTCATCAAATTTTGAATTTGTTAACTTTGACAAAAAATATATTTGCGTTCTAGTTTGGGATATATATATATAGAGGGAGTAGTACTATAACAAAGAATATGGCTCAAAATGGAGGAGGGAAACCAAAGAACAAGAGGGCACCAGCGAGGAAGAGTTGAAGGCGGCACGATGTCGGAGAATTTCATAATGGGTTTCTGACATGAGGTACTAGTATTATAACTTTTACCGCGTATACACTCTACACGCAAAACAAATTTGTTTTTTCTCTCTTATTCGCTGCCTCTCTCACCATGCATATCTCCACGGCAACCGCGCACGCACCGGTTGCCTGATCTCTCCCTCGTCCATAGCCAGACGTTGCGCTATGACGAATGCAGTGCACAAATCGTCTGTAGATAGTTTTGAAATAAAGATATCGATCCCACACGGAGAGGGAGTTCTGAAGTCTAATAACTCTTGAATTAAATACTGAAATAGTAATGCTAAATAACGTTCTAAGTAACAAGATAAAATACGAGTGTTGTGTAAAAACGTGGTTTTGGGTTTTTGTATAAGAGAAAAATAAGTAAATTAAAACAAACTGAATACAGAAAGTAAGTATCGCGTATGTAAAAGAGATGTGAAACTGAAATGGTAAAAATCGTTCTTAGGGAGTAGTGAATACACCTCTAGCATTATAAAGGTTTAAGGTAAAGATTATTATCATCAAAATTTTCAACTATGTATGTGTGGGAGGAACTCCTTAATTAGACAAATAGGCAGCAACGGCTACTCACATCATCCTCATAACCATAGTAGACAACAATCAACATCAATTAAATTACTGCGCTATTAAGGGACTTGATCCTTAAGACGTATCCCATGGCATGGATAGTGTTCCGTGAGTTCCCTCGGTTCCCAAATTGATACGTAAGGAGTGCCAACAACTTTATAGTCACTATAAGTGCTAACATACCTCCGTCTACCAACAAGTAGTCCCCTCCATCAAGTCCCCACAAGAGGCAAATATTGAGAGGTCGACTTCTCCCAACATCAAGATAAAGACAATCTAACACATGGTCACAGCGATGAATATCATAATAAACTTTATCGTATTTCAATCTCGTGCTAGGGTTTCTCCATCTTCCCAAGAGCTAATGATCTACTCAGACATGGAGGCAATCGATATCATGGCAATAACAATGGAATCTATCATAGATGAATAGTTCTTGTATAAATCTCCAAAGAGTATGGAAATTATAACAAGATCTAGACAAGATGTAGATGGAGATGGTGGTGATGCAGCTGTTGATGATTTAGATCGATGCCTTAGCCTCTGTAGCACCCCAGAAAATCCACTACTAGAAAATCGCCTGTTGTTTACTACTTTATGCATCATCATGACATCATGCATCTTTTAACCTAAAACTATTTCTCTAGAAGCCTCTATTTGTTTTATAAATATCCCCGTCTTTTATTTCAAATCAAACCCTCGGTTTGCCTGGATCTTTTGTTTGCCTAAACTATTTTACCAAAAGAATATTTAAAACTAAATAAAATAAATAAAACTATTTTTGTTAGTAGGGGAGGCAGCCCAGTCGGATAAGCCCAAGGCCCAGCCAACAGGCCACCTACAACCCACTAGACCAAACCCTAGCCTAATCCTAACCCTAACCAGATCCTACCCTATTTCCCCTCACCCATGTCCACCCCCCGCCACCCTCCAACACTCTCACTGACCGAGCTCACGCAGCAGCCCTATTGTGCGCCCCGTTTTCCTACTGCTGACTACTAGCCCGAAAAACCCCGCTTGTTCTCTGGCCCCACCCCGCAATGAGCCTTGTCCACTCCCTCTCATCGACCGGGCCAGGTCAACCCGGACCTGCACCCCATCCCCGCTTCTGAACCACGCCGCAACCCACGCGAGGCCTCCTCTTCCACTCGATCCCCTCACCAACCCCCGTCATCCTTCTCTGTGCTGCGCCGCCCGGGCCGCCCGCCGCTCGTCCCCTTCCGCTAGGCCGTGACCGGCCGCTATCGGCCCCTCCTCTCTAACGCCTTGCAGCGCGGCCTCGCCTCCTTTCTCGCCACCTGCTCTCTGTCGAGGCCATCTTCTGAGCACCTCCCTCGCCAGGGCCTCCTTCCGCCATCTTGGCCGCTTCCCCTGGGGCTCCAATCGATGTTGCCACGCGATTCCCTGCCTCGCAGCTCTAGCCCGCTCCCGTCCGTGAAGCCGTCGCCCGCTCGGCCTCCTCCCCGCATTTGTTGTCGGCCACCACCTCTCCTTCCTCTCTGCCAGCCGCCCTTGCTCGCATCACCATTGCCTCTCCATTCGCCGTCGTTGAGCCTCGCCTCACCTAACGCCATCTTCCTCGCCGCCTCCACGCCGTCGGCTTTGGTTTCCTCCATGATGTGTCCCTGTTGTTTTGGGTCAGCAGTTGCCACGATGGTGGGTGTTTGATGTATGTATGAATGAGACATGGCCTTGCAGAATTGATGTATTGTGTCCTGTTGCCCGTGCTATGTTGTCCTCAATAAAAATCTATGCTTATGGTAAATAAAAAGATTGCTGAGATGCTCATTGTCTGCTTGCCTTGTCATTTTGGTTATGGGAAAGCTCCTGTACCATGTGCAAGGGGTACCCCGTTGGTGGTTCTCAATGATATGCAAATACTTATAGTGACAAGAACTTGCCTAGGCCCTAAGTTGAGTATCCATGAGGAGTGGCCCTCATATTCAAGGGACATGAGATTGCCAACTTATATTTCGTCAAGCATATACTCCATCTTTGTTCACTTTAACCATAACCATCTCAAGATGCTTATAATAGGGGTAATGAGGGCACAAATCTAGTAAGTACCATAATCTTTTGGAAGCTCTTTATGACTTGTAATCCCTGCTTCCCTCTATGAAGGGACCTTTCTCCCACTTCCAAGTTGAGTCAGTAAACCTATTTCCTCTCTATCTTAAGTAAGCATTTGAGTTGTTGTGTTTCAAGCATTCATATGGTGATTTATTCAATCATGTTCTTTATTTTCTTTGTTTGCACAAAACTCTTATCTATTGAGTATTACTTTGAAAGCCTTCACTTGTGAAAAACCTTTTTGAGCAAAGAGTGCTCTGTTTTGAAACTTCTAGAAAAAGCTTGTTGTGAAACTGTTTTCCGGTGTTATTTGACCAAGAACAAGTTTGCCAATTCCAATTATGATTTATCTTTATGCATCTCTACTGTGACTGATGTGCTTGGTTGCAAGCTAAGTTATATAATGGTGGGTTGCTTTCTTCTATGAGTTGTGCAATGGTAAGTGTGATGCTTCTTGTTCATATTATTTTATCGACACTTCACTCCATAAACCTGGACATGTTCTTGTGCTCAATATTCGCTAGGGACAAGCGAAGTCTAAGCTTGGGAGTTGATCGCCCAATTTGCATCACCATTCTATATCATAATTTACCTCTATTCATTGATATTTGTCTTATTATGAGGTATTACATATGGCTTTTTATCTGTTTATGCATGTTGGATGATTCTTGGAGGATGAGCTGCCAGAGTCTGGATTCTGATGGAAAAGAAGGCGTTTCGGTGCAATTTCGCGAAGATCAGAAAAATAGCAGAAAAATATGGAAACATATTATTTTACTAGAGGATGACTGGAGCCAGAAGGAGGAGCGAAGGGGGCCGCAAGGGGCCCACACCCCATAGGCGCGGTCCCACCTGAGGCCGCGCCTAGGAAGGTGTGGCCCACCTGCCCGGCTCCCGACTCTCCCCCTTCGCCTATAACTTCCCTTCGGAACCCTAATACACAGGGGGCAACGACAGATAGATTCCCGCCTCCTCTGGGGGGCAGAAAACACCGAGAGAGAAAGATCTCTCCGGCAGCCAGATTTCTGCTGGGAGAATTCCTTCCCGAAGAGGGGAGACCGTCGCCATCAACACCATCATCAAGCTAGGCTTCATCGGGATCAGCATCATCGTCATCCACACCATCATCTCCATCAGCACCATCATCACCACTCCATCCCGCTGTAACAATTGTTTTGTATATTGCTATAGTTCGTAGGGGAAACTTTCCTGGTGTTAATTACTATTGTAGTTGATGCTTGTGAGTGGAACCATTGGATTATTGTTTATGTTCGGATTGTTATCCATTACCATATCATCTTTGATCTTGATCCATATGATGTCTTGTGAGTAGTTCGTTGTGTTTCTTGAGGACATGGGAGAAGTCATGTTGCTAGTAGTGAATCTGTGTTGAGTTATTATTCAATGGTTTAGTATTTAAGTTGTGGTGTTATTCTTCTAGTGGTGCCATGTGAACGTCGACTACATGACACTTCACCATTTATGGGCCTAGGGGGATGCATTGTGTATTTGGCTACTAATCGCGGGGTTGCCGAAGTGACAGAAACCTGAACCCCCGTTAGGACACCTTTGCACAAGGGAGTGTAGGATCTAAGAGTTTAAGGCTGTGGTTAGATTTATATCTTAATTACTTTATGTTTGCAGGGGGTTTAATCACAAGTATGTATTAGTCCTAGGAAGGGCAGTACGTTAGCGCGGGTTCACCCACACAACACTTACAAACACCAAAGAAGAGTACTCAGTTATTTGTAGCGAAAGCACTTGACAGAATTCCCATGTGTCCTCGAGAACGCTTGGTCCTTATAAGTATTTCCACCGGCTTGTCCTTTGCTAAGAAAGGATTGGGCCACTTGCTCTGTTTGTTCGTTACTTCTGTTACTTTCTCTTTGTTTTGTTGCCTTGTCAGAAAACCACTAAAAATCCGTTTGCTAAGTATTCATAGGGATTTCCCGCTCCATACCACTGTTTAGAACCTTTTTCTCCTCGTTGGGATCGACACTCCTATTTATAGAAAATACTACGATACACCCCCTATACTTGTGGGTCATCAAATCACTTCAGAGATATTGCAACCATCAAGATCAAAATCAAACTTAGCATAACGGGTAGTACACTTATTGGGTTTAGGCATAGTTGTAGGAGGAATGGGGGCTTCTTTTGGTTTGGTAGCATCCATATTGGTGGTGGTAATAGTACAAACACTATTGTTTCTAGCAATTTCAGCTTCTGTTTCCCACTTAGCATGTAATTTAGCTAACAATCTAACATTTTCATCAATAGTAACTTGTATGGCATGAGTAGCAGCAAAGGTACTTTCCAAGGTTTCAGGTTTAGCAGCCATTTTATTAATCAAAGAGGATTGTGCTTCAGATAAAGATGAATTGTTTTTCTCAACATTCAAAAGCTTTTCCTCCACAGTTTTGTTGAAAGTGGTTTGTTTACTAATAAAGTCTTTAAGAATGACTTCAAGTTCGGAGGGAGCACTTCTAGTATTGTTGTAGGAATTTCCATAAGTATTGCCATTATTAGGAGGAAAAGGCCTATAATTATTGTACCAAAATTATTCCTATAGGCATTGTTGTTGAAATTGTTATTTCTAATGAAGTTCACATCAACTTTCTCTTCTTGAGCAACCAAAGATGTTAAGGGAACATTATTTGGATCAATATGAGCTTTCACATTAACAAGCATATCCATAATAACATCAATTTTATCACTCAAAGAGGAGGTTTCTTCAATAGAATTTACCTTCTTACCATGTGGAACTCTCTCAGTGTGCCATTCAGAATAGTTGACCATCATATTATCAAGGAGCTTTGTTGCAGCACCCAAGGTAATGGTCATAAAGGTACCTCCAACAGCAGAATCCAATATATTTATTAAAGATAAGTTTAACCCTGCATAAAAAGTCTGGATAATCATCCAAGCAGTCAGTCCATGAGTGGGACAATTCTTTACCAAAGATTTCATTCTTTCCCAAGCTTGAGCAACATGTTCATTATCAAGTTGTTCAAATTTCATTATTTCACTTCTCATAGATATAATCTTAGAAGGAGGATAGTATTTTCAAATAAAAGCATATTTGCACTTAATCAAATAATCAATACTATTTCTAGGCAAGGATAGCAACCATTCTTTAGCTTTTCCTCTTAAGGAGAAAGGAAACAACTTGAGCTTAATAATATCTCCATCTACATCCTTATACTTTTGCATCTCACAAAGTTCAACAAAGTTATTGAGGTGGGCAGCATCATGATCAGAACTAGCACCAGAAAATTGCTCTTTCATCACAAGATTCAACAAAGCAAGCTTAATTTCATAACAGGTAGCATCAGGAGCAGGTGGAGCAATAGGTGTACTCAGGAAATCATTGTTGTTTGTGCTAGTGAAGTAACGCAACTTGGTGTTCTTAGCAAAGTTCATTTTTGCAAAGGTGGAGCAAGCCAACAGCAGCAACAACTAGAGTAGGAACTATTTTTTGTGTGTTTTTGATAAGAAAAATCAAACCAAACGAAACTATTTTTTTTGTATTTTTTGACAAAAAGAAGCAAGAAAAACAAAGCAAAAGAAACTAAGCAAAAAACAAAGTAAAGAGAAAGGTTGTGAAGGACTCCTTAAAGCCGTCCTTAACTCAAGACAGCGCGTAAAAAACGTCTTGATGCGGCTCAGATCACTATAGAGCTTCGTTGGGAAACCCCAAGAGGAAGGTATGATGAGCACATCAATAAGTCTTCCCTCAGTAATAAACCAAGGTTATTGAACCAGTAGGAGGAAGGAAACGACCCCAAGGTGTTGCTAACAACTTGGAACCTGCACAACACAAACTCAAGACTTTGCCCAAATGAATAACAAGGTTGATCTCACCGGTTTGCTGAAAACAAAGGATTAAACGTATGGTGTGGAAGGTAATGGTAGCTTGCAGAAAGTAAACAGTAATAGTGGAGGATGTATCAATGATAAAGATTGGACCGGGGTCCACAGTTCACTAGAAGTGTTCTCCTTAAGATAAACAACATAACATGCTAGGTAAACAAATTACAGCGGGGCAATTGACAGGACAGAGCAAGGCATAACAATGCAATACTAGCCATTCATGATCCTATGAAATTTGATTGGTAATTACAATAATATACATAGACCGCCATCCAAATGCATATATGACTAGTAATCCACCTTCAGTTTATCATCCGAACCCCCTCAAGTATTAAGTTGCAAGCAACAGATAACTGCTTGAAGCAATGTGTGTAAAGTAAACAATACAATTGTTCTATGAACAAGATATTGTTGTTTTCTCCCTAGTAGAAATAGCACATCTACAACCTTAGAGATTTATATCACTTCCCCAGATTCAATAGAGGCATGAACACACTATCGAGCATAAATACTCCCTCTTGGAGTCACTAGCATCTACTTGGCCAAGATAGCTACTAGAAACGGAGAGCATGCAAGACCTCAAACAACACAGACATGATAGAATCAACAAGATAGAGTCATTAATCAATCTGACATAGTAATCTCAATATCCATCGGATCCCTGCAAACACAACATGCATGATTACAAATAGATGATCTTAATCATGAATAGAGCTCACAAGATCTAAACATGGTATCACAAAGGAGGAGAAACAACCATCTAGCTACTATATGGACCCATAGTCCAAGGTGGAACTACTCACGCATCATACCCAACGCTGGCATGGTGATGAAGAAGGCCTCCAGGATGATCTCTCCCCTCCGGCAGGGTGTCGCGAAGAGCTTCAGATTCCCCCACGATCTAGGTACGATGGTGGCGGTGGCTACGGACTGTTTCATGGAGATCTGATCGGGTAATTAGGGTTTTCGCATCGGGAGGCTTTTATAGGCGAAGAGGCGAGGCAGGACGGCGGCCAGGGGGGCCACACCCTCCCTAGGCGTGCCCCAGGGTAGGTCTGCGCGTGGGGGGTGGCCACCCTGTGGCTCCCCTCCGGTCGCCCTTTGGTCTCTGTGTTCTCCTCGGTGAAATATTGAGTTTTGGCTTTTGCCCCGTCCAATTCCGATAATATTTCCTTACTAGCTTTTCTAAAACCAAAAATAGCAGAAAACATGCAACTGACACTGTGGCAACTTGTTAATAGGTTAGTTCCAGAAAATGTATAAAAATACCTCAAATTGTAGACAAATCATAGAAAAGTGGATACTGAACAAGCATAGAACATCAAAAATTATAGATACGTTTACGACGTATCATAGACGTTGGTAATTTTCTCTATATATTTCATCAAATTTTGAATTTGTTAACTTTGACAAAAAATATATTTGCGTTCTAGTTTGGGATATATATATATAGAGGGAGTAGTACTATAACAAAGAATATGGCTCAAAATGGAGGAGGGAAACCAAAGAACAAGAGGGCACCAGCGAGGAAGAGTTGAAGGCGGCACGATGTCGGAGAATTTCATAATGGGTTTCTGACATGAGGTACTAGTATTATAACTTTTACCGCGTATACACTCTACACGCAAAACAAATTTGTTTTTTCTCTCTTATTCGCTGCCTCTCTCACCATGCATATCTCCACGGCAATCAGCAAGACGCAGTTGCTGATCTCTCCATACCCATAGCCAGACGTTGCGCTATGACGAATGCAGTGCACAAATCGTCTGTAGATAGTTTTGAAATAAAGATATCGATCCCACACGGAGAGGGAGTTCTGAAGTCTAATAACTCTTGAATTAAATACTGAAATAGTAATGCTAAATAACGTTCTAAGTAACAAGATAAAATACGAGTGTTGTGTAAAAACGTGGTTTTGGGTTTTTGTATAAGAGAAAAATAAGTAAATTAAAACAAACTGAATACAGAAAGTAAGTATCGCGTATGTAAAAGAGATGTGAAACTGAAATGGTAAAAATCGTTCTTAGGGAGTAGTGAATACACCTCTAGCATTATAAAGGTTTAAGGTAAAGATTATTATCATCAAAATTTTCAACTATGTATGTGTGGGAGGAACTCCTTAATTAGACAACAAATAGGCAGCAACGGCTACTCACATCATCCTCATAACCATAGTAGACAACAATCAACATCAATTAAATTACTGCGCTATTAAGGGACTTGATCCTTAAGACGTATCCCATGGCATGGATAGTGTTCCGTGAGTTCCCTCGGTTCCCAAATTGATACGTAAGGAGTGCCAACAACTTTATAGTCACTATAAGTGCTAACATACCTCCGTCTACCAACAAGTAGTCCCCTCCATCAAGTCCCCACAAGAGGCAAATATTGAGAGGTCGACTTCTCCCAACATCAAGATAAAGACAATCTAACACATGGTCACAGCGATGAATATCATAATAAACTTTATCGTATTTCAATCTCGTGCTAGGGTTTCTCCATCTTCCCAAGAGCTAATGATCTACTCAGACATGGAGGCAATCGATATCATGGCAATAACAATGGAATCTATCATAGATGAATAGTTCTTGTATAAATCTCCAAAGAGTATGGAAATTATAACAAGATCTAGACAAGATGTAGATGGAGATGGTGGTGATGCAGCTGTTGATGATTTAGATCGATGCCTTAGCCTCTGTAGCACCCCAGAAAATCCACTACTAGAAAATCGCCTGTTGTTTACTACTTTATGCATCATCATGACATCATGCATCTTTTAACCTAAAACTATTTCTCTAAAAGCCTCTATTTGTTTTATAAATATCCCTGTCTTTTATTTCAAATCAAACCCTCGGTTCGCCTGAATCTTTTGTTTGCCTAAACTATTTTACCAAAAGGATATTTAAAACTAAATAAAATAAATAAATCATTTTTGTTCGGGGAGGCAGCCCATGGATAGGCCCAAGGCCCAGCCAACAGGCCACCAACAACCCACTAGACCAAACCCTAGCCTAATCCTAACCCTAACCAGATCCTACCCTATTTCCCCTCACCCATGTCCACCCGCCGCCACCCTCCAACACTCTCACCGACTGAGCTCACGCAGCAGCCCTGTTGTGCGCCCCGTTTTCCTACTGCTGACTGCTAGCCCAAAAAACCCCGCTTGTTCTCTGGCCCCACCCTGTAGTGAGCCTTGTCCACTCCCTCTCATCGACCGGGCCAGGTCAACCCAGACCTGCACCCCATCCCCGCTTCTGAACCACGCCGCAACCCACGTGAGGCCTCCTCTTCCACTCGATCCCCTCACCAACCCCCGTCATCCTTCTACAGGTTGCGCCGCCGCCGCCGCCCGTCCTTAGGCCGTGACCGGCCGCTATCGGCCCCTCCTCTCTAACGCCTTGCAGCGCGGCCTCGCCTCCTTTCTCGCCACCTGCTCTCTGTCGAGGCCATCTTCTGAGCACCTCCCTCGCCAGGGCCTCCTTCCGCCATCTTGGCCGCTTCCCCTGGGGCTCCAATCGATGTTGCCACGCGATTCCCTGCCTCGCAGCTCTAGCCCGCTCCCGTCCGTGAAGCCGTCGCCCGCTCGGCCTCCTCCCCGCATTTGTTGTCGGCCACCACCTCTCCTTCCTCTCTGCCAGCCGCCCTTGCTCGCATCACCGCGGCCCCGCTGCCTCCACCGGCTGCGTTGAGCCTCGCCTCACCCAACGCCATCTTCCTCGCCGTCCCTGCACGTCGGCTTTGGTTTCCTCCATGATGTGTCCCTGTTGTTTTGGGTCAGCAGTTGCCACGATGGTGGGTGTTTGATGTATGTATGAATGAGACATGGCCTTGCAGAATTGATGTATTGTGTCCTGTTGCCCGTGCTATGTTGTCGCTGCTGCCAAGTATGCCACTATGTATTTGTTCCCGTCGACAAGATCTTCGTTGACGACAATACCTTCATGATTCGTCAAGTTCGTCTATCATCGGTGTCACTCGAAGACCGCACCAACGGGTAACCCAAGTTCTCCATCGACCACCGAAGTCCGGAACACGGAGGCGACGATGCCCTATCCCAAGATATCCTGCCCGGAAACCTCAAGTCCTTCACGGAACGTCGAGGCCCCCTTCACGGATCCGAAGCCCCGACCCCAAACCACATCGAACCAAGATCGTCGAGCCCCCTCTAATGTGTGACCCTAAGCCCCTATTTTTATAAATGATATATCCTGTTGCATATAAATTGTCATGCTCGCATCATATCATGTGGTTTGGGGACATTATGTCGATTCACCTAAAATAAATATAGAGACCATATGCGGGCGAATCTAATCTAATATTGACCCCATTTAAATTTGTGTAGTGAACCAAGTGCTATATTTTGCCTTGTTAATACAACATTTAAAATGCGGGGTATCTAAACAACATGAACCATCTAAATAAATGTCGGGGCCCCGGTTCCGTTTAATATTGCATAATCGCATCGCATCTTTGCCATGTCATACATCATACATGCATCATGCCCGATCTTCTGCCGTAGTATTAAATAGTGCATCCGTTCTTTCTTCTAGTGATTTGCTTCTTCACGGATTAGGACGATGATTTGATGCGAGTGTCGACCCGATCTTCGGATGAACTTTCGGCAATGTTTTCAGGCGAGCATTCTCCCCCTTTCTACCTATTTTACATTTCTAGTCTTTATTTCCTCCTGTTGATCTATTGCTATCTGTGTTGCGATACTCTAGTTTTCGTACCCGTGGTATCCCTTGCAGCCTTATATTGCCTTGGACACATCCTATTACTTGTTGTTTGATAGATAGTTAGACTTGCGTGTCGTAGTCACTTGCTCAAGTGCTGTTGCGTGTCGTCAAGTACCACAGTTGTTGGAAGACTGCCATATGCTTTATGTTGGAGATGATCATGGCTTTAATTTCAGTTTAACAACTAAAATTGAAAGTAGGTAAATAATGCAAAGGCACGGGTGGACAATAGATGTTATTTGGTTTTTAACCGTCCACTTGTGTCCCGTAGGACCCCGAGTACTTGATACCTGTTCTTTGAATATTCGCACTATCCGCATGTGGGACCATGAATCCCCCTAGCCAGAGCTTGAGTCATATATTATTTCTTGGGGCCACAAACTAGTTTGGGGCTTTATTACTATCATGTACTTATGCCATGCTTTATTGATTTATTTACGATTGCTGTAGAGCGCCTATACTGTTTAGGAATTGTGATACGTTTATGCGCTATCGACAAGCCCAGTCACACTTTCGGGTTCCCAGTCGTTTACAGCCGTTGACATAAACCTCTCGGTCCGTCTCGGAGCCAGCCAACTTCGTCGTGGGTAGCTTAGTGGGGTGGCCCCCTAAAATTTATATGAATCTTGCAATTGCTCTGTCGTGATGCCTCGTTGGGTTTTCATTTGGTTTTTTCCGAGGTTGATCGTGCGTGTGTTGCTATTTGTGCCCCCTGCAGGGTAAAACTTTCTGAAAGCCATGTCCACGGTTATGGACGACTTGGAGCACAGTATCTCTATCATAGACAACTATAACTAAAGTAGTGCTATAAATTTGACTTTATAATGACTAGTAATCGGCTTCACTATAATGGAATGGCTAAATAAAAGTGCCAACAATTGCTGGTTTGGGTTGTCACCTGTTACCATTGTATCTGACTAGTAAGTATTGCAACTACAACGGAATGGCTAAATAAAAGTACCAACAACTGCTGGGTTTTGGGATGCCTCATGCTACATGTATCTGACTAGTAAGTACTACAACTACAACAGAATGGTTAACTAAAACTGCCCACTGCTTATTATATCAGGATGACTCATGCTATGTATATCTGACTAGTAATTGCTGCAACTATAACGGAATGAATAAAACTACCAACTGTGTGAGTTCCTCGGTTGACTTCCTCGTTTGGTCTCGAGGGGGAAATACCAGGATGAGTATGCTTGATGATAGTTTCAGGTTGGATCTGAATAGGTCTTTCTTATCCCTATCTGATAGCCGCCAGTTGTTTTGAGTCTCTATAGGTTGTTTAGTGCATGTTGCGCTGCCGCTTCAGTCCACCATACCTATGTAGGCTAGGACCGCCGAATTCTATTCTCGCGTGTATTGGCTCAGTAGTGACCGCTCTCTTTTTCCTTTGCCCTTTGTCGGCACCCTCTTTTGTTTAAGCAGGTTTTAAGATCGACATCGTTAGAAGGGTTACCCTCCTGTCTTGGCCTGGACAGGGTTATGGACGCCATTGGTTATACTTCAGGGCTCTTAGCTCAATTTGCATCTTGTCCATACTCGGACGCTGTATCGTTTTAAAGGTGATTTGGATCTTTGTATTGTATATCTGTATTCTTGACTCATGGAGTCGTGTTGTATATATATGTTCTGTGGGTTCCATCGTGAACTATTGTGTAATGGTATTACTTTGTTTTCCACCCGCACGCAAGTGCTTGGTGGGCGCCTTTGAATCGTTTCTATGCGAGTTTGGCGGGAATCGCTAAAACTTGCATAGGGCCGATCTGAGGGTGTTACAGCCTCCCGGATTTGTGTAGGGTGAAGATGGATCTCCGGTGGATGAGTTCCCCCTCCATATCCCTTCCGGAGGTGAAGTTTCTACGATTTCTGGTCGTTCTGTATGTCGTCTCCCCGATCCAGTTGCACAGGGTGAAACTATTTGAGGAGGCGGTGGTGACGCCAACTATACGGCTGGAACTATACGGCCAGAAAATTTATTTCTGTCGTATAATTGATAGTTAAACCTTCTGTATGCTTCGATCGCTTCAGGTTTATTCTGGTGTTATTGATATTTCCCAAATTGGCGATTTACGTTGTTTTTTACTCCTTTTCGCTCCAATACAACTGGTCCAAGAATTTTGTCCATCGTATCCATCATCTGTCCTGATCCTGATAAAAATAGACATAAAAGATGCGTGCGAATGCCGTAAAATACCAAGATCCTACCACTACAGTGCAAAATAATAATATAAAACATGATGTAAATATGCACTCATCATGATACAAACGTGTGTCTTGGTACAACAGCTCTGTGAATCTGTCATGCTCGTCAGTTGTGTTGTTGTATAGAGGAAGGAACCACTTTGGGCCCTGGAGGAAAATATTAGTACAATTCAAACTTTTCTGGTTTGGAATTTTTTTACTTCCTTCCCAAACATGGGGAAAACTAAGGGTTAGGAAATATGGAGGATTGATGTGGCATGTGTCATTGAATCTTATAGGATTAAATACCATGGGAATTGGTACGAGTCGGTGTTTGATGGCAGTGTAGTAAAACCATAGGTTTTAGAAACATTACTATATTAGTACTAAGTTTCACGTGCCCTGCATATGAGAATTATATAATAGAAGCATGACATACCATTTTTTATATAAACTTATAATATGTGAGGCTCAAAAATTAATTATAATTTTGCTCCATAAAGTACCGGGTGTGTATTTGGTTCTTGTACTTTGTATCATGTAGAAATCAACCTATTAGCTACCTAATACTCGACATGCTCTAGAGAAATAATGAGGAAGATTTTAGAATTATCGAGAAGTGTGTTTTGAGTTTTATGCATAGGGTTCATTGTGCTAAATACTATCATTAGAATCTTATAGACGCTGCAATGGATAAAAGATCCAATGGTTTGCAATGTTGGGATTTTCTAGTCTTGATCCAATGGTGGTAAGATAAGATAATATTGTTATTTGAGTTTGGACTTTGAATCAGAAGTAGCCTAAATCACTAGCTAGCCATAGGGATTTTTCCAAAAAGGTCAAACCCAATGGATATTTTCCTTTGAAACGGACAAGGGAAGTTCCATAGGAAATAATACGAAAGGTTCTATTCCTACAAATAAAACAAGGTTCATAGGGAAAAACCTATAAAAACACAATCATATGAGAATCCTAAAAATCAAGCAAGCTATGTATATAATATGTATACCTCGCATATTATAAAATTAAGAAAAATATATAAAGTATCGATGTATATTTGGTTCTTTTAATTTTATATCATGTAAAATTCAACATTTATTAGCTACTACCTAATACTTGAAATTTTGGTAACCTGTCTAGCGAAATGATGGAGAAGATTCTACAATGATGAAGAAGTGTTTTTCAGGTTTGTGGATAGTGCCAAAGAATATCACAATAGAATCTTCTGGATGCTATGTAACGGAGAAGAGTTAGGATCCAACGATTGGCATGCATGTTGGGATTTGTGACTTTTGATCCAACGGTCAATTTTGAAAGTTATTAGTACACTATATAGTGGTAAGATAAGATAAGAAAGATAATAGGTAGGATAATAGTAAATCTCAAATAAATAATTATAATTTTGAGCCACATTCATAAAGTATCTGGTGTATATTTGGTGCTCGTACATTATATCATGTAGAAATCAACCTTTATTAGCTACATGCTAGTACTCAAAAATTCTGGCAACATGTTCTAGAGAATTAAAAAAGAAGATTCTATAATAATTAAGAAGTGTGTTTTAAAGTTTGTGCATAGCGTTTATTATGATAAATACTATCAATAGAATCTTATTGATGCCAGAATCGAAAAGAAGATCTAGCTTCTAGCAATGCTGGGATTTGCCGATCTTGATCCAACGGACAATGTTCAAATTTTTTTGTATACTATATAGTGGTAAGATTAGGTAGCTAATAAACGTTTGTTTCTACATGATATAAAGTTCAAGAACCAAATATAGACCCATTCTTCACAAACGTGGCTCCAATTTATAATTTTTTGATCTTCACCTATATTACAGTCTTATCTTATTATTTCCATCGTAGGGCTTGCATTTCACGGATGTAAGTAAGAAGGAACGGGAACCGTTCAGTCATATGAATCCACATAGTCAAAATATCAGAAAGCACCTAGATTCAGTTTTTTGCATTCGACCTGGGTTAAAACTATCATAGAAAATACAAAAACGACTTACCACGTGACACTAGTGCAGAGCCCCCCTTTAACTCCGGTTGGGAGGGCCCTCTAACAGCGGTTCCCCAACCGCTGTTGAGGGTTCGGTGTTAGAGGGGGGGCCCCTTTAACACCGGTTCCTATACGAACCGGTGTTAAAGGGTGGCGACGTGGGGCCGCAGGCCTCCTTCTTTAACACCGGTTCGTATCCGAACCGGTGTTAAAATTCTTCGCCATGGCGAGATTTAGGCTGCTCGCCAGAAAACGCCTAAATCTCCGCGCATTTCTGCCTGCTCGGCGATTTCTGCCGGGGGAGAGCGAGGAAATCGATCGAGCCGTATACTTATAAATCGTCATCGGTACATACGAGTACATGAATAATTAAGCAACTATTATTATACACAAACATCGCCATCGGCATACATCGCCATCGGCACATACATCGTCATCGTTCATTTTGGTGGATATCTAAAGAGTTCTCCGCCAGCGTGGCGACCTCATCAAGTATGAACCCGCCAATTCCTCTTGAATGGCCCGTATGCTCAAATGGTAGGAGTTGGTCCCGCATCCGTCGATCTGAATATATATGAAGAATGGGCCGTCAATATATATATAAGAATAAAACTCAACACAATTGATGGTAATAAAATAATGTTGTGGACTTTGTTTACTTACTCTAAGTTGTTCTAGTGCGGCTTGGCCTGTCGACATATCGTGTTGTAATGAATTCGCAAACATAGTACCCACATAAGTTATTGCCGTGTCCTTGATGCGCGACTTTACGAGAATAGAGAGTTCAATCAAAATAATAATCAATAAAGCATGATATAATGGAATTGGAAGCTAGCTAGTATTACTTACATTTTGGTCTACAAATTTTAGTTCTTACGACCATTCACCCACGGCCCTGCCGTGAACATTTTCCAAACCCGTCCGACAAAGAAAATGGATAAAGGAGTAATTACTTATTGTCACGAAAGTTGCCGATCTAGTGCGATAATATGATTGAAATTACCTCTGAGCATCTCTCTAAAGTCTGCCCATAGCTCTTTTTCTTTTAAGAACGAGTCCATGACAAGGACTTTTCTGAGTCGGGTTGAATGACTAGCGAATAAAGTGGAACCTACGCACATAACTCATCATCAGTTACACTTAACATCGAGTAAGCAAACAAAATGTGTACAAGAGAGAGGGTAAGACTCACGAGAAGTTGTAAGGCAATAGTATTTCTCTTTTGGTTTGTTGTCTCAAAAGACTTTAGCAAGTAATCTTTTGTTTGCCCGGGTTTGTCTCTTACCACTTCTTCATGAACTCTATTTGGGTCAACGAACCCAATGTCAAAAGGGCCTCCTTTCATGCATTCCATAACCTTTTTCCTGCATAATAGTATATACATATATGGTGAGCATATATATATACATGCAATTAATGAAATGAATGAGTTGAGATAAAATTACGTAAATAGTACTTACACACAATAAAGGCCGATGGATTTGTCGAGTTCCTTCGATTGAATAGAAAATGCAAGTCTTGAATGTTGAAGTCGATCCCGCTGCTCCGCACAAGAAAATCTCATCTCTTATATGCGCCGTGATCCATTCTTCTTTTCTCGTCTTGCAGAAATGAAGGTACCACTTGTGCAATTTTCGCATCTTTGTTGGTAGATTCTTGAGCTCCTCTTTCTTGACGAGATTCTTCCCATACTTCCATGGCTGTATGGGGTTGACATCGCATTTGGGCAAGTTGTCTCCCATGACGTTCAAGTATGCAATGTAAGTCATCCCCATCTCATTGGCCTTTCTTTGTAGCTCGCCTCGTAATCATCTACGGAGGAGCGTCCCGTTGTCAAACATTTGGAGCGAGGCGCATGATTGGTTTCCTGCTCTCCGAGCATGGGAACTGTTTTACAGGGTGCCTCACGATTGCTACTTAGTCTCCCACGGCGCCTTGCATCCGCCTTCAAAATCTGGCTCGTAGTCCGCACAAGTGGGTTTCAGGTTTCAAAAGATTTTTGTAAAACTTCTCCACCACCGCCGGATCTATTTTCCTTTGGCTCGGCCCGTCTAGGTGCAAAGAATTTCTTGACCTGTTCTCCGAGATCCTATTGGTCTCCTCGTCGCGATTCCACGGTAAACCGGCAATGGCTTGGCGGAAGGCTCAGGCGTAGTTTTTGAACTCTTTGGCGTACGGTTTCCTGGATTTCTTTGTGGCAGTGCTACCGATGCTCCTCGTGGCAGTGCTCTTCCGCCACGTGAGGAGATGGCTGAAGCCGGAGATGGCCGACGGCGGAGATGGCTGCCGCCACAGAGATGGGACAGGCGGAGATGGCTGCCACAGGAGATGGCCGACGGGCGGAGATGGCTGCCAAGCAGAGATGGCTGAAGCGGCTCGACTCGACGCTGCGGAGACGGGGGTGCAGTGACCTCAATTTGGAAGCACAATGTGTTCCTTCTTCCAAAGAATGGTTGTTTTCACTTCAAATTTGAGTTGAGTTTCCCTTCACCGTAGTAGCATGGTCAAGCTGCTTCCTCATATTCCTTCACAACCTCATCCACCCGACAATAGCATAGCCATCTGAATCGGTCGGCGTGGTAAGTTCCACCAGCTACAGGAGGTAAGGCATAGCCACCTTAATGGATAAGCCCATTAATCTTACATGCAGCTCAGTGTTCGCTCTCCGTGATCTCATCAACGGGTATCGAGGACCCGTCATTTCAGCGTTGGCTCACGTTCTCCGTGGAAGCCACACCGCTTTTCCGCGCAGAGTCCGGGCAGCGGCTTCCAATGCAGCTCTTCATACCGCTGAGATGGGCGGTAGCTTGATGGCTTCATGTGCATTCACTTGCGTCTGCAGCCGCAAGTGCATGTTCTATCTGTGTCATCCGATCTGACGCTTTTTTCTTTCTGCGCCGCCTGTAAGAGTCGCTCCGGTCGGCAAACCCATCCTTCCACGCCATACCCCGTGCCTCGTGCATGTCCAGTGTTCTTTTTTACCGATGGGCGTGTGAGCTGGTCATTCTCTCGCCGGGATGGAAGATCTGGATGTTTCCTCGTATGCCGTGATGAGTTGGTGAGGTTTGGCAAGGATGGTTGGGAAGATACACAATCCTGTTTCGGGTCCAACCTTGCCCGATTCCGTAGAACCAAGTCTTTGCACGTAGGTCCCACCCATCCCTGGGTGTGATCCTCTCTCGCAGGCCCTCTCAGCTTCCTCCCACTTAGGCCTCCGAGATATGTAGCCACTGACCCCGTCCTCCGGTGATATTCCTTCTTGGCATTAAGCGTATTGGTTTGACCTCTTTTTAGCTATAGCACTTTTTTATATGTCTTAAATTCGGGCCGTTGAGGTCTTATCTTCGCATAATATCGTCTTGAAATTTGAGTCTATGACTTTGACAAATTTGTTCAATTTTGTCTTCGATTCTTGGAAACCCTCAGCCATCTTCTTTAGAGTCCACTCTTTGACCTTTTTCTTTATAACCGGGTTGTTTTCATCCTCCTCTGGCGGAAGGGTGAAATTTACCAACAACAAATTCCAAAGAGTTTCTTTGGATCTCATCGACAAAGGTACCGCCTTCTTTGGCTTATTCCAATTTTCAATTATGATTGGGATTTGGTCCCTAACAAGAACTCCACTGACGTATAAATTTGTCTGCGGCCTTCTTGGGCTCCATCGGCCCCGCCATCAACAGATCGCTGATCGTGAACTTTGCACGATCTTTCAACCCAGCTCGCGCCCGCTTGCTCTTTTCATAGAAGAAGATGGTTGCTGGCTGGTCGATCCAGAGGGCTAAAATAAGAAAGAAGCGTTAATTAATACATGTAGAAGAAGATTGTTGGTGGAAGTCAGCTGAGGCTTAATCAATGCATATACCTCGCCGGACTTTGTTACCATTAGATTGCGTTCACCGGAGTCTTCATCTTCTCCATGACTAGTACTTGTGCTGTCGTCATGTCCCTCCAAGTTCGATATTGTGAGGTGTCCTCATCAATAATGTTCTCCATTATTTCTTCTTCTTCAAGGTTTCTACTAAGTGGATCCATAGTTTCTAAAACAATAATATTATCACACAAATATCAGTAATACATCTATTGAAATGCTCAAGCAAGGACGATGATATGACAGGTTAAAAGTATTGAAATGTAACCCTAATACATGCTTGGTCATTTCAAACCCTAATTCGGAGAAACCCCGGATTCATATGAGAGGGTACATTTACTTCTTCTAATTAACTTGTCATCAAAGTTGATTAACATAGCATGGTTATTATAATGCTATATTGACAACGAGAGGTGGCGACGCTAGGGCGAGCGGGGCCGGGTGCGTGGGTGTGCGTTCGAACCAGCACGACGTGATGGTCTACCTAAAATGGGCGACTCACCCTCGACGCGTGTGTAGGCTCAGCGAGGACATAGGAGGTCAGGGTCGACGGCATAATGGTGGCGGTGGTCGTCGGCGTGGCACAAAATATACACATGCATATACAATACACATACAATACAATATTTCCTATAGGAATCCTATAGGAATCAATCCTACAAATCAAACAACCACCATAGGAAAATTTCCTATAGGATTTAATCCTACAAATTTCCTATACAAATCCTTTGAATCAAACATGCCCTTACTTATATCCCATGGGATGGCGCGGCCAGGGCGGCAGCGAGGGTGTGGGCGAGGCGACGTGAGGCGGAACACGTGGCGCTCACCGGTGGGGTGACGTTGGTCTCGTCGGGCGGCGGTGCTCGTCGGACGGATGCGGCGGTCTCGTCGGGCGGCGGGCGGCGTTAGGCGTGGCCTATGAGCTCCGAAGCGGCGGCGGCGAGACGCTCCTGCACGGGGAAGAGAGCGAGGTGGTCGATTAGGGTTTAGGCGTGGAATCGTTAGGGTCAATTGGCGATTATTTATTTTCATCCCAAGACTATGTAAATGAAATGGATTGGCCAAACAAAAAATACTATAGAAATAGACAAATACTCCATATTTCTCGAATTTTTGTGTGGCGATCATCGCTACATTGTACAATCACTAGCAAGGAAATAACAAAGTTTGAGCTCCACTACGGTGGAGCTAGCTAACTTTAGTAGATTCCTTTCACTGCGAAAAATATATGCTTATATTTTGAAGATGAAATTGCAAACATTTCAAATGAAACTTGCAAAGGCTATCTGTTTCACATGGCCACACTGCAAAAATGAGTACACGCCACACGAGACACGACCGAACCGCACGAAACCGCCCGATCCCGATGGCTCATTGCCGACGTCGGCCGAGCTGATCCTCGGTGCCGGACGACGCGTCCTCGCCCTGATCTCCGCCACCTCCGCCCGCCGCGACCTCTCGCCTCTCGCCTCGCTACCGCCTCCACGCCTCCCTCTCCGCCGACAAGCCACAGCTCGCCCAGTGCCGCCGCCTCCGCCTCCTCAGTCCCACGTCCGCTGGCGGCCGCTGGAGGCTCCTCCTGGCCGCCGCTTCCTCCACCGTGGCTCCGCTCAGCTGACCTCTGGCGCAGAACCCCCGAGCTCGGCAACCTCGTCGCCAGCGCTCGGCTCCCTCGTCGCCGTCCACGCCATCCGCGAGAGCTCTCCCGCCTCCTCACAGGCCCCGTATTCGAGATCCTCGCCGGCGCGCACGCCACCCCACGCCCTCTTCCTCCACGGCCATCACCCGGGCTCCCTCTTCCCGGCCCTTTCGATCGCGCCTCGCCCCCACGCTTCATGATAACACGCTCCTCCTCGAGGCCCACGCCTTCCCTCCTCGCGATGCCTCGGTTCCCCGCCTATCCTTCGGCAACAGCCGACGTCACTCGGCGCCTCGTCGCCTGCCGCCTTAACGCCTCCTGGAGTTCGCCAAGGCGTCGCTCTTCAGCGATCCGGCGAGACCTCCCGTGCTTTCGCCAGCGTCGGGGCGATCTGCGCTGCGAGGACTAGAGCGGGGAAGAGAGGTCGAGGCGGCGAACCACGAGGCGGCGGGCGATGACGGGCCGGGGCAGACGGCGGGTCGGGCTCTGGCGGCGGGCAATGGTCGTACGGGCTTCTATCGATCGATCTGGGCTGTGGGGAAGAAAGGAAGGAGGAAGGTGAAATAAATACCCCCTTTAACGGTTCGTGGCTGGAACCGGTGTTAAAGAAGGCTTCAGCAGCATTTATTACCCCTTTAACACGGTTCGGTAATAAATGCTGTGAACGCTTCTTAACACCGGTTCGCCACGAACCGGTGTTAAAGGGTGTTAAAGGGGGCTTTTTAATTCAAAAATATGATATGAAATTTAGAAAATTCATATCTTTTTCATTTCAACTCGAAAAATATGAATAATATATCATAATTTTCAGAAAAATATCTATTCATTCATGTAAATCATTTTATATTTACTTTACATGAAATTTTTAAAATAAATAAACACTTATTTCATGCATTAAAGGGGCTTTTTAATTCAAAAAATATGATATGAAATTTAGAAAATTCATATCTTTTTCATGTCAACTCAAAAAAATATGAATAATATATCATAATTTTCAGAAAAATAATATCTATTCATTCATGTAAATCATTTTATATTTACTTTACATGAAATTTTTTAAAATAAATAAACACTTATTTCATGCATTAAAGGGGCTTTTTTAATTCAAAAAATATGATATGAATTTAGAAAATTCATATCTTTTCATTTCAACTCGAAAAATATGAATAATATATCATAATTTTCAGAAAATAATATCTATCCATTCATGTAAATTATTTTTATATTTACTTTACATGAAATTTTTTAAAATAAATAAACACTTATTTCATGCATTAAAGGGGCTTTTTTAAGATATATAAAAGAACTGAAAATTAAGATACATGGCAGATTAACAATCGGCTGAATCGAACTGAAAATTAAGATACATAAAAGAACTGAAAATTAAGATACATGGCGATTAAGTAACAATCGGCGAACTTGTTTCGAATGTTGGAGTGATTTAGTCATGCTCGCCACCTGTAATACTCGCCAGTAGTCGTCAGATTCGCCGTGCCGTCATCGCTGTCGTCGTCGGGGTCACCGTAATTGAACCTCCGAGAGTGCGCGTGGCTGGACTTGAGGGTAGCGCGGGCTGGACTTGAGGGTAGCGCAGACGGGGTTAGAGTCGTGGCGGTGTCATAGGCCATGACGCTCGAGAGTCCGACGCGCCACCATAGCCGACGGCCGCCTCGTTGAAGTTAGGAGGAGGTGGGCCTCCCTCGTGCTGGCAGCGCCTCATGCCGATCCACGAAGAAGGCTTCCCAAGTAGGGAAATAGTCGGATGCCATCTGGATTCTCCGCTGCTCCGGCGTGAGCTCGAAGTAGTAGTGGTTCGTGATGGCCATCCGCGCCACACCTAGAGGGACAGGAGGAACCGCACCTCCGACGCCAAGATCCACCGACGGGACACAGAGTTCGGGGGGGTAGTTCGAGGCGCAGCCTCCGCCTCCCAGGGGTTAGTGCTACGGTGGAAGCCATGGGAAAGAGTGATGAGGTTGCAGATATGAGTCTAGAGATGTTCAATGACAATGGAGGCCAACCCCTACATATATATATATAGTGAACTAGGAAGAACTGGAGGAAGAATCAAGGAAGAAAAATGGCGGGAAGAAAAATGGCGGGAAGAACTATCGGGAAGAAAAATGGCGGGGAAAAAATGGCGGATGAACCTTTAGCGGTTTGCAACGGGACTAAAGATGAACGGTAGTCCCGTTGGAGACACCAACCGACAAAACACGTCAACACTAATAATAGAGGTGAGTGCATGTCGACATTATGTCGTCTTGGCGTGTACCTTGTCTCGGATGGTGTCACCAAGGACTAAAGATGAACCTTTAGTCGGTTAGAGACACCAACCGGGACTAATAATAGGTGAGTGTCGACATTATTTTGTAAGTGTCAACACTATGTCGAGCTGCTTGTACTATAAATAGGCATCCTTGTGAGTCCAGTCCTCCAGCTTTGAGGCAGGGGACACCACTACGGCCATTTCAGGAGATGCCGACGGAGCCTGATCCTCGGCATCTCCGAGAAACTGGTCATAGAGGCACTCCTAATATGTGAAATTAGTTAGCTCCGGTGTATTGATCTAGTTAGACAAGTTACAAAGCTGCAAGATGGTTTTCGAGAGCAGGACACCACTACGGCCAGTTCAGGGAGATGCGACGAGCCAGTCCTCCGCAAGATCTCCGAGAAACTGGTCATAGAGGCACTCTAATATGTGAAATTAGTTAGCTCCTGGTGTATTGATCTAGTTAGACAAGTTACAAAGCTGCAAGATGGTTTTCGAGCAGGACACCACTACGGCCAGTTTGGGGAGATCTGAGAGCCCAGGCCTCCTCGGCATCTCCGAGAAACTGGTCATAGAGGCACTCCTAATATGTGAAATTAGTTAGCTCCTGGTGTATTGATCTAGTTAGACAAGTTACAAAGCTGCAAGATCGTTTTCGAGAGGGGACACCACTACGGCCGTGTGGCGGCCGTGCGTGGAGATATGCACACCACTAAAGCTGATCATGAACGCAGGCACCCCACCGTAAACCCTCCACTGGGCACCAGCTGCCGCAAGAAGCAACAGACCAGACACAATGGCGGAGCGTGTGCAGCTGGGTACAAGAATCAAGGACGCCTAAATCAGCGGTTGGGAGAGGAGAGAGGTAGCATCCGCGGGAGGAGAACGTTGGAACGAAAGGCGGTTAGGGGTTGAGGCGCGAGAAGGCGGCCATTGGTGGGTGTGCTCTCTTTCTCGCTTGAGGACTAGGAATACTGGGGCAGGCGCTCTACTGAAGAAGAAGCTGCAGCACGGTGTTTATAAATAGCAGGAGGGAGGAAGGAGAACGGAGCGGTGGTCTCTGATCCGAAGGATAGAAGGACTACTCTAGTGTAGTCGATTTTTTTTCTTTTTTTTCCTCCGTGTGAGATGATGAGCGGTGAGCCGCTTGTCTACTTTAGATCCGGAAAGTTTTTTTAACTGCAACAACGAAAATCTAGTGTGGTTGTGTGCTTACTCGTAAAAGGAGATCAAATTCAAAATGAGAATCTCCACGCTTCTCGGGCATTTCACCAACACCTCTAGTGCATATGAAAAAACACAAACTAGCACTCTTCACACCCTCTTGCTAGGCTCCAAAATGTGAAAAAAATGGAAGAGTGGGCTGGGGTGGTGTCTTATATAGCCCACCCCTTTAACACGGTTCGTGCCACGAACCGGTGTTAAAAGTGCTGTGACATCAGGTGGAGGACCTTTAACACCGGTTCGTGCCACGAACCGGTGTTAAAGGGGGGGCTCCTTTAATGCCGCAGAGGCCACGCCAGACGTTTCTTTAACACCGGTTCGTAGAAGAACCGGTGTTAAAGCCCATTTTCGGGATCAACAAAAGCCCGCGTTTCCACTAGTGTGACGCCCTCTTATGTGTACTACCTGCCATGAAAATTTATAAACTTGATTTTTAACAACTTCTGGAAAAATTTATATAACAGTATGGCTTGCCATGTACGAATATTCTTGGGGTTTCCGACCAAATGACGAAGGTCGTGGCCATTTCTGACCAAATCACGGCGACCCAATTTTCATATAGAGTGGACCATGTTTAATGAAAAATTTGCAAGTTTTGTCAGATTTTAAGATTTCGAGCTAATTTTGGCCACCTAAATGGCCAAATGTTAATCTATGAAAATTAGATCATATTTGAAGTACATGTAAGTGATAGATTGCTTATGTTTTTTAAATAATTTTGAAGACAACCCACCACACAGTCAATGTTTATAGGATACCATCCAATGTTTTAAACGAGTCAACTTCTTTCTATTTAGCATAAATTTGCATTGTAGGCAAATTTCACCCAGGAGTGAAAAAACTAGAGAAAATAAAGAGTGTACTACCGTAGTACTATTATTGAATAAAGAAACCGGGACCACCAGCCAATATCACCAAAAAATAGTAATGCATGTCTCGACCAAAATAGCCGAAACAACCTACTTGGATAGGGGTGCTAGCCCCCAACTTCCTCCCCTAGCCAGTCTTGATCCAACGACCAGCCAATATACGAGAATGACCAAGTTTTGAAAGATTCAACTACTTAGCTCATAATTTGCGTACCGACAAATTTAACCCTGTTATGTAAAAAAATAAAAAAAAAATACTTACCCATAGCGTCATTTTGTGTGTACCACCTGCCATGAAAAATGATAAACATGAGTTTTAAGACCTATTGAAAAACCGCTTCACAGAATTGACCTAAGATGCATGAACATGTTTCAAGACTAACGACCAAGGCCATGGTCATATCCACATCATAGTTTATGATAATTTTCCCGTATTAGATAGATAGGTTGCACCTAGATAAAGAGATAATCTCAATTTTCAAAGTGTCGGGAAGGTTTATTTTAAAGCAAGTACTCTCTCTATCCCAAAATATGTTGTATATAGCTTTTGGTCAAAGTCTTACCTTTTAAAATTTGACCAACTACATAAAAAAATGTGTTGATATTTATAATCCCTAATCAGTATTGTTAGAACTATTGTGAAATATATCATCATATGGTATGCATTAGATATTGTAGACGTTAGTAATTTTCCCTATATAGTTTATCAAATTTTGAATTTGTTGACTTTGACAAAAAAATATTTGCGTTCTAGTTTGGGATATATAGAGGGAGTAGTACTACAACGAAAAATATATCTTGAAATGGAGGGGGAAACCAAAGAGCAAGAGGGCAGCGGCGAGGAGGAGTTGAAGACGGTGCGATGTCGGAGCATTCCATGATGGGTTTCTAAGATGAGGTACTAGTACTACAACTTTTACAGCATATACACTCTACTAGTAGTAATAAATTTCGCACGCAAAACAATTTCTCTCTCTCTCTCTCTCATACGCTGCCTCTCTCACCATGCATATCTCCTCGGCAACCCCATGCACACCGGCTGGTTGATCTCTCCATCTGAAGGGTTTCGCGGCATAGTAAATCAAAAAATTTCTACGGATGCGAACAGAGGGAAAGCCAAGATCTAATCTAGGAGATGCAATCAACAAGAGAGATTGGATTAGATCTTCATACCCTTGAAGATTCAAGACAGGAACGCCTGGCCGGAAGGTGGGTGATGTAGTCGTACTCGCGGCTCCTCCTCGCGATCCGATCCGATCTAGCACCACAAGTGGCGGTGCCTCCGTGAGATGCACAAGTGCAGCACCTCGACGTCTCCTCCTTCCTTGGACCAGCAAGTATGGTGGAGAGATGGATTGGATCTACAACACGACGACGTGGTGTATATGGTGGAGAATTTCTGCAGCAGGGCTTCGCCTACAAACAGTCGGGAGGGAGAGAGAAAGGGCATCAGGGGGGATAGGGTTGGAGGGGAAGGTGTGGGGGGTTGGTGCGCCCCCACCCCTCTTTATATAGAGGGGGGCGCAGCCCTAGCCCCTCCCCCAAGCCCAAACCGGCGGCCCCAAAGGATAAGGAGTGGGGGGCAAGGAAACCCCCTTCTAGAAGGTCTATCTCGAGTTTAAACCTCTCTAGGTCGGCTGGGCCCTATGGGGCCTTGTGCCCTGGACCAATGCGCCAAGGCACTCCCTCATAGGCCCATGCCCCTCCCGAAGGTGGGGCCACGTTGGTCCCTTTCCGAAGGTTCTAGAAGCTTAGGTACAATACCGATTAACCGGAACAATTCGAACTCCAAAAACTGCACCGCCTTATATGAATCTTATTCTCCGGACCATTACGAACCTCTCATGATGTCCCGGATCTCATCCGAGACTCGAACAAAAACTCATAAACCAATTATCCAATCTATCCTAGCATCGAGACACGTTAAGTGTGTGACCCTGCGGGTTCGAGAATACGCAGACATGATCTTCTATCAATAATCAACAGCGGGGTCTGGAAACCCATATTGACTCCCACACATTCATCGATGATCATATCGGATGAACCACGATGCCAGGATTCAATCAATCCCATATATATATTCCCTTCGTCTCACGATATTTTACTTGCCCGAGATTCGATCGTCGGTACCGTCATACCTAGTTCAATCTCGTTCACAGCAAGTACTTTACTCGTTCCGTAATCCGATATCACTTTGTGATTAACTCCTTAACCACATGCTTGCAAGCGGTGATGATATCGATTACCGAGTGGGCCCGAAGTACATCTCTCTGGCTTGGGAGGGACAAATCCCATCTCGATACATACAACCCAACAGATACTTTCCGATCACCTGAGAGACACCTTTATGATCACCCTCTCATAGGATGACGTTTGATGACCTCAAAGCTTTCTTCCGATACCAGGGGGTTGTATTATCTCATGGTCTAAGGAATACAATATTTGACATAAGAAAAGCTTCGCAAAGACGAACACGATGACACGATCTAATTGCTTCGCTTAGTTTGGTCTTACATCCATCATATCATTCTCCCAATGATATGATCTCATTATCAATTGACAACTCATGTCTATGGTTAGGAAACCTTAACCATCATTGATCAATGAGCTAGTCCATAGAGGCGTACTAGGGACACGGTGTTGTTCACAAACCACACAAGTATTAAAGTTTCCGCTTAATACAATTCTAGCATGTAATATAAACATTATCATGAACAAGAATTATAATAATAACATCTTTATTATTGCCTCTAGGGCATAATTCCAACAGTCTCCCACTTGCAATAGAGTCAATAATCTAGTTTACATTTGGCAACAATCTCAGACCCATGGCACTGAGGTGCTGATCATGTTTTACACGTGGAAGAGGTTTAGTCAATGGATCTGCCACATTCAGATCTGTATGTACTTTGCTAATCTTCAGATCTCCATCTGCTATATAATCTCGGATTATATGAAACTTGCGGTTGATATGCTTGGTCTTTGGATGATATCTTGGTTCCTTAGCGAGTGCTATGGCGCTAGTGTTGTCACACAATAGCTCCAGTGGGTCCAATGCACTTGGAACCACTCCAAGCTCAGTGATGAAGTTTCTGATCCAAACTCCTTCACTTAACGCTTCTGCAGCAGCCATGTATTCCGCTTCTACTGTAGATCCCGCGATCACGCTTTGCTTGCGGCTTCTCCAGCCACTCCTCCATTCAAAATATACACGTATCCTGTCTGAGATTTAGAATCATCCTTGTCGGTGTCGAAACTAGCATCGACGTAACCTTTTACGACGAGTTGTTCATCACCCCCATAGACTAAGAACATTTCTTTAGTCCTATTTAGGTACTTTAGGATGTTCTTCACGGCTGTCCAGTGTTCCACTCCTGGATCACTTTGATACCCGTCACAAACTAAGAGCATTGGACACATCCGTCTAGTACGACGATGGCATACATGATAGAACCTATGGCCGAGGCATAAGGCACTTTGGTCATAGCTTCCCTATCATTTACCGTAGCTGGACACTAAGCCTTGCTCAATATCTTACCTGACAACATAGGCACTGAACCTTTCTTTGCCTTATCCATTCTGAACCTTTTCAGAACTTTATCTAGGTATGTACCGGCTTAAAGCTATCGCGCTTTTGTCTATCTCTATATATTTTGATGCCCAATATATAAGAAGCTTCACCTAGGTCTTTCATTGAAAAACACTTGTTCAAATAACTCTTCACATCGTTAAGCATGTTAATGTCATTTCCAATAATCAATATGTCATCCACATATAGTACCAGAAATGTCACCGAGCTCCCACTCACTTTCTTGTAGATACAAGCTTCGTAGCAATTTGGAACAAATCCAAAGCTCTTGATAACTTGATTAAAACGAAGGTTCCAACTCCGAGATGCTTGCTTCAGTACATAAATGGAACGCTGAAGTTTGCATACTTTATCAGCATCCTTAGGATCGACAAAACCTTTGGGTTGCATCATATACAACTCTTCATCAATGTTGCCATTGAGGAAAGCAGTCTTGACATCCATCTGCCATATTTCATAATCATGAAACGTAGCAATTGCTAATAAAATCCGAATGGACTTAAACATCGCTACGGGAGAGAAAGTCTCATCGTAGTCAACACCTTGAACTTGTCGAAAACCTTTCGCGACAAGCCGTGCTTTATAGATGGTAACATTACCATCCGCGTCCGTTTTCTTCTTGAAGATCCATTTGCAATCAACGGCCTTTCGGTCGCTAGGAGGGTCCACCAAAGTCCATACTTGGTTTTCGCTCATGGATCCCAATTCGGATTTCATGGCTTCTAGCCATTTCTCAGAGTCTGGGCTCATCATCGCTTCCTCATAGTTCGTAGGTTCACTGTCTTCTACTAACAAGACAGTTAAGACAGGGTTGCCGTACCACTCAGGAAGGGCACGCGACCTTGTCGACCTGTGACGCTCAAGAGCAAAGATCGTCCAAGCTTCATGATCCTTGTCATTAGCTTCCTCTATTGTTGGTGCAGGCGGCACTGGAACAATTTCAGGTGATGCGCTACTCTCCAATTCAAGAGAAGGTTCAATAACCTCGTCTAGCTTTACTTTCCTCCCACTCACTTCTTTCGAGAGAAACTCGTTCTCAAGAAAGGAACCGTTCTTTGCGATAAACACTTCTCCTTCGGTTCTATGATAGAAGGTATACCCAATAGTTTCCTTAGGGTATCCTATGAAGACGCATTTCTCCGCTTTGGGTTCGAGCTTGTCCGGCATCAACTTCTTGACGTAAGCTTCGCATCACCAAACTTTAAGAAACGACAACTTAGGTTTAGCACCAAACCATAGTTCATACGGTGTCGTCTCAACGGATTTAGATGGAGCCCTATTTAAAGTGAATGCAGCGGTTTCTAATGCATAACCCCAAAATGATAATGGCAAATCAGTAAGATACATCATCGATCGGACCATATCTAATAGGGTTCGATTCCGCTCGTGACACACCATCATTGCGTGGTGTTCGGGGCGTGAGTTGTGAAACGATTCCACTTGCTTTAAGATGCGTGAGAAAATCATAACTCAAATATTCACCTCCACGATCGGATCATAGAAACTTAATCTTTCTGTTATGATGGTTCTCCACTTCATTCTGAAATTCTTTGAACTTTTCAAACGTTTCAGATTTATGTTTCATTAAATAGATATACCCATATCTACTTAAGTCATCGGTAAAAGTGAGAAAATAGCGATATCCACCGCGTCAAACACTCATCGGTCCGCATACATCGGTATGTATGATTTCCAACAAGTCGTTGCTCGCCCATCATAAGGAGAAAGGGTTTTGATCATATTGCCCATGAGGCATGGTTCGCATGTGTCAAATGATTCAAAATCAAGAGACTCGAAAAGTCCATCGAATGGAGTTTCTTCATGCGCTTTACACCAATATGACCTAGACGATTGCCACAAATAAGTAGTATTATCACTATCTACTTTGCATCTCTTAGCCTCAATGTTATGGATGCGTGTTTCATCCCTTTCGAGATTTAGAAGAAATAAACCATTCACAAGAGGTGCATGACCATAAAAGATGTTACTCATATAAATAGAACAACCATTATTCTCCGATTTAAATGAATAACCGTCTTGCAATAAACATGATCCGAAATAATGTTCATGCTCAACGCAGCACATAATAACATTTATTAAGGTTTAAAACTAATCCGGAGGTAAAACTAAGGAGAGCGTCGACGGCCATCACATCAACTCTTGATCTGCTGCAACGCATCGTCACCTCATCCCTCTAGTCATTGCCTATTCCGTAGCTCTGCTTCGAGTTACAAATATTAGCAATCGAACCGGTATCAAATACCGGCACTACAACGAGGCCTAGTAAGGAAAACATCAATAACATGTATATCAAATATACCTTTGATGGTGCCACCTTCTTGTCCGCTAAGTACTTGGACGATTGCGATTCGATGACCCTTGTCCTTGCAATAGAAGCACTCAGTGTCCGGTTTAGGACCAGACTTGAGCTTCTTCTCAGCAGGGGCAACGCGCTTGCCGCCGCCTTTCTTGAAGGGCTTCCACTACTAGGAAAACAACTATAGGTAATTAGCACATCCGTGGCTCACATGGTTGAAGTGCCCCACGGCTAAAACAGGCGTGGCTCACCTGTGGGCAGTGCCCTACTAGTAACTAGAACAACCGTGGCGCACATGACTATAGTGCGCCACAGATGTGTGTGGGCAGGCCTGCTGGCCGTGACCAAACATCTCAGCGCTATAGTCATGTGCGCCACGGTTGATTAGTGTCATCTGTGGCGCACATGGGGTGCGCTACGCCTAAGCGCACGCCTCTCGATGTGAACCATCTCAAGCATCTGGCGCACATGGCATAGTGCGCCACAGAAGTTTGTACTCTCTGTGGCGCACTATGGCATGTGCGCCACAGATGTAGTGGCATGCACCAACTCCACCCCGCCCCCTTGGATCGCCTTTTTAGGGTTTGCAAAAAATAAAAGAAAATGATAAACACTTCAAAAAATTAAATCCTTTCATATTTAGGTAGGTAATGTGGTATAGCTTCTAGTAAAATTAACAAAAATGACTTTCGACTTTATTTGCAAAAAAAAAGTTATGCCACGGGTAAAAGGCGTAACTTTGCATACGATATCGAAAAAATCGTATAATATACCAAAATGACGAGAACGAGATTCTGCTGCATACGACCTATGGTCGTTTAGCGATTTTAGATTTTCAAAATTCAAAAGAGTAAAAGTTACGTCAAAAACCGTTTTTCTGCAGAAAAAAAATATGGCGACTTATCCGTAGCGCACCTACACCTAGTGCGCCACGGATAAGCTTAAGCGGGATTCAAATTTGAATCCCCACCCGCCCTCCTCCTCCCTTTCCCTTTTCCTCTTCCTCTCCTTTCCACTTTTCCTTCCCTTTTCCCTCTTCCTCCCTTCCCTTTCCCTTCTCCTTCTTCATTCTTCCTTCTTCCTTCTTCCTTCTTATCCCTTCTCCTCCTTCCCTTCTCCTCTTCTTGCAGTGATGGCACGACGACCTCCTTCTCCTCCTCCTCGCGGTGGACAACGGGCGACGGCGGTGCAACGCCTCCTTCTCCTCCTCCTCATGACGGCGGTGCAACGGCGGCCTCCTTCTCCTTCTCTTCCTCCTCTGCCTCCTCTTCTCCTCCTCTTCCTCCTCTGCCTCCTCTTCTTCTCCTCCTCTTCCTCCTCTTCTCCTCCTCCTCTTCTTCTCCTCCTCTGCCTCATCTTCTTCTTCTCCTCCTCTTCCTCCTATTCTCCTCTTCCTCCTCCTTGCAGTTCCGATTACCGACACCGGCCTTGACCGACAGCGATGGCGACCTGACCAGCACAAGACCAGACAGACGAGATCCAGATCTGCTGCTTTTTTTGAATTTTGAAATTTACATCCGTGGCGCACAGCACCTAGTGCGCCACGGTTATCGTTTCATACGCGTGGCGCACCTGCCCAAACTTCTGTGGCGCACTGGCATGTGCGCCACGCCTGTCTCTAAACTTCTGTAGCGCAAGGCACGTGGCGCACTGCTAGTGCGCCACAGATGATGTTTCATGGTGCGCCACTAAAGGCCATTTTCCTAGTAGTGTTCCTTGCACCCTTACCTTTCTTGAAGGTGGGGGGCTTGTTGACCATCAACACATGATTATTCTTTTTGATGTTCACCTCCGCTACTTTCATCTTAGCAAAGAGCTCAGTGATCATATCAGTGGAACCAATCTGATTGTGATCAACTACAAAACTTTTGTAGCTAGGAGTGTCAATCTTGAGCTCCTCTGGAATCTTGCAGTCCAGTTGCTCAAGGCGTTGAGTGTAGCCCGTCATCTCAATGGCGTGCTCACTAACGGAACTCCCTTCCTCCATCTTGTAGTTAAAGAATTTCTTAGAGATCTCATATCTCGTAGCAGGCTTGAGTCTGAAACATGTTTTCAGCCTCGAGAATCTCAAAGGGCCGGTGAACTCCTCAAAGCGATTTTGAAGATCCGATTCCATAGCAAACAACATGGCGATCTTAACCAAATCATAATCATCCTTCTTGAATTGATAAACGCTTTTTCATCACCGGCGATCTATAGCAGGGGCGTCACCTAGCGCTTTCTCAAGGACATAGTCCTTTTGTCCGCCAGCGAGAATGATTCTCAGAATGCGGAACCATTTGGTGAAGTTAGACTCATTGTTTCTAAGCTTTTCTATCTCAGCAAAAACGTTGAAGTTTAAGTTGGACTTGGCCATCTGATCTACAGTATTTGCAAGTACAATTTAGACTATATTCATGATAAATAGTTCAACTTAATAAAATTACTAGATGAACTCCCACTAAATTCAACATCCCTCAAGTTGTTTAGTGAACACGATCCAAATTCACCACACCTAATCCGATCATCACGAGAAGAGATGTGGTTTCAATGGTGGACAACGAAGTGTCGATCATATCATTCATATGACTCATGCTTAACTTTTCGGTTCTTGTGTTCCGAGGCCATGTCTGTACATGCTAGGCTCGTCAAGTTAGACCCAAGTATTTCGCAGTGCAAAACCGGCTTGCACCCGTTGTATGTGAGCGTAGAGTCTATAGCACCCGATCATCACGTGATGCTTAGACACGACGAACTTTCATAACGGTGCATACTGGGAGAACATGCTTTTATCTTGATCTTTAAGTGAGGAATCATCTTATAATGCTACCGTCATGATCTAAGCATGATAAGATACACAAAGGATAAACATCACATGCATATAACTTTAATGTGACATGGTATAGCCAATCTTGCAAGAATGATCTCCATCTTGTGCGCTTAAGGCATGATCTCCATCACTCCACCATGATTGCCTCCACCACGAATAGCAACTACAACTATTGCTAACTACTTAGCGATAAAGTGAAACTATTACATGGCGCATAAGAAGTTGACACACAGGTCATACACAATTATAAAGACAACCATATGGCTCGGCCGTTGGTTGTGTACTCATCGACATGCAAGTCGTGAAACATTACAAAACATGATCATCGCATACATTATACACACAACATCTTGGGCCATACCATATCACGAAACACTCCTGCAAAACAAGTTAGACGCCTCTACTTTGTTGTTGCATGTTTTACGTGGCTTATGGGAGTAGATGCTAAGAACAATTCTTACCTAAAAGCCACAACGGTGATATTATGGTTGCCAAACTCCGTGTTAATCCCATGACAACTATAGTGAGAGAAACGACATCCACCGGCCGCATGTGTGGAATAAGCCACACGTCAAGTGCGGAGCCGGTCTCGCGAACGGCGTCGCGAAGGTTGGCCTGGACCGCTTCAATCTCACTATCCCGGTCATAAGAAGAACACAAACAAGAGGCTTGCAACAGAAAACATCAACGCCGAACAACCATGTTGCGTTCTACTCGTGAAACACATCTACGCATAGATCTAGCTCGATACCCTTTGAAGGGTTTGCGGCATAGTAAATCAAAAATTCTACGATGCGAACAGAGGGAAAGCCAAGATCTAATCTAGGAGATGCAATCAACGAGAGATTGGATTAGATCTTCATACCCTTGAAGATTACGACAATGAACGCTCGTTTAACGTGGGTGATGTAGTCGTACTCGCTTCTCCTCCTCGCGATCCGATCCGATCTAGCACCACAAGTGGCGGCGCCTCCGTGAGATGCACACTGCAGCACCTCGACGTCTCCTCCTTCCTCGGACCAGCAAGTATGGTGGAGAGATGGATTGGATCTACAACACGATGGCGGTATATGGTGGAGAATTTACGGGGCTTCGCCTACAAACAGTCGGGAGGGAGAGAGGAAGGGAGCAGGGCGTCTAGGGTTGGAGGGGAAGGTGTGGGGGGTTGGTGCGCCCCCACCCCTCTTTATATAGAGGGGGGCGCAGCCCTAGCCCCTCCCCCAAGCCCAAACCGGCGGCCCCAAAGGATAAGGGGTGGGGGCAAGGAAACCCCCCCCCTTCTAAACGGTCTATCTCGAGTTTAAACCTCTCTAGGCCGGCTGGGCCCTATGGGGCCTTGTGCCCCTGGCCCAATGCGGCCAGGGCACTCCCTCATAGGCCCATGCCCCCTCCCGGAAGGTGGGGCCACGTTGGTACCCTTCTGGAAGGTTCTAGAAGCTTCCGGTACAATACCAATTAACCCGGAACAATTCCGAACTCCAAAATCTTGCTTTTATATGAATCTTATTCTCGGACCATTCGGAACCTCTCGTGATGTCCCGGATCCCATCCAAGACTCGAACAAAAACTCATAAACCAATTATCCAATCTATCCTAGCGTCGAGAACACGTTATGTGTGACCTGCGGGTTCGAGAATATGCGCACATGATCTTCTATCAATAATCAGCGAGGGTCCGAAACCCATATTGACTCCCACACATTCATCTATGATCATATCGGATGAACCATGATGCCAAGATTCAATCAATCCCATATATATATTCCCTTCGTCTCGCGATATTTTACATGCCCGAGATTCGATTGTCGGTACTGTCATACCTAGTTCAATCTCGTTCACAGCAAGTACTTTACTCGTTCCATAATCCGATATCACTTTGTGATTAACTCCTTAACCACATGCTTGCAAGCGGTGATGATATCGATTACCGAGTGGGCCCGAAGTACATCTCTCCGACTTGGGAGGGACAAATCACATCTCGATACATACAACCCAACAGATACTTTCCGATCACCTGAGAGACACCTTTATGATCACCCTCTCATAGGATGACGTTTGATGACCTCAAAGCTTTCTTCCGATACCAGGGAGTTGTATTATCTCATGGTCTAAGGAATACAATATTTGACATAAGAAAACCTTCGCAAAGACGAACACGATGACACGATCTAATTGTAGGGGTTCGTAGCATGGAAAACAAAAATTTTCTATCGCATACAAACAAACAAGCCAAGATATATCTACTAGATTGTAGCAACGAGTCGATAGAGGAACTCACCCTCGAAGATTCCAAAGCGGTTAACGAGAGCAGATTCTCGTGGGTGATGTAGTCATTTTCCGATCTCAAGATCGCAGACGATCCTTCCGCGCTTAGCAGCGCTCCGCAATCGGTCACACGTTACGACGAAGACCTTCCTCTCCTTGTTCCAAAGTGGAGGTTGTAGCACTCTCTCGATTCCGCAGACAACGCGTGGTACCGAAGTAGAGGGAGATCCCGAGGCTTCGCCTTAAGCCGGAGCGAGTATGGTGGAGTATGAGAGAGAGAGAGAGCTATTAGTGGTCTAGAGATTAGACACACCAATTAGAAGGCTCTAAACCGAAGGCTAGGGCAATTAGAAGCTCTAAACCAAAACGGCTCTAAACCGAGATTAGAGGATAGGAACTTGTGTGTCTAGAGGAGGAGGCTCTGCCTCCTTTTATAGGTGGGAGGGCAGCCAAGGGAGGAGTCCCTCCCAAGTCGGCCTGGTTGGCTGGCTTGGAGGGACTCCTTCCCAAGTCGGTTCCAATCACCTCTTGCTTGTTTCCCAGCCTCTGTTTCCCACAGCTTCTGTTTTAGCTGTTTGACTTTCAAACCGGCGCTTGACTTTTCAGTTTTGGAACAGCAAGAACACTTAGTACATGATGCAATCATTAAATATGTAATGACACATTCATGTACCCTCCCCGAGTGCCGGACAATCCGAACCTTCTAGAACATTCGATGAAAACACGGAATCATTCCCGAACTCAAACGGGACTTTCCTTATATGAATCTTATTCTGACCATTAGATCACCTCGTGATATCCCGGATCCCATCCGAGACCCGAACAACATTCGGTCTATTTCTCATAATACCATAACTACTCAAACAACGTCAATCCTTAAGTGTGTCTCCTCACGGTTCGTGAATTATGCGGACATGATCGAGACACTTCTCGAACAATAACCAATAGAGGAATCTGAAATTCATATGACTCCCACATATTTCTACGATTACTTACGATCGAATGAACCACTTACATACGATACCAATTTCCCTTTGTCTCACGATAGTTTACTTATCCGAGGTTATGATCGCTGGTATCTCTGCATACCTAGTTCAACCTCGCACCGATAAGTACTCTTTTCTTGTTCCGTGATATGTGATCCCTCAGAGACAGTCACATGCTTGCAAGCCAATTGGATGATATTCCACCGAGAGGTCCCAGAGTATATCTATACATCATATGGATGGACAAATCCCACTCTTGATCCATGTGTCTCAACCAATACTTTCCGAACACTCAATGCCACCTTTATAGCCACCCAGGTACGGTGTGGTGTTTGATGTCATCAAAGCATCCATCCGGTAAAGGTGATATGCATGATCTCATGGTCGAAGGAATTAGGTTACTATGTATCAGAAAGCATATAGCAATTGAACTATTGAAATGACTTGATCTTTATGCTACGCTTATCTATAGGAGTATGTCCATCACATCATTCTCCTAATGATATGATCCTGTTGTTAATAACATCTCTATGTTCATGATCAGGAAACCATGATCATATATTAACCAACAAGCTAGTTTAACAAGAGGCTTTACTAGGGACTCTTATTTTAGTTTACAAATCACACAAGTATTAATGTTTCCGGTTAATACAATTATAGCATGGTATGTAAACATTTATCATAAGTGTGAAGATATGATAATAACCACTTTATTATTGCCTCTTGGGCATATCTCCAACACTAATTGCTTCGCTTAGTTTGGGTCTGTCCATCATATCATTCTCCCAGTGATATGATCTCATTATCAATTGACAACTCATGTCTATGGTTAGGAAACCTTAACCATCATTGATCAATGAGCTAGTCCATAGAGGCGATTTAGGGCACGGTGTTGTTCACAAACCACACAAGTATTAAAGTTTCCGCTTAATACAATTCTAGCATGGAATATAAACATCATCATGAACAAGAATTATAATAATAACATCTTTATTATTGCCTCTAGGGCATAATTCCAACACCATCGTCCATAGCCAGGCGTTGCGCTATGCACATGTGCCTTCGTACGGTGGCTCTGTGACTCTGGCATGCTCGACAGCTACGTTGCTGTATAGAGGAATGGACCACTTTGAGCCCTGAAGGCAAATATCAGTAGAATTCAAACTTTTCTGGTTTAGATTTTTTCACTTCCTTCCCAAACATTGGGAAAAACTAAGGTTTATAAAAGGATTGGTGTGGCATGCCTCATTGAATCTTATGGGAATGAAAACCATGGGAGTGGGTGTTTGATGGCAATGTAGGAAAACCATAGGTATTGGAAATATTATTATACTAGTACTAAGTTACACGTGCCTTGCACGTGAGAATCAGATAATAAATGTATGACATACAATTTTTTATATAAAATTATAATAGGTGAAGCTCAAAAATGATTATAATTTTGAGCCACGTCCATAAAGTACCGGGTATATATTTGGTTCTTGTACTTTATATCATGTAAAAACCAACATATTAGCTACCTAATACTTGACATGCTCTAGAGAAATGACGAAGAGGATTCTAGAATTATCGAGAAGTGTGTTTTGAGGTTTGTGCATAGGTTTCATTATGCTAAAGACTATCAATAGAATCTTCTAGACGTTGGAGTGGATAGAATATCCAATAGTTAGCAATATTGGGATTTGCCAGTCTTGATACAACAGTGAAAGTTCAAAGTTATTCGTACAATATAAAGTGGTAAAATAATATTTATAAAGTTTGGGCTTTTAATCAAAAGTAGCCTTTAATCATGAACTAGCCATAGGATTTTTTCCAAAAGGTCAAACCTAATGGAAATTTTCCTTTGAAACGGACCAGTAAAGTTCCATAGGAAATAATACCAAGAGTTCTATTCCTACGAATCAAACAACTTTGGTAAGAAAAAACCCATAAAAACTCAATCATATGAGAATCTTACAAATCAAGCAAGCAATATATATATAGTGTATGCATAAATTTTAATATTGACAGTTGGATCAAGACTTGCAAATATCAACATTGTCAACTATTGGATCTTCTTTTCCATTTTAGCATCTAGAAGATTCTATTGATAATCTTTAACACAATGATGCACAAACCTCAAAACACACTTCTTCATCTTTCTAGAATCTTCTCCGACATTTCTCTAGACCATGGTACCAAAATTTTCATATACGATTACACGTGCCTTGCGTGTGAGACCCACATAATAGAAGTTGGAGTATGACATATCATCACTATATAAAATTGTAATAGGTAAAGCTCCCATATTATAAAATTGAGCCAAATCTATAAAGTATCGATGTATATTTGGTTCTTTTAATTTATATCATATAAAAATCAACATTTATTAGCTACCTAGTACTTGAAATTTTGTTAACATGTCTAGAGAAATGACAGAGAAGATTCTAGAATGATGGAGAAGTTTGTTTGAGGTTTGTACATATTGCCAAAGACTATCATAATAGAATCTTCTAGATGCTATATATGTAAAAGAGTAAGATCCAACGGGTGGCATGCTGGGATTTATGACTCTTGATCCAACGGTCAATGTTCAAAGTTATTAGTATACTATATAGTGGTAAGATAAGATAAGAAAAATAAGAGGTATGATAATAGGTAATAATTATAATTTTGAGCCACATCCATAAAGTATCTAGTGTATATTTGGTGCTCGTACTTTATATCATATAGAAATCAACCTTTATTAGCTACCTGCTAGTACTCGAAAATTCTTACAACATGCTCTAGAGAAATACCATAGAAGATTCTAGAATTATTAAGAAGTGTCTTTTTAGGTTTCTGCATAGCGTTTATTGTGCTAAATACTATCAATAAAATATTATAAATGCCAGAATCGAAAAGAAGATCTAGCGGCTAGCAATGCTCGGATTTGCCAGTCTTGATCCAACGACCAGTGTTCAAAGTTTTTCCTACACTATATAGTGGTAATATTAGGTCGATAATAAGTTTATTTGTACATGATATAAAGTTTAAGAACCAAATATATACCCATACTTTATAGACGTGGCTCTAATTTATAATTTTTTGATCTTCACCTATATTACAGTCTTATCTTATTATTTTCATCGGAGGGCTTGCACTTATCGGATGTAAGTAAGAAGAATGGGAACCGTTCGGTCATATGAATTCAATGGCTGGTATGGATGGCATTCGGGATAATTCTAAAAAAGCTTATGGCTCGATCTGGCTTGCCATGCATGATTATTTTTGGGTTTCAAGCCAAATAATGATCAAAGTAATTAATGGCCATCTCCAGATCGCAGTTTATGATAAGCTATCAATATTTGGTAGATGGGTGATTCACATGCCATGGTAAACGATGTGAGTTTGTGACATATGAAAAAACATTTTTAAAATTTTTCCATGGGAATGGACATTATTTTCATGATGGGAGTGTGAAGAATATGGTTAGAATGCCGCCACCTCAGTTTTCACACGAAGTGGACCATCTTTAATGGATAATTCCAAATTGATAAGACCCTAGCTAATTTCTTCATTCACTTGAGTGACTTTTTATGTCGATTTACCAAAATTAGGTCAGATTCTTGAACTACATGTGTAGGCTATATAATTTTGCAAAAAAGTTTCAAGACATCTAGGTAGTCAATATATTGGAAAGCACCACAGATTCGGTATTTGCATTCCCACAAATTTGGCCCAGGTTAAAAAAACATAGAAAATACAAAAACGACTTGCCACGTGATACCCTCTTATGTGTACTACCCGACATGACAATTTGTAAACTTGATTTTTGATAACTTCTGGAAAAATTTACATTACAGTATGGCCTGCCATGTATGGATATTCTTTTGTTTCTGACCAAATGACGAAGGTCATGGCTATTCTCAATCAAATTACTGCCTCCCCAATTTTCAGAGAGAGTGGACCATGTTTAATGGACAATTCGCAAGATTTGTCATCTTTCAAACCTTCGAGCTAATTTTGTCCACCTAAATGGCCAAATTCTATGGAAATTAGATCATATTTGAAGTACATGTAAATGATAGATTTCTTTTTTAAAATAATTTTGAAGGAAACCCACCACGCAGTCGGTGTTTAGAGGATAGCATCCAATGTTTTGAATGAGTCAACTTTTTTCTATTTAGCATGAATTTGCATTGCCGGCAAATTCCATCCAGCTGTGAAAAAACTAGAGAAAATAAAGAGTGTACTACCGTAGTACTATTACTAAATAAAGAAGCTGGGACCACCAGCCAATATCACCAGAAAATGGTAATGCATGTCTCAACCAAAACAGTGAAACAATATTACCTGGATAGAGGTGCTAGTCCCCAACTTTTTGCCCTAGCCAGTCTTGATACAACGATCATCAATGGAGCTTTTAAGGTACCCACCACTAGCCAACCAATATACGAGAACGACCAAGTTTTGAAAGATTCAACTTCTTAGCTCATAATTTGCGTGCCGACAAAGTTGACCCTGTTACGAAAATATTAAATCAAAATAAATAAAAATCCCCAAAAACAAATACTTACATATAGTGTCATTTTGGGTGTACCACCTGCCATGAAAAATGATAAACATGAGTTTTGAAAACACTTGGAAAACCCGCTTCACAGAACTGAACTACCATGCATTAATATGTTTCAAGCCTAACGACCAAGGTCGTGGCCATATCCACATCTTAGTTTATAATAATCTTTCCATATTAGGTAGACAGGTGCATCTAAATAAAGAATAATCTCAATTTTCCAAGTGACGGAATGGTTTTTTCTATAAAGCAAGTACTCCCTCTATCCCAAAATAGGATGCATATATTTTTTGGTCAAAGTCATATTTTTTAAAATTTGACCTACTACAAAGAAAAAATATGTTGATATTTATAATCGCTAATCAGTATTGTTAGAACTATTATGAAATATATCTTCATATGGTGTGCATTAGATATTAAAGACGTTGGTAATTTTCTCTATATACTTGATTAAATTTTGAATTTGTTGACTTTGACAAAAATTATATGCGTTCTAATTTGACATATATAGAGGGACTGGTACTACAACAAAGAATATGGCTCGAAAAGGAGGGGAAACCGAAGAGCAAGAGGGCATCACCGAGGAGGAGTTGAAGGCGATGCGATGTTAGAGCACTCCATGATGGGTTTCTGACATGGGGTACTAGTACTATAGCTTTTACATTGTACGCACTCTACTAGTAGTAGTAAATTTTGTATGCAAAACAAATTTGTTTTTTCTCTCTTATTCGCTGCCCCTCTCACCATCCATCTCTCCCATACTCTCTCCGACAAAGAGGTAGTCGATAGTTAGGAGCACCTCCTCTCTCTCCATCCTTATCCCTCCCTGATGCACAGAGGAACTTCATGGCGCGCCGACCCGATGCTCTCCTTGCCGGCGGTGCCGGCCAGGATGGGCTGAGGGAAGGCGGTGGTGGCTGTAGTGTATATATTAGGAGTTGTTTTGGGCTTAGTCCCTATGGCTTCGTGCTGGTTTGGAGCTCTGCCATGGTGCTAGCAAGCAGCGCATGGTGGTGTCCAGATTTTCCTCCCGGTGGTCGTCCATGGTGGCCGGTGTTGGTGAGGGCAGGATCTGGTGGAGTCTCGACAAATAAGCTTGCTTGTACTAGGATTGGGCTGCAGCAGCCAGGTTCGTGTTCTTCGCTGGCCGGCCGTGGAGGCGGGGGGAGGAGAACGGATCCTGGTGTTCTGCAGGTTGTCCTTGTGCTTCCGAGCTACTCTTGGGTGCAGTCGAGCGGCACCCGGAGGTTGCTCATTTCCCTCTCGCATGGTGCTCCGTTGGTGGGAGCGAGTGATGAGAGCTCCGATTTGAGCAGCTCGGCGAATAAGCTCGTGTTTGGGTCGCGAAGGTTGGCTTTGAGTTCCTGCTGCTCTTCTACCCGTGGTGGCGAGGAGAAGGGTGGCGTTCCTCAAGCTCGGCCTTCTGCGATTCCAAGCCACTTCATATGGGTGCTATGGTTTCTGCGATCTGCGACTCGTGATCTTTCTTGATGGTCCTTTGGTGGCGGGGCTGCGGGCTGCCGTTTAGAAGGCGGCCGAGGGTGTCAACCTCCATTGGAGGCCCCTTTCGGCTTGATGCGAGCTCGGCGACTTGGCACCGACAAGTGGTTTGTCCCCGTCATTGTCAAGAAGGTGGCGGCTTCTTCTCCGCTCGGAAGGCGTGAGCAGAGACCACGACCTCGCCATGGTGGAGGTCATGGGAGGCTGGTGGAGGCTCAGAGGACTTGATTGCTTTCTGTTTTAGTCCTAGGGTGCTTTTTGTAAGTGTTAGACCCTTCTCTATTTTGTCTAGCCTGCTAGAGTTAAATCTTAAGGCTGCTTAGTAATTTGCCACGTTTTTTAATTTGCAGCTTCTCGGGTCCTCTGGGCCCTTTTACTGTTCAAAAAAAAAAACCATCCATCTCTCCCCGGCAACCCCGTACACACTCCTTGGCTGATCTCTTTCTCGTCCACAGACAGACGATGTGCTCCGCATGTGTGCCGTACAATATCGTCACGCTATGATGGGAAAATATCGTCGAATAATCAGCTATAAGTATTGTTGGAGGTTACACTGTAAGTAGTTAATATTGTGTTCCGAAGTTACTGCAGAAAACAACAGTAGTATTTCGGTAGTATGTTTCAAACAAAAGAGGCCGCTAATTATGAAAATAGTGTTGAAGAATAAAAAAGTACAGAAAAACTGAATTACTGCTTGCTACGGTCGGAAAATTACTCACCCTCAAAAATTTAGCGTCAAGTAGTAAAAGGAGGTAAAAAATTATCCTAAATGCATGGTAAGTATCGTCGGGAAATGTCAGCTGGGAAGGCGCGTGCAAAAATTATCATCGAGTAGTTAAAAATGGTTGTAGAAGAAATACCATCAAGCGTAGGTAAATTACAGTCAGGAAGTTTCAACCGAAAAGTCGCAAAAAAAGTTACTGCCTAGTAGTTGGAGAATGAGCTAGAAAATACTGATGTAAACGTAGGTAAAAAACAAAAACCCGTTGAATATTAACAGTCGGAAAGTTGCGGAAATGATCAAAGGGTAGAAAAGAGTAAAAAGTGAAAATATTGTAAAAAATAAGACGAACGCCTACATGGCGACGCGTGATTAGAAGAAATTAGACGATAAACAATATACGATCGGTGGAGCTCTCCCTGGCCTGGAATCCATCGCGCTATTATATCTAGATTTTTTACTTGTGTCTAATTGCAAAACCAGCGCCTCTACTGCAAAGTCCTACTAGGCCGAGCTGGATTTGAACCAACGTAGACATTCTCAATAGAATATATTTCGTTGCGATATATTAGGAAAAAGTAGACATTTGAAACTAATAAGCAACTGGCTAGTCTGAAAAAACAGATGCAACAACCTCAACTGATATCTATTACTTGATCATTGACACATGTAAGTCGAACGTTGGCAGTTCTCTCGTGGGATGATGTGATACATTCATATATGTAAGTAAGCACTAGCTAAACCGTCTCTTGATGAATAAAACCAGACACATGCCGATGCAACCTTGCTGTGTTGCATAGGTCGATGTCCAGAATTTAAGGTCCCCTTTTGCCCTTAGTATAAGACTTTTGTTCACTTGGTTCGAAAATAGTACGGATGCGCTTTTCTGAATATGCAGGTTAGGAGACGACCAATTAACACATGGGACAACATGACGCAAGGACAACTGACTCAGTGGGATGACGCAAGGACAACATGACGCAAGGACAACATGTTCTCTTGCGGCGTCCTTGATATTATTCACCACATGGCCCAAATAAACTTCTGACTGGTTGCCTGCTAGCACTACTGGTTCTATTAATACTATAACCCACCCATAATTTGATACTAATATCTCCAAGAACAAATCACCGGCGGTTCTGCTAAGGTGACAATTGTACGCACTGGCTCCTTGTTTTCTTGAAGCTTGCTATTTATCACTACCTACCTATACCAATCCAATACTGAATGGCGAGCTTTTTGCACAGCCAAGTTTGAGGCTTGATTGATGGATTCTTCCGTGTACGCGTGTGCTAGCCAAATCTGGATGACAAGATATATTCTGGCTGCAGAGTAGGCAGCTGAAATAGTCGTTTTCTCACTGCCGAAGCATTACTTTATCAGCTGAAGGCGCACACTCGATTTAGCATTAGGGTGATGAAGGAAGGACTGGCATCGCGCCGGCCGGTGCCCAACCCTTCCAAATTAGTATTTGCTTCATTTAAGATTTGGTGGCTCCAAGGAAGCTGATCTAGGTGAGTTTTTGACAAACCGAACTAGCTCATCTAGCTGAGTAGACTCCTTCTTTCCGAAACGCCAAATTATGCGGTCCGCATAGGGAAATTCAAGATTTTAGGGGGTGAAAAAAATTACACGCCTAGGATTAGCGAACAACCGAACTAGTTACCGAGTGAAAGATTTCCGAGTGAAACAATGGACCGAACTAGGATTAGGGAGCAGAGTAGCCATCTCAGAGTAGGCAGAGTAGCCACTAGGGAAAGATCTGGACTGCTGGATTTTGTGCGGCTGGAACACTACAGCCTGCAGGGGATCGCTAGTCGTGAGCCGTCGCGGGAATTTGAGTTATTAGAGTTTTTAGGCATTTTCCAGGGGAGGCAAGGAGACAGAGAAGAACGAGGAGTGCAGTGGGAACTGGGACTCGTTTTCTTTTTTTGGGGATAGGAACTGGGACTCGTGCGTGCGTGGGAGCATAGAAGCCAGGGGGCCGATCAAAGCATGGGCCAATGTTGTCGCGACGATGAGGGAGATACCTTTTAGACAATAAATAAATACTAGCCCTCGTTTCTTAACAAAATGTCTACTGGACTAGTGGTACAACCCAGGTAGCACATGGCCCATCTGTTGCGTGGAATGTTAATGGATGGAGTCCATGGTTTGTGCAGTGTCTTCCACCTTTGCCACATCCATCGAACCCTCCAAGCCCTGTTATGTTTCCGGTCTCTTTGTTAGGGTTTATCTGGGCTTTTCATTGAAATATAAGCCAATAAATCTAGCCCAAGGGGCCGCGTTATCTGTTGGCTTTTCCAAAACGACTTTTGGAATAGGCTGGCCGATCGAAACGACTTTTGGAGGTGCTTCACGAGCTTTTCTTCCTTGAACCCAAACGGTGTAAGAAACTAGCCCCGTTATTCTACCTATTTACAGGAAATCTGCCACCTCAACCATGTTCGTCCGTGCGTCGACCTCTGTTTTCTGTCCGCTGATTTCGAATGCGAAATTATTATACACACGATACTTTATTTATGATTTACATATGACAATGCCATCTGACACTACTAGAAAAATGGTCGTTTGTGGCGCACCTGAAAGGCCCATCCGTGGCGCACCGGTGATGCGCCACGGACTTCTTATTCTGGTATCTCTCGGTAGTGGCCTTGCCAATGCGCTTAGCCATTTGTGTAGAGATAGGCGTGGCGCGCCTGCTAATCGCCTGAAGTTTGGCATGGTCGCTACCCCTTGGATCCTGCGTGGCGCACTACCCAGGCGCCACTAAACATCCATGGTGCGCTTTAGGGGTAGTCATACGGAAGGTAGAACATGTCGCCATGATGTATTTTTTGTTTTTTTTAATTTCCAAGCCAGATTATATGCAATCTGATTATATACAATATTACACAGATATACACACACAGATACAAGATATACAATTATATATATAAATACTCGATGAAAAACAAGATTGAAACAAATACATATAGATAAGTCTCATACATGAATACATAGTCCAAGTTACATTGTTTTGATCATGTTACAAAGTAGTAGTTGGTGACATGCGAATACATGTGTCGATCGAACAAGTTAGAGCTCGGAAGCTCGCCTAGACATCTAAACTAGCTAGCTAGACACAAGCGGGATAAATAACCAAAGAAGATAAGCATGATCACCGCCCGACGAAGGTGTAGGTCTTCATCCGGTTCCTTGTCCTAACTCCCGCTAGATAGCGCGTGTATCTATCTTCCGCCTCCGCCATAGTGTTGTACCCTTTGTAGCTATTGCATTGCTGAAGCACTGTCTCCGAGTCTTCCCAATCATCGTAGACTCAGGAACCCGTCACTTGTACCGGCGTACCACGTCATCTACAAGTTGACAATAATAACTAACCGGTGATTGAAAAACATGTATAATTAAAGTCGCATATGAAGATACACTTATAGAAAGTACTCTTAAATCAAAAGAGCAAACTCAAAAAGCATGCCTCATATATAACTAGCTAGGTCGTTGGACACAGAATTGCTTATGACGGGACTGTTAGCCAAGTAGGATGCACAATTCACGGACTTGTGCATATCACAAGGCTAACAATCCCGTCATAGCACATTCACATATATATTGTGCCACGACATTTCAATCATCGGCATATTCTCGAAAAGACAAAAATAACTCAAAAGCATGCCTCATATATAACTAGCTAGGTCGTTGGACACGGGAATTGCTTATATGACGGACTGAGCCAAGTAGGATGCACAATTCTGACTTGTGCATATCACAAACTCACAATCCGTCATAGCACATTCACATATATTGTGCCACGACATTTCAATCATCGGCATATTCTCGAAAAGACAAAATAACTCGAAAAGCATGCCTCATATATAACTAGCTAGGTCGTTGGACACGAATTGCTTATGACGGATTTGTTAGCCAAGTAGGATGCACAATTCACGGACTTGTGCATATCACAAGGCTAACAATCCGATCATAGCACATTCACATATATATTGTGCCACGACATTTCAATCATCGGCATATTCTCGAAAAGACAAAATAACTCGAAAAGCATGCCTCATATATAACTAGCTAGGTCGTTGGACAGAATTGCTTATGACGGACCGTGAGCCAAGTAGGATGCACAATTCACGGACTTGTGCATATCACAAGGCTCAATCCGTCATAGCACATTCACATATATCTTGTGCCACGACATTTCAATCATCGGCATATTCTCGAAAAGACAAAAATAACTCGAAAAGCATGCCTCATATATAACTAGCTAGGTCGTTGGACACAGATTGCTTATGGCGGAATGTCGCCCAAGTAGGATGCACAATTCTGGACTTGTGCATATCACAAGGTGACAATCCCGTCATAGCACATTCACATATATATTGTGCCACGACATTTCAATCATCGGCATATTCTCGAAAAGACAAAATAACTCACACTTGTCGTCCGAGAACCAAAGAGTAAGCAAAAAACCAAAAGTAAGCAAAAAAACCAAGCATTGATTGATATATAATAATAATAAGCAAAATAAGTAAGCGGTGATTCATAAACCTAATAATATAAGTACACTTGTCGTCCACACACACAAAGGTCATCTATAGTTTGCAACTACAACTAGGCCAATATCAAGCCTTGGCTCGGCTTAGAGCAGGAGGACGCTACGCCTCGTCATGAACTTCCTATAGTCACCACTGCATCTCTAGGCGATCTTCTATGTCACGGTTATTCGGGATATTTCCTCGTAGAAGATCCCCGAAGTCATGACATCACGAAGATGATTGCCCCAAGCTGCTGCTGGATGCGATACATCTCTTGTCTAATATCCGAATCATTGATCTTGGCCTTTGCTTCAGCCCATTGCTGTTTGAGATGATCGGCAACAGAATTCTGCTGGTCAAGTAGGAACCCTCATGTGATGGAGTGCGTGGTAGGCTTCCTTCTTCTTTTTTCCGCTTCACGCAGGGAACTCACGTGGTTGAAGGCGTGCTTGCGAACTTGACCTTCTTACGCGAAAGTGGTGCCTTCCGTCGAGGCAAAGCCGGTGAGAGCATCATCGAACTTCCTTGATCTTGTCGTAGTTTTCTTCTTTTCTAGACTCCCGAGTCGAAATACGTGGCGTGGGAATGCTTGGCGATAAGGAGATGAGCGTGCGATGTTCATCTCTGTAAAAATTCAAATGGAATGTGTTGAAAAAGAATGATGATGATCTAATAAAGCCAATCGACGGTGGCGGTGAATAACGACTTACTCGGAAAGTAAGGCACGAGAATGTATTCCTTTGTCTTGTTCGCCACGAGGATTCTTTTTAGGTGCGAGGCCACGATCGTCGTTCGGCGGGGAACCCAAGCAGTAAATCACGCATGTAGTAGGGGTCCACTATAGCGATGCCGGTGTGTTCTCTCTAATGATCTGCGTGGCGGTGAGAAAAGGCGGACCATGGTATAGTGCGTGGTATAGGTGGAACATATTGAAGATGTCCTCGAACCGCGGGAAGAACAGATCCGTGAGGCGATGTCGTGAAGCCCAAGCACTGGTGGCACCTTAACCACGAATACCGGGTGCGAGGATCTTTCTCCGATAGAAAGGCGTCTCTCTATCGTCGACCGCCGTCATGCATACTCTCTGCGATTCCGGCGAGCTTCCGCAAATTCTTAGGTAGCATGGGCTCACGCCGCCACATGAATCCTCCACATAATACCCTTGGGTCTTGGTGGCCCGTCCGAAACCTGATCGGATTCGCGATTGTTGACGCCACCGGCTGGCTCGAGCTGCTAGATTTTCTTTTCCCCTTTTTCCTTTTGGAAGCGGGCAGGCACTGCATATCTGAGCCGGCCGCCCTATGTAGTGTGTCGGCTTAGAATAAAGGGCGGTTGGTTGTATCGGTGGCTCAGTAAAGGCGCAATTTGGGCGTCTCACGAGAACCAAGCAGGCGCTTGGTGATAGTGGCTTTCTCTGTGGGGCCACCTAGGTCTTCTTCGTTGCCGAGTCTTGAAGAAGTGATCATTCCGTCTTGAAGTCTCGGCGGATCTGCGCCATGTGCATATCATCAACATGATCATCCGACCCAGCGTGGAGGTGGCGATGAGGGCCTTGCCACCGCTTGTCGGCACGACGGTGCGGTCTTGTTGTCTGGCGTGATGGCCCGCCGTCCCCAAACGGATCATGCTCTTTGGCCATAGCAGAACAAGCGAAGCAACCGAGGACATACGGCTCTTCTTCATCCGCTCTGGGGTTGAATGGGAGGTTCAGTCGTCGCAGCCCCTTAGCACCCGACTAATTTTAACCCTGCACGCTATCGCGCATCGGCTTTGAGTGGAGCGTCGCTGCAAGGGTTGAGCGATGGTACCCTTGGCAACATCCCTCACCGTTGTTCACGTAGCATAAGAGAGTGCAAGGAACATCCGTCTGCGGAAAACATGTACGGCATCGTCGGCGAGATGCCACAAGAGTAATATAGATGGCATGAAAGGCGGTAATTAAAGCAATTTGTTTACCGTGATGGCGTCGAGATCGGCTAATGTCGGCGACGCATGGCTGACGCAGGCGTGCAAGGCGGAAGGCTGCTTGATGGCGGTGCTGGCCGCGGTGTATTCTCCCTGGCAAGCGGGTGCTTGGAGCTCCGGTGCGCGGCGATGGCGGGGCACCAACATGTACTCGGCGCCGCGGTGATGGCGAGGAGTCACCAACACTTGCGGCGCCATGGTGCGGGCGGTAGTCACGAACACGTAGTTCGCTCGATTCGTCGGCGCGCGTTGTTCGAGTGGCTCTGACCATGCTTGGAATCGCGGCCCTACTCGACCACCGCACTCGATTCGCTATTGACTCCACCAAGGTAGGCGGGAAGGGCGTAAGGGTGATTGCGAGTTGTCTTGGACGATCTGCGGGATCCGCGCCACTTGTGCCTTAAGTTCTTGAACCTCTCTGTTTTCCTCCTCGCTCCTTCCCGACGGGCGCCACATGCGTCCTCGGCGGTGGACAAAATGATCCACCAATTCTTACCCGAGGCAGACGGCGGCCGACGGCTTCTTCGTAACCGGCTCTATTTTCTTGGCCCGGTTCGCCGCCATTAAAGGGTTATCCCGGGTGGCGCCGTCGACCCACAGGATGAGGAACCACAGGATCCATGACTAGCAACAATTTCCTCCTCCTGCGGAAGAAGTAACAGTGAATAATTTAGATCATCGATTAGATTGCAATCGTGTTGATCACTGGTAATTAGATTATACTTACCACAATTTCCTCGAATTCCTTCACCGCAGGATCCGCGGTGAGTTGTTTGGTTTTTGGGTCCACATGGTAACGGGACCTGATGAAGTTTCGAACCTGCCGGGTTGAATTTAGCAAAGGGTTTTCTATCCCTTGGATCTATACTCTTCGTCCTCCTTATTCCATTTGGCCTCCGCGGTTCTGTATCCACGGATCCGAGATGGTGATGACCTATATTCATCGCTGCGGCGCCTTTCCCGATTACTATTGGCGGGGCTCTTTCGGATTCACACCTCTCCTTGAACTCCGGGCGATCTTGGTGATCTGGGTCAATCTTGGATCTCCTCGAGACTTTTGCCTTCTTTATAGATCTTCTTCTTTATCCGGGTTCTCCATTTGGCGGTGCTCATCTTTGTGAGGGTGGATTTGTTTACCGTTCCCATGATAATTTGTGTTCGATACTTAGCGGAAACTTGTATCGGCGTGCAGCTTCTCGAAGAGGTGTGCGCAAGTGGCCATTATCTTTGCGGAGATTCTCGGTGTTGATCGAGATGGTTGTCCGGTGATCGCCGCCACTTGCCCACCGTGCCCTTTGACGACAAGGCGGGCTCCAAAGGAACCCTGATGGGCTCACTTGATTTCCTCACGGCCGTCGGCCGTGTTCGGGGCGCCCGGTCCTTCTTCTTCTTAGGAGGTTGCTACCACTCCATGTGCCCTCGCCGCCATCGGTGGTTTCATCGTCGCCGTTCCTTTGGCTTCTTCCTCCGTCTTCCATCTCATCATCCTCGCTCTCCAAGGATGGTATTCTTCATCGTCTTCTAGGCATTGGGCGCCTCCCGAATGTCAATTGTTTATTCGAGGTCTGAGTTCTCCTTCCGTGACGATGCGCTTAGAACATCCAGCCTCGTCGTTATCACACATCTTTGCACTAATAAAAAACAAATAATTGGTTAAATGCACGGAAAAATCCGGCATAACCTTTGCTAATTTTCTTAAACTAGGAGTGCCCGATTTCTGCCAAAACGGAAGTTAATCAACATTCCGGCAAAAATCGGGACTCGTTTCATACAAGAACCTGCATACACACATAATAAAGTGCTTCATATACAAGCACAAGCACAATTTCAAGGTGCTATTGTCCCGGCCAGATAGTAGCAAAACCAACACTACTCTATTTTTCTTCCAAACCATTTCACAACCACATCCATCCGGTCCCACGATTGCCACAACCATATAAACTTTTGTTATCAATTTAAGCATAGCCATATGATGAAGCTATCTCTTTAAGCAACAATGACAACCCAATTAAAATAAATCAGGCCATAGACATGCCTAAACCCATGATATATCTTGATACATCAAGGATCGAGATATTTCACTTCCATAATAACAACCCAACTAAAGTGGATTTGTGCATTGGTGTGAAGTGCTAAACTCAACTAGATGGCTGAAACTTTGAAAGTGGATTGAACTATGCAGCCTCTAACCTTGCTACTCGAACCTAAGCTTACCTGAACCCTTGCTACTCAAACCCTAAGCTATCTACAAGCTACATTTATAAATCGATTCACGGATCATCGCATCAAAGGAACAAATGGTTCTTGTGCCTTGGTAATTTAGCGATCATGCATCAAAGGAACAAATGGTTCTTGTGCCTTGGTAATTTAACGATTTACGGTTTTCCATAAGGACCAAATAAGGACCTGTAACGATTGTCCATATGCACAAAAGGAAATGCACTTTCTTATACAACAAAGAAAAAGGGAACTTGGTTTCATGAAACCTTGAGTTACAGGTTCATAGTTAGTGAGTGCAATGTAAACTACGCATATCTTTGTTCTACTACTGCAATGTAAACATAGGAGACATGCATTAAAAACACAAGTTTTACTCTCGCATATCTTTGTTCTACTATTGCATTTTCATCTACTCAACCTAACCTAAACCTAACTTGAATCTTGCTACTACGAACCTAACTTTGAACCTAACTACGAACCTAACAAGCGAGGCCTGAGGCAGTTCACGGACTTGTCACGACCCATCAATCCAACGCCGAGAGAGGGAGAGAGGGAGAGGAGGTGCAGGAGACTCACCAGGAGGCCGGTCGGCGGGCGGGCTGGCGGACGGCAGGTTCCTCCAGACTCCTCCTCCTCGGGCCGCACGACTCGGGCTCCTCCTCCACGCAGCAGTGGCGGGCTCCTCCTCCTCCTCCACGGCAGTGGCAGGGCTCGGGGCGACGCAGGCGAGCAGCGGAGTGCGGCGGCCTCCACCTCCCGAGGCAGGCGGGCTGCCCTCCTCGGACACGGGCCTCCTCCGAGGCGGGCCTCCTCCTGAGACGCAGAGCCCTCCTCCTCCTCGAGCCTTGGCGGATCGAGAGCGGCGGCGGATCGTGCTCGATTGGTGGGTGAGAGATGGAGAGATGGGGATGAGAAGTGGCGAGGGGCAGTAAGAAGAAGAGGAGGCACGCTGTTATTAAACGGCCTTTAGTGCGGTTCGTGGCTCCAAGGACTAAAGGTCCATTCGTCCCGGTTGGAGCCACGGACCTAACCTAGTCCCATTTTCAGCGGTGAAAGGGCGGATGGAAGGCCTCTTTTCGTCGGTTGGTGGCTCCAACAGGACGTATTCTATTTTCAAAAATTTCAGTTATTTTCTCTCTGCCTTATTTTCAGCATGGGGCCTCTTTCGTCGGTTGGTGGCTCCAACCGGACGTATTCTATTTTCAAAATTTTCGATTATTTTCTCTGCCTTATTTTTTATTTTGGGGTTTAAATTTGTAATGTTTTTAAATGATAATTACTTTGGAATTTAGAAAAACTTTAAACATAAAAGTGTTTGGATTTGAATAAATAATTCAAAACCATTTTCATGTTTTAAAAACAATTAATGTAACCATTTAAAATATGAACCATTTACAATTAAAAATGAATTAACTTATATTTTTTTAATATCAATTTGGAATTTAGAAAAACTTTAAACATAAGAAGTGTATGGATTTGAATAAATAATCCAAAACCATTTTCTATTTCTAAAAAATAATTAATGTTGGGGCAGAGAGTAAATTTTCCATTTTCTATTTCTAAAACTTTAACCATTTTCTATTTCTACTTGAATAAATATTCCAAAAATGCCCAAAAGTAATAATATTCCAAAAATGCCCAAAAATATGATTTAAAGTATAACTAAATTTCATAATAATTTGTCCATGAATATTACAATCTTTTTCGACCACGCGTTTACAATATTTTTTGAGCTAGCGTTTTACAATCTTTTTTCCCTTCTTTGTCGCGGTTGAATAATTTAGCCCCGGCACTTTAATGTTTCTTCTTTCGAACGGGCTACCTTTTTTGGGTAGGGTTGTCCTTTTTCTTCTTGTGATGTATGTTCTTTGTCGTCGTAGTCGTCATCTTCAATCTTTGGATCGCCGTCTTGGTGAAGTCTTGCTCATTGGCGAGCGACTCCATCCATTAGATGATGTTCCTTTTCCTCTCCTCACGACAACACGGCTAGGCTTTGTCGGGTCGGTAATGAAAAACATTGGTCCACTTTGGTAGCGGTACCCACGGTTCATTTTTCGCCACGTTTGCCGTGACCTTGGATTTGGCTGCTTCGGTATAACCATGGTTGTGAAATACCGGTCTTCTCTTTCGACGTTCTTTGCCCATCGACCGGAACATCGGCACCTTTTCTCCACAGTGAGTCGGCTCCCGGATCTCCTCGATTCTTAGTAGAATCTTTCCTTCACGTTGTCATCGGTGTAGAATTCGGCGTTACGCTGAGTTACGATAATCACACTTGTTGTCCTTTTCCTCCGTGTAGAATGTGTAGCCGTTGATATCATCGCTGATAGGTCACCAGGTTTTGCATCGGTCCTGCGACAAGGTGAATATGATCTTTTCCGTGTCGGGAAGAATGCGGCGGGATTATCAAGGGCGTCGCCTAAACCAACGCGTGAAATCTGAGTTGTGCTCTTTGATTATTTCTCCTGCGTCCTCTGTATGCCCGATCCTTTGTACTTCTTCTCGATTAACCTTTTGTGCTTGCCCAAGGATCGACCAGTTCTAAATGCTGTGGCGAGGTTTGCTCGATCAAAGTCTGCGCGTCAAAAATCGAAATCGCATGCGATGTCGGCGACCCTCTCGGTGACCAGATCCGTCGAGCTTGCCAAGGTGTCTGTTGTGGGAAGACCGGCGAGTTCTCTATGTCTAGATAATTCGTGCGAAAGAGATGCACTCTTGCCGAAAGCCCTTGGCTATGCTTCCATCGGGACGGGACTGTATGACGTATCCTTTGATGTGTCCGTTCATCCTTTCGACGCCATCATCTGCCGGAGAAACATCGGCCCGAGTTGTCGATGTCCTCCACGACATGGACCAGCAGATGCACCATAATGTCGAAGAATGCGGGTGGGAAGTAGACCTCAAGCTCACATAGTATCACCACGATCTCCTCCAGCCTTCCGAGCTGATTCAAGCCAATCGACTTCCTAGAGATGGCGTCGAAAAACTTGCATAAGCCAAATAACGTTTCACGGACGTGCTCGTCCATTATCCCTCTTAGTGCGACCGGAAGTACTGCGTCATTAGCACGCACGGTCGTGAGACTTCATGCCATCGAACCTCTGCTTCGCCTCGTCTAGGTATACGCTTATCTTGCCAGCGTGGCCGTAAGGAAATTTGACTCCTAGAAGGCACTTGAAAAACTGTTTGATCTCATCACGGCTTAGAGTGAAGCAAGAAGGAGGCAGTAATATTCGTTCTTCTTGAACTTTTACCCTTCCGACGACCTTGTGTGTCGTCTCCGACTCATGATCATCGTCATCTTCACGATCATCAGGAGTAGTCGTCCTCCGTGAAGCTCCTTCCGGATACCCAAGCATATCAGGTCGTGCCTTGCTTTGGACCATCTTTCGTCCTATCGGCATGTTGATTATGGTGGCGACGGACTCGCACGTTTTTCGTGATATGCATGATGTCGAGGCTATGAGGCGTCGGAGAAACTTCGATATGGCAACTCGGAAAGCAGACCTTGTTTTCCATACCTTCATCGGCTTGTCTTGTTCTTGCCTCTTTCGCTTCTTTCGAGCTTAGGACAATCTTTCCAGTTTTGACAACTCTTCCACTTCTTCGCTGCTCCTCGCTCTGGGATTCCTCGGGTCTCGATTTGCCATCGAACAGGTCTCCGTTTTCTCCATGGATCATTCTTGCCGAGCCACCTCCGGTGCGCCATGAACACGGTTTTCGATGACCTGGATCTTTCTCTAGTTGGAGATAGCTTGTGTTATCCATGCACCTAACGCATCGTGGAATCCTTGGATAACCTGCCCGGGATATACCATAACTGGATAGTCTTGCACCGTAGTGACCAACGGCTCTCATAGTGAAATAATCTTGTGCGACGGCGTCGTAAGTATTGGCTCGATTCCCATAACGTGGCTAGCTCCTCTTTCAACAGCCGAGATACTGATTGATGTCGGTACCAGGTTGTTTCGCCTTGAATTAGCATACTCATTTGTATGTACTTCTTCTTCATGCACAACCATGGAGGAGGTTGTACATCCATACAAACACAGGCCAAGTGTTGTGCGTGCTGCTGCTACCGAGCGGATTGAGTCCATCGGTGCTGCACCAAGCTGATGTTCCTCGAATCTCCACCGAATGCGGGAATTCGAGGTCCAATGCTTTCAGCAGCTAGCATCGAAGGGTGTCGGCAGCTCATCCTTTTCGGTCATCATCATCTCGGCTTCTTCCTTTCCGCATGCCATCGCATGAGCTTCGCTTCCTTAGGGTCCGCGAAATAGCGCTGCGACGAGGGTGATAGGAAAGTACCATACCACTTTTCGAGGTGCTTTCTTCCCTTTCTTGTATCGACTCACGCCGCAGGACATGTGGTTTTCTCCGTCCTCGCCCGATAAATGATGCAATCGTTGATGCATCGTGATATCTAACGTGCGGTAGATCGAGAGGACGACGATTTTCTTGGCATCCTCGATACTAGTTGGACATGTGTTCCCCTCGGAGACGATCGTGCGAGAATGCCATCATATCGTCGAAGCTTGCGCTCAATTTGTGCTTTGCCTTCATCTCCATAGCCTTGGCGTTACATTCAACCGGGTATCATCGGGCTGCATCCTTCATACAATGGAGTAACGCGTCTTTCTCAAGTTGCGCAAGCTTGGCTTTCTCTCTAGCGGCAGCTGGCGTTACTAAATGCGCTTGAGAAGCTCTTGCACATAAGGGTCCCGACCACTGACGTTGTTCCATCGTCGCTCCTCCGGCATCTAGATCATCATCATCCGATGCCTTGTACCTTCACCATCTCCGAGCCTCTTCATCATCTCGCCCGTTCTCGCCGTGATGATGATCACCGTCTCCATCATCTACGCCGCTTATCCAACGAGTGTATCCATCCATGAAACCATGGCGGGCAGTGCGCAGATTCCGGAATGGGGTCGATCACCCGATTGAGTTTGCATCTTACGCACGGACATCTTATATCTCTTGTTATTTCGTATCATGTCGGCCGTCGCACATTTCAAAAATCTAGCCACAATGCCTTCGCTCATTATGCGGACCATTTTTGCCTGCACGATGTACACGGTACAATTTTGAAGTCTATTAGAACCACATAATGAATGCATGCATGCAATGGTCGATAGAAAATTTCGGCATGACCTATCCTAAAATTAGGACCTTTGTGAAATGCCAAAGTCTTGCCAAAATGGAAATGAATCAACATTTTGGCAAAACAAATGGCAACTTGTTCACATACAAACACAAGAGAGAGACCGATCCATACACACATGAACATATCATTATCCTCTCCATACACACATGCATGAGCATCATCGATACTCTCCATATACACACACATATGACCATCGATCCTCTCCACACATACACACATCATGAGCATCGATCATCTACATACATATGAGCACATGCATCATCCATATACACATGAACACATCCTTACATGGACAACTTACCGAGATGAGAGACCGATCGCGAGAAAGATGGAAAGGAGAGGTGCGCGCGTCGACCGAGACGGATAGATGAGAGCGGAGACCACCTCTATTACTTATGTAACATCCAAAGCAAGTTTTACATGCTAAAAATGGTGAATGTGTGGAGAAATTGAGGTGGGAAGGAGAAGAACCGACTAGATCTAAGGAGGAAGAAGAAGGGAAAGTGAAGTGTGGGGTGGTGGATGTGGTCACACATGTGCACATAAAGTGCTGTCCTAAAAATCGACACATCCGTGGCGCACACGGCCACAGTCACATGGGAGTCAAACTTCATGGCGCACTAGTGCGCCACAGATGCTCTAGTCCCTGGCGCCTTTGGAGTGCCGCAGAAGTTTGTGGCCGTTTGAGCGGAGGTGGGCATGCGCTCGGTCGTGGCGCACCATGCACACGTCGCCTGAGATGACCCTAACAACCGTGGCGCACATGGCTATAGTGCGCTTCTGAAGTTTGGCGTGTGGCCAGCAGGCCCCCACACATATCTGTGGCGCACTAGGGTCATGTGCGCCACGGATGTTCTAGTTATTAGTAGGGCACTGCCCACAGGTGAGCCACGCCTGTTTTACCCGTGGGGCACTTCAACCATGTGAGCCACGGATGTGCTGATTACCTATAGCCGTTTTCCTAGTAGTGTGACCGGCCATATTAATGGCATGGCATGCCATTGTAAGGCCACGCACCGTCATCGTACGAACATAGTGTATAAAACCGGCGTCTGCATAGCACGCTCTTTCGAATGCTTCTGTTCTTACCGCTATGTGTCATGCATGACCATTGAGTTTGCTATATTTTGCATTCACATAACGAATCTTCGTTGGTATAGCAACTGCATGCAGTGGATCAACATATAATTATCTATTAATTAGCATGGTGGCCCTCACAAATGCGAGGGTACCACCTAAATTATTTATTATTTTATAGATATCTCAGATCTAAGCTTAAAATAATTTACATGATGTGACATCTCTTTGCAGATGCCAGGGTGATCTTCTCCCATTTTAAAAAGGTGTCATTTAAAAACCCCATTTATAGATGCATTTAATTTCACTAATTGAGATTTTTTACGAAGTATTATGTTAGTAGTGCTTGCACTCAGTTATAGAGAATCATCAATAATCAACCAACTTGCCAGCTAAATAAGAAATTGATGAACAACTCAATGCATTGGCCTTGAACATCATTCATACAGCAATGACATCAGAGTACATGACGCATATTTGTGCATACTCCACTTCCAAGGAAGCTTGGGATCATCTCACAATGTTGTTTCAAGGCAATGCTTGCATAAAGACTTCCAAGTTTGAAGAAGTCGAATCCGAGTCAAATGCATTCTTTTGAAGGAAGATAAGGTGGATCCATCGAAGATCTCTATATAACAGTCACGGCTCTTCTAATCCGAATGATAGATCATGGAGCCAATAATGCAGATGATTGGATCAAGTGCAAGTTCATGCAAGCCATGTTGCCTTTCAAGGAGCACATGGCAATGTCAATTCGTGAGACCAGATTATTTGACATTGAGTTCCAACTACAACTCCCCCAACAAGAAGTCTCAACTAAAGTATATGTTGGAAGCTCATGAATAATACGTTTCGGGAGAAGAAGTTAGTGATGATGAAGATCTCAAAGTTCTGGGGGTGGCCTCCATCGCCGCTGTATCCACGACCCCCGCTCCTACTACTTCCCTCCTTGAGTCCCCCAATGAGAACAAGGTCACTATCAATGGCACATGCCCCATGACTAAGACCTTGTTGGTAACTCCTCCTCCCTCACCATCCACATCCTTTATACCCTCTCATGGTGATGCTTTTAGTATTAAAGTGAAACTTGAGATTGTGGGGTTGGAAGAGTTCTTGAACAACATGGAAGGCTCAACAAAAGTTCATGTCGAGGCATTTATGAACCATTTAGGTGAATATCAAGAGCTTCTCGAGGAGAAATAAGATACCATCTCTATGCAAGATTCAACACAATTGTTACAGCGGGATGGAGTGGTGATGATGGTGCTGGTGGAGATGGTGGTGAGGATGATGATGATAATCCCGATGAAGTATAGCTTGATGACGGTGTTGATGGTGGTGAGGATAGTGATGCAAAATGGATGTATCACTGGTCAAGCAGGGATGGTCATGTCCACCCTCTAGAAGTTTTGGGGAGGGACGGAGCCCAATGGGATGACTCTGATGCACATGCATACGGGTCTAATAATTATTTTACTTATATTTACCACCTAAAAAGGCTCGATGCATCAGGTTAGCCCACCAACACTCATGTACACCTTGGGTAGGGGTTCGTAGCATGGAAAACAAAAAAATTCTATCGCATGAACACACACAAGCCAAGATCTAATCTATTAGATCGGTGCAACGAGTTCATAGAGTACTAACTCTCGAAGATCCAAAATAGTTAACGAGATCGGATTCTCGTGGTTGATGTAGTCGTTCACTTGCTGATCTCAAGATCGCGAAGACGATCCTTCCTACGCCGCGTTTCAGCAGCGCTTCAACAGTCGATCATACGTACTATACTCGATGAATACCTTCCTCTCCCTTGTTCCAGCAGGCAGCAGAGGTTGTAGATCTCTCCTCGTGATTCAAACAGCACGATGGTGTGGTGGTGGAAATAGATGGGAAATCCCGCAGGGCTTCGCCTAAGCCGGAGCGGGTATGGTGGAGTAGAGAGAGAGCCTCGGCAACTAGGGTTTAGAGGCCGAAGCGAGTCGGTGGCCGGCGGCTAGGGTTTAGCTAGACGGTGGTGGTTTAGAGGAGATCTAGGGCAACGACAACTAGAGGGGGCGGCGGCCGACCTAGGGTTTGGGGTTTTGGGGGCAAGGGGCGCCCTCCCCTCCTCTTACAAGGCCGGCGGGAAGGGAGGGAGGGAAACCTTCCTCCACTAGGTTTCCTCCTCTCCCTCCACTTGGTTTGACTTTCAATATTGGGATTTGACTTTTCAAATTGGAGTTTGACTTATTCGAACTAGAGTTTGATTTTTTTTGCTTTCCCATTGACCAGCCAAGTGACCAAGGACATGATGCAACCATTCCACATTGATATGACACATCCATGTACCCTTCCCACTCCAGAGTGGTGGACCTTCTGGACCCTTCTAGAAGCTTCTGGTGAAAACACCGAAAACATTTCTGAACTCCGGAATTGGACTTTCCTTATATGAGTCTTATTCTCCGGACCATTACGTATCTCCTCGTGATGTCCTGGATCCAATCCTAGACTACGAACAACATTCGGTCTCTTACTCCCATTCCATATCTACTAAACAACATTGAATCCTTAAGTGTGTCTCCCTATGATTCGTGAATTATGCAGACATGATCGAGACTCTTCTCCAATCAATAACCAATAGAGGAATCTGGAAATTCATATGGATCCCACTTATTTCTATGATGACTTCGTGATCAAATGAACTATTTACATACGATACCAATTTCCCTTTGTCTCGTCATACTTTACTTATCCAAGGTTTGATCGTCGGTATCTCTGCATACCTAGTTCAACCTTGTTACCAATAAGTACTCTTTACTCGTTCGTGTGATATGTGATCCCTTGTGAGCCTGTCACATGCTTGCTAGCCAATTGGGTGACATTCCACCGAGAGGGCCTAGAGTATATATATATATATATCCGTCATATGGATGGACAAATTCCACTCTTGATCCATGTGCCTCAACACATACTTTTAGAATACTCAATTCCACGTTTATAATCACCCAGTTATGAAGTGGGGTTTGATGTCATCAAATCATCCATCCGGTGATGGTGATTAACATGATCTCATGGTCGAAGGATTTAGGTTACTATGTATTTGAAAGCTTATAGCAAGTGAACTATTTAAATGACTTGATCTTATGCTACGCTTAACTCTAGGAGTGTGTCCATCACATTATTCTCCTAATGATATGACATTGTTATTAATATCATCCACTATTCATGATTAGGAAACCATGATCATCAATTAATCAACAATCTAGTTTAACAAGAGGCTTTACTAGGGACTCTTACATGTTCACAAATCATACAAGTATTAATGTTTCCAGTTAATACAATTATAGACTGGGATGTAAACATCTATCATAAACATAAATATATGATAATAACCACTTTATTATTGCCTCTTGGGCATATCTCTAATAGTCTCCCACTTGCACTAGAGTCAATAATCTAGTTTCAAACCTTTGTGAATTCAACACCTATGGATTTCTGGTGTTGTATATACATGATTGCTAGTGGTTAACTAATCTTTGGATAAGATACTTTTAGGTCCATGTGTAATTGCGTGTCTTTGCGTCTCTATGCATCACTCATTCTATAATGAGATGGCTTTTATAAATTTGGTCCTTTGGTGAGACCTTTAGTTTCTTAGGGTCAAACCACGTTGATACAATCAATATATCTTCATAGTACTAGCCCTCTGTGAACCACACCTAGTTTGATAACAAAATACTTGACACAAAATGCCTCTTTTCCTTCTACAATAATAGTCATATACTTAGCCTTTTGTTGTAGTATCTGTCACAATTATCTTAACTTTGGAACTCATCCAAATCCATTATGAAATCTCCTTTCCATTACATTGTGCCACCCATAGTTTAAATTGAGATAAACTTAATTTATACTTTGTGACAAAACTAGTATCAATGTAATACTTTACAATGAACTATCTATCTATTTGTCACCTCCACAAATATAACACATTCTTAGTTCTTCCAAAAGATAATAAGAATATCCTTACTATTGTGCAATGATCATCTTTATGAATCATTCTGGTATATGCTCATAACATTTAGATTATAGGACATATTTGTATGTGTACATATCACATTCTGATTGAAAAAATACACTTTGTGATTTCATTCATCAAGTATCAAAAATACTTGAATCTTTGTTTCACTTACCAAGTGTCGATACACTTGAATTTTGATTTAATCTTTTCTGTGTGGCAAGAACCTTTCTTGTCATTTCTATATCAAACTCATTTGATATCTCATCTATGTACATTTGGCACAACCATATTAGCGTCTCAATCTATCCATATAGATATTGATGCCAAACATTCGGGGTTTTGCCTAAGTCTTTCATCGAGATGAAATTCTTAACTTGTGTCAATAAAAGATACATAATTTCCAATCAACAATATGTCTTTCACATAATGCATTAGAAATATGTCTTAGCGCTCCCACTTAATTTCTTACAAATGCAAGCATCTTCATCGTCTTCGATGAAATTAAACCCTTTAACAATTTCATCACGGTGAAGGTTCCAACTCCTCTATGCTTATTTCAACCATTGAAATTTGCATACGCTTTTAGCATACTTTGAATTAACAAAACCCTTTGGATCGTGTCATGTACACGTCCTAGGTAACCATTCTATTAGAAGAACTTGTTTTGTTTGTTTAGCTACCATATAACAAAATTATATGTAGTGGTTGCTTTATCAATCCGCCTAGACTAAATATCGCCATGAAAGATCAAATCTTGTCATAGTCAACCTTTTGAACATTGTCGTTAACTCTTTTTCCTGAAATGTCGACTATTTCATAGATGTGAAACATTCATATCTATTTATAGATCCATATATGACTTATAGGTTTTACACCTTTCCGGAAGGACTTCCAAGTTCAAAGCTTGATTTCTCGTGTATGGAACTATCACAGTTTTTATGGATTTAAGCCATTTTGACGGAGTCAGGGCCCATCATCGCTTCTTTGCATGTAGTCGGTTCATCATTGTCAAATAATGATTTAACTCTCAAATCTTGGTATTTGATTGTTTACCCGACCTACTTGGTTTAATAGGAACTTATACCTTTGTGACCACAACCTTTGAGGCACGAAGCCATGAGCATTTTTGCAGCCTCCGGAACACGTGTTGCGCAACTCAGCACATATAGCTAAGATTCTTTTAACCTTATCAAAGTTCTATTGTCCTCCCACTTAACTTTTCACGAAAAAATTTCTTCTAAAAGAAACTTGACTTTCTAAGCGACAAACACTTTTGTCTTTTGTGTTATGGAGGAGTACCCAACGATTATACAAAATAACCTACAAAGACATGCTCATCCGACTTTGGTTGTAAACATTTACTTATGCATAGCATACCAATGTTTAAGAAAGGACAACTTGTGTTTTACCCCAAACCATAACTTTATATGGTTTCATTTCAACGGATTATGATGGAGCTATTTTAAGTGAAAAAGTGGTAGTCTCTAAAGCTTTAATATTTAAAATATAATGTCAGTTTTATAAATTACACCTTTGATCTTACCTTGTCTAACAAGGTTTCATTACGTATCTCGAACATTCCATACTACTATGGTGTTTCCTGTAAAAGTAAATCTATGGAATGATTCCTCAAATTTTAGATGATTTCCTAAACTTGTAACTCAAATATCTTCCTTTATGATCCTATCATAAATTCTTTATTTTCTTGCTACATTGATTTTCCACTTCATCTTGAAAGTCTTCAAACTTTTTCAAATGTTTCACACTTTATCCTCATTAAGTAAATATTCATATATTCACTCAAATTTTTCCGGAGAAAGCATATGAAGTTGAAATCCATCGCTCTTGACTACACATAATGAGCTTCATACATCTATATGTACAAGTTCCAATAATCTAGTCATTCGTTCCCTTTTGGCCTATGAACGGAGTTTTAATTATCTCTAGGAAAGTTTCACAAGCATTATTTGATCAAAAATCAAGACTCCCAAAATCCATCAACATGGAGTTTCTTCATGTTTTCTTTCCAATATAATTTGAACGGCGATGTCACTTCCTAAGTGATCTTCGAATCCTTTGTCTTTCGACATTTTAGCATTAGTTTTATGGATATGATTTATCCAACTAGACTTGTAAATCATCCATCTATGTAACATACCACCTCTTGTGTAATATAAATAAGATATGTTTGAGCATTGCATGCATGCATAACACTTGCATTTTGGTTTTATTAAGAAAGAACCAACAAAACCCTAAATCCTAACTCCTCCCTCTATTTGAAACATTCATCTGGTTTTGATAAAAATATTTGGAAAGAAACACAAAATGCATGGAGCCCAATTTCAGTACCAAGGGCCCTTAGTGTTTTCAGTTATATTATAAAAGTGTAAGATCCCTCCCTTTATACGGTAAGGATCCCTGTGATTGCAATGCTAGTCCCTGGATCAATGCTAGCATCCATAGTTTAAGATGAAGTACACAGAAACAAAGGTCCTTATTACATGTCATTCCAGAGACAAACATAGTCTTTTACAAACTCCATGGCCACAGGCCTAATACAAGATTTCAAATATATAATAAGATAAATAAGTCTTCATATTCATGTGCCACAGGCAAGCATGTTGAGTGTAGACTCATAACCCCTAATCATCATCAGAATAACCTGCAACATCACAAGTTACAACCATAGTGGGTCAATACATTGGAATAGTATTGACAAGTGATACCTTAGTAGAATTTTAGTAGTCTAGATACTATATGCATTTTGGCTAAGTGTAGCTTAGGCTTTCTTTGCTCAAAATAGGTTTTACCTATCAGTTGAAAACACTAAGTTTTTCCTTGACAAAACTTTCCCAAGGAACCACCAATAGAAATTGGTGAACCTTCACCCTTGTTCAATCACAAGTTTTAACTTAGAAATTGGGATGAGGAGATTCTTGATAGCTTCCATGTCTTGATGCTCAAGTTGTCCAATACCAGGGACATGGCTAAGTACTTAGATTCTTCCATCTGCAGAGGTTGTGCACTTTCCCCACAAGACTTGATTTTCACCAAGACAGGACCTTTCAGAAGCCTTCCCTTATACCAAATGTACGCGTCCCAACCTATCATCCCACTACCACCAACTGTCCAAATGGCTAAGTTATTGCAACCTATGTGATCCAGGCAGAGCCCATATTGCCATGTGGCTGCACTAGAAGCTTCTTAACATATGGCATCTCAAATCCCTTTGTTCCTGGGTGGCTTTCCACAAGTGAGATACACAAGGTAAACCATAGAAATGGGCCTTGTGTAACCACTCAACACAAACCATTCTTTCCATTCCACCCAGGTGTTTCATTCACTTAGTTGTTTTTATTAAGCAAAAACACAAGTCCAAAGACTTAGAAATATTTTCTCATAGCATGAATATATAACCACCCTTGGTTGCTACTAGCTAGGCTAAGCATGGCATTGATAAGCATCTTAACTTAGAAATTTCTAGCAATTCTACAACTACTAGGATTTCCCAAGCATAGCATATAGATCAAAATACTCATGCAAGCCCTATACAAAATGTTTCTAATGCATAGTTGAAAAACATAGGAATAAAATAATGAAGCACCACTTGCCTTGGTAGTTTGGGGAGTAGCAACAATCTTCATAATCACAATCACTATTTGCACCAAAATCTACACATAAAATAATGACACCAAATCACATATACAATATATACAAACAAAAATATATGAATGCATGCAAATGCCATGTGATGATTTTTCTACACCAAACAAGACAAGTACACAATACTGAATCATAAACAAGTTCAAAACATGCCAAATAAAGTTTATTTCAATAACATAACATTTTTCAAATAATTACTATACACAAATTATGCCTACAAATGTTTCTATAAAAACAATCATTTTAACAGAGGCAAAATATTAAACACATTGCATAAACAGAAAGGATTTTCTCTCCTGATTCCAATGATATAATATTTGTCAAATTTGGACGTGGGATTCAAAAGTTATGAATTTTACAAGTTTAAACATCTAATAGATCTAAATTATGTTTTTAAAACAAAGGGCTGGCCACGCGGCACCTTCTGATTGGTTGATACCGTTTCGCACCGGATCACACATGCGAGCCGTTAGATCTAACTTAATCTGAACGGCCCAGATCTGTTCGTACCGCTTCGCTACAGGCTTGTTTCTAATCGCTGGATCTAGATCCTACGGCCATGGATCAAACGACCACAGACGGGCAGTGCTAGCGGCGGCGATGCGGCGGCGCGGCTCTGTCAGAGATGTCGACGGCGATTAAGATCGTGCGGGGAGGAGTGGAGTTGGTTACCGTGTTCGCGTGGCTGCAGTGAAGCTCAAGGTGGTCGAGGGAGGAACAGGGGCGCTCGAATCTGGCTGCTATTGCTCGCCGGAGTGGAGTCTGTCGTCGGGCAAGCTCTGGCGTCATCGGGGGCGAGGTTCTGGTACGCGCTAAGACAAACTAGAGACGTTGTTAGATGCTGTGGCATCCCGCAAAAACCACTACTAGAAAATCGCGTTGAATTTGTGCATTGCATCGTCATCATCATGCATTGTTTGCATAAAACTATGTTTGCAAAGCCCGTGTTGTTTTCTAAACGCCCCTCTTTATTCAAACATCAAAACCGGGTCCCCGGAATATTTTGTTTTGGCCGCTATCGGTTTGCTTATGGCCCGTTAAAAACAAATAAAAAGGTTTAATTGTTTTAGTGGGGGCAGTCGAACGGGCCAGCTCGACCCGAACGACCACCCCCAGGTTTTCAAATCGGTCCGCCTTAATCCTATAGCTACCCAGCTACCTACCCACACACCCCAGCCACATCACCCCATCCTATCAGCTCTCGCCACCTCACCCCTCCCCAAATCCCCACCAACCCCAACCCGCCACATCACCGCCTACCCCTCTTTTCTCTCTTCCTCCCCTGGGCGGCAACACACGCCACACACACACGAACGCACGACGCACACCCTCTCTGACCGACCCGCCTCTCTCCTGTCCACCGCCCCATGGACTCCACCTGGGCCCCACGCCACCCTCAAGGCCCCCTGTTCTTATTCTTCCTCCACTACCAAGGCCTCCCCTTCCTCCTGGCTCCATCCTCCTCCCTTCCTCCTCCTCACACCGGAGTCTGGCTCCCCTCACCCAGCCAGCTCACTCTCCTCTCTCCGCGCGAGCTCCCCTGCAACCTCCCTTCCGCCTCTCCAGGCTCTCCATGAAGGCCTCCCCCGCTGGTGCTCCGTCTGCCCCCGTCCTTGCCCGGGCCTCCTCATGCCTCGCCCTTCCCGAGCCCGGCTGCACCAGGCCCCCACCATCTCCGTCCACCGGCCCTCCTCGCCACCCGACCAGCCCCACTGCCACCTCAAGGCCTCGCTTTCGCCTCACGCTCGCCGGCCCGCCGGACCTGCCTCCGCCTGCAACCTCCGCTTGCCTTGCACCTCGCCGCACTGCTGCGTCCCTGTCGCAGCTTCGCCCGAGCCGCCTCTGCTGCCGTCGCCAAGATCTCCCCGAGGCCGCTGCTCTTCCCCCGCCTCGCCGCCGGCGGACCTGTCCCGCCCGTCCCTCGCGGTGGACGCCCCGCGGCTCCGTCATCTGCACCCGCCGGCCCGCCTGGACCCACCTGCTCGCGGGACCCACCCCGTCGGCGCCGATGCCATCCGCCTCCACAGTGCAGGGTCCCGGTGTAGTACCAAGTTGGTGCCAAGTGTTGGGTGTGGAAAACAACAAGATCGACACCGGCAGTCGAACCCCGGAAACCCCAAGTTCCCCCTCGCCAAGGTCTTCATCGAAACGCCGAGAACTTCCACCGGAGCCGAAGATCCGAAGCTCTCCTTCATAGAGCGCCAAGTACCCGAAGACCGTTCCGCTGAAACCCCAAGATCATCCACGGCACCCGAGCTCGACACCGGCAACTAAGATGGCACCACAAGACCGTCGACAAGAAACCGCGAACCGGAACCAGAGATCTCCGTCACGGAACCCGAAGGCCGCCGACGCGGAACCACAAGAGCTTCTCCTAGACCGACAAGATCTTCTCCTCGAGACACCGGGAGCTTCCCTGGGACGCCATGACTGGGGCCCCGGATCCGAAGGCCACATGGGACGACAAGTACTCCAACATGGACCCGGTTGAAGCAAACCCGAAGACGGTAGATGCGACAAGTACTTCCCCGATCCGGAGACCCTAACCCCGGACGCCGAGACCGACCCGTCGAACCCTGGACCCTGAGACCGAACCCCGAACCCCGGAACCCCAGACCGTCGCGACCCCTAATGTGTGAACCCTTTCCTCGAACCCTATTTCATAACATAATAACAACTTGTTGCATATTGGATTGTCATACTCGCATGCATATCTGTGGTTTGGGGGCCTTATGCCGATTCACCTAATAATTAAATATGGGGCCCATATGCGGGCAAATCTAGTCTCCTATTGGCCTCATTTAAACTTGTGTAGCGAACCAATACTATAATCTTGCCTTGTTAAAACAACATTTAAATTGCGGGGTAGATAAATAACTGGAACCATCTAACTAATTGTCGGGACCCCGGTTCCGCTTAATATTGACCTAATAGCATCGCACTTTTGCCATGTCATCCATCATACATGCATCATGCCGATCTTCTGCCGTTGTATTAAATATTGCATCCGGTGTTCCTTCTAGTGTTTTGCTTCTTCGCGGATAAGGCCGTTGAGTTGATGTGAGCTTCGCCCGATCTTCGGTTGAACCCTTCGACAATGTTTTCAGGCGAGCATCTCCCCCTTTCTACCTATCTTACTTTATAGTATTTACTCCCCTCCTGTTGATCTATTGCTATCTGTGTTGCGATGCTTTAGTTTCCGTACCTGTGATATACCGTGCAGCCCTATATTGCCTTGGACACACCCTATTACATGTTGTTTGGTAGATAGTTGGACTTGCGCGCCGTAGTCGCTTGCTCAAGTGCTGTTGCGTGTCGTCAAGTGCCACAGTTGCTGATGTTTTGCCGCATGTTTTTGTTGGAGATGGCCCTAGTTTTACTTATCGTTCACTTTAATTTCTGTCGTCAAGTGCCACAGTTGCCTCCACAGTGCAGGGTCCCGGTGTAGTACCAAGTTGGTGCCAAGTGTTGGGTGTGGAAAACAACAAGATCGACACCGGCAGTCGAACCCCGGAAACCCCAAGTTCCCCCTCGCCAAGGTCTTCATCGAAACGCCGAGAACTTCCACCGGAGCCGAAGATCCGAAGCTCTCCTTCATAGAGCGCCAAGTACCCGAAGACCGTTCCGCTGAAACCCCAAGATCATCCACGGCACCCGAGCTCGACACCGGCAACTAAGATGGCACCACAAGACCGTCGACAAGAAACCGCGAACCGGAACCAGAGATCTCCGTCACGGAACCCGAAGGCCGCCGACGCGGAACCACAAGAGCTTCTCCTAGACCGACAAGATCTTCTCCTCGAGACACCGGGAGCTTCCCTGGGACGCCATGACTGGGGCCCCGGATCCGAAGGCCACATGGGACGACAAGTACTCCAACATGGACCCGGTTGAAGCAAACCCGAAGACGGTAGATGCGACAAGTACTTCCCCGATCCGGAGACCCTAACCCCGGACGCCGAGACCGACCGAACCACGGACCACGAGACCGAACCCGAACCCCGGAACCCCAGACCGTCGTGACCCCTAATGTGTGAACCCTTTCCTCGAACCCTATTTCATAACATAATAACAACTTGTTGCATATTGGATTGTCATACTCGCATGCATATCTGTGGTTTGGGGGCCTTATGCCGATTCACCTAATAATTAAATATGGGGCCCATATGCGGGCAAATCTAGTCTCCTATTGGCCTCATTTAAACTTGTGTAGCGAACCAATACTATAATCTTGCCTTGTTAAAACAACATTTAAATTGCGGGGTAGATAAATAACTGGAACCATCTAACTAATTGTCGGGACCCCGGTTCCGCTTAATATTGACCTAATAGCATCGCAGTTTTGCCATGTCATCCATCATACATGCATCATGCCGATCTTCTGCCGTTGTATTAAATATTGCATCCGGTGTTTCTTCTAGCGTTTTGCTTCTTCGCGGATAAGGCCGTTGAGTTGATGTGAGTTACCGATCTTCGGTTGAACCTTCGACAATGTTTTAGGCGAGCATCTCCCTTTCTACCTATCTTACTTTATAGTATTTACTCCGCTCCTATTGATCTATTGCTATCTGTGTTGCGATGCTTTAGTTTCCGTACCTGTGATATACCGTGCAGCCCTATATTGCCTTGGACACACCCTATTACCTGTTGTTTGGTAGATAGTTGGACTTGCGCGCCGTAGTCGCTTGCTCAAGTGCTGTTGCGTGTCGTCAAGTGCCACAGTTGCTGATGTTTTGCCGCATGTTGTTGTTGGAGATGGCCCTAGTTTTACTTATCGTTCACTTTAATTTCTGTTTAACAACTAAAATTGAAATAAGCAGAGGCATCGGTGGGTGATAGAAAATATTTGGTTTCCGAACGCCCACTTGTGTCCCGTAAGACCCCGAGTACTTGATACCTGTTCCTTGTTTTATCGCGCTATCCACATCCGGGAGGTATATGGGACCCCCCTGAGCCAGAGCTTGATTTTGTCTTATTTCTTGGGGCCACAAACTAGTTTGAGGTTTTATTTACTATCCTGTACTTATGCCATGCTACTTATGTATTTACGTTTGTGCGAGGAGCACACTGTACTGTTTAGGAATTGTGACCCGTTTACGTGGTATCGACAAGCCCAGCCACACTTTCGGGTTCCCAGTCGTTTACCGCCGGCCCCACAAACCTTGAGGCCGTCTCGGAGTCAGCTAAGCTATGGAATCTACTTAAGGGTGGCCCCTGAAATATTTCTGAATCCTGTGATTGTTCAATGTGAAAGCCTCGTTGGGTTTTGATTTGGTTTTCCGAGGTTGATCGGCGTGTGTTGCTATTGGTGCACCCCGGCCGGGTAAAACTTTCTGAAAGCCGTGTCCGCGGATATGGACGACTTGGAGCACAGTATCTCGATCATAGACAAGCATAACTAAAGTTTATTGCTATAATTTGACTTTATAATGACTAGTAATCAGCCTCACTATAATGGAATGGCTAATTAAAACTGCCCACAACTGCTTGTTTGGAGTGTCGCTTGCGACCATTGTACCTGACTAGTAAGTATTGCAACTACAACGGAATGGCTGAATAAAAGTACCAACAACTGCGGGGTTTCCGGGTTATCTCATGCCAATTGTATCTGACTAGTAAGTGTTGCAACTATAATGGAATGGCTAATTAAAAGTACCCACTGCTTATTTTATCAGGACGATTATCTAAAACTGACTAGTAATTGCTGCAACGATAACTGAATAAGTAAAACTGCCAACGGTGTGAGTTCCTCGGTTGACTTCCTCGTTTGGTCTCGAGGGGAACACGAGATGGGTTTGTTTGGTGTTAGCTTGTTGGATCCGGATAGGTCATTCTCATCCCTCTCGATAACCGCCTTGTATCGAGTCTCTATAGGTTGTTCGGTGCATCTTTGCTGCTTCGATCCACCATACCTATGTAGGCGAGGACCCGAATTCTAGCCTCGCTGCATCGCCTCGATCGACGCTCCTTCTTTTCCTTTGCCCATTGTTGGCACCCTTTGTTAAAGCAGGTTTTGAGATCGACGTTAGCGGGTTACCCTTCCGCTTGGCACAGGTGGTTATGGACGCCATTGGTTATTCTTGAGGCTCTTAGCCCCATTTGCATCTTGTCCGTAGTCGGACGCTCTATCATTTTCAAGGTGATTTGGATCTTTGTATAATATATCTGTATTCTTGACTCTTTGAGCATTTGTTATATATACGTACGTGGGTCCCATCGAGGACTGTTGTGTGTAATGTTATTACCGTTTTCCACCCGCGAAAGTGCTGGTGAGCACCTTTGAATCGTTTCTATGCGGGTTTGGCGAATTTTGCTCAAACTTGCATAGGTCCGATTCGAGGGTGTTCTGAGTGGTATCGAGCTCGGCAGCGATACCCCACAAGTCCAAATTTCAGGATAACCTAGCTAACTCAAGTAGAGTGTCAAACTATTTTTGAAAATCGGTTGGATAGTTCTGTTTAGGTCTGATTTTACTCCTTACCCCTCTGCTATTCTCCTCTTATCTCCACGTGTTTTGAATCTGCTCTCTTCTCTCTCTTCGAGTCCAGAACTTCTCGTGGTTGGGTTCCGTCGTACCTTCAGGGTTTCGCTTCCTTCTTTGGTAACGGTGTTCTACCATCCGGTGTTCAAGCTGCCGAGGAATCCTTCGTCTGTGGTACCGTTCTTTGTTCCTTGTTTGTGCCTTCCGGAGTCTTCCGACGCGACGACATCCTCTACGCCAGATCCGATGCAGAGTCTGCATCACTCCTTTGTTTCCGAACCTCGCTTGTCGAGATCTTCAGTCTGGTTCCGAGAGTTGGTTGCATAATCCGCTTATTCGTGTGCAGAGTAATGGTTTGGGTGCGCGATGGACTGATCACCATCCGACTACTCTTATCATTCGCTCTTGTACCTCGAATCAGCGGGTCCAGCAGTTTTACTCCGTCCACGGAAGTTAGGGGTGGCTTTATTTGTTGATACCTCTACCTTCGACCTGTTGTTCCCGGAGTGTTCTCGCGACGATCACGGACAGCGACCTTTTGTTAGCGGTGTCGCGAGGATCTACATGAAGCGAGAAGATTCAGATCGCCGACCTTCCTTCCGGAACCATGAGGCGGATCTCGAGGGCGAGATCCTTTGTTAGTGGTGTCGAATTGTGGCATCCCGCAAAAACCACTACTAGAAAATCGCGTTGAATTTGTGCATTGCATCGTCATCATCATGCATTGTTTGCATAAAACTATGTTTGCAAAGCCCGTGTTGTTTTCTAAACGCCCCTCTTTATTCAAACATCAAAACCGGGTCCCCGGAATATTTTGTTTTGGCCGCTATCGGTTTGCTTATGGCCCGTTAAAACAAATAAAAAGGTTTAATTGTTTTAGTGGGGGCAGTCGAACGGGCCAGCTCGACCCGACCGACCACCCCCAGGTTTTCAAATCGGTCCGCCTTAATCCTATAGCTACCCAGCTACCTACCCACACACCCCAGCCACATCACCCCATCCTATCAGCTCTCGCCACCTCACCCCTCCCCAAATCCCCACCAACCCCAACCGGCCACATCAGCCTGGCCTACCCCCTCTTTTTCTCTTCTTCCTCCCCCGGCCGGGCAACACACGCCACACACGCAAGCACGCACACACCCTCTGCAGACCACCGCCTCTCTCCTGTCCAATCATGGGACCCACCCTGGGCCCCACGCCCCACCTACCGCGTCCCCTGTTCTTCTTCTTCCTCCACCGCGCCGCGCTCTCCCCTTTTCCTCCCTGGCTCCGTCCTCCCCTTCCCCTCCTCTGGCTCGCTGCTCATGCCACCCTCGCCGCCCCTCCTCGCCAGCCTTGAGCTCCCCCTCACCCAGCCCGCGCCGCGCCCCTCCTCTCTCGCTGAGCTCCCTGCAACCTCCTTCCGCCTCCCCGCTGCTCCCGTCGCTGCCCACCGGCCTCCTCCCTTGGCTCGCCTTCCCCGAGCGGCCCCGCTGCACCAGGCCCCCCCACCATCTCCGTCCACCGCGGCCCTCCTCGCCACCCGACCCGAGCCCCACCGCCACCTCTCCGCCTCCCGCTCGCCTCCAGCTGGCTCACGCCGCCGCCCGGACCTGGCTCCGCCTGCAACCTCCGCCCGCGCCTCGTCCTTGCACTCGCCGCCTCTGCAAGGCCCCGCATCGTCAGCTCGCTGCCCGAGCCGCCTCTGCTGCCGCCAAGATCTCCCGAGGCCCTGCTCTTCCCCGCTTGGCCGTGACCTGTCCCGCCTCCCTCGGTGACGCCCATGCTCATCATTCGCACTCCGCTGCCCGCCTGACCCACTGCTCGCGGGACCCACCCGTCGGCGCCGATGCCATCCGCCTCCAGTCAGAGGTCGGTGTAGTACCAAGTTGGTGCCAAGTGTTGGGTGTGGAAAACAACAAGATCGACACCGTGATCGAACCCCAAGTTCCCCGCCCAAGGTCTTCATCGAACGCCGAGAACTTCCACCGAGCGAAGATCCAAGCTCTCCTTCATAGAGCGCCAAGTACCAAGACCGTCATTGAAACCCCAAGATCATCCACGGCACCGAGCTCGACACCGCAACTAAGATGGCACCACAAGACCGTCGACAAGAAACCGCGAACGAACGAGATCTCCGTCCACGGAACCCGGCCGCACGCGGAACCACAAGAGCTTCTCCTAGACCGACAAGATCTTCTCCTCGAGACACGGAGCTTCCACGACGCCATGACTGGGGCCCCGGATCCGAAGGCCACATGGGACGACAAGTACTCCAACATGGACCCGGTTGAAGCAAACCCGAAGACGGTAGATGCGACAAGTACTTCCCCGATCCGGAGACCCTAACCCCGGACGCCGAGACCGACCCGTCGAACCCTGGACCCTGAGACCGAACCCCGAACCCCGGAACCCCAGACCGTCGCGACCCCTAAAGTGTGAACCCTTTCCTCGAACCCTATTTCATAACATAATAACAACTTGTTGCATATTGGATTGTCATACTCGCATGCATATCTGTGGTTTGGGGGCCTTATGCCGATTCACCTAATAATTAAATATGGGGCCCATATGCGGGCAAATCTAGTCTCCTATTGGCCTCATTTAAACTTGTGTAGCGAACCAATACTATAATCTTGCCTTGTTAAAACAACATTTAAATTGCGGGGTAGATAAATAACTGGAACCATCTAACTAATTGTCGGGACCCCGGTTCCGCTTAATATTGACCTAATAGCATCGCACTTTTGCCATGTCATCCATCATACATGCATCATGCCGATCTTCTGCCGTTGTATTAAATATTGCATCCGGTGTTTCTTCTAGCGTTTTGCTTCTTCGCGGATAAGGCCGTTGAGTTGATGTGAGCTTCGCCCCGATCTTCGGTTGAACCTTCGACAATGTTTTTAGGCGAGCATCTCCCCCTTTCTACCTATCTTACTTTATAGTATTTACTCCCCTCCTGTTGATCTATTGCTATCTGTGTTGCGATGCTTTAGTTTCCGTACCTGTGATATACCGTGCAGCCCTATATTGCCTTGGACACATCCTATTACCTGTTGTTTGGTAGATAGTTGGACTTGCGCGCCGTAGTCGCTTGCTCAAGTGCTGTTGCGTGTCGTCAAGTGCCACAGTTGCTGATGTTTTGCCGCATGTTTTTGTTGGAGATGGCCCTAGTTTTACTTATCGTTCACTTTAATTTCTGTCGTCAAGTGCCACAGTTGCCTCCACAGTGCAGGGTCCCGGTGTAGTACCAAGTTGGTGCCAAGTGTTGGGTGTGGAAAACAACAAGATCGACACCGGATGAACCGGAAACCCCAAGTTCCTCGCCAAGGTCTTCATCGAACGCCGAGAACTTCCACCGAGAAGATCCAAGCTCTCCTTCATAGAGCCAAGTATCAAGACCGTTCCGCTGAAACCCCAAGATCATCCACGCACCCGAGCTCGACACGGCAACTAAGATGGCACCACAAGACCGTCGACAAGAACCGCGAACGAACCGAGATCTCCGTCCACGGAACGAAGGCGCCGACGCGGAACCACAAGAGCTTCTCCTAGACCGACAAGATCTTCTCCTCGAGACACGGAGCTTCCACAGGGCGCCATGAGGGCCCGATCCAAGGCCACATGGGACGACAAGTACTCCAACATGGACCCGGTTGAAGCAAACCGAAGGCGGTAGATCGACAAGTACTTCCCCGATCCGGAGACCCTAACCCCGGACGCCGAGACCGACCCGTCGAACCCTGGACCCTGAGACCGAACCCCGAACCCCGGAACCCCAGACCGTCGTGACCCCTAATGTGTGAACCCTTTCCTCGAACCCTATTTCATAACATAATAACAACTTGTTGCATATTGGATTGTCATACTCGCATGCATATCTGTGGTTTGGGGGCCTTATGCCGATTCACCTAATAATTAAATATGGGGCCCATATGCGGGCAAATCTAGTCTCCTATTGGCCTCATTTAAACTTGTGTAGCGAACCAATACTATAATCTTGCCTTGTTAAAACAACATTTAAATTGCGGGGTAGATAAATAACTGGAACCATCTAACTAATTGTCGGGACCCCGGTTCCGCTTAATATTGACCTAATAGCATCGCACTTTTGCCATGTCATCCATCATACATGCATCATGCCGATCTTTTGCCGTTGTATTAAATATTGCATCCGGTGTTTCTTCTAGCGTTTTGCTTCTTCGCGGATAAGGCCGTTGAGTTGATGTGAGCTTCGCCCCGATCTTCGGTTGAACCTTCGACAATGTTTTTAGGCGAGCATCTCCCCCTTTCTACCTATCTTACTTTATAGTATTTACTCCCCTCCTGTTGATCTATTGCTATCTGTGTTGCGATGCTTTAGTTTCGTACTGTGATATACCGCAGCCCTATATTGCCTTGGACACATCCTATTACATTGTTTGGTAGATAGTTGGACTTGTGCTTAGTCGCTTGCTCAAGTCTTTATTGCGTGTCGTCAAGTGCCACAGTTGCTGATGTTTTGCCGCATGTTGTTGTTGGAGATGGCCCTAGTTTTACTTATCGTTCACTTTAATTTCTGTTTAACAACTAAAATTGAAATAAGCAGAGGCATCGGTGGGTGATAGAAAATATTTGGTTTCCGAACGCCCACTTGTGTCCCGTAAGACCCCGAGTACTTGATACCTCCTTGTTTTATCGCGCTATCCACATCCGGGAGGTATATGGGACCCCCAGCGAGCTTGATTCCGTCTTATTTCTTGGGGCCACAAACTAGTTTGAGGTTTTATTTACTATCTGTACTTATGCCATGCTACTTATGTATTTACGTTTGTGCGAGCACCTGCATCTTTGTTTAGAATTGTGACCCGTTCGTGGTATCGACAAGCCCCACACTTTCGGGTTCGATCGTTGCCACGCCCAACAAACCTTGAGGCGTCTCGAGTCACTAACCGTTGCGGAATCTACTTAAGGGTGGCCCTAAATATTTCTGAATCCTGTGATTGTTCAATCGTGAAAGCCTAGTTGGGTTTTGATTTGGTTTTTTCCGAGGTTGATCGGCGTGTGTTGCTATTGGTGCACCGGCGGGTAAAACTTTACGAAAGCCGTGTCCGCGGATATGGACGACTTGGAGCACAGTATCTCGATCATAGACAAGCATAACTAAAGTTTATTGCTATAATTTGACTTTATAATGACTAGTAATCAGCCTCACTATAATGGAATGGCTAATTAAAACTGCCCACAACTGCTTGTTTGGAGTGTCGCTTGCGACCATTATACCTGACTAGTAAGTATTGCAACTACAACGGAATGGCTGAATAAAAGTACCAACAACTGCGGGGTTTCCGGGTTATCTCATGCCAATTGTATCTGACTATTAAGTGTTGCAACTATAATGGAATGGCTAATTAAAAGTACCCACTGCTTATTTTATCAGGACGATTATCTAAAACTGACTAGTAATTGCTGCAACGATAACTGAATAAGTAAAACTGCCAATGGTGTGAGTTCCTCGGTTGACTTCCTCGTTTGGTCTCGAGGGGGAACACCAGGATGGGTTTGTTTGGTGTTAGCTTCAGGTTGGATCCGGATAGGTCATTCTCATCCCTCTCTGATAACCGCGGTTGTATCGAGTCTCTATAGGTTGTTCATTGCATGATGCCGCTCCGCCATCCACCATACCTATGTGGCGAGGACCGCGAATTCTAGCCTCGCTGCGTGTCTTGGCCTCGATCGACGCTCCTTCTTTTTCCTTTGCCCATTGTCGGCACCCCTTTTGTTAAAGCAGGTTTTGAGATCGACGCGTTAGCGGGGTTACCCTTCCTTTGGCACAGGCAGGGTTATGGATGCCATTGGTTATTCTTCAGGGCTCTTAGCCCCATTTGCATCTTGTCCGTAGTCGGACGCTCTATCATTTTCAAGGTGATTTGGATCTTTGTATAATATATCTGTATTCTTGACTCTTTGAGCCGCTGTTATATATCTGTTCTGTGGGTCCCATCGAGGACTGTTGTGTAATGTTATTACTTCGTTTTCCACCCGCACGAAAGTGCCTGGTGGGCACCTTTGAATCGTTTCTATGCGGGTTTGGTGAATTTTGCTCAAACTTGCATAGGTCCGATTCTGAGGGTGTTACAGATGCGCACAAGCCTGGCGAACAAGTGAGTATCCAGAAGAGAGGAAGGGGTGGTCGGGAATTACCAGGAGGGATCGCCGGAGTTGTGCTGAGCTTCGGCTGCTTCCAGAGGTGGACGGTGACGACGTTCTAGGGCGATATAGAGAAAAAGGGAGGCATGATAAGATGCGCAAGGACATGTTGATCATGCTCGCATGAAACAGAGACAGGGGGTGGACGATGCTCACCGGAATCGGTCGCCGGAGGTCGTCGGTGTTGCGGGGTTCTGAGCTCGAATGCGCGCAGCCTGGTGGCGGAGTGGTGGCGCTAGGTGAGGGGAAATGCTCGCGGTGCAGAGGGGGTTTAATAGCCAGGAGGGAGGCGGCGATTATGCGCTGCATCAATGGCAATAACTTGAGCGATCGCGGCGAGGTAACATGAGCGCCGGCCGCCGCCGTTGATTGAGGCGATCTTGACGGGCACGGGGTGCGGCTATCCGAGTGGGTGCACGCGCGGTGAGAAACAGAAGAAAAGGAGAACCGGTGGGCTGTTTTTGCTTCTTGGCTGGAATCTTTGGCGCCAGCCGATGGTTTTCTATTTCTTTTTCTTTTTCTGAGTTGATTTTTAGGAATCATTTTCAAATAATTTCAAAAGCAATTGATTTCAAATCTTTTCTGGATTTTTGTAAAGTGTAACCTTCATACTTTTGTGCATAAAATCATGTTGTCTCTCTGTACTTGCTTGGTCTCATTGATTAAACAAATAAACAGTGCCATAGTTCAAGATTTGAATAGGTTTTGCAAATGGTTTAAAACCATATTTGTTTTGGTAAATTTTTGTCCAAGCCTTGACACACAACCAAACCAACTTAAGAGCAAACTGATCTTGGTTTAAAACAAATATTCCCTCACTTGAGAGTGGCATTTAGATCAATGCATGCTCACATAAAATAATAGCACTTAGTGCTTTTGTTTTCTTGAAATGAGTTTGATATTTGATCCCTAAATGATATGCATGCATGGATGATATGCAATCTTTGAAAACATGATTTTAGGGATGTTACAAATCTAACCCCCTTAAGGTGAATCTCGCCCTCGAGATTCGGGTTGGCTAGCAAATAGGTGAGGGTGGTCTTTCCGAAGATCATATTCTCTTTCCCGTGTGGCTTCTTCTTCGGAATGATGGTTCCATTGCACTTTGCAGAATTTGATAGTCTTAGTCCAAGTAACTATTTCTGCAGTCTCAAGAATCTTGATAGGTTTTTCTTCATAAGTGAGATCACTTTCCAATTGAACTTCCTCCAATGGTATAGTATCCTTCAAAGAAGTCTCTTCCATTTCTGGATGGCATTTCTTAAGCTGACTCACATGAAACACATTGTGAATGGCAGACAATGATTCTGGCAATTCAATCTCATAAGCTACTTCTCCTTTACGACTCAGAATCTTGAATGGTCCAATATATCTTGGGGCCAATTTACCCTTGACACCAAATCTCTTCACTCCACGAAGTGGTGACACTCTAAGATAAGCTCTATCACCCACTTCATAGGTGACTTCTCTACGCTTAGGATCTACGTAGCTCTTTTTTCGGGACTGTGCTATTTTCAATCTGTCCTTAACTAGCTTGACTTTGTCTTTGGCCTCTTTGATTAGTTCTGGTCCGAACAAACTTCTTTCTCCCACACCATTCCATAACAATGGGGTGGTACACTTTCTCCCATAGAGAAACTCAAAGGGTGCCATCTCAATACTGGCTTGATAGTTGTTATTGTAAGAAAATTCTGTGTAAGGCAGACTTTCATCCCAACTGGCTCCATAGTCTAAGGCACATGCCCTCAACATATCTTCAAGAATCTGGTTGGTCCTTTCTGTTTGTCCATCAGTCTAAGGATGAAAAGCAGTGCTGAATTCCAACCTCGTTCCCAATGACTCATGTAGTTGCCTCCAAAAATGAGAAGTGAATTGAGTTACCCTATCAGACACAATACTCTTGGGTACTCCATGTAGACATACAATCCTACTCATATAAATCTTGGCTAACTTAGCACTTGTATAAGTTGTCTTCACGGGTATAAAATGAGCCACTTTAGTTAAGCGATCCACTACTACCCAAATAGAGTCATATCCTGACCGGGTCCTTGGCAATCCGGTGATGAAATCCATGCCAATCTTGTCCCACTTCCAATCAGGAATAGGTAGTGGTTGTAATAATCCTGCTGGTTTCTGATGTTCTGCTTCCACTCTACTACATACATCACACAAAGCAATATGTTCGGCGATGTCCTTCTTGAGATTATTCCACCAAAATCTTTCTTTCATATCCATGTACATTTTGGTGTTACCCGGATGAATGGAATACGGTGAGTTGTGTGCTTCTTGTAAAATCAGTTTCCAAAGCTCCGGATCTTGTGGAACACAGATATGTTTTCCATACCATAAAGTACCTTGTTCATCTTCATGGAACCCTTTGGCTTTTCCCTTTCCAATCTTTTCCTTAATCTCTTCCATTTCCTTATCTATCTTTTGGGCTTCTTTGATTTTGTCTAACAAAGTGAGTTGAACATCCAATGACATGAGATGTCCTTCTGGCACAATCTCCAATCTGAGATCTCTAAATTGGGCACACAGATCATCTGACAATTCTCCCTTTGTAAGACCATTCACAAAAACTTTACGGCTTAGAGCATCCGCTACAACATTTGCTTTACCGGGGTGGTATTGCAAACTCAAGTCATAGTCCTTGATGAGTTCTAGCCATCTTCTTTGTCTCATGTTAATTTCTTTCTGGGTGAAGATATACTTCACATCGCTTTCCCAAAATATAGTGACTCCATGTTTTGAGTGCATGGAGAACAAAGGCTAACTCTAAATCATGGGTAGGGTAATTTACCTCATGAGTTTTGAGTTGTCTCGAGGCATAAGCCACAACTTTCCCTTCTTGCATAAGTACTGCACCTAATCCATGATGAGATGCATCACAATACACTTGGAAATCTTTCTCCAAATCTGGCAGACATAAGACTGGTGTTGTCACTAGCCTCTTCTTCAACTCTTGGAAACTGAGTCCACATCCTTCAGACCAAGCAAATTTATTGTCTTTCTTTAGTAACTCTGTCATTGGCTTAGCTATCTTGGAGAAATTCTCAATGAACCTTCTGTAGTATCCTGCCAAGCCAAGGAAACTACGAACCTCTTTCACTGACTTAGGAGATTCCCATTCATTTACAGCTGAAACTTTAGCAGGATCAACTGCTACACCATCTCCTGACACAACGTGTCCGAGAAATCCAACTTCATTCAGCCAAAAACTCACACTTGCTGAATTTGGCATACAACTTATGCTCTCTAAGCTTCTCAAGTATCAAACGCAAATGTCCTTCATGCTCTTATTTGCTCTTGGAGTATATCAAAATGTCATCGATGAAAACGACAAAGAACTTGTCAAGGAACTCCATGAACACCTTGTTCATCATATTCATAAAGTATGCTGGTGCATTGGTCAAACCAAATGGCATCACGGTGTACTCATACAATCCATACCTAGTGGTGAAAGATGTCTTAGGTATGTCTTGTTCCCTTATTTCGAGTTGGAAATAACCTGATCGAAGATCAATCTTTAAGAACACACATGATCCTTCTAGCTGATCAAACAAGTCATTGATTCTAGGCAAAGGATATTTGTTCTTGATAGTCACCTCATTGAGTGAGCGGTAATCTATGCATAACCTTTGACTCCTATCCTTCTTTTCCACAAACAAAACTCTTGCTCCCCAAGATGAATAACTTGGTTGAATAAATCCTTTCTGCAACTGTTCTCCAAGTTGTTTCTTGAGTTCTTTTAATTCGTCTACTGACATCTTGTACGGTCTCTTTGCTATTGGTCCAGATCCTGGTAGCAAATAAATAAGAAACTCCACATCTCTATCCGGTGGCATTCCTGGCAATTCTTCCGGAAACACATCCGGATATTCACTCACAATTGGCACACTGTCTATGCTAACCCCCTGAAGAGAATTTAGCTTACTCCCTTTTGATTCAAAGTTGGTCTTAAATCTGATCCTTTTGTTTTCTGGAGTTGTGAGTGAGACAGTATGGTTCGCACAATCTAGCACTCCCTTGTGCTTAGTCATCCAGTACATTCCCAAAATGACATCCAATCCTTGAGTGTTTAGGATTATCAAATTAACGGAAAACTTATACTTCCCAAACTCTATGACTAGATCATGACATCCTGAGTTCATTATCATTTCTCCGCCAGGAGAACTTACTTTTATAGGACACCCAATAGTTTCTACCGGTAGTTCATTTCTTTCAACAAATGCTCTTGATATGAATGAATGAGATGCACCAGTATCAAAGAGAACAAATGCTGGAACAGAATTGAGTTTGAACTTACCAGCAACAGCATCAGGTTCCTCATAGATTTCTTCCACATTGATGTGGTTCACTTTCCCCTTCTGGAAAGGGTTGGTCTTGTTGGGTCCTTCAACTTTCTTTTCTGGGCATTCATTTGCATAAGGCCCCATCTTCTTGCACTTGAAACATTCAACCTGACTAAGATCCTTCTTGACAGGCTGGCTTCCACTACCACTTCCACTTCCATTATGGTGGCTCTTATATCCACTCTTGTGATTCTTATACTTATCATTGTCATGACTACGGTGGTGCTTGTTGTCATGATGACGGTTGTGGTTGTGGTGTTTGTTGTACTTCCCATGCTTGTGGGATCCAGAATTCCCACTATCTTCATAATGGGAACGCTTGTGAGATGATCCCGAGTTGTGCTTGTCAGAGTGCTTCCTCTTCCTGCTTTCAACCTGTTTCATCTTGTTCTCCAAAATAGCAGCCTTGTCACAAAGAGACTGATAAGTGGGAACATAGGCCACAAATAGATGTAGGTTCAGTTCATCGTTCAATCCTTTGAGGAACTTCTCCTTCCTCTTGGCATCAGTGTCAACTTCATCCGGTGCATAATGCGCCAGATTGTTGAACTCCTCAATATATTCAGCCACGCTGCGGTGGCGCTGCTTCAGGTTGTGAAATTCCTTTTTCTTCAAACTCATCACTCCGGATGAGATGTGAGCAGTGCGGAAACCATCTTCAAAGATAGACCATGTCACATCCGTAATGGGAGTGGTGATCTGGAAGTTATCTGACCAAGTGGCTGCTGGTCCTTCCAACAAGTGTGCTGCAAATCTGACTTTCTCTTCATCAGTACAACCAACAGTTACCAAGTCTTTGTTCACAGAGCGTAGCCAATCATTGGCCACCATTGGATCAGTAGTTCCTGAGAACTTTGCTGGCCTCAGTCTTAAGAACCTGGTAAGCATGACAAAACCCGGTGGGTTATTCTGATTGTTATTGTTGTTATTATTATTATTATTATTATTATTGTTGTTGTTGTTGTTGTTGTTGTTGTTACGATTACGTATGAACGCGTGGTCATCATCTGCATCGATGCGTCATTTGTCATCATCTGCTGCATCTCAGGGGTGATATTGTTGTTGTTAGGGTTGGGATTGGCACGTCGGGGAGGCATCTGTGGTTTTCAATAAGGATAAGAATGAGATACCCATAGATGCTAACATGCACAATACATCACATAAACAATCACCAAACATGCATCATAGTAGTAAAAGTTCAACAACATAGACAACAAGTTTTTGAAAAGCAAACACACCAATAGCAAGCCATCCACATGTTGGATGGTCATTGCGAATCAATAATCAAAAGCATTGTAAATAAAAGGTAAATGAGTAGTCATCACTACTCCTCTACATCAACCTCCTCATCAACAAGTGTAAGACCTGCATTCTCCATAGCGGTCTTGTATTCCTCGACATTGGTAGTCAAGGCCTCTATCTTGGACTTGAGAGCCCTCTTCTGTGAATGAAGTCTCTCAATCACAGTCTGCTGATGCTCGAGCTCGAAGTCCTTGGTATCTAGTTCTGCAGTCATCTCTCGAATCCTCTTGTTCCTATCTTGGACTCTTTTCTCTTGACTCTTGAACTTTCTATCTTGACTCTCAAACTTGGCCTCCATTTCCTTGACTATCTCATCTTTCTCCGCGAAGAGCTTGTCCTTCTCACAAAGCTGCACCTGGAGCTCGTCATTGCTAAGCATGACGTTGGCCCTATCAGTATCTAAGTGCCTAAGAAGAACCTCTAAGTCCTGGAGGTATAGACGAATCGGCTCTGCCGTCTCTCTAGCAGTGTCCTCGAAGTCAATGGCCTCACCATCCTCATCACGTCTACCGAAGGCGTGGAAGTGAGTACCTCTAATCTCCCGAGAGTGTATCCCTAACAGATGTGCAAGTAAATCCTGCATGACTACCTCTAGGCCTCTCTCCCTGTCATCATGCATGAAGTTGAAGATGATTGCCTCCGTGGTAGGCTCAGTCTGGCGTCCTGGCTGATTAACCTTGAAGCCCCAAAGGTCTTTCCTCTCAAACTTGGTGAGGGGAAGCACCATGATGCTAGGAAGCGGAAGATTGAGCAGACTAGTGAGCTCAATAAGACGAGTGCCAAAACGAGTTCCCTTGAACTCTTCAGCCGTGTTGATAGTAACGTTAGGCATCTATTTTATAAGATAGAAAAAGTTAGAATTAACACAATTAAAGACAAATCACAAGACAAGGCATCACATGCATATCTTTGACAATCAAAACACAAATCATGGCATACATAAAACCATTACAAGCATCCAAGGTTCAACTTATTTTAGACACCAGTTGGAAAATAAAATGATAAGTGTGGTGGTCCAACTAACGAAGTACATTACAATCCCATCTCACTTGCCAAGTCAGCTAACAGGGCATCCCTAGAGGCAATCTGTCGATCCTGATCACATGACTCAATGTCTAAGTCTATGATGTCCTCTCTTAAACGTTGGTTGGTAGCCTCTAACTATTGGGTATGCTTCTTTTCTTCCCTAAGGTCATTCTGAGTGTTGAGCATTCTGCACTTGATTCTATCACCAAGCTCTTTGATGGCCTTCCAAGATGCATCCCTTGCTGAATCAAAGAATGTGGTGTGCATCATTGAGTTGGTGACCATGCAGAATCCTGATTCTTTGTGGTTGTCTTCCTTGTTTTTATACAAGTGAAGTTGCACCCACCAGTATTCAACTCCTTCATCCATCACAGGAAAACCTTTGTACACAGCTGCACCATGTATTCCCATGGCAACCATGAGATCCTTGAGAGCCTTGGGGAATTCTGTCTCACATTCCAAAGTCATAGTCATGAGTGGTCCCTTCCTCACGGCTTCGTTGATGGAGTTCATCTACAAATAGAGATGAGAAAGAAATTAGAAAAGTTTACGAGAAGAAATGACAAGTGTGGAAGTTGTTGATTTTTTCCTTAGTGGTTTCCAATCCTAGGGTCATAATCCTACACAGGCAACACAGTGCTCTGATACCACCTGTAATATCCCTCCCTTTATAAGGTAAGGATCCATGTGATTGCAATGCTAGTCCCTAGATCAATGCTAGCATCCACAGTTTAAGATGAAGTACACAGAAACAAAGGTCCTTTATTACATATCATTCCAGAGACAAACATAGTCTTTTACAAACTCCATGGACACAGGCCTAATACAAGAGTTCAAATATATAATAAGATAAATAAGTCTTCATGTTACACAGGCAAGCATGTTGAGTGTAGACTCATAACCCCTAATCATCATCAGAATAACCTGCAACATCACAAGTTACAGCCACAGTGGGTCAATACATTGGAATAGTATTGGCAAGTGATACCTTAGTACAATTTTAGTAGTCTAGATACTATATGCATTTTGGCTAAGTGTAGCTTAGGCTTGCTTTGCTCAAAATAGGTTTTACCTATCAGTTGAAAACACTAAGTTTTTCTTTGACAAAACTTTCCCAAGGAACCACCAATAGAAATTGGTGAACCTTCACCCTTGTTCAACCACAAGTTTTAACTTAGAAATTGGGATCAGGAGATTCTTGATAGCTTCCATGTCTCGATGCTCAAGTTGTCCAATACCAAGGACATGGCTAAGTACTTAGATTCTTCCATCTGCAGAGGTTGTGCACTTCCCCACAAGACTTGATATTCACCAAGACAGGACCTTTCAGAAGCCTTCCCTTGGACCAAATGGACGCGTTCCAACCTATCATCCCACTACCACCAACTGTCCAAATGGCTAAGTTATTGCAACCTATGTGATCCAGGCAGAGCCCATATTGCCATGTGGCTGCACTAGAAGCTTCTTAACATATGGCATCTCAAATCCCTTTGTTCCTGGGTGGCTTTCCACAAGTGAGATACACAAGGTAAACCATAGAAATGGGCCTTGTGTAACCACTCAACACAAACCATTCTTTCCATTCTACCCAGGTGTTTCATTCACTTAGTTGTTTTTATTAAGCAAAAACACAAGTCCAAAGACTTAGAAATATTTTCTCATAGCATGAATATATAACCACCCTTGGTTGCTACTAGCTAGGCTAAGCATGGCATTTGTAAGCATCTTAACTTAGAAATTTCTAGCAATTCTACAACTACTAGGATTTCCCAAGCATAGCATATAGATCAAAATACTCATGCAAGCCCTATACAAAATATTTCTAATGCATAGTTGAAAAACATAGGAATAAAATAATGAAGCACCACTTGCCTTGGTAGTTTGGGGAGTATCAACAATCTTCACAATCACAATCACTATTTGCACCAAAATCTACACATAAAATAATGACACCAGATCACATATACAATATATACAAACAAAAATATATGAATGCATGCAAATGCCATGTGATGATTTTTCTACACCAAACAAGACAAGTACACAGTACTGAATCATAAACAAGTTCAAAACATGGCAAATAAAATTTATTTGAATAACATAACATTTTTCAAATAATTACTATACACAAATTATGCCTACAAATGTTTCTTAAAAACAATCATTTTAACAGAGGCAAAATATTAAACACATTGCATTAACAGAAAGAATTTTCTCTCCTGATTCCAATGATATAAAATTTGTCAAATTTGGACATGGGATTCAAAAGTTATGAATTTTACAAGTTTAAACATCTAATAGATCTAAATTCTGTTTTTAAAACAAAGGACTGGCCACGCGGCACCTTCTGATTGGTTGATACCATTTCTCACCGGATCACACATGCGAGCCGTTAGATCTAACTTAATCCAAAGCCCCCAAAGTGACAATAATTGGGACAACCGGAGGGGATGGCTGTGGTGTGAGGATCACATGTGTTCATGGAGTGTTAATGCTTTGGTTCGGTGCTCTATTAAAAGGAGCACCTTAATTGCCAGTAGTTCCCTAGAGGCCCCGCTGCCACCGGTTGGCTGGACAGAAGATGTTGTGCAAGTTCTCATTGCGAGCACGTATGACTATATTTGGAGCACATGCCTAGGATTGTTTAGTACTTGGATGCTTGTTATTATTTATCTGCAATGCCCTAGATCTTGAAGTTACATGTTTAGACTCGTCCATTCAACGCCCGTCCATCCATCTCTATGCCTACCGCACTCAAACCCCACTATTACCGTTACTGTTACTATTGCTCATATTTCACTATTGTTGTTGCTTTGTTGTTGCTACTACAAACTGTTGTTACTGAGAAACTTCTGTGAGCAAGAACTATTTCTAGGTGCAGCTGAATTGACAACTCAGTTGTTAATGCTTGCAAGTATTCTTTGGCTCCACTTGTGTCGAATCAATAAATTGGGTAATACTACCCGCGAAGCCTGTTGCGATACCCTACACTTGTGGGTCATCAAGACTATTTTATGGCGCCGTTGCTGGGGAGCATAGCTTTATTTGTAAGTTCACTTGGATCTATTATTGTTCACTGCTACTCCTTTCATCATGGGGAAGTCTCGTGATGGAAAGTTCCCTATTTTACCATCCACTACAAGAAGAGGTACAGTCCTAAACACCTCCATTGCTCTTGATTCACCGTCTGTTATAAGTAAGCTTGTCACACCACCACCACATACTCATGCTACACACACTACTACTACTGCTGAATCTGAAACTACTTTTGATGCTCATGATGTTACTTCTACTGTGCTTGATGCGAGTGGTTCATTAGGTCCTTTTCTAGATGCTACTATGGCTAGTCTAGGAAATACCGAAACTCCTAGTGAAGACACTGTTACACTTGTTAGCTCACCTGAGGCTAGTGAGAGTTATGATATTAATGATGGTTACATTGAGTTCACTAATGATTTTGTTGAAGAGTGCCGAAACACACATGGTACTAGTGCTATTAAGAGTCTCCTTGCTAGACGTACTATTATGCCTAAGATGTCCATCGATCCTAAGTTTGCCACCTCTCCCATAGATGTTAAAGATGAAGATTATGATTTCTCTCTTGATTTATCTTATTTAGATATTGTTGAGAAAGAACCTTTCTGTGGGACTGAAAATGAAAGTGTTGTGGCTCATATGAATGAGATTTCTACTATGAGTGCTTTGTTCTCAGATGATTTTAAGATGCGCAAGTACTTTGTTACTAAGATCTTCCCTTTTTCACTAAAAGGAGAAGCTAGGGCTTGGTTTAATAGATTACCTCCAGGTTCCATTGATAGCCCTGATTACGTGATTGCTTCTTTCTTCTAGAAATATTTTCCTCCCAGTGCTAGACATGCTGCTTTGCAGGGACTTTTTGATTTTAAACAGGGAGAAGAAGAGAAATTGCCTGAGTCACGGACAAGGTTCTGTGCCTTGATTCATGCACATCCTGGATGTCCATTACCTAAGAATGAACTTCTTGATATTTATTATAATGGACTAACTGATGATTCTAGGACATACCTAGATAGCTTTGCTAATTGTGTTTTTAGGAAAAGGACTCCTACAGATGCTGAAGAATTAATGGTTAAGTTAAGCAAGAATTATGATGATTGGACTTTAACTGAGCTAAATACACCTGAGCCTATTACTCCTAAACCAGTTGTTCCTGAACCAATTCCAGCACCAATAACAAAGAAGAGGGGAGTTATTGCATTAAATGATGAAGTGATGAAGGAAGCTAAGAAGTGTCTAAAGGAGAAAGGTATTAGAGTTGAAGATGTGAAGAATCTACCTCCTATAGAAGAATTATGTAAGCTAATTCCCCACTCATCTACTATTGAGGTACACTCTCTCCAACACTTTGATGAAGGTGATATTCCTTATGGTAAGCCTCCTGATCAATGTTTAGAGGAACTTGACACATTTATTATTAAGCAAGGGTATTTTAATAAACAAGTTCAGAATCATTTATTGGAAAACTCTAGAGCTATCCATGAGTTGAAAGATATTGTGGAAAGAACTTCTAATGATATTAAAATGCTTTGAAAACACTTTCAAATGGTTCAACTCAACTTTATCAACTTGCTAAGGTGCAAAAGGATATGCTAGTTAATGCTTCAGGAGATCCTAAAAGTGGTATAGCTACTCAAGATGGAATTAGAACTAGGAGTGGTATAGCTACTCAAGATCCTTTATATCCTGAAGGACATCCTAAAAGAATAGAGCAGGATTCCCAACAAGGTGAAGATAGTGGTAGTCCTCGTAAGAGGAAGAAAAATAAACATAAGATAGTTGAGGAACCACTTGAACCTGCTGTAGATCCTAATAGTGTATCTGTCTCTGATGCTGAAACTGAGAGTGGTAATGATAAAATGAGTCTCTTGATAAGTAGGAAGGTGAGGAAGAACCTGAGAAGCACATTAAGTACACTAGGTACACAAAGGAATATTTTATTGCTAATAAACATGGTAAAAAGAGAGAACCTTGGGTGCAGAAACCTATGCCTTTTCCAGGTAAGAAACACAAGTCAAAGGAGGAGGAACACTACAACAAGTTTTGTGAGTGAATGAAACCTTTATTCTTGCAAATTCCTTTGACTAATGCTATTAAGTTGCCTCCTTATTCAAAGTATATGAAGGATATTGTCCCTAATAAAAGGAAGATTCCTAATGAGGAGATTTCTACTTTGCTTGTTAATTACTCCTTCAATGGTAAGGTTCCAAAGAAACTTGGTGATTCAGGTATACCAACTATTCCCTGCTCCATTAGGAATAATTATGTTAGAACTGCTTTATGTGATTTGGGAGCTAGAGTTAGTGTTATGCCTTTTTCTCTCTATAAGAGACTCCAGATAGAAAAGTTATACCAACCGATATATCTTTGCAAATGGCTGATAAGTCAACTACTATTCCTGCTGATATATGTGAGGATGTTCATGTTCAAGTTGCTTATAATTGCTTGGTTCTGACTGATTTTTTTGTGCTTGAAATGCCTAAAGATGATAATATGTCTATTATTCTTGGGAGACCTTTTCTTAATACTGTAGATGTTGTCATTAATTGTAATCAAGGAAAAGTAACATTCAATATTGATGACAAAGAGCATACTGTTTATTTCCCCAAGAAGGTTGTTAAGAGCTATTGTCTGAATTCCATTGTAAATTTGAGAGCATCAAGATTGGAGAAATATATTGTCCCATTCCACGAGAAAACTTTGAAACTATTATGATTGGGACCATTGCTATCAAGTATGAGGTAACATAATCACCTTGTGGAATACAAAGTTTTGTTTTATATAAGATTGTCTTGGTAACAAGAATTGATCAACCTTGTTAACAAAGGGATTTTAATGAACAAAACAATGTTTTCACACTGGTTATACTTGCTACTTTTATTTTTCTCCTTTTCAATCCTTGCTCTTCGTCGTGCCTAATTTAAAGGCGTTAAAGAAAAGTACTTGTTGGGAGATAACCCAAGAGTTTCCTTGAGTCTTGGAAGTTATTAATTCAGTAATGACCTCTCCTTATCCTTTTTGTTTGCTTTTTGTGCCAAGATTGACCTCTAATAAGAGGGAAGTAAGATTTGGGGAGTTGCTGTCCCGAAACAGATTTCTGTCCTCCACCATAAAAATTTGTGAGGAGTCTCTGTAAATCGGATTGAGCTGAAAATTTACGAAAAAAATCCCCAGTATGTTAGCTAACTTTCGTTAGTTCAACACTTTTTTATTTGAACAACACAAGGTCTTCGAAAAAAATCGGTTTCTACCTGCTGGTCTGTTTTGACAGATTTCTGCCATTATTTGCATTTGCTTCTTATTGATTCCTTTTTGGGTTCTTTTGGGAAATTTAGATTTTTAAGGGAATTGCTATAGTAGCTTATGTATTTAGTGAAAGTTTTGTTGTTTTAAAACTAAACCCCAAAGGTCTATTATCTTTTGAATACACTAATGTTGCTAATGAAGATTGTGTGAAGTTTTGTATGAAGGAAATTTTTCAGGTGTAAGGAAAGAATGATGTAATGAGATGAAGAATGGACAAAATCTCAAGCTTGGGGGGAGCCACCCCATGTCACCCCAAGAAATATTCAAGAGGTACACGTGTCAAAGCTTGGGGGTGCCCAAGGCATCCCCTTTTTCATCAATAAAAATCTCAGGTCTTTCTAGACAATTCATTTTTATTGTTTCATGCACAGTTGTGTTGTTCTTGGAGCGTGTTAATTTTTGTTTTTGGTTTTATTTTGCTTTGTTTGTTTATGCTTTGTTTGCTTGTTTTTTTAAATCGAAAACACCAAAAATATTTTTTGTTCTTCTTTGGTTTTGTGAGTTCTTTGCAGGGTTCAGCCATCCTCAGTGGATTTTAGTTTAATGTTATTATTCAAGTCACACAAGTGAAGAGCAATAATAAAGATTAAGACAATTCGAGGTGTGGTAAGCGGCTGGTAACAAACTCTATTTGTTTCATTTTTGTACATATGCTCATCATTGTGAGCATGCTTAGCATGCTTAGTAGTTCTTGCTTGTCTATGATTAGCTACAGCTTGCTAATAGTTTGTAGCATGGCATATGAATGTTTGCTTGCATTGCTTTATTCATATTTTGGTATGATATTGTGGTATCCTCCTCTGATTGTTCATGTGAATCGACTTGGCACATGCTCACGCATGCATATGACTAATCAATAGTCAGTAAGCCTCGGTGATTTATTTTGCCTCAGAGTTATTGTATCACTTTCATGCCATAATTAGTCATGTTTTGTTGCAAGCATGATTATGACAGCTATTACTCTCTCGTTTGTCGCTCCCTCTCTATTACTAGCCTTCACTTGCACTGAGTATGTGCTCTACCTGTGCTTCCACCTTCCCAAAACCAATATTGCCAGCTGTGTCCACCATACCTACCTATTAGCATCATTTGATACTTTAGTGCATATTTTATATATGTCGTGTTTTCTTCCAAAATAAAATGTTTGTTTGTTTGTTTTGAGAAAGTTAGTTAGTAAAGCTCTCACGAACTTGATGGCACACTTTATTCCTTGCGCTTAATAATTCTGAACCATTGTGACATGTCCATGAAAGTTATATGCTTGCTAATTATATGCTGGGAGTTAGCAGAACCGTGTTGTCACGGTGAACGCTTTCAACATTTTTTGGATATCTCATCCAGTTGATACCTTGCTCTTTTGTTTACAGATGTCGACGATGTGAAATAATAGGGTAGCTTGTGAGTTCATAGAGTCTATACATTGTGTTAGAGAAATGCCTAGGCCTCTAGCCTAAGCCATGCTTAATCATGGTGGAAACTTGCAGCATCACCATAATGAGCATCTATGAAGCATCCTCAATAAAAAGCTATGCATATGGTAAATAAAAAGATTGCTGAGATGCTTATTGTCTGCTTGCCTTGTCATTTTGGTTATGGGAAAGCTCCTATACCATGTGCAAGGGGTACCCCGTTGGCGGTTCTCGATGATATGCATGTATTTATAATGACAAGAACTTTCAGGTGACCAAAGTTGAGTAGCATGCGGAGCGGCCCTCGTACTTAAGGGACTTGGGATTTCCAGTCTATGGTCTGTCAAGCATATAATTCAGAGTGGACCTCACTTTCACCTTAACCACATGAAGATGCCTATGATAGGGGCAATGAGAGCTCAAAGGTAATGAGTACCTTCCTTTCAGCATTGGGAAGACTTTTATGTTGGAGATATGCCCTAGAGGCAATAATAAATGTAGTTATTATTATATCTTTGTGTTTATGATAAATGTTTACATTCATGCTATAATAGTATTAACAAGGAAACATTGATACTTGTGTGTTTTGTAAACTTAATTTGAAGTCCCTAGTATAGCCTCTATACTTCACTAGCTTGTTGGTTGATTAATGATTGTGGTTTCCCTATCATGAACATTGAGATGTTATCAACAACAAGATCATATCGTTAGGAGAATGATATGGTGGACATACTCCTATAGATAAGCGTAGCATAAAGATCAAGTCATTTCATTAGTTCAATTGCTATATGCTTTCGATACATAGTAACCTAATTCCTTGACCATGAGATCATGCATATCACCTTTACGGATGGATGCTTTGATGACATCAAACACCACACCGTAACAGGGTGGTTATAAAAGTGGCATTGAGTGTTCGGAAAGTATTGGTTGAGACACATGGATCAAGAGTGGGATTTGTACATCCCCATGACGGATAGATATACTCGGCCCTCTCGGTGGAATGTCATCCAATTAGCTTGCAAGCATGTGACTTGGTCACAAGGGATCACATATCACGGGAACGAGAAAAGAGTACTTATCAGTAACAAGGTTGAACTAGGTATGCAGAGATACCGACGATCATAACCTTGGGTAAGTAACATATCGTGAGACAAAGGGAAATTGGTATCGTATGTAAGTGGTTCATTCGATCATAAAATCGTAGAAATATGTAGCCATATGAATTTCCAGATTCCTCTATTGGTTATTGTTCGAGATGTCTCGATCATGTCCATAATTCACGAACCGTAGGGAGACACATAAGGATTGACGTTGTTTGAGTAGTTATGGTATTATGAGAAAGAGACCGAATGTTGTTGGAGTCTCGGATGGGATCCGGGATATCACGAGGTGATCCGGAATGGTCCGGAGAATAAGATTCATATAAGGAAAGTCCCGTTTGAGTTCGGAATGATTAGGTGTTTTCATCGGGAATGTTCTAGAAGGTTCGGATTGTCCAAGCACTCCGGGGAAGGGTACATGAGTGTGTCATTGCTCATTGAATGATTGCATCATGTACTATGTGTTATTGCTGTCCCAAATAAAGGATTAAATTGAATCCTAAAACAGAAAAGTCAAATGTCGTTTGAAAGTCAACCGCAAAACAAGCGTGGGAAACAAGCAAGGAGTTGGAACCAACTTTGGAGGAGGTTGGACTCCTCCGGGCGGCCAGCCCAAGGCCGACTTGGGAGGACTCCTCCTCCCTGGCCAGTGGACCTCCCTCCCATAAAAGGAGGGGCTCCTCCATAGACACAATACTTTCTACTCTAGATCTCGGTTTAGAGCTGTTTTGGTTTAGAGCTTCTAATTGCTTTAGCCAACAGTTTAGAGCCTTCTAATTGGTTTAGAGCCCTCTAATTGGTGTGTCTAATTACTAGGCCACTAATCCTCTCTCTCATAAGCTCCACCATACTCGCACCGGCTTAAGGCGAAGCCCTGCGGATCTCCCTCTACTTGGTACCACGCCGTTGTCTTTGGAATCGCGAGGAGAGTGCTACAACCTCCATTTTCTTGGAACAAGGAGAGGAAGGTCTTCGTAAGTACCGAGCGTGTGACCGATGCGGGAGGCGCTGCGGGCGTGGCTGGAAGGATCGTCTACGATCTTGAGATCGGGAAGAATGACTACATCACCCACGAGAATCCGCTCTCGTTAACCACTTTGGAATCTTCGAGGGTGAGTTCCTCGACTCTCGTTGCTACAATCTAGTAGATAGATCTTGGCTTGTTTGTTTGTATGCGATAGAAAATTTTTGTTTTCCATGCTACGAACCCCTCTGATGGTATCGAGCCGTGTCTATATGTAGATCTGTTGCCGAGTAGAACACAATGGTCATTGTGGGCGTTGATGCTTTTATTGTAGATTGCTTTTGTGTACTTTGCATCTTGCGGTATGTTGGGATGAAGCGGCGGGCTAACCTTACATGACATCGTTCATGAGACTTGCTCCACGCTTGACATGTAACTTGTATTGCATAAGTGGCTTTATGGGTGCATGTTTCTCCTAGCATAGTTAAGATCCAATTTACAACGGGTGATCAACAATGCTAGTATCAATGTTGTGGTTCTTGTTCGTAAGTTAGAACGACACTTATTGAAAGCCCCAAACCACGTAAAATATGCAAAGAAAGTAGAAGCGTCTAACTTTGTTTTGGGGTGTCTGATGTGATATGGCCATGATTGTGATTATATTTGATGTATGCAATGTTCCTTATTGTAAGTCGACAACGGCAGGAGCCATATGGTTGTCTTTAATTTCTGTTAAGACCTGCGTGTCTATTCAAAGTAGTTGTAATAGTTGAAGCGGTGGGCGACAACCATGGAGAAGCGTCATTGACCTTGATGCAATGCCGGTGATGATGGAGATCATGTTCGTGCTTGAAGATGGAGATCGAAGCACGAAGAAGAAAGGCCATATCATATCACATATATATTGAATTGCATGTGATGTTAATCCTTTATGCATCTTGTATTGCTTAGTAGTGACGGTAGCATTATAAGATGATCCCTCATGCACATCAATTTCAAATCATAAAGTGTTCACCCTTAGTTAGCACCGTTGCTAAAGCTTGTTGTTTGAAGCACCACGTGATGATCGGGTGTTCTAGATTCGCAAGTGTATACAACGTGAGCAAGCCAGATTTGCTCATGCAGAAACTAAGGTTTGATCTTGTGAGCCTAGCATGTACGACATGGTCTCGGAACACGGATTACCGAAAGGTAAAGCATGAATCGTATAGTAGATATGATGAACATGATGATTGTTCGCCATTGAAACTATATCAACTCGTGATGATCGGTGTTGATATGGTGGATTTGGTTCGATGTGATCACTAAAACAATGTGAGGGATATTGTTTTGGTGGGAGTTCACCTAGTTTAATTTCATTAATTAATTTGAACTCAATTTGTCATAAACTTAGTCTAAACTATTGCAAATATGTTGTAGATCAATGGCAGCCCCTACCATCAATTTTAATGCGTTCCTAGAGAAAGAAAAGTTGAAAAACAATGGAAGCAACTTGGATTGGTTCCGCAATTTGAGGATTGTCCTCACGGTGGTAATTTGACCTATGTCTGGATGCACATTTGGGTGACCACTGCGGTGATGCTCCGATGAAGTAAAGTTTACCTCGCTCGGAAGAATCAAGACTCCATAGTTCGTGTGCTATCTTGTATGGTTTAGAATCGAGCTTGAAAAGGTTTGAAGAGTCGGACCCATATGATATTGTCGAGGATCTCAAATTGATTTTTGAGACTCATGCGGCAATTGAAAGCTATGAGGCTTCCGAAAAGTTCTTTAAGCGCAAGATGGAAGAGGGCAGCTCGTCGGTGAGCATGTGCTTAAGATGTGCGGGCATGCAAACAAACTTCAAAGCTTGGGTATTGTGATTCCTAATGCTTTGGGGATTTACCGTGTCCTCCAATCACTACCACCAAGTTACAAGAACTTTGTGATGAACTACAACATGCAGAACATGAACAAGACGTTGCGAACTCTTTGCCATGTTGAAATCTGCAGTGGAGATCAAGAAAGAGCACCAAGTGTTGTTGGTCAATAAGACCACCAAATTCAAGAAAGGCAAGTCTAAGCAAAGGACACTTCAAGAAGGGTGGTAAGAAAGCTACCACGTGACGAAGAAGACCAAGGCTGGACCTAAGCACGAAACCGAGTGCTTTCTGTAAGGAGAAGGTCCTTTGGGCGGAATTGCCCAAAGTACTTGGCGGATCTGAAGAACGGCAACATCAAGAAGAAAGGTATATCGATATACATGTTATTGATGTGTATCTCACTAGTACTCGTAGTAGTGCTGGTATTTAATCTTGGTTCGGTTGCTCATATTTGTAACTCGAAGCAGTCTTGCGAATAAGCGGAAGCTAGCGAAGAACGAGGTGACGATGCGCGTGGGAAGCGGATCAAAGGTTGATGTGATCGCGGTCGCACACTACCTCTTCATCTACCATCGGGATTAGTTTTATACTTAAATAATTGTTATTTAGTGCTGCGTTGAGCATGAACATTATCTCGGGATCTTGTTTATTGCGAGGCGGTTACTTGTTTAAGTCGAGAATAATGGTTGTTCGATTTATATGAGTAATATGTTTTACGCATGCACCTTTGATAGATGGTCTATTCTTATTGAATCTCGATAGTGGAAATACACATATCAACAACATTGAGGCTAAGCGTTTGAAATCAGCGATAATTCGACCTATATGTGGCCTTGTCGTCTTGGTCACATCGGTGAAACGTATGAAGAAACTCCATTCGATGGACTTCTTGAATCACTTGATTTTGAATCACTTGAAAGATGCGAAGCATGTCGATGGGAAAATGACTAAGACTCCATTTTACGGTATGATGGAGCGAGCTACGGACTTATTGGAAATCATACATACCGATGTGTGTGGTCCAATGAGTGTAGCATCGTGATGGTTATCGTTATGTTCTTACCTTCACGGTTGACTTGAGTAGATATGGGTATATCTATTTCATGAAACATAAGTCCGAAACTTTCGAGAAGTTTAAGGAGTTTCAAAGTGAGGTAGAGAATCAACGTAACAAGAAGATTAAATTTCTACGTTCTGATCGTGGAGGTGAATATCTAAGTTACGAGTTTGGCGAGCATTTAAAGAAGTCGGAATACTTTCACAATTGACACCGCCGAACACCACAGTAATGGTGTGTCCGAACGTCGAATCGAACTCTCTTAGATATGGTTCGTTCTATGATGTCACTTACTGATTTACCGCTATCATTTTGGGGTTATGCATTAGAAACAGCATTCACTTTAAATAGGGCACCGTCTAAATCCGTTGAAACGACACCGTATGAATTATGGTTTGGGAAGAAACCTAAATTGTCGTTCCTTAAAGTTTGGGGATCTGAAGCCTATGTAAAGAAGTTCTGATAGGACAAGCTTGAACCCAAAGCGGAAAAATCGTCTTCATAGGATACCCGAAGGAAACTATTGGGTATACCTTCTATCATAGATCCGAAGGCAAAACATTCGTTGCTAAGAATGGATCCTTTCTAGAAGGAATTTCTCTCGAAGAAGTGACTGGAAGGAAAGTAGAACTCGGCGAGGTTGTTGAACCTTCTCTCGAATTGCGAGTAGCGCAGACGGAAGAAGTTCTGTGGTGCCTGCACCAATAAGGAGGAAGCTAATGATGATGATCATGAAACTTCGGTTGAAGTTGCTACTGAGCCTCGAGGTCAACGAGAACTCGTACCACTCCATTGGTATGATTCCGTTATGAATGTCATGGTGGTGGACAACACGATGACCCCGAGACATATGAGGCGATGATGAGCCTAGATTCCAATAAATGGCAAGAAGCCATGAAATCCGAGATTGGATCCATGTACGAAAACCAAGTATGGACTTTGGTGGACTTACCGGATGGTAGGAAGGCTGTCGAGAACAAATGGATTTTCAAGAAGAAAGCAGATCTTGATGGTAATGTTCTGTCTATAAAGCTCGACTTATGCATAAAGGGTTTCGACAAATTCAAGGAGTTGACTACGATGAGACTTTCTCACCGATAGCGAAGCTAAAGTCTGTGAGGATTATGTTAGCAATCGCATATTATGATTATGAGATATGGCGGATGGATGTCAAACAGCATTCCTCAATGGAGACATTGATGAAGAGTTGTATATGATGCAACCCAAAGGTTTTGTCGATCCTAAAGGTGCTAACAAGGTATGCAAACTTCAACGGTCCATCTATGGATTGAAGCAAGCATCCCGAAGTTGGAATCAACGTTTTGATAAGGTAAAGTTTTGGTTTTATACAAACTTATGGAGAAGCTTGTATTTACAAGAAAGTGAGTGGGAGCTCTGTAGCATTCTTAATACTGTATGTGGATGACATATTGTTGATTGGGAATGATGTAGACCTTCTTAATAGTGTCAAGGAATATTTGAATAATAGTTTTTCAATGAAGGATCTTGGCGAAGCAGCTTACATATTAGGCATAAAGATTTATAGAGATAGATCGAAGCCAAATATCATTGTCACAAAGTACATATTTGGACAAAGTTCTAAAGAGATTTGGAATGGAAGAAAGCAAGAAAGGGTTCTTGCCCATGTTGCTAATCGACCTTGAGTAAAACTCAAAGTCCGACATCGGCAGAAGATAGAGAAAGGATGAGTAAAACTCCTATGCCTCGACCATAGGATCTCTAATGTATGCCATGCTATGTACTAGACCCGACATTGCATATCTCGTTAGTTTAACTAGCAGATATCAAAGTGATCCAGAGTGGATCATTGGACAGCGGATCAAAACATCCTTAAGTACTTAAGAAGAACTAAGGATATGGTTCTTTCTTATGGAGGTGATGAACAGCTCGTTGTTAATGGTTACACCGATGCTAGTTGGAACACCGATCCGGATGATTCTAAATCACAATCCGGATACGTATTTATTTTGAATGGTGCAGCGATTAGTCGGAGGAGTGCAAAGCAAAGCGTTGTGGCGAGATCTTCAAGCGAATCGAATACATGGCTGCCGGAGGCTTCACAAGCGATATGGATGAAAGAGTTCATTACAGCTGGGTGTGGTTCCAAGTCGCTGGACCCAATGTCTATCTCTTGTGATAACATGGGCGCCATAGCCAATGCGCAAGAACCAAGGTCACACAAGAAGTGAAGCATATCAAGCTGCGTTTTCACGCTATTCGAGAACATATCCGGGATGGGGATATAAAGATTTGCAAAGTACACAGATCTGAATGTGGCGGATCCGTTGACTAAACCTCTCCCGGGCAAAACATGACCAACACCAAACTGCCATGGGTGTTGGTATATTACCATGTAATCTAGATTAGATGACTCTAGTGCAAGTGGGAGGCTGTTGGAGATATGCCCTAGAGGCAATAATAAATGTAGTTATTATTATATCTTTGTGTTTATGATAAATGTTTACATTCATGCTATAATAGTATTAACAAGGAAACATTGATACTTGTGTGTTTTGTAAACTTAATTTGAAGTCCCTAGTATAGCCTCTATACTTCACTAGCTTGTTGGTTGATTAATGATTGTGGTTTCCTATCATGAACATTGAGATGTTATCAACAACAAGATCATATCGTTAGGAGAATGATATGGTGGACATACTCCTATAGATAAGCGTAGCATAAAGATCAAGTCATTTCATTAGTTCAATTGCTATATGCTTTCGATACATAGTAACCTAATTCCTTCGACCATGAGATCATGCATATCACCTTCTGGGATGGATGCTTTGATGACATCAAACACCACACCGTAATGTGGTGGTTATAAAAGTGGCATTGAGTGTTAGGAAAGTATTGGTTGAGACACATGGATCAAGAGTGGGATTTGTCCATCCACATGACGGATAGATATACTCAGGCCCTCTCGGTGGAATGTCATCCAATTAGCTTGCAAGCATGTGACTTGGTCACAAGGGATCACATATCAGGGAGCGAGAAAAGAGTACTTATGTAACAAGGTTGAACTAGGTATGCAGAGATACTGCGATCATAACCTTGGGTAAGTAACATATCGTGAGACAAAGGGAAATTGGTATCGTATGTAAGTGGTTCATTCGATCAAAGTAATCGTAGAAATATGTAGAGCCATATGAATTTCCAGATTCCTCTATTGGTTATTGTTCGGAGATGTCTCGATCATGTCCGCATAATTCACGAACCGTGGAGACACACTTAAGGATTCGACGTTGTTTGAGTAGTTATGGTATTATGAGAAAGAGACCGAATGTTGTTCGGTCTCGGATGGGATCCGGGATATCACGAGGTGATCCGGAATGGTCCGGAGAATAAGATTCATATAAGGAAAGTCCCGTTTGGAGTTGGAATGATTAGGTGTTTTCATCGAATGTTCTAGAAGGTTCGGATTGTCCGGCACTCGGGGAAGGGTACATGAGTGTGTCATTGCTCATTGAATGATTGCATCATGTACTATGTGTTATTGCTGTCCCAAATAAAGGATTAAATTGAATCCTAAAACAGAAAAGTCAAATGTCGGTTTGAAAGTCAAACCGCCAAAACAAGAAACGTGGGAAACAAGCAAGAGGAGTTGGAACCAACACGGAGGAGGAGTTGGACTCCTCGGGGCCTACCAGCCCAAGGCCGACTTGGGGAGGGACTCCCTCCCTCCCCTGGCGCGCCAAGGACCTCCCTCCCATAAAAGGAGGGGCAGGGCTCCTCCCATAGACACAATACTTTCTACTCTAGATCTCCGGTTTAGAGCTGTTTTGGTTTAGAGCTTCTAATTGCTTTAGCCAACAGTTTAGAGCCTTCTAATTGGTTTAGAGCCCTCTAATTGGTGTGTCTAATTACTAGGCCACTAATCCTCTCTCTCATAAGCTCCACCATACTGCCGGCTTAAGGCGAAGCCTGGGATCTCCCTCTACTTCACGCCTTGGTTGTCTTGCCGAATCGAGGAGTGCTACAACCTCGCTGCTGGAACAAGGGAGAGGAAGGTCTTCGTCGAAATCGAACGTGTGACCCATTGCGCGCTGCGGAACGTGGCGCTGGAAGGATCGTCTACGATCTTGAGATCGGGAAAGCGACTACATCACCCACGAGAATCCGCTCTCGTTAACCACTTTGGAATCTTCGAGGGTGAGTTCCTCTATCGACTCGTTGCTACAATCTAGTAGATAGATCTTGGCTTGTTTGTTTGTATGCGATAGAAAATTTTTGTTTTCCATGCTACGAACCCCTACATTTTAAACCTTTAAAAACCATTTTCACAACTTTGTTGAGTCACCACTTATTCTATGAGCACCTTCTTGAGAGCATAGTTGTCATTTTTATGTTTGTTCGAAAACTTGGTTAATTATGTCATGACTTTGATGCTTGTATCTCTGATATCTTTACTTCTAGTCTTCATGTCAACTTAAGAGGTGACTTGGCATTTATATTGTGCTCTTCAAACAAAGGCAAGCGAGATACCACTCTATCATACCTTATTATGAGCATTGCAATGTTGCTTATGTTTATGTTCCATGCTACTTATTATTATTGAGTTGGTTTTTCTTCATAGCTTGCAATGACTATTGAGTAGACTTAGGCTGTGTTTGGTTGAGATTTTGTGGGCAGATTCATGTTCTCAAAGTTGTAATATGAACCAAAAGCCTTTTGGTGGACCACCAGATTCCCGAACGCTGATGATTCCTAGCGTGTAAACCGAAAGCAGGCTGACCCCCAGATTTCACCGTGTTACGTCCAAGAGAATTGAAGAAAATTACCCGTTATGCCACTAGGGAGTGGAAAATGCACGGTTCAACTTTTCCTCTGTCCTCAAACCGAAAACTCGCTCGCAAACGGGCAAAAGGAAAATGCGCTCTCCTCCACACTCTCTGCCACACGCTCTCTCTGTCTCCTTGATATCTTCCTCCTTCCTACTGTCCCCTCGTCCCATCCACCTGTTGTTTCTTTTTTTTCAGACTTTTGTTGATCGGTCTACATAATTATTGGTTCATGCAATATGTGCAATTGATATGCATGATTATTTGGTACTATTTTGATCCATATTAGTTGACTTATATTTATCTAGATACAAATATATCTAGTCAAATTTTAGTGCTAGATACATCTGTATCTAGACAAATTTGAATCAACTAATATGGATCAGCGGAAGTATTAAATTTGTGATGATGGCCTTCGTATACAAGAAAATTACTTTCCAATATGTCCATTGCATGATTGCTAGTGTACAAATCGTTGTTATACGACAAATTATCATACAAATAATTTCCCAGGGCCTATAGGGCATTACAGACATTTTTGACCAAATTCACAATTGGCAGTTGTTCTAACCAAATAACTTTCAGCTTTTTCATAGTTGTCAACTCACAGCAGATTCTTCACAGCTGTTTTTCAGAAATCTACAGCTCAACCAAACACACCCTTAGTTGCATACTCCTTATTATGAATTGCCTAAGCATCTACTCATGTGCTGAGAATATTTACATCATATGAAGCAAAGTGTTCGCGAAAGTTCTTTTATCGCACTCAGTTTTCAACTGAATTGCTTGAGGACAAGCAATAATCTAAGCTTGGGGGAGTTGATACGTCCAAAACGTATCTACTTTCTCGAACACTTTTATATTGTTTCTTCTCTAAACTTGTGTGATTTGAATACAACTAACACGGAATGACGCTGTTTTCAGCAGAATTACCTTGGTGTCTTGTTTTTGTGCAGAGAATCAACTATCGGGAAAAATCCCGGAAAATATGCCAAAAATTATATTTCACCAGAAGATCCACGGAGCCAGAAGTCGAGATGGAGAGGAGGCACAGGGGGCCACACCCCAGGCCCTGGCCACTGGTTGCGCTGGAGGTGCGACCACCAGGCACCTCGCCTCCCTCTTCTCCTATAAGTTGCCTTTCGACCTAAAAACCATGGGGGGTTCAATAGTTTTCCAGAAAGAGTTCCGCTCCGCTGCCGCCACCAGAAACCAAGATTCGGATCCAGAAACTCCGTTCTGGCACCCTGCTGGGACGGGGAATTTGGAGAGGATCATCGCCATCGTCATCACCAACACACCTCCATCAACCACCGATGTTTCCCTCATCCATGAGTGAGTAATCCCCTGTTGTAGGCTTGGGGATGGTAGGGATTGGATGAGTTCTATCATATAATCGAATAAGATCTGTTAGGGCATAGTGCCTAGTATCTCTATTAGTGCTATTTGACTTTGTTGCAACTTGTTGTGCTTAATGCTTGTCACTAGGGACCGAGTGCCATGATCTTAGATATGAACTTATTATTGAATCATTATGATAGTATTTTTTGTGATCTTATCTGCAAGTTGTGTACACATATCATTGTCTGGATCCAAAGCCCCCAAAGTGATAATAATTGGGACAACCAGAGGGGACTGCTATGGTGTGAGAATCACATGTGTTCACAGAGTGTTAATGCTTTGCTCTGGTGCTCTATTAAAAGAAGCACCTTAATTGCCAGTAGTTCCCTAGAGGCCCCGCTGCCACGGGCTGGCTGGATAGAAGATGTTGTGCAAGTTTTCATTGCGAGCACGTATGACTATATTTGGAGCACATGCCTAGGATTGTTTAGTACTTGGATGCTTGTTATTATTTATCTGTAATGCTCTAGATTTTGAAGTTACATGTTTAGAATCGTCCATGCAATGTCCGTCCATCCATCCCTATGCCTACCGCACTCGAATCCTACTGTTACAATTACTGTTACTATTGCTCCTGTTTCACTGTTGTCGTTCCTTTGCTATTTCTACTACCAAACTGTTGTTGCTGATAAACTTCTGTGAGCAAGAACTATTTCCAGGTGCAGCTGAATTGACAACTCAGTTGTTAAGGCTTGTAAGTATTCTTTGGCTCCTCTTGTGTCGAATCAATAAATTGGGTAATACTACCCGCAAAGACTGTTGCGATCCCTACACTTGTGGGTCATCTCTTAACTTCTAGACTGATGATAATGAACCAAGATCCCAAAGTAATGTATGTGTGAACTCTATGATAACCTAATAGACAATAAAGTAGTTTCCCTAACATAAGATCTAGTAACCCCACACCTTGGATTGGTTATATAGATGAAAAGCAACATATATGGTCATTAACTCTTTAGGATCTGGATTATTTATATACCAATGGAGTATCCCAACCTTTTCCTTAATTTCTTGAAAATCAAACCATGGAATAAAATAATTTAAGATAAAAAAAACTAGTCCCTACTTCAACATACAACACATCTTAATAGTATAACATGCTACTACAACACATAATTGGAATACCTCTTGGATACAAGGTGTGGCGTAGTCGAATACCTTCGGTTTAAAATACATGGAAAAATAATAATACAGAGCAATTGCTCTTCCAAGTATAGTAAGCCTCAACACTTCGGTATCTTAAAGGATGAAGGTCACTATAGGCATTGAGAACTATTTATAGATTCGTTGTATCATATGCGGGGATAAATAAAATAATATTTTAGCAAATATTTTATCTATTACAATAAAAATGCGATATATGTAAAATATTTATTTAATGCTAATAAAGAACTGAAAATTTATTTTCGAGAAGTGCAAATCTTTTGTAGTATCAAGAGTGATATAGGTAATAAATTCAATATTCGTATAAATATTTTTTAATGCCAACCAACTGTACATATTAACTATAGAAATAGGTCTTTCTTTGATTAAATTTTTGGCAAAATTAAAATAGATGATAACCCATTGATGACCATAACAATAGAATGATTTTGCATAGACAAATGGTGAATACCACATGTGACTATTCACATCCATTCCAAATGATTTTTTAAATGAACCCACAATATTTGATCCTATAAAAATATAAAAATTACACATACCATAAATTTCAATATGATGTACAACCTCCGTTCCAAATTAATTGCCACAACTTTTCCCGATATGCATGTATTTATATGCTAAAATATGTGTAGAGACATATTTATCTAGGCAAAGCAAAAAATGTGTGCAGATGCATGTTTATCTAGACAAAGCTATGCCAATTAATTTGGAACAGGGTGAGTAATAAACTACTACTATGTGGAAAAAATCATAGTGTCACGCTGATCGGTGGGTACAAATGGTAGCACAAAAGATATAAAAGTTTATACAAGTTCATGATCCAACTACATTGCACATTAACCACCCTACTTCCTATTTGCGGTGACAAGATTATAACTATATGCTCATGGGTGAACCCGAGGAGGGCTCATCTATGATGGATGATCATATCTGAACTATGTATAGTTTTTCAGGTGCCTTGCTCGGGGGACACCTGATATCCACAAGTGTACGAGATCCCTGAAATCTTTGATGGGAAGTATTACACCTAAATTTCTAGTTCGACACGATGGAGGACAAGAACACCAATAAGACTTTACTAACTGGGGTGTCACTCTCCAACACAGTGTGTATCAATATTATCAAAAGCAAGTGGTGAATGTAGCGGCTGAACCAAAATAGTAAATAAGAAAATAGTAATCCCTCCGATCCATATTACTTGTCACAGAATTGATGTATCTAAGCATGTTTTAGTGCTAGATACATCAAATACAATGACAATTAATATGGATCAGAGGGAGTAGCAGTTTTTCACAAATAAGATTTAAGTTGTAACTCTCAATGGCTAAAAACCATAGCCATTTGAAGATCAGCGGGACATTGCATGGACGAGAGCAATCATGTAATAATAATATAAATGTCATGGTGCTTGGATCTAACTTCATGACATGCTCCTACGTGCTTACTTGTGCACGATATCTATTATCCTATCTTCCCATTTCACCAGGACTACTTAAGGAACTTAGGGTAGTTAAAAATGAACTTTCTAATCACTCGGATCAACACATTAATAATTTATGAATACACAAACTCTTCAAACTAAACCATACCCCCTTGTTTTCTCTACATTCGGTCCACAAGTTCAACACTATAGAAGGTAATACACAATGTAGATATGATGACTCAATAGAAGTTCGGAACTAAAATCATGTCACATGGGACCTAGTAACATGTTTTGCGCACATCAAAAGTTTATTAACATATGTACTATAATATCTTCAAAACAAGCACCTCAAATGAAACGCCCCCACATGATAAGATAGAGTTCGTGTGTATAATGCTAATCCTTAGATCAGTTCATTAGCACACACAATATCATTAGATATCAAATAATAACCATGAATTATGATTATAATGTACATGATCTAGAATTTGCAAATTATTAAAACTTGTAAGGATCTAGGATAGCTAAAACTGCCACATGCAAACAAATATTGAGTAGAGTTTCGTGACTATACCTGGACACTAAACTCGGGCCACCAGGATCGTCCCGAGTTTCCATGGCTTGGGGCAAGCTAGGCTTAGCCCGCTGGCGCTACATGACCGAGTCGAGCCTCAGCTGCTGGGCCGCAGCGAGCTTGGGCTAGATCGGGCTCGGCTCGGTCCGGCTTGTCTAGTTCGCCTTTTTTCGAATTGATTTTTGGGATGATTTCTGCGGAAGGATAGCAAGTTGGGATGAAAAATTGCGAAAAATGGTTTTAGTGAACGGTTTTCATGGAGCCCTTTTTTGATTTTTTTTTTGAAAAATGACATTTTAAAGTTTCACAAAAATCTGAAATAAAATTCTTGATGTTAACAATGACTTGATCTACAGTACTGTTTTCAGCATGAAATAGTTTGTATCCCAGCCTACACAAAAATATCAAATTCAGACAATTTTGAAGAATTTGAATTCTGCAATGTTCATTGTCTTAGATCTGGAAATTTTTCATTTTTGCACAATCTAAAATACAGAATATTTTGCATTGGTTTTTTCGCATTGCGAAAAATGGTTTTAGTGGACGGGTTTCATGGAGCTAGAAGTCATCGTTATCTACATCTAAATATTTTTTCCAGAACTTTAAAATGTCGATTTTTAAAAATTCAAAAATGGGCTCCATGGAGCCCGTCCTCCATATCGATGCACTCTGAAAAATTGGGCCTATTAGTGCTAGGTTTTTTTCGAGGAGATGTCCATGTTGTTTTCTTCTAGGTCGCTCCACCACCGCCCAGATGATGTCGCCGATCGGCCGCACCGCTGCTTCTTGTAGGATCTGCCACGCCACCATGCTCCTCTCCGCCACCCCCTTCTCTCACGCCGCCCAGCTTCCTACACACACGCAACGCGCACCATCGTGCCGCCTGCACCATCGTTGTCGTTGAAGAGCCCCACCCGTCAGTGATAGGACCTGCCAGGATCGTGAGCTGCGCCGAGCTAGTCAGAAGCTCGGGCCGAGCTCAAGTGTGCGGCTCACTGACAGCGACGAGCTGACTCGGGTTCGGAAAATCCATAAATTTTATATAATTCAAAATTTTGGATGAGGGAGAAATTATGATAGCCTCTAGTCTAGTTGCTCAACATGTCTGTAACCAAGGACACGGCTAAGTACTTAGTTTGACACTCTATATAGGTTAGAGCATCTCCACTCGGGTTCCCAGAACGCCGATCCTAGGGTGATATTTTGGTCCGGACGCCGAAAATTGGCCCAGTCGTGTTCCTAGGATCCCGGTTTTGTCCGGATTTGGGCCAAGTTTGGTCCGGACTTCCCAGGCATTCCTGGTTTCCTGGGAATGCCGAACGAAGTGAAAACGGATGTGGGCCAACCCTGTCGGCAAACCAGTCCCATTCCCCACACCCACTCGCCTAGACTGCGGCGTAGAGCTCCCCAGCTACCTCTGCCGCCATGACATCGCCGGCGAATCTTGCCGCAGTCGCCACCCCTTCCCCTCGGCAAGTCCATATTTCGCTGCCCAAACTTTGCCGTAGCTCGGCTTCGCTGTGAACTCCAACCACCTCGCCCGCCAAGTGTTCGGCCTTTTGCCAGTTCGGCCATGGACTCCGACGAAGAGGAGATGCTCGTCGTGTTGCTAGAGGAGGAGAACGCCGGTGTCGCCGAAGATGCAGAGCACATGCAGATTCTCGCTTCCCTCGCCCAGTTTGTACCTGCAGACGGCGAAGCCGAAGCGTGGAGGTTCGGCGAAGGGTTGCCGGAAGTGCAAGGTAAGGCAGAGGATAGAAGGCTACTGCATGTTGTACACCGACTAATTCGCCGACGAGCCGCTCCACGAAGAGGTCGTGTTTCGGTGTTGTTTCAGGATGAGCCGAAAGCTCTTCCTCAAGATCGTGCATGCCATCCGTGAATTCGACCCCTACTTCATGTGCAAGAAGGATTGCACTGGCATGGTAGGGATGAGGTTGCTTGCATATGGAGCTCCGGGTGATAGTGTCGATGACTATCTCCGCATGGCCGAGTCCACCGCCATCGATTGCTTGTACAGGTTCCGCAGGACAGTGATTGCAGTGCTTGGGAAACAGTACTTGAGAACACCCACTGCCGAAGACACTGCTCGGATCATGGCAGTCAACGAAAGTATAGGATTTCCTGGGATGCTTGGAAGCATAGACTGCATGCACTGGCAGTGGAAGAACTGTCCATTTGCATAGCAGGAAATATACAAAGGTCATAAAGGAGGTTGCACTGTGATACTCGAGGAAGTTTCTACACATGATATTTGGATCTGGCACTTCTTCTTTGGCATGGCAGGATCGAACAACGACATCAACGTCCCCAACTCCTCAAATGTCTTTGCCAAGCTTATTGAGGGTCATGCTCCCCCTGTGGACTTTGAGATCAATGAGCATCACTATAACAAGGGATATTTTCTTGCAGATGGCATCTATCCAAAATTGCCAACATTTGTGAAGACTATCTCAAACCCAATGCTCCCCAAGCATTCTCAGTTTGCCAAGGAACAGGAAGCTTGTAGGAAGGACATGGAGCGGGCATTTGGTGTGCTCCAATAGAGGTTTGCAGTTTTCCAGTTTCCTGCTATGACCTGGTCGAAAGATCAGATGTGGAAAGTGATAAACTATTGTGTGGTGTTGCACAACATGATCATTAAGGATGAGAGGAAGGACCCAGTGAGTTTGGTGGAGAACAACGAGCCATACTACAGACAGGGACATCTTGCCGAGCTTGATCATCAGGTGCCTCCAACCTAGGATGCCTTCATTGCCATGCGTCAGGAGATCCGAGATCCGATAGTGCATCAACAGTTGCAGGATGATCTGGTTGAGCACCTATGGATACACAGGGGCAACACGTAGATGCCGAGCATGAACTGGTTGAACTAGGCCAAAATATGTTGTATTGTTATTGTATGCCAAACTATTTTAATTTTACACCGAACTATGTTTAAATTTATGCCGAACTTGGCCGAACATTGCTCTCTATTTATATTATACCAAACTATGCCGAAAATTGGTCGAATTTGAGCCTGGGAACTCAGCCTGGAATGCAAGTAGGAAAATCGCCGTTCCCAGGCCGAAAATGTGTTTCATCCGGACATATTTTGGTCTGGATTTCGGCCTGGGAACGGCCAACGAGTGAAGATGCTCTTAATTCACTTTTCCCAAGTCACTTGGTCAGTCACTTTTACCGTAAAATCATTTTGCGTCATGATCGGAAGAAGTCTAGAATAAGACCATTCAGGAAGAGCTCGCCATAACCAACCACGCGCCATACCTAACCTACATTATTATACATCTCGGCCACATTGAGTTTGATTCACCATAACCTACTAAGTCAAGCCAACATCCACTCACATCAGTATCAAGATCCACGCTGATAGGATCTCCCTCTTTGTCTAGGCCACAATTATTCTCCCCATCTCCAGAAACCGCGTTGCCTCCCACTACCTCTGCCTCGCCTGACCTCTCTATGTCCCACTTGGATTCGCCTCCCACCACTCCGTCTGTGCCACGGCACTCCCCCACTTCCCCCGCATGTGGTGCCGCTACAGCCACCCGAGAATGCACACATGATGTAGATGCTCGCCAAGCAGGGGTAACTCATGCTTAGGAATCTATTTAATTTATCTATTAGAACTAATTCCATTTCGCCCATTCCTTATTCTTATCGACTGACACTTGAGGATCCCAATTGGCAATCTGCAATGCTCGAAGAACTTAATGTCTTGTTGCCGAATGACACTTGGTCGTTCGTGCATTGTCCTGCAGGTGTCAACATTGTCATGGGGAAATAGATTTTTCAGCACAAATTAAACCATGATGGATCACTCTCTTGCTGCCAGATGGTTTGTCCAAGGATTTAAGCATCATGAATGGGTGGAGAATTGCTTTTAGGGAGAGACTTTTAGTCTGGTGGTCAAACCAGCAACAATTCGGGTGGTGCTTGCCTTGGCTACATCTAATGCTTGGCCAACACACCAAATGGGTATGAAGAATGCCTTTTTGTATGGTAATCTCAAAGAAATTGTCTTTTGCCAACAACTTCTGAGCTTTGTTGATCCCAAATTTCCAAGCCATGTTTGTTGTCTCAAAAAGTCACTTTATGGTCTTAAGCAAGCCCCATGTACATGGTTCTCTTGATTCACTTCCTTTGTCCTTTCTTCTGGGTTTTTTTTTGCTTCGAAATGTGATTCCTTCTTATTTATCTTTTGACAACACACCCACATTGCATATTTGCTTCTTTATCTAAATGAAATCATCTTAACTGCCAACATCACCACTCTTCTTCGGTCCTTTATATCTTTCCTTGCCACTGAATTTTCTATGGTCGATCTAGGAGAATTGTATCATTTTTTTGGGATCAATGTTCAGCCTCATGCCTCGGGATTGTTTCTCTCACAACAAAACAGTACACCCTAGAGCTACTTGACAATGCTAATATGATCAATTGCAATCCTATACCCACCCCAATTGACACTCGATCCAAGCTATCTACAGTCGACGACAGATCCTTTTCTGATTCGTCTTTGTACCGTAGCCTATTAAGGGCTCTCCATACTTGACACTCACCTCGTTCCGACATATCTTACGAATTACAACAAGTGTATATACATGCTCCCATGGCCACCCATTTTTCAGCTCATTAAATGAATATTGCGTTATCTGATCGGGGGACAACTCATTTCGGTCTGCAGCTCTACCGATCCTCTCATCGCATGATATGAATTGATACCCGGGAGTCTACATGGGGATTTTGTGTGTTCTTGGGGAGCAATCTTGTGTCTTGGTCATCGAAGAGGCGGCCCATCAGAACGAATTGTGTTGCTGAATCTGTTTGGATGCTACAACTGCTTCATGAGCTACATTACTCTCCATGTGACAACGGCAGTGCAATGTCTCTCTCAAGCATGACTCGCAGGTGCATGACTCTCTCAAGCAACACATAACCCATGATCAAATGGACCCCACGACCTTGTAGCCACAGTCAGCGCCAGAAAGAAGAATGACACACATAAAAAAAAGGCACCGCCCACCCATCGGCGAACCAAGAGAAAGATGACCAGGAAAATAGAAGCCGATGCAGACGAGGAGGTGTCGCTGCCTCACACTGCCAGCCCCGCATGTACATGGTCCCAATTTTCATGGACCGATTCAGAGAAGCAAGAAGCGGTGGACTAGGCGGATTATACGGACATCTCCTTCTTAACCTCTTTATAAAATAAAAACAACCGGACTAAAAGACAACGATCCAAGGGAGGCCTCAGTGTTTGAACAACTCTAACGGACCCCGTAAAAAACCCTAGCCGGTATTATTCCTGCCATTTTTTCAGTTTACCGTTGTCCCCATATCTTCATTCTTTCAACACTTGTCTACTTTTGAAATAGTCGGGCGGGTCCCCTGTCCCGGTCTCCGTGTGTGATACACCGATTCACCGAGTGAGTGTTTCTTACCGCAGTTTTCCCTATATCTTAAAGCGCGCAAAACGTGGGCCTGAATAGAAACCGAACTTCAGCCCCAGCCTTTAAAACAGGTATGGTTCACCGAACATCGGCTCACGCATGCGCTATATGTACCGTGTGAGGGGTGGATACGGGTCAAAATCCGGCAGGAGTCCTCGCCCTCGCCGGCACCAAATCCACTGCGCTCCACCGACCTAAAGCCACCTCCAGCCACAAATTGGCCCAATTGGCGACACGTAGATGTCGAGGACACCTTCTAGTGGGGTTGGGGCGGTTGGGCGTGGGCAAATACGCTCCCGCGCGGGCGTGGAACTGTCATCACCACCGGCTCCGTCGAGGGGGAGCGGAAGGCTCGCGTGGCGTCTCTCGCCGCGAAGAAGGGGCATCACAGAAGTGGATGAATAGGGGTGATGCCGTCGGCCTTCCTTCACTAGTAGAACATTACCGACTACGGCGCGGAGGCTGGGAGCTCGTGTGCCTCTGTCCGACGTGCTTCTACCCCACCCCTGCCCTTGGATAGTGACGATGATTACGAGCTCGGGGTCGACGACAACGCCGAAGAGGACGACATGTCGAAGGGCAAAGTGGTCGTCGCCACGGACTTTGTCGATGACGATGACGCTGAGCGGGCCGCCATGGAGCTCATGCTCTACTGTTACCCGCGAGGAGTAGCTGAAGTGCGAAGTAGCAAGCCAGGGAGAAGGAGCTCACGACGCCCCGTATTAAGTAGGAGATCATCGACATCTCCTCTGACTCTGACCGACCATGTTGGTGTCGCGCCCTACGGCTCCGGTGGGGATTCCCGAGGCCAATTTTGTAAGGGTTAGGTTTTAGCTGTAGATCTTTTGATCGGAGTTCATATTTTTAATAAAAACTCAATGGTCCAATGATCCAATGTATGATCATTTTCGTTCTATGTCAGCATTTTGCCACCATAACAAGTTCAGATTTTTAGTTTCTCTTATGTCCCATGCATTTGCGAACTAAATAGCACGAGTTCGAATCCCTTTATACATGTTAAGGGTCCGAGTTTACACTATGCCCAATCAGAAATTCTTCTACACGGGTTCGGTGTCAAGCATAGGCGCATCCGTAGGATGGTGAGGGTGGTGGTTGTACCACCATGGAAGCATTTCGCTTGCATGCAAACAACGACACTCATGGGGTGGTGAATTCTGGGAAGAGGTGAAGACACCGCTGGAGTGGATATTATAACGACAGTATAAACAATGAGAAAAAAACACATTTCTCCTTGTCTGGTCAGTGGTCACGTGCTTTTCCTGTCAAAAGATAATCCGCATCAGCGACGTGGACTTCTCGTCAATTAGTGGGCCGAGCTTACTGGGGTCCCAGTTCCTATTTCTCTAAAAAAAACGAGTCTCAATTCCCACTGCACTCCTCGTTCTTCTCTACCTTGGAATTTTCTTGCTAAAATCTGATCAAAATAAAAAACTTCAATCGAATCTAACCCCCAAAAAAAACTATTTTTGAGTATTGACGCCATTTAAGACGGCGTTGAAGTTGTGCAGATCGGTGCCAACGCGGAGAAGCTGGGAGACAGACCAAAGGGGTCGGAGGTGTGTTCGGTGCCGTATCACTTGGCGCCGACCTCCCGAGGCTGCCTCCCAGCTGCTATGTGTTGGCGCCGATCTGCACAACTTTGGAGCCATTTAAATTGCACCGACTCTAGGTATCAGATGTGGAAATAGTTTTACCAAAGAGTCAGACGTGGAATTAGTTTCGTGAAAAGGTCAGATTTGGCAAAAAAAAAAAATCTCCTTGCCTCCTCTAGAAAATGACTAAAATCCCTAACTCAAATTCCCGTCACACGACTAGTGTAGGGGCTAGCGATCCCATGCAGGCTGCAGTGTTCCAGCCGCACAAAATTCAGCAGTCCAGATCTTTCCCTAGTGGCTACTTTTTTTTTTGACATGTTCCCTAGTGGCTACTAGTTCGGTTGATTGTTTCAAAAAAAAAAACTATAGTTCGGTTGTTCCCTAATCCTAGGCGTGTAATTTTTTTCACCCCTAAAATCTTGAATTTCTCTATGCGGACCGCAGAAAGGAGTCTACTCAGCTAGATGGGCCCTGTGCTACCCGGGTTGTACCACTGGTCCAGTAGACATTTTGTTAAGAAACTAAGGACTAGTATTGTCTAAAAGGTACCTCCCGCATCGTCGCGACAACATTGGCCCATGCTTTGATCGACCCCCCTGGCTTGTCTACTCCCACGCACGCACGAGCCCCAGTTTCTCAAAAAAAAAAAAAAAAAAACGCACGAGTCCCAGTTCCTATTTCCCAAAAGAAAAACGAGTCCCAGTTCCCACTGCACTCCTCGTTCTTCTCTGTCTCCTTGCATTCTCTGGAAAATGCCTAAAAACCCTAATAACCCAAATTCCCGCGACGGCTCACGACTAGCGACCCCCTGCAGCAGGCTGTAGTGTTCCAGCCGCACAAAATCCAGCAGTCCAGATCTTTTCCTAGTGGCGACTCTGCCTACTCTGAGATGGCTACTCTGCTCCCTAATCCTAGTTCAGTTCATTGTTTCACTCGGAAATCTTGAATTTCCCTAAGCGGACCGCATAATTTGGTGTTTCGGAAAGAAGGAGTCTACTCAGCTAGATGTATGAAAAACTCACCATGGGGTTAAGCGTATACCCCTGGCAGGGACGCGTGCGTGTTAATATAATCAGACAGATTACAAAGTTTGATACGATTTGTCTAGAGAGATTTCTTGCTATCTAAGAAAGCTATACAAGATAGGAATCTAACTCAGCAACCGTACCATGTACAAACACAACACAACACGCTACAGATTACATTGTTTAACATCCCCCGTCAATCACAACTTATCTAAGTTGAGATTGTGTCTAAATATTTGTAACTGTCTATTTGACAAGGCTTTAGTAAACCCATCTGCAACTTGATCACCAGTGGAAATAAATATGATTTCTAGTAGCTTATTAGCTACACGTTCTCGAACAAAGTGATAGTCCACCTCTATATGCTTAGTTCTAGCATGAAATACTGGATTAGCTGAAAGGTAAGTTGCGGCTAAATTATCACACCATAGCGACGCAGACTTTGGATGATTTACACCAAGTTCTGTCAATAAGGTTTGAACCCATATTACTTCAGCAGTAGCGTTTGCCAATGACTTGTACTTGACCTTGAGACTGTTGCACCTTACGAGCACTCCAGGAAATAAGATTACATCCTAGAAACACAAAGAAACCTCTAGTAGACCTCCTATCATCGGGACAGCCAGCCAGTCTGCATCCGAAAATGCACTAACCAAAGTAGACTCCGATTTGACAAGTCTCAACCCAAGAGCCTTTGTATGATTAAGATACGAGAATCCTCTTGACTGCTGTCCAGTGTATAGTGGTGGGTGCATGCTAAACCGACACACCTTGTTATGAGAAAAGATATATCCGGGCGTGTCGAGTGACATACTGTAAAGCTCCAACTATGCTCCTATATCTGGTAGCATCATCAGCAGAAAGCAAATCTCCTTCACTAAGAGACAACTTTTCGGATGTTGAAAGTGGGGTGGTAACACCTTTACAGTCCCCCATACCAACACGCTTCAACACATCCGAAATATACTGTTCTTGAGACAAAGTAATTCCATTAGAAGCAGATTTTACCTCAATCCCAAGAAAGTAATGGAGCATGCCAAGATCCTTAAGCGCAAAGTCCATGCGCAAATCCATAAGCACTACATCAATAGCCTCAGAGGAAGAACTGGTGATAACAATATCATCAACATAGATAAGCATATAGATGGTAATACCATGTTTGTGATAAAAGAATAACGAAGTATCAGCCTTGGAAGCGATAAATCCAAGATCATGAAGCTTGGAAGACAAACGAGAATACCAAGCACGTGGGGCCTGTTTGAGACCATATAATGCTTTATCAAGCTTGCAAACATAACCGGGATACTGAGAACTCTCATAACCAGGAGGCTGCCTCATGTAAACCTCTTCTTCCAGAACGCCATGGAGAAACGCATTCTTCACATCTAACTGACGCATGGTCCAATTTTGTGAAACAGTAAGAGACAAAATCAATCGAATAGTAGCAGCTTTAACCACAGGACTAAATGTGTCCTCATAATCAATACCATACCTTTGTTTGAACCCTTTAGCTACCAACCGAGCTTTATACCTATCAATGGTACCATCGGATTGATGCTTGACTTTGTAGACCCATTTGCAATCAATGACATTGCCACAGACAGGTTTAGGAACAAGATACCATGTTTGATTATTCATCAAAGCAGAGTACTCTCCTGTAGGGTTTCGTAGCAAGGAAAATAAAAAATTTCTATCGCATACAAATAAACAAGCCAAGATCTATCTACTAGATTGTAGCAACGAGTCGATGGAATAACTTACCCTCGAAGATTCCAAAGTGTTTAACGAGAGCGGATTCTCGTGGGTGATGTAGTCGTACTCTTTCCGATCTCAAGATCGCGTAGAAGATCCTTCAGCTGCGTTAAGCAGCCTCCCATGATCGGTCACACGTTCGGTTTTCGTGAAGACCTTCCTCTCCCTTGTTCCGGTGACAGCGGAGGTTGTAGCACTCTCCTCGCGATTCCGGCAAGACGTGGTACGGAAGTAGAGGGAGATCTCTCGAGCCGCCTTAAGCCGGAGCGAGTATGGTGGAGTATGAGAGAGTCCTCGGTGTTCTAGGGTTTAGACACACCAAGGAGGGGATGCTAGAGCCGGCGTCTAGGGTTCCGGGGACCCCCAAGTCGGCGGCTAGGGCAAAACCCTAGGGGGCGGCGGCTATGGTGGTAGGCGCCAAGTTAGGGTTTGAGGAGAGGTACTTGTTGTGTGCTAGGAGGGAGCCCTGCCCCTCCTTATATAGGTGGAGGGGCCGGCGGCCAAGTGGAGGGAGGGGAGTCCCTCCCCAACTCGGCTTGGAGGGGGCGCCGCCGGTTGGAGGAGGGATTCCCTCCCCAACTCGGTTTCCCACTTCCTCCTCTTTTCCTCTTTCCAATTTTAGCCGTTTGACTTTTCAAACTAGCTATTTGACTTTTCAAACTAGGATTTGAATTAATCCTTTATTTGGAACATCGATGACACTTAGTACATGATGCAATCATTCCAACTTGCAATGACACATTCATGTACCCCTTCCCCTCCGGAGTGCCGGACATTCCGGAACCTTCTAGAACATTCCCAATGAAAACACCGGAATCATTCCCGAACTCCGAAACGGGACTTTCCTTATATGAATCTTATTCTCCGGACCATTCTGGATCTCCTCGTGATATCCCGGATCCCATCCGAGACTCCGAACAATTTCTCATCATACCATAACTACTCAAACAACGTCGAATCCTTAAGTGTGTCTCCCTACGGTTCGTGAATTATGCGGACATGATCGAGAAACTTCTCTGAACAATAACCAATAGAGGAATCTGGAAATTCATATGGCTCCCACATATTTCTACGATTACTTTGTGATCGAATGAACCACTTACATACGATACCAATTTCCCTTTGTCTCACGATAGTTTACTTATCCGAGGTTATGATCGTCGGTATCTCTGCATACCTAGTTCAACCTCGTTACCGATAAGTACTCTTTTCTCGTTCCCATGATATGTGATCCCTTGTGAGCCAGTCACATGCTTGCAAGCTAATTGGATGACATTCCACCGAGAGGGCCCAGAGTATATCTATCCGTCATATGGATGGACAAATCCCACTCTTGATCCATGTGTCTCAACCAATACTTTCCGAACACTCAATGCCACCTTTATAGCCACCCAGTTACGGTGCGGTGTTTGATGTCATCAAAGCATCCATCCGGTAAAGGTGATATGCATGATCTCATGGTCGAAGGAATTAGGTTACTATGTATCAGAAAGCATATAGCAATTGAACTATTAAAATGACTTGATCTTTATGCTACGCTTATCTATAGGAGTATGTCCACCATATCATTCTCCTAATGATATGATCTTGTTGTTGATAACATCTCAATGTTCATGATAGGGAAACCACAATCATTTATCAACCAACAAGCTAGTGATGTATAGAGGCTATACTAGGGACTTCAAATTAAGCTTACAAATCACACAAGTATCAATGTTTCCTTGTTAATACTATTATAGCATGAATGTAAACATTTATCATAAACACAAAGATATAATAATAACTACATTTATTATTGCCTCTAGGGCATATCTCCAGTCTCCCACTTGCACTAGAGTCATCTAATCTAGATTACATGGTAATATACGAACACCCATGGCGGTTTGGTCTGGTCATGTTTGCCCTCGGGAGAGGTTTAGTCAACGGATCCGCCACATTCAGATATGTGTGTACTTTGCAAATCTTTATATCCCCATCTTGGATATGTTCTCGAATAGCGTGAAACGTAGCTTGATGTGCTTGACTTCTTGTGTGACCTTGGTTCTTGCGCATTGGCTATGGCGCCCATGTTATCACATAGATAGACATTGGGTCCAGACTAGGAACCACACCCAGCTCTGTAATGAACTCTTTCATCCATATCGCTTCTTGTGAAGCCTCCAAGCGACCATGTATTCGATTCAGTTGAAGATCTCGCCACAACGCTTTGCTTTGCACTCCTCCACTAAGCTGCACCATTCAAAATAAATACGTATCCAGTTGTGATTTAGAATCATCCGGATCGGTGTTCCAACTAGCATCGGTGTAACCATTAACAACGAGCTGTTCATCACCTCCATAAGAAAGAACCATATCCTTAGTTCTTCTCAAGTACTTAAGGATGTTTTTGATCATTGTCAATGATCCACTCTGGATCACTTTGATATCTGCTAGTTAAACTAACGGCATATGCAATGTCGGGTCTAGTACATAGCATGGCATACATTAGAGATCCTATGGCGAGGCATAGGGAGTCTTACTCATCCTTTCTCTATCTTCTGGATGTCGTACTTTGAGTTTTACTCAAGTTCGTATTAGCAACATGGGCAGAACCCTTTCTTGCTATCTTCCATTCCAAACCTCTTTAGAACTTTGTCCAAATATGTACTCTGTGACAATGATATTTGGCGTTTCGATCTATCTCTGTAAATCTTTATGCCTAATAGGTAAGCTGCTTCGCCAAGATCCTTCATTGAAAAACTATTATTCAAATATTCCTTGACACTATTAAGAAGGTCTACATCATTCCCAATCAACAATATGTCATCCACATATAGTATTAAGAATGCTACAGAGCTCCCACTCACTTTCTTGTAAATACAAGCTTCTCCATAAGTTTGTATAAAACCAAAACTTTTGATCACCTTATCAAAACGTTGATTCCAACTTCGGGATGCCTGCTTCAATACATAGATGGACCGTTGAAGTTTACATACCTTGTTAGCATCTTTAGGATCGATAAAACCTTTGGGTTGCATCATATACAACTCTTCATCAATGTCTCCATTGAGGAATGCTGTTTTGACATCCATCTGCCATATCTCATAATCATAATATGCAGCGATTGCTAACACAATCCTCACAGACTTTAGCTTCGCTACTCGTGAGAAAGTCTCATCGTAGTCAACTCCTTTAATTTGTTGAAACCCTTTTGCGACAAGTCGAGCTTTATAGATAGTAACATTACCATCAGCATCTGTTTTCTTCTTGAAGATCCATTTGTTCTCGACAGCCTTCCGGCCATCCGGTAAGTCCACCAAAGTCCATACTTGGTTTTCGTACATGGATCCAATCTCGGATTTCATGGCTTCTTTCCATTTATTGGAATCTGGGCTCATCATTGCTTCCTCATATGTCTCAGGGTCATCGGTGTTGTCCACCAACATGACACTCATAACGGGATCATACCAATCTGGAGTGGTACGAGTCCTCGTTGACCTCTGAGGCTCTGTAGCAACTTCAACCGAAGTTTCATGATCACCATCATTAGCTTCCTCTCTAATTGGTGCAGGCACCACAGGAACTTCTTCCGGCGCTGCGCTACTCGCAATTTCGAGAGAAGGTTCGACAACCTCGTCGAGTTCTACTTTCCTTCCAGTCACTTCTTTCGAGAGAAATTCCTTCTCTATAAAGGATCCATTCTTTGCAACGAAGATTTTGCCTTCGGATCTATGATAGAAGGTATACCCAATAGTTTCCTTTGGGTATCCTATGAAGACGCATTTTTCCGCTTTGGGTTCTAGCTTGTCTTCTGTAACTTCTTTACATAGGCTTCAGATCCCAAACTTTAAGAAACGACAATCTAGGTTTCTTCCCAAACCATAATTCATACGGTGTCGTTTCAACGGATTTAGACGGTGCCCTATTTAAAGTGAATGCGGCTGTTTCTAATGCATAACCCCAAAATGATAGCGGTAAATCTGTAAGTGACATCATAGAACGAACCATATCTAAGAGAGTTCGATTACGATGTTCGGACACACCATTACGCTGTGGTGTTCCCGGCGGTGTCAACTGCGAAAGTATTCCGCATTTGTTTAAATGCTTGCCAAACTCGTAACTTAGATATTCACCTCCACGATCAGAACGTAGAAATTTAATCTTCTTGTTACGTTGATTCTCTACCTCACTTTGAAACTCCTTAAACTTCTCGAAAGTTTCGGACTTATGTTTCATGAAATAGATATACCCATATCTACTCAAATCATCCGTGAAGGTAAGAACATAACGATAATCACCGCGCGATGCTACACTCATTGGACCACACACATCGGTATGTATGATTTCTAATAAGTCCGTAGCTCGCTCCATCATACCAGAAAATGGAGTCTTAGTCATTTTACCCATCAGACATGCTTCGCATCTTTCAAGTGATTCAAAATCAAGTGATTCAAGAAGTTCATCGGAATGGAGTTTCTTCAAACGTTTCACTCCAATGTGACCAAGACGACAGTGCCACATATAGGTCAAATTATCGCTTGATTTCAAACGTTTAGCCTCAATGTTGTTGATATGTGTATTTCCACTATCGAGATTCAATAAGAATAGACCATCTATCAAAGGTGCATGTGCATAAAACATATTACTCATATAAATCGAACAACCATTATTCTCGGACTTAAACAAGTAACCTCGCAATAAACAAGATCCCGATATAATGTTCATGCTCAACGAGCACCAAATAACAATTATTTAAGTATAAAACTAATCCCGATGGTAGATGAAGGGTAGCGTGCCGACAGCGATCACATCAACCTTTGATCCGTTTCCCAGCGCATCGTCACCTCGTTCTTCGCTAGCTTCCGTTTATTCCGCAAAGACTTTCGAGTTACAAATATGAGCAACCGAACCAAGATTATCAAATACCCGAGCACTACTACGAGTACTAGTGAGATACACATCAATAACATGTATATCGGATATACCTTTCTTCTTGATGTTGCCGTTCTTCAAATCCGCCAAGTACTTTGGGCAATTCGCTTCGGTGACCTTCTCCCTTACAGTAAAAGCACTCGATCGCTTAGGTCCAGCCTTGGTCTTCTTCGCGTGGTAACTTTCTTACCACCCTTCTTGAAGTGTCCCTTCCGCTTAGACTTGCCTTTCTTGAATTTGGTGGTCTTATTGACCAACAACACTTGGTGCTCTTTCTTGATCTCCACTTCGCAGACTTTAACATAGCAACAGTTCGGCAACTACTTGTTCATGTTACGCATGTTGTAGTTCATCACAAAGTTCTTGTAACTTGGTGGTAGTGATTGGAGGACACGGTAAATTCCCAAAGCATTAGGAATCACTATACCCAAGCTTTGAAGTTTGTTTGCGTGCCTGACATCTTAAGCACATGCTCACCGACGGATCTGCCTCTTCCATCTTGCGCTTAAAGAACTTTTCAGAAGCCTCATAACTTTCAATTGGTCCGATGAGTCTCAAAAATCAATTTGAGATCCTCGACAATATCATATGGGTCTGAATTCTCAAACCTTTTCTCAAGCTCGATTCCAAACCATACAAGATAGCACCTTTGAACTATGGAGTCTTGATTCTTCGGCGAGTTAAACATTCTTTACTTCATCGGAAGCATCAATTGCGGTGGGTCACCCAATGTGCATCCAAAGACATAGGTCAAATTACCAGCTGTGAGGACAATCCTCAAATTGCGGAACCAATCCGCGAAGTTGCTTCCATTGTTTTTCAACTTTTCTTTCTCTAGGAACGCATTAAAATTGATGGTAGGGGCTGCCATTGATCTACAACATATTTGCAATAGTTTAGACTAAGTTTATGACAAATTGAGTTCAAATTAATAAAAAAGTTAATCTAGGTGAACTCCCACTCAAAACAACATCCCTCATATTGTTTTAGTGATCACACGAACCAAATCCACTACATCAACACCGATCATCACGAGAGTTGATATAGTTTCAATGGAACAATAATCATGTTCATCATATCTACTATATGATTCATGCTTTACCTTCGGTGATCCGTGTTCCGAGACCATGTGCAGACATGCTAGGCTCGTCAAGATCAAACCTTAGTTTCCGCATGAGCAAATCTGGCTTGCTCACATTGTATACACTTGCGGAATCTAACACACTCGATCATCACGTGGTGCTTGAAACAACAAGCTTTAGCGGTGCTAACTAAGGGTGAACACTTTATGACTTGAAATTCATGTGCATGAGGATCATCTTATAATGCTACCGTCGTCTACTAAGCAATACAAGATGCATAAAGGATTAACATCACATGCAATTCATAATATGTGATATGATATGGCCTTTCTTCTTTGTGCTTCCGATCTCCATCTTCAAGCACGAACATGATCTCCATCATCACCGGCATTGCATCAAGTTCAATGACGCTTCTCCATGGTTGTCGTCCACCGGCTTCAACTATTACAACTACTTTGAATAGACACGCGGGTCTTAACATAAATTAAAGACAACCATATGGCTCCTGCCGGTTGCCAACTTACAATAAGAAACATTGCATACATCAAATATAATCACAATCATGGCCATATCACATCACTGCACACCCCTGCAAAACAAAGTTAGACGCCTCTACTTTCTTTACATGAACCACAACATTGATACTAGTATTCTTAATCACCCGTTGTAAATTGGATCTTAACTATGCTAGGAGAAACAGGCACCCGCAAAGACACTTATGCAATACAAGTTGCATGTCAAGCGTGGAGCAAGTCTCATGAACGATGTCATGTAAGGTTAGCCGGGCGCTTCATCCCAACATACCGCAAGATGCAAAGTACACAAGAAGCAATCGACAATAAAGCATCAACGCCCACAATGACCATTGTGTTCTACTTCTGCAACAGATCTACATATAGACACGGCTCGATACCCTTTGTAGGGTTTCGTAGCAAGGAAAACAAAAATTTTCTATCGCATACAAACAAACAAGCCAAGATCTATCTACTAGATTGTAGCAACGAGTCGATGTAATAACTTACCCTCGAAGATTCCAAAGTGTTTAACGAGAGCGGATTCTTGTGGGTGATGTAGTCGTACTCTTTCCGATCTCAAGATCGCGAGCGATCCTTCCCAAGACTGCGTTCGGCAGCTCCAGTCGGTCACACGTTCGGTACTCGATGAAGACCTTCCTCTCCCTAGTTCCAGCAGGCAGCGGAGGTTGTAGCACTCTCCTTGCGATTCCGGCAGCACAACGGCGTGGTATCGGAAGTAGAGGGGAGATCTCGCAGGGCTTCGCCTTAAGCCGGAGCGGTATGGTGGAGTATGAGAGAGTCCTCGGTGTTCTAGGGTTTAGACACACCAAGGAGGGGATGCTAGAGCCGGCGGCTAGGGTTCCGGGGACCCCCAAGTTGGCGGCTTGGGCAAAACCCTAGTGGGCGACGACGGCTATGGTGGTAGGCGCCAAGCTAGGGTTTGAGGAGAGGTACTTGTTGTGTGCTAGGAGGGAGCCCTGCCCCTCCTTATATAGGTGGAGGGGCCAGCAGCCAAGGGGAGGGAGGGGAGTCCCTCCCCAACTCGGCTTGGAGGGGGCGCCGCCGGTTGGAGGAGGGATTCCCTCCCCAACTCGGTTTCCCACTTCCTCCTCTTTTCCTCTTTCCAATTTTAGCCGTTTGACTTTTCAAACTAGCTATTTGACTTTTCAAACTAGGATTTGAATTAATCCTTTATTTGGAGCAGCGATGACACTTAGTACATGATGCAATCATTCCAACTTGCAATGACACATTCATGTACCCTTCCTCCCGGAGTCTGGACATTCGGAACCTTCTAGAACATTCCCGATGAAAACACCTAATCATTCCCGAACTCAAAGCGGACTTTCCTTACATGAATATTATTCTCGGACCATTACGGATCTCCTCGTGATATCCGGATCCCATCCGAGACTCGAACAACATTCGGTCTCTTTCTCATCATACCATAACTACTCAAACAACGTCGAATCCTTAAGTGTGTCTCCCTACGGTTCATGAATTATGCGGACATGATCGAGACACTTCTCGATCAATAACCAATAGAGGAATCTGGAAATTCATATGGCTCCCACATTTCTCGATTACTTTGCGATCGAATGAACCACTTACATACGATACCACTTTCCCTGTGTCTCACGATAGTTTTCTTATCCGAGGTTATGAGCGTCGGTATCTCTGCATACCTAGTTCAACCTCGTTCGATAAGTACTCTTTTCTCGTTCTCGTGATATGTGATCCCTTGTGAGCGTCACATGCTTGCAAGCTAATTGGATGACATTCCACCGAGAGGGCCCGATGTATATCTATCCGTCATATGGATGGACAAATCCCACTCTTGATCCATGTCTCAACCAATACTTTCCGAACACTCAATGCCACCTTTATAGCCACCCGATTCGGTGCGGTGTTTGATGTCATCAAAGCATCCATCCGGTAAAGGTGATATGCATGATCTCATGGTCGAAGGAATTAGGTTACTATGTATCAGAAAGCATATAGCAATTGAACTATTAAAATGACTTGATCTTTATGCTACGCTTATCTATAGGAGTATGTCCACCATATCATTCTCCTAATGATATGATCTTGTTGTTGATAACATCTCAATGTTCATGATAGGGAAACCACAATCATTTATCAACCAACAAACTAGTGATGTATAAAGGCTATACTAGGGACTTCAAATTAAGTTTACAAATCACACAAGTATCAATGTTTCCTTGTTAATACTATTATAGCATGAATGTAAACATTTATCATAAACACAAAGATATAATAATAACTACATTTATTATTGCCTCTAGGGCATATCTCCAACATCTTCGTCCATAGCACTGTTGCCTGTCAAAACCCACGCGTGGCGAGCAACACGAAGAGCCGGAGGCTCCCAGGCTATTTGGTGGGCCTGGTCCCTCGAACGGCCATAAAACTCCGCACACGTCTGGCTGATGCAGGCGTGCCACTGACCTATACCTGGTCAGAAGGTGATGGATTGCTTGAACAGTTTCTGCATGGAAAACAAGTATACGTAAAATTGAGCCGTGACCGCTCTCGGTTTCCGTGAATCGGCTCCTCGGCCGATTATCCCATGTTCGCATTAGATCTACGATAACATGGGGTTTTGCTTCATCGTTACAAGTTAAATCGATCTACGACAGTTTAACGTTTTCACCACGTAATTGGAGCATCCTACACGTAATTGATCCTGGTAAATACAAAAGACGATAGAAAACTAACCCTAGAGAAGGCCTAACAACCGACGTAAAGTCAATTCCCAGAACAACTCCTCTCGAACTAGCAAACCATATCCTCACGTACTACTGGATCGTTCAACCCGTTTGCAAGGCCTGACTATGTGGATATCAAACTAAACCTTGGAAAACAAGGCATAACTATAACAGATCACATCAACTGAATAAAAATCAAGCAAGATGCTACCCTTACACGGAAAAGGTGTAAAGGTAGCGAGATAACTAGAGGCATAACTAAACAATCATAACAAAAAAGGTACGATGGTAGCCCAAACAAATCTATGATATGATATTACTCGCCATCAACAAGGCTTGACGAGTAACACCAAGTAACGCATAGCAGAATCGACTAGATCGCAAGATGCGATCTAGGCATGACATACACTACGAAAGAAACCCTAGAAACAAGGGGTGGCGATGTGCCGAGATTGTGTTTGTTGTGAACGTGATCGTCCTCTTTTCTCAATAACCTTAGGTACATATTTATAGTCCGGAGACTTTCTATCTTTGGAATAACCCTAACAACTCTATCTCTTACTTAAACCGAAACGGAACCTACTACAATATACAGATACACGGGCAATTTAGCCCAAATCCACGCACAAGGCCGATCCAGCAATACGTTGCATATATGTATCCTCCAAGCCCATCTTGATTACGGCCCATCTCCTCCTTTGGCCAAAATGTGGCGATAACACATGCGCCCCTGGTTTTGGCAATAATAATTCCAAAACCACTCTGTTGATGTTTTTTCTTCCCCCTTCTCTTTTTTTTCTTATCGGGTTACGCGTTGCAGAGCAGAATCTTCACGCCACCCCCTCATCATGATGCCCTGTCTTCTCAACTTCTCCGCAGAGCATGATTTGACAATTTTGGCACCACATTCTGGGAAACCGCTATGGCATTGAACCACCTCCCACTATTCCCCTTATTTAAATTCATCTGAGCAGTTTGCAGCCCCCATGTTCCTCCATTAGCCAAAAAAACCCTCTTTCTCCGCCAAAAAACCCTCTTCCTCCGCCATGGCCTCCTCTTCTTCCTCCAAATCATCCACCCTTTCCTCCCAATCTTCCAACACGATGAGCGACCGAGAGCCGACGCTGAGCACTCCGCCAATGGCGGCAGAGCTCTCGCCAACGGTGGGACGAGAGGGGAACTTCGCCTCTGGTCGGAGGACAGCGAGTCCCTAACCGGCGGAGGCCTCAGTTCCTTGTTGACGGGAACTGGAGGTGGAGAGCTCGACGCCTGGTCACCGGATGGCGTCGAATCCTCACGAGGAGGAAGCGGAAGAGGACACCTCCTCGGCAGTACCGCCGGTGAAGCGCTTCGCCGGGTCAGCGAGGACAAAGGCAGCGAGGAGGAGGCCCGCTGACATCTTCAGCAGTGGCGAAGACGGCCGACAAAGATCGCCGATGACCGAATATATGACAGCGAAGACGGCGGCGACGACACCGGCCTCTAGATTAGGAACTAGTAGTAGTAGTAGATTTCCTTTTGCAAGCAATCGGCTCCATTGTAAACAATCGTCTTTTGAATCAACAAAGATTGCTTTTCCCATTCGATTTTGCCGATAGTCAAAATAGGTCAACGTTCGAAGCTAAGCGTGATAATGTATCGGCTTTCACCATGCTACGCTCATACCAACCAAGTCAAAGCCCAAAGAGCCGATGGTAAAACATCGGCTTTCCCAAAACCGTTGACAAGGTCAAATCTGCATATACTTAGACAAATCTGGCCACTTCCCGGTTCAAACGGTAGCTGCGACCCTCTTCAAAAAGGCCAACCCAGATCTCCAATTGCCTCCTGAATAGATCGTGCTTACAGCGACAAGAACCCTCGATCCCCAATTACATAGATCCATCTCCACCGGCAAACTAGATGGCGGAATCGTCCAACATCAACACATGTCTCGTCTGCGAATGCGCCTACTCCTCGCAATCCCGAACACGGTGCTAGAATTAATGGCAAACACAGATTAATGCTTTATTCCACCATTAAATTTTTTAGGTTTCAGACATTCTGCTGCCGCATCCTTCTCTCCCAAATTCTCTTTGTCTTGGCCCCCGTACAGAATCTAGTCCTGCCCATCTGATCTCTTGCGAGGCAAACAGAATCCCCTTCGTAAGCCAAAACCTAGATTTGAATTCTTGGGCATCATGCTGCAGCCTGGCCTAATCCCCTGAACATTGGGTCTCTTGTGCAATAGGGTAGCCAAAACTTACCAATCTCAATGGGAAACCAGGAATAGCCGATGCCTTGTATTTGTCATTGTCTCCCTTGAGAAACATGAAAATCTTCTAAAACCATCGGCTATTTAGTCCGATGCTCTAAATCGCTTCATATTCGGTCATGGACCCATGACACCAACTCTTAGACGTGGTGATGATTCTTGGTCCGGATGTTACATCACCCCTCTACTTTTAATCGACAAGGTCCCCTACAAGCTTTCTTCCAAAATGCAATTTGCCTCGGGGTGCCTATATTCAAAGCCACATGAAAACTAAAGGCCATCACGGAGAAAGAACACACGGCTTTCCTCAACTTCAGGTGGAACATTTCATATTCGTGGCCCTTCCTTGCTCCAACCAAGAATTACCTCTCACAGCCTCTGAACTTGCCAAAGGCACTCAACAGCATGGCATCGCAAACTGTTCCTTGGAGAGGTCTCGATATCTCCATTGATGTCTGTCAACTGTTCTCAAGATAGCGATCAAAACAGGAGGTCCTTGGTGGTTCATTCAGCTATGGGCTCATTGTACTTTCAAAACCATGTCCCAAACTTCCCCTTTTGGCGAGTTGCACCTTTCCAGATGCCAAAGGAAGCATCCGATGCACCAGCACCAAGATTTGTATAGGCGCCGGGTAGTAACGATCCTCAGAAGCATCCAAGTGGTTCACCTTTTCTTTCAAGGCACAGAAAATCCTATCTTCTTTCCTTACATGGAAGAATGAACATTTTGAAAATCCAATCTCCTTCAGCTAGACAACTTTGCCGATGACACCAAAGACTTTCGACTATTTTCCTTGTGATCCGTCCTGTTTCCTTCGGTTGGCATGAGCATCAGCAGAATAATCAACCTGGGATATGAATTCTACCGGTCGTAGTGGCTCGGCAATTTGGCCTTGGACAAGTACCTCCCATTTCTTTCTCCACCATCTTACAGAAGCGGTGACACCTGCCCGATCCTCTCACCAGTCAAAGGTGTTATTCCTTCTTCGATGCTCTGACCATCCCAATTCCTAACAACCTCACCTTCGCTTCATCAACCGATGGTTTTGAGAACTGGTGGTCGATGTGGAAGACTCATGCCTTCAGGAGAGCTCTGGGACCGTTGCTGGAACAGCTCGATGCTGAATATGATATCCCCGTAGAACAAGTACCACTACTTGTAATTTCTTGATGCAGCTCACAAATGATTCTTCTAATGACCCACTCTGTCTCTTTGCAGCAACAAGACGGTCCTGAACCCACGCACAGTGATGGATCCCCCTTCGAATTCTTCCAGCTCTGTGGTCCTTTCGCAAAAAACTCGCCACCTTTGAAAAAGGTCATGATGAGAACCGCCGATATCACCACAATCGGCTTCCAAGAACCAAACAACTTCTAGGTCACCGCCTCTCGAGTTCCAACTAAAACAAGAGCGGTGGTGATGAAGGTAGCTGCCAGAAGACTTTGGCGCCGGAGCCCTTCTCCGTAAAGCTTCGCGTGTCTGACGATCCATGTCTTGGTTGATCTCTTTCATCCTTGCAAACATGCTCGTGCTTACTAGCTCTTCTTTTCTTACAGGCTCCCGTCGAAGACACCTCCAGCGAGGACACACAATCCGATCGAGGAGAATCGGTCCCATCAGACTCTGAGAGGACCATCTGAAGGGTTCACAACATAGAAAACAAAAATTTTCCTACGATGTGAACTATATACCAAGATCTTTTTATACTAGATACAAACAACGGGCGGATGTATATCCGTAGAGAACATACCCTTAAAGACCGACAAAGTTTAACGAGTCCAAACTCGTGGTTGATGTAGACGATCTCTTGCCGATCTCAAGATCGAGAGGAAGTCCTAGCGCCGCAAATCAGCAGCGCATCCGTGCTCGCACACACGTTCGAGGCACCGAGAAACCTCCGCCTCCTCGCTCCAGCGATGCAGCGGAAGCACAACTCTTTCTTGCCGAATAGCCACCGGGAACATGTATCTCGCTAGTCCGAGACCATGGGGATAAATTCTAGAGGGGGAGAGAGATCCTTCACGAGGAGGTGTGAGTGAGAAGTGAGAGGAGGGCTCCTTTTATAGGAGGAGGGAACCCCAAGGGGTGGCAGGCGCATGGGGCTGCCCCTTTCCTCCCTCTTCATGTGGGTGGACACTCCACTCACAAAACTCCTCCAAATTCCTCCACTCAAAATCCCTCAAAGATCCCATTAAATTTCCACCAAATTTAATGCAAACTCTCATTAAATAAAACTCTTTTATTTTATTCAGAATTTTGTCAATTACTTTAATGACAAACATTCACAAATAACCTTGCTAGAATTCTATTTCACATGCATAACCACTTTATGCAATTTCACCCGAAAACTTTGTTTGTATCTAGTGAAATAAATTCCTGCGCTTATTTATTCTTTCGGCATGAAACTTTTGCTCCAATTGGATGTCGGTGTCTCTTAAGTGTGTCACCCTACGGTTCGTGAATAATGCGGACATGATCGAGACCCCTCTCGGATCAATAATCGAGCGGGATCGGAGACCCATCGACTCCCACATTCAACGATGACTTTCTTGTGATCGTCGGAACCTTTACGCTAGTATCTTAATCCCTTTGTTTCACGATATATTACATGTCCGAGATTCGATCATCGGTATCTCCATACCTAGTTTGATCTCGTCGACATGCACTCTTTTCTCGTTCCGTGATATAACATTCTAGTGATCAAATCACTTGCTTGCAAGCTAATCAATGTGATATCACCGAGGGCCTGAGTATATCTATCCGTCATCGGGATGAACAAATTCCACTCTCGATCCATGAGCCTCAACATAACACTTTATTAGTTACGAACCCATCTTTATAATCACCTTACGGTGTGACGTTTGATGTTATCAAGAAACTCTTAGGTGTTAGTGATTGACATGATCTCATGGTCTAAGGATTAGGATCACTTCGTAAGTTGTTATAGCAATATAAACTTAATGACTTTGATCGTAATGCTATACTTGGATGAATGTTCATCACATCATTACACTAATGTTGTGATCCGTTATTAACAACATCCAATGTCCATGATCGAAACCTTGATCATCTTGTTAATCAACGAGCTAGTTTATGAGAGAGGCTTAACTAGGAACTTTGTTTGTTTATTAAACACACATGTATTAACGTTTCGTATTAATACAATTATAGCATGCAATATAAACATCTATCATATACTTGGAATACACATAATAAACACTTTCTTATTGCCTCTCAGGGCATATTCCCTTCAGTCTCCCACTTGCACTAGAGACAATAATCTAGTTACATAGTGATATATCTAACACCCATTGAGTTCTGGTGTTGATCATGTTTTGCTCTAGGGAGAGTTTTAGTCAACGGATCTGTTACATTGAGATCCGTATGTACTTTACAAATCTTTATATCTCCATCCTTGACATGCTCGCGGATGGAGTGAAACCGGCGCTTAATATGCTTGGAATGCTTGTGAGACCTTGGCTCTTTGGCATTGGCAATGGCACCATTGTTGTCACAATAGATCACCATTGGGTCCAACGCGCTTGCCACAACTCCTAGTTCGGATATGAACTCCTTCATCCAAAGTGCTTCTGGTAGCCGAGCGACAACATATTCGACCTCCGTTGTTGATCCGCTACCACAGGTTGTTTGGAGCTCCTCCAACTAACCGCTCCGCCATTCATGAGAAAAACGTATCCGGATTGAGACTTAGAGTCATCGGATTGGTGTCAAAGCTAAGCGTCGACATAACACTTAGCGACGAGCTCTTCTTCACCTCGTATACAAGAAACATATCCTTAGTTCTTCGTAAGTACTTAAGGATATTCTTGACCGCTATCGATGTTAGAACACGGATCCGATTGGTACCTACTAGTCAAACTAATAGCGTGTGCCACATCCGGTCTTGTACATAGCATGGCGTACATTATAGAGCCTATGGCTAAAGCATAGGGACTTTGTCCATTATCTCTCTTTCTTCCGCCAAGCGGACTTTGAGTCTTACTCAATGTCTTGCCTTGCAACATAGGTAAGAACCCTTCTTACTTCCGTCCATTTTAAACTTCTTTAAAATCTTATCAAGGTATGTACTGCGATAGCCCTATTAGGCGCCTAGATCTATCTCTATAGATCTTTATGCCTAATATGTATGGCCTTCACCTAGGTCCTTCATTGAAAATTTGCTTTGTTTAGATAACTTTTAACACATTTTAAAGTTCTATATCATTCGATCAATAATATGTCATCCACATATAATATCGAAATGCCACATTGCTCCCACTCACTTTCTTGTAAATACAAGCTTCTCCATAAGTTTGGACAAATCCAAACTCTTTGATCACCTCATCAAAGCGGAGATTCCAACCGTGATGCTTGCTTCAATCCATAGATGGATCGCTGAAGCTTACACACCTTGTTAGCATCCTTAGGATCGACAAAACCCTTTGGTTGTATCATATACAACTCTTCTTCAATATTACCATTGAGAAGCGGTTTTGACATCCATCGCCATATTTCATAATCGAAATATGCAGCAATTGCTAACATAATCCTAACGACTTTAGCATCGCTACGGGAGAAAGTCTCATCGTAGTCAACTCCTTGAATTTGTCGAAACCCCTTTGCGACAAGTCGAGATTTATAGATGGTCACATTACCATCGACATCGGTTTTCCTTTTGAAAATCCATTTGTTCTCCACGGCCTTTCGGTCGTGAGGTAATCCACCAAGTTCCAAACTTGATTTTCATACATGGATTCCATCTCGGTTCATGGCTTCTAACCATTTGTTGGAATCCGGCTCATCATCGCTTCTTCATACGTCGCGGTCATTATTTTCATCAACCATGAAATTTATGACAGATTTCCGTCAGCTCGGGGCTGCACGCGTCTGTTTGACCTGCGAGGTTCGGTAGTATTCTCTTCGGAGTTTCATGATCATTATCATTAGTTCCCTCTTCAGCAGTGGAGCCAACTCCGGAACAACTTCCGCTGCGCTACTCGCCATACTTTGAAGAGAAGGTTCCACAACCTCTTGAGTTCTACCTTGAGCTACTCACACCTTTCGCGAGAAACTCTTTCTCTAGAAAGGATCCATTCTTAACAACAAAAACCTTGCCCTCGGATGCGTGATAGAAGGAATACCCAATAGTTTCTTTAGGGTATCCTATGAAGGCGCATTTTCCGCTTTGGGTTCGAGTTTATCCGGTTGAAGTTTCTTCACAAACATCGCAACCCCAAACTTTAGAAATGACAGACTTAGGTTTGTTTCCAAACCACAATTCATCTGTGTCGTTTCAACGGATTTAGATGGTGCCCGATTTAAAGTGAATGCAGGTTTCTAGTGCATAACCCCAAAATGACAACGGCAAGTCCGTCGGAGACATCATAGATCGAACCATATCTAATAAAGTACGATTCTGACGTTCGACACACCATTTATTTGTGGTGTTCCGTCGGTGTGAGTTGTGAAACAATTCCACACTCTTTCATGTGAGTGCTAAACTCGTAACTTAGATACTCACCTCCACGGTCAGACCGAAGAAATTTGATCTTTCTATTACGATGATTTTCCACTTCATTCTGAAATTCCTTGAACTTTTCAAAGGTTTCAGACTTGTGTTTCATTAAGTAGATATAACCGTATCTACTCAAATCATCCGTGAAAGTAACAAAATAACGATATCCACCTCGCGCCGACACACTCATTGGACCACATACATCAGAATGTATGATTTCCAATAAATCATGCCGATTCCATTGAACCGAAAAGCGGCGTTCTAGTCATCTTGCCCATAAGGCATGGCTCACATGTATCAAATGATTCATAATCAAGTGATTCCAAAGTCCATCGAATGGAGCTTCTTCATCGTTTAATGCCAATATGACCTAGGCAGCGATTGCCACATATATGCGGATATATCATCATCAAGTTTAATCCTTTTAGCATCAACATTATGAATATGTGTAACATTATCATCGAGATCCAATAGAAATAGAAATAAACCATTCAACATTGGTGCATGACCATAAAAGATTTCATTCATATAAATGGAACAACCATTGTTCTCAGATTTGAATGAAAAACCACTTTGCATCAAACATGATCCAGATACAATGTTCATGCTCGGTCACGGCACCAAATAACGATTATTTAAGTTTATGACTAATCCCGGCGGTAAGTGGAGAGGTAGCGTTCGGCGATCACATCAACACTTGATCCATTGCGACCGCATCTTGACCTCACCCTTGCTAGCGGTCGCTGTTCATGACCTCGATTCGAGTTACAAATATTAGCGAGCGGTATCAAATACCGGGTGCTCTGCGAGCACTAGTCAAGTACACATCAATAACATGTATATCATATATACCTTTGTTTGCCTTGCGGCCTTCTTATGCGCCCGGATACTTGGGGCGATTCGCTTCGATGGCGATCCTCTTACAATAGTAGCACTTTTCGGTATCGGACTTAGGTCCAACTCGGGGTTTCTTTTCGGTAGCAACAGGCTTGCCGTCCTTACTTCCCTTCCGCTTTCCTTCTTGTCTTTCTTGAAACCAGTGTTCCTATTGATCATCAACACTTGATGTTCCTTTTGATCTCCATACGCGGTTTTAAGCATTGGTAATCTCGGGAGAGACTTCTTCATGCCTTGCATATTATAGTTCATCACGAAGCTCTTATAGCTAGGTGGCGGAGGCTGCAGAACACGATGGATGCCTAAGTCAATGGGAATCGTTATTCCCAAGGACACAAGCTTATCGGTAACTTCGACATCTTGAGTACATGCTCACTAACAGCTGTTCTCTTCCATCATGCGACTAAAGAACTTTTACGAAGCATTGTAGCTCTCTCTGACATGTGTGTGAAAATCATTTTCAACTCACCCATTGTATCAAAAGCATTGCCGTTTTAAAGCGCTTTGAAGTTCGGCTCTAGCCCATACAATATGCCGCAATGAACTAAGTTGTGGTCCTCTGACGAGTCGATAGACATTCTTCTCCTCGTCGGGGCATCGTCAAAGGTGGGGGCCTAACGGCGCTTCTAGCACATATTGCTTTTGTGCAGAGAGAGGAGAATCCTCAAATTCATGGCCCATTCGGTAAAGTTGCTACCGTTAGTTGCTAGTTTCTCTTTCTCCATGAGCATTGAAATTAAGCGGTGGTGCCATCTACAGCAGAATTTGTAAAGTTTAGACTAAGTGTATGATAGATTGAGTTCAACTAATCTATATTACGAATGAACTCCCACTCAAAAGCGACATCCCTCGTGTCCTTTTGGTGATTACATGAACCAAATCCACTACACCAAGTCCGATCATCACGTGAGTCGGTATAGCTTCAAAGCGAGCATCAAATGGGCATCATATCAACTATATGACTCATGCTTAACCTTTCGGTCTGTGTTCGAGGCCATGTATGTACATGCTAGGCTCGCCAAGTTAGAACCTTAGTATTTTGCGTGTGTGCATCTTACACCGAAGTATGGTCGAGGATCCAAGTACACCCGATCATCACGTGATGTCTTGGGCGGCGAAAACATAATCGGTGCATACTAAAGGAAGAACACATTCTTATCTTGATATTTAAATGAGGGATCATCTTATTATGCTTAACAAAGCGCTAAATAAGCAATATAAGATGCAATCAAACATCATATGTTTATTAGTGAAATTATATGGTTCCCGGATGATCTCTATCATGTGCATCGTGGTATGATCACTATCATACCTATGTGTAAATCCACGGTCTATGGATTTTACGCTATGTGTGTTATGAGTATCATCTCATACTTCTACTTACAACACTACCATATCATAACACTAGCCCGACAACAATCTAAACTAGGCGCCTCTAATTTATCCATTGCAAGTTTTACGTGGTGAGGGCTTCGAGATAGAACCGTTCTTACCTACGAACATGAACCAGCGAGGATAATCAAATTGTTGACAACTCGCTTGCAAAATAGATATTGACTATAGTAGGAGGCAGACACCCGCTAGCCACTTATGCAAACTAGTTGCATGTCAAGCGTGGAGCAGGTCTCATGTGAGGACATGTAAAGTTTGTCCGGGCGCTTCATCCCACTATGCCACCAATATCCAAAATCACAAGAAAGCAACAACATGATCATCGCCCACATACTCATATGTGTACAGTGTAAAGTATCTACGCATAGATCGGCTCGATACCCTTTGAAGGGTTCGCAACATAGAAAACAAAATTTTCCTCGATGTGAACTATATACCAAGATCTATTTATACTAGATACAAACAGCGGCGGATGTATATCCGTAGAGAACATACCCTTGAAGACCGACAAAGTTTAACGAGTCCAAACTGCGTGGTTGATGTGAGCGATCTCTTGCCGATCTCAAGATCGAGAGGAAGTCCTAGCGCCTGCAAATCAGCGCATCCGTGCTCGCACACATGTTCGAGCCGAGCAACCTCCGCCTCCTCGCTCCAGCGATGCAGGAAGCACAACTCTTTCTTGCCGAATAGCCACCGGGAACATGTATCTCGCTAGTCCGAGACCATGGGGATAAATTCTAGAGGGAGAGATCCTTCACGAGGAGGTGTGAGTGAGAAGTGAGAGGAGGGCTCCTTTTATAGGAGGAGGGAACCCCAAGGGGTGGCCGGCATGGGGCTGCCCCTTGCCCTCCCTCTTCATGTGGTGGACACTCCACTCACAAAACTCCTCAAATTCCTCCACTCAAAATCCCACTCAAAGATCCCATTAAATTTCCACCAAATTTAATGCAAACTCTCATTAAATAAAACTCTTTTATTTTATTCAGAATTTTGTCAATTACTTTAATGACAAACATTCACAAATAACCCCTTGCTAGAATTCTATTTCACATGCATAACCACTTTATGCAATTTCACGAAAACTGTTTCGGTATCTAGTGAAATAAATTCCTGCGCTTGTTTATTCTTTCGGCATGAAACTTTTGCTCCAATTGGATGTCGGTGTCTCTTAAGTGTGTCACCCTACGGTTCGTGAATAATGCGGACATGATCGAGACCCCTCTCAGATCAATAATCAGAAGCGGGATCTGGAGACCCATCCTGACTCCCACATTCAACGATGACTTTCTTGTGATCGTCGGAACCTTTTACGCTAGTATCTTAATCCCTTTGTTTCACGATATATTACATGTCGAGATTCGATCATCGGTATCTCCATACCTAGTTTGATCTCGTTCGACATGCACTCTTTTCTCGTTCCGTGATATAACATTCTAGTGATCAAATCACTTGCTTGCAAGCTAATCAATGTGATATCACCGAGAGGGCCCAGAGTATATCTATCCGTCATCGGGATGAACAAATTCCACTCGATCCATGAGCCTCAACATAACACTTTATTAGTTACGAACCCATCTTTATAATCACCACTGTTACGGTGTGACGTTTGATGTTATCAAGAAACTCTTAGGTGTTAGTGATTGACATGATCTCATGGTCTAAGGATTAGGATCACCGTAAGTTGTTATAGCAATATAAACTTAATGACTTTGATCGTAATGCTATACTTCGGATGAATGTTCATCACATCATTACACTAATGTTGTGATCCCGTTATTAACAACATCCAATGTCCATGATCAGGAAACCTTGATCATCTTGTTAATCAACGAGCTAGTTTATGAGAGAGGCTTAACTAGGAACTTTCTGTTTGTTTATTAAACACACATGTATTAACGTTTCCGTATTAATACAATTATAGCATGCAAAATAAACATCTATCATATACTTGGAATACACATAATAAACAATTTATTATTGCCTCTCAGGGCATATTCCCTTCACCATCGCACCGAGCCAGCTAGATTTGCCACCATCGGCTCCCAGGAAAAGGCCGGTTCCTGAACCTACTGCCCCCCGAGCATCAGTCGAGGCGGGGCCAGATGTGAGCCCCAAGAGGGCTCGCAAGGGACTGCAAATTTCTCTGTCGAGCCAGGAGGTTTCGAAAGTCATCACCCTCTATGCTCTTACCAGTTGCTTTTTCTATCTGCCGATTCATCACTATTTACAT